>OU015500.1:142821348-142879981 GCA_907164885.2 Dolomedes plantarius | reverse complement strand
ACTGTATGTTAGAAAAGATTTTCATAAACAAGATACTTTAAAAAGACATACCGTACCCATACAGGAGATAAACCTTTCGCCTGCGCTGTATGTGAGAAAAGGTTTTCTGAACAAGCTCATTAAGTAAACATCACCGCACACCCATCAGGAGAGAAACCTTCGTATGTACTGTATGTTAGAAAAAGATTTCTGTACAGGGATCATTTAAAAAGACATCTCCGCACCCACACAGAAAGAATCTTTCGCATTCACTGAATGTGAGAAAAGTGTTCTTCACAGGAAGATTTAAAAACACATTATTCATACTCATACAAGAGAGAGACCCTTCGCTTGCACTATATGTGACAAAAGATTTTCCGTACAAAGGTCTTTAAAAAGGCATTTTCGCACCCATACAGGAGAAAAACCTTTCTCCTGCACTGTATGTGAGAAAAGGTTTTCTGAACAGGGTCAGTTAAAAAGACATCTCCACAACAACACAGGAGAGAAACATTTCGCCTGCACTGTATGTGAGAAAAGGTTTTTTGAAAAGGGTCATTTAAAAACACATCTCCGCATCCACACGGGAGAAAGACCTTTTGCATGCACTATATGTGGGAAAATGTTTCGTTTTCGGGGTGACTTAAAACCACATCTCCGTACCCACACAGGAGAGAAACCTTTCGCATGCACTGTATGTGAGAAAACGTTTTCTGCACAGAGTCATTTAAAAATACATCTCCGTATCCATACAGGAGAGAAACCTTTCGCCTGCACTGTGTGTGAAAGTAGATTTTCTTTACCGCGTGATTTAAAAAGACACTTCCGTATCCATGCAGGAGAGACTTTTCGCTCCCCCGCTATGTAAGAAAAGGTTTTCTGAGCTAGGTAGTTTATGAAAACATCCGAACCTTTACAGGAAAGAAACTTTTCGATTGCACTGTATGTGAGAAAAGATTTTCTGGACTGTCATTTAAAAAAACATGTTCGTACCCATTCAGGAGAGAAATCTTTCGTCCTACCTGTGTGTAAGAAAAGATTTGGACCACCCTTATAAATATTTTATGGCTTTATATCGAGACTGAATTAATTTTCGCTTTTGTCTCTTTAATTATTTTTAATTGATTTGGCTATTTTATTAGGTCTTTTATAATGTTCTACCAAAGTAATATTTGATGCATGGAGCATCTAATATTACTTATAGATATCGTAATAGATATTATAATAGATATTGTCTCAAAACTTTATGTATGAAATATATAACTTTAAATTTGATCTGAACTCTTGAAAGATGTTTAAAGTTTATAAATTACACCAAGGCTCATCCATCGAATAATGAACTCTTTACTGAGTCTTGCAAGATATTTAGACAGGAAATGTGATCATCTGCTTTCAATCTGAGAGTAGCACAAGTAATCATAAAGGAAACCTTTTCAATAGACGTTTCACACTATAAGATGAAGTTTGATTGGTAATTAAGTTTTTATGAATTTGTTTGGCAGCTAACTACAATAAATTTGTCTTAATCAAATTAAATTTTATCGGGGCGTACTCTAAAAAAAGTCTATCTAAAATTCATAAGAATATGGAGGCATCAGAAAATTTATTTTGCAGAAACGACGTGGGTTAAAAAAAAATACTTTATCCTTCGAAGAAATTTCTAAACTTTTAAAATATTTCGAGTTTAGTTAGATCCTCTTCCTGATACAATAAAAGAAGAAAAAAATTCTCCCCTTGTAAAAATTTTAAATGAATGCTTTTGAGACAACATTTGGAAACAAAAATGTTGTTAAAACGTAGATATTCGGTGTAAAAAAAGAAACTGACTAAATGACAGATTTAGGGAAACTAGAAAAGGATTCAAAAATAGAACTTTTATCTCGCAATTTGTGGGAAGTTGAAAAAAAAAATGTTTTCGGTATCACATATTTAAAAAAAAAAATTTATTAAGGTAGGATTTCGCTAGTTGAGATTCCCTCATACCGCTGGATTGGTCTCGTGGTCAGGACGCTGAAATCGAAGTTAACAGGTTAGGGAGGGTCGTTCCTTATTACGCCATGCTGACTGCATATTATACGGCGCTCCTGTGTTGAAGTTTGGAACAAAATATGAATGATGGAAAAGAAGTAAATCAGCATCACCGGAAAACTAAATGTGCGGTGAACACTCTGACTCAGTTGAGGAAAAAAACTTTTTATTTCGCAATCTGCAAGTGTTCATGAGTGAGAATGTGAGGGGTTAAATAGACGTTGCGCCTGTTTACAAACGGACACCTCAACTCGGAGCATCGACTGGCAAAACATCGCTTGGATTATCATGGCGTTCTACGGTCGTGCGTGTGATTAGTTTGATATCAAGCTATCTAAATAATCTAATAGTTTAGGTAGAACCTACAAGCAGAGTTTCTTTCATAACCAATAATTAATAAGACGATGATGTTATTTTTTTGCCTTCCAGGTCTTTTTTTATTTAAAAAAATGATTGCATTTCCTTATAACCACAAGTTAGGAAGTGTGACATCGAGACATTTTTGCACTTGGCACCAGTTTGATATGTTGTTTCTGTTTATATGGGAAATAGGACATAATATAAAATGATTCTACACATATTTTGTTCGACACACCAAAGAACGAAAATAGTAAACTGTGCATTATTTCTCAAAGTCTATTCCTCTTTCCTTATGCGTATCTTTTAAGTAGAGTTGGAAGATGTTGAAAAATTAACAAGGTTTTATATGATTGGATAATTCTGAATGATAAAATATTGTGTAAATTTCATCCTAATTAAAAATGTAATTTTTGAACTGTATTATTATTTAATGGGATTGAAAAATGATTATGATTCATTCTGCAGGAGAAACATGCGTGATATATACACTGCTGACCATTAAAATTGCAACACCCAAATAACAAACTTACTTATTGTACGCACACAGCGTAGCAGGAAGAACATCCCAGATTGTAGTCATATATGTACCAAGTTTGGTTGAAAATTTTCCAGACGTTCCAGTTTGATACACGCATGCATCCATTTATATATACATATAGATATAGTAAAAAGAGATAAGATATGATTCCTATATTTCATTTTTCTTTTAATTTAATATATTTTTCTCCTGAACAAATGTACCTGTCATATCTTACCACTATAATATATAGTCTATCTTAAAAAGAAACGCATGGGGAGGTATCATGGGATCTAGGTCTCTCCCTCATCGCTGTGCTAATTTAGTTGGTACAAGAAAAGCGGTGACGGACTTCGCAATGTATTGTAATGTAACACGAATATTCGGCAGTCAGTGCCTGAAAGCGAGTGACGTTAGCCATCGTGCTCCGTTGGACTGTAGAAAATACATTTGGTCGTTAGATTACAAAACAGTACAGCTGCGTAACAACATGCTCCTTCTCATTTATCCAACAGTTCTCAAAGGGCCTTCACACGTCTAATGTGCGTCAACTTTTTATTTATTTTTAAGTCATTGATTTTTTCTATTATTATTAATTGCACTTTTATATTATTACCAATTATTTATAGCGTAAATAATTATCATAAATGCTATATAACTTTTCATAATATATAATGGAGTAATCTCATTTTTTTTTAATCCAGAAATATCCCTAGAAATCTATCTTTTTGTGATCCACATGATCTACAGCGTTACGAGAAATTAAACTAATTTCTTCGTTTTTAAGATATTTATCAATGCCACTCCATCATCAATATTTCTTTCTCTCAATAGATTTTTCTGTCGCCAACATTTATATTTTTTCAACTTTCTTATTTCGAATTTACCACTAGGTAAAACAGGCACGTGCTGAAGGCTCGCTGAAAAGAGGTGGCCGCACAGAGGTATTTCTAAATACAACGTCAGATTAAAAAAAACCACTGGCTTCTATTTCTAAATTCACTATTTCTATTCTGTATCTAAATTTTAATTTTGTAAAAAAGTTGCGTAGTTATTGTCTATTTTT
The DNA here is from genome assembly GCA_907164885.2 of Dolomedes plantarius. Taxonomy (NCBI): domain Eukaryota; kingdom Metazoa; phylum Arthropoda; class Arachnida; order Araneae; family Dolomedidae; genus Dolomedes; species Dolomedes plantarius. The sequence goes on along the minus strand of OU015500.1, from coordinate 142,876,031 downwards.
TCATCATTTTCGTATTTTGGTGCTATATTCCTTCGAAAACTTCGATATTTTCGCATGTACAGTTTTTGAAAAAAAGGGCTCCGAAAGATACCTGGAAATAGAATTTATACCGTTAGCAGATCGTTGCAATCATCCGCACATTCAACATCGCCGGTGGCGTATTTATATGATGGCATATGTAACTTTATTAGAAACATTTGTAACAATTTCAAACAGTCTGAAATGAAGCTCGAAATATCATTCCAATAATATATTTAAAAATGTTGGAATGACGAGAACAGCATGCAATTGAACAGAAGGTGATGCTCTTAGAGTGCATATACAAATATAAGCAAACATTTTAAATGTATATCTGACTAGCTGAAAACCCGCGCTTCGCTACGGAGTACATTCAAATTAAATACAACGGTCAACGTATGCAATTTATGCCAAAAAATAAATATATATATTTATAATAAATGCGATGATCAATGTATACAATTGATGTAAAATATATATCTATCTATATATATATATATATTTATAAAAAAATCGTAAGGGATATGCATTTTTTTTGGATAATATCCAATCGTCTGCTGCATTGGAAAGAGAAAAAAAAATATTTTTTTGTCTATTTAGTTGTTACGCACGTGACGATAAATTTATTGAAAGTACCAGAAAAAGAAATCACGTGATCGGCATTTAATAAATTAAATTCTAAAAATGAATCTTTAAAAATTCACCAAAAATCAGGAAATGGAGGTAAAAATTCGGAAAAAATTTCATTTTGAAGGAATTTTTATGATCTTTCTCGTGATATAAATTTTATAACCCTCAATGTATTATTTTAAATGCAAACGTAAAAAAAGTTTAAAAAACAGCTTAAAAATTTAATTTTAAAAAATCTAAGAAGAATTTTTGAAAAATCTTTCTTAGTGCACCCCTACACCATAAGGAGAATCGCCATGCAAAATTTCATCCCTTTAGGTCCAGCGGTTTGGTCTGTGCGTTGTATGTCAGTCAGTGAATGAATGAGTCAGTTACGGAACTGTTTTATATATATAGATTAGACCGATGAACCGTTAATTTAATGTAAAACATATTGAGGGAATTTACAGTAGAGATGTAACTGCTGTTGGAATGAAAGTTGAAATAGAACTGTCTGGAATGTTAGGTAATGCCCAGAATGGAGTCAATGATTCTGAAACCTGAATTTTATAATCAAAGACAAAAGTTATATTCACATTTCCAAACTTAAAAATTGTTTTATGTTTGTTTATACCATTACCAATGAGAGCGTTTATATTTCTTATTGTAGCTAGAAAAAAATGTATTTACGCAGTACTCTTTCGAAACAAAATATTAACGCACTAGTATTACTGTTCATAGAAAAGCATATCATTAAGCTTACAGATGTCAAAATTAGAAACAAAATTTAATATCTTAAAATATTTTTTTTTATAAACTCGAACTATTAATGCAAATTAACAAACCTTAAGTAATGGTGATTTCTTTAAAAAGAAATATCACCCTCATTCTTTCTTGGAACGAAGTTCTTTTACGCGGCTTACAGTAGAATGAACTGGCAGGAATCGTCACGTAACGAAAAAGCGTTATGCCTCCTCCAGAAGACTTTTCTCTCAATGGACTCCGTGGCTGAATAGTTATCGCATCGGACTGCAGAGCGAGAGGTCCCGGGTTCAACTCCCCGCACAAGCGCTACGGCATTTTAACATTGTATGTTAGTTAAGTTCTTGCTAACTAGATGGCGTCACTATGCAACTTTTTTTTCTCTTCAATCTAAAATGTTTGCTTATTTTTGTTGTTGATTTGACGCTAAGCAATGCAAAAAAAAAAAATGGCTATTCGCTATGTTGGATGCGATTCCATTCCTACTCTTTTGGTAAAGATTTGACATTTTTAAGTCAATGATTCATGATATTCACTCTGAGTCGGAATATTTACTGTTTATGTCAAAAATTCAAGTTATGTGCAAAAACTGAAGTCATTAATTAAATTTATCGTATGGATACATGCATTGAAGTCTTATTTTGTATTGATTTATTCAACAATTATACAGATGATGGTAAAAGGTTAGCCATTCCAATATTATTTGTATTAAAAGAATTAAGAAGATTGATTTAACTGCATTTAAACAAGTACATTAAATATTTTCTTTTGGTAATGGAAACTCATACAGTCCACTCCGATATAAAATTACATTAATTAATTAACTGACCCCCACCGACATTTCCTTCTTCATCTCTTCTTGAATGGCTTTCATCTCTTCTTGACCTGCAGACATTTCTTTCTTTATCTCTTCTTGACCTGCAGACATTTCTTTCTTTATCTATGTTGCAATGTTGTTTTGCATAGCCATCATGGCAGCAATCATCTGTTGAAATATATCTTCCAAATCTTGAGCGGTAACAGTCTGATCAGCCATTGATCTTGTAATAGGCATTCAATCCCTACCCCACTCCTGACACCAAAATGTTCCGTTTTCTGGGTTCGATGGGATTGAACAAATTCTCTTCAGAAAGTGCACACAAAATAAAATTTATTATTCTGAAAATTCTTCAGGCGCATACACAAATTTTATACAGAAAACACGTAACAACTGTCTTCTACACAGCAGAAAACTCTAAAAACACAAGTCAGGATAACAGTCTTCAATACAATACTCGCCTAGCGCGCTTTCAATACATTCAAGTCTCAGCAGAAAAGAACACTAACTTTAAATGTCAATCTCAGGTATATTTATAGACTTCCAAAGCGCCCTCTATCGGCCTGCCAGCTAGAAAATTCCAGAACCTCCTCGAAAGGTCCAGAAGGTTGGCTACCATTTGGCACCATATCGCCAAATTTGGCGACCAAAATAAGTCACCAAATCCATCGCCAATTTGGCGATAACTCTCATATTTGGCAAAATTACTATAGACTCCTAAAATTCGTAACAATATTACATTTATAATGAAAACTAGTTGCATTTTTGAACAAGAGATGGCGCCACAAAAATATCAATAGGTGCAAACGTGCAGTCTTGATCCACTCCTCTTCCTCTAAGCCAGGGGATCCCAAACTTATTTAGCCTACCGCCCCCTTTTCAGAGAAAAACTTACTCAGCGCCCCTTCCCCGCCTCCTTGGTAATTCACCTTTATAAGTGAGCAAACACAGATGCACTGACATATTTGCGTACTTTTATATAACCATATTTCTACCTACGTCCTAGAACATAATTAAACAAGATGTTGTAAATCAGACACCTTGAAGTTAAAAAGTATAAAATTATTTATTAAAATCAACCATAGTGATATTCGCATTACACACATAAAAACAAGATAACGAAGGATAATATTAAAGTAAAAATTACAATTAACATTAAAACTAATCCTAATGAGAAGGATGAACTTGATGCACTACTATCAATTTATTAATGCTCGGAGCCCATATCGGAATTGAAGGAAATGAGGCAGCTGATATAGCGTCAACGGAAAAGAATGACATTGAAAAGATCTACAAATATAACAAGAAAAACGTAAAGAAAAAGTTAGAAAAATGGGCAAAAGAGTGCTGGCAAGACAAATGGAATATGTCTGAGAAGGGAAGGCGGGTGTATCAAGTTTTCCCGAAAATTACAGAGAAGAGGTTAAGTGCAGATTTTAAATTAAATCAAGCTATTACTGGCCATGGCTGCTTTGCCAGCTATCAACATAGATTCCATCGTAAAGATAATAAGTGTACTTGCGGAGCTATAGAGACAGTGGAACATTGTTTATACGAGTGTTTAAAATACCAACATTTACGAAGTGTCTTACCATTTGACCATAGTAACTGGGACAGAGAAAAATATTTTAATAATTATTACTGCAGAAAAGTAGTCAAGGCGATAATGAATGCACAAATGGATTACTACTTGCCGTTCTCAGCTGAGGGAAGCAGTACCTAGATAGAACACGTAGTGTTAGGAGATAGGCCATTGCGAATATAATGTTACGATAAATTTTCATGTTTAAAGATAGTAAAATGTTGCTTTAGTAACTGAAAAGAAATGAATGAGAAACGGTGTATATTAAAATGTTAAAAAGCTAAGAAATATGAGATAAATTAGCAATGTAGAAGAAAAGGCTAAAAGGGAAGTTTAAAATGGAAAATGGTAACTGAATTATTGTATAAAAAGTAATGTTTTAAGTAACTAAAGTACGTCTAGTATAAGAATTGGAATAAATATAGTTGTGAAATAAGGCCTACTTTGAATAGTAAAAAAAAATTAAGTTAGGTAAAATGAATATATTAAATAGGAAATACAAAGATTATTTCAAGTAATGTTACAAGCGTAATGGCTAATACAGTAATAAGATCAATACAAGCAATAGCATAGAATAAGGTAAGGTAAGCTAATTGGAATATCAAGTGTAATAGTATATTTAAAGTCTAATGCAACTTGTAACATAACCAGCGTAGAACAAGTTTTTTATAAATAAGTCAAAAGGATACAACCTCGAATTGTAATCGCCCATCCTCCAGATGGGCGTTTTGTTTAAAAGAGCGGAAGGGCCAATCAAAATTCAAGTGTGTGTTGATGCGGTGTTGGCATTTAATTAATGAATAACCTAATTTGAGATAGAAAAGATTCAGTGAAAGAAAGAAAGAAAAAATTAGAAGAGAAGAAAATAAATGTGCATTTAGAGGGAAACAACTAGATCAAAGAATGATTAAATAATATTAGTGTTTGCATAATAAGGTTGGAGAGAGGAAAGTTACTGAGGGAATTAAAAAGATCACCAAAGTAGATCAGTGGCTCAGAGCTAGGGCTCTGGACTTCAGCGTAGAAGGTAGTGAGTTAGGGCCTGACTCAGGGCATCTTGCGTTATGAGATAAAAAAGAAGGTTGAAGAAAAATTAAAAGAAAAAATGAATAAATAATTAATTAGCAATTAAATAATGATAAAAAATACATAAAAGAATAATAATAAAATTAGTAAATGAAAAAAAAATATATATATATATATGTAATGTAGGATAACTAAATATAATTTAAAGATATGCAAAGATTACACACAGTTAGTCATTATTATGTAAGTTGGCAGTGTGTACAAAACAGGTGCCGAGGGAAGTTATTAATGTATTGTCTGTGATATTAATTTAACATGATGTATTTGTGAGTAGTATGAGTTGTCATACCACTTGTCTACTGTTACACATAGAAATCAAAAAGAAAAGAAAAAGAAGAAGAAATGTATTGTAATTTAACTTTGCTTGTAATCAGAAATAAATACAGAAAGGAAAAAGTCGACTGGAACCGGAAACGGCCAGCTCGAAAATTTAATTTGTTTTAGACCTCCAAGTAGAGAGTCTGTTGCCACGGATATGGCTAGGCAATAACTATGCTATTTTTGAACTTAAGTTGTTTTGTTTAGTTAATGTGACTTATATACATAACCTTGCCGTTTATGCATTCGCAGTGGTCGGCATGATTTACGAATTATTAATTTTCGGCTCTATTTTTATCAACAGCTTTCTTAAATCACCGCGATCAGGTATTTGTAGTCGGTTTCTGTTTATAGTCCTGTTTTTGCACAGATTTGTGATCGCACTGAAACCGCGTTCCACTAAATGTAATGAAGGAAATGCAGCTAAAGACTTTTGTACAATAGCCCATATTCCGTACATAGGGTAAGTGTCGGTACGTTTTTGCAACCAGAACTGTTGATTGCTGTGTTTGAATTTCAATTCCTCATTTGTTGTTACTTCTATCAGTTCTCCTTGTATTTTTGGAGATTCTTCTGCGTTTCTTCTTGAAAAAGTGTCCAAAACCAAATCGAGTATGTTCCTATTGAGAATTTCTTCAAATCGTTGATTGAAGTCAGAATGGAGAGCTTATAAGTGCTGACAATATATAATCAAGTCTTCGTGATGTTTTACTATTGTTGGCAAATTTTGAAACTGGCTTAATTCCCTTCGTCCTAACTTTTGCAGAGAAGAAGTTTTGCCATAAACGAGGAAATAACAGTTTTAGTTTTGATTAAATTCAGCTCTTCGACTTTGAGTCTTTGATTTGTTTCATTAAATTTATTAAACAAGTCTATCAAATAAGCTATGTCATATTTGGAATTGGTTAAGTTGGCTCGTAAAGCACCATCTTTGTTTTCTAAAAACTCTAGCACTGAGTCATGAAGTTTATAAGACAGATCCAAGCAGACACCTTTTGATAACCAATAAACTTCTGTATGAAGCAGCAAGCGATTGAATTCTTCATCGTTTTCAGTACAAAGTTGACCATATAATCTGTGATCCAAGTAACTGTTTAAAAGAACATGCTTTAATGTTCAATCAGATTTTTGGCAACTAAATGCTGACGATGAATGGCGCAGAGTTCAATGAATACATTCGGAACCACTTTTTTTAAATATGCAAGAAGAGCCCACCAACCCCACCTCCCTGTAGCATCCTAGCATGGATGGAACACCATTCGTAGCAACTGATATTTCTGAGGGGGATTTCTTTACTTTGAAAAACTCTTCCAATGGCGATTCTCCTTTAGTATCAGTTTGCAAATTTTTAGCGAATAATAATTATTGGCAATTATTGTCTTCTTTTATGAATCGCATGTATACTAAAAGTAAGACCTTATTTCCTAGAAAAGTTGACTCATCAAGCTGTATAGAGAACTGGAATGTTTTTAAAACCTCACCTAATGAGTCTTCAGCATCTTGAGCCATTTCATCAGTATTTAGCACTGTATAATTGCTCAAAGGAATTTTCTAGCTAATATCAAACGCTGACTTGTGTAGCATAATGCATATTTCTTCACTTATAGTAAAAAATTTCATAACACAAAACGATTTGACAATTTTGCGTACAAAGGAACTTTGTTCCTGACGGGGGTCCCCCGACAGCACAATTTTTTTTTTTATAGTCGAAGGGTTTCGACTTTCATTCATATAAATAGGACTCAAAAAACTCTATTCGCGACCATGGTTATAACCCATTACAATGAATGCTACACTTGCCACTAGTATGTACGACATTAGTGGACCGACTGAAGTAGAGCAGTTCTTGAACCAAGCGATGAAAATAAGCATTAGCGAACAAAAAAGAGCAAACTTGTAATCTAGAGTGACCCTCTGAAGACCCCCCCTCCCCCCACCACCACCAGCGAATGTTGTCTGCGCTAACAACTAGCTTCCCTATCACTGTTTCCCTACGTAAGGTGACAAGTACACCTTTAAAAGGGACAAAAAAATAGATTTTTTGAACTTTTCTATTAACTGAAACCTTGATTTATTGTGAACAATTTGTTACCACTTTTTTTCTCATACGACAATGAAATTATGATGTATTAAAATAATTGTGATCATCCAAGTGATTTTTCGATGGCCTAGGCAACACAGTTAATCACATGTTCCTATGGTCCTATAGTGATTTTTATACAAAAATTTAACTTTAAATGCATTAATCGCAATATATGATTTTCTGTCATTATGCGCATGATATCTCAAAAACTATTGAAGATAAATTTTTGAAAATTTTCACACTCGTTAATAGTAATCTTCAACATTAAATGAAGCAAAGGCATAGATTTATCTTAGGTAATAAGAATTTTACAAAAAAAGGTTTTATGAGAAAATTTTGTAAACATTTGTCTTTAACTAGTTGTTAATTATAAAAATTAAAAATGAAGGTAATTAACCTTTACGGGGTGAGATAGCATGTATCCCAATAATACGGTCCCAAGACTGAATATATACGAGTATATATATATATACATATATATACATATATATATATATATATATATATATATATATATATATATATATATATATATATATATATATATATATATATATATATATATATATACACTGCTGACCACTGTAAATGCAACACCCTGAAGGAAACATGCAAATAACATGAAATTTACAACATGCATTAGTGGAGGTGAGATATGCAAATGATTAGAATTTCAGCGCAGACTCGCATCACGCGCCTGTGGCGCCACTTCAAAACGCTATTTAAGGCTTGGAGATTTCGACAATTTCAAGTTCGGCAATTGTGTTTTTCTTGTGTTTTTTTCAAAAAACGATCAATTATGCCTCGTCGAAAACAGCTATCATCTTTTGATCAAGTATCCGAGTTCGACAGAGGAAGGATAGTGGCCTACCGAGATTGTGGATTATCTTTCAGGGAAATCGGTAGTCGTGTTGGACGAAACCAAACAACTGTAATGCGAATATGTGATCATTGGATGCAGGAGGTTACGACGGACCGGCGTGTTCGATCGCATCCACCTCAGCGCACCACTTTACGTGATGACAGGCAAATTGTACGCATGGCAGTGACGGATCGCTCAGTCACATCACGAACCATAGCACTGCACATGCAGTCTCTAACGCATCATCCAGTGTCTGCGCGTACCATTCGACGCCGTTTACAGCAGAGTGGTCTGTCCGCAAGACGTCCATTGCTTTGTCTACCCTTGACGCAGAACCACAGACGTCTCCGCCGCCAATGGTGCGATGACAGAAGGATGTGGACGGCAGAATGGAATGAAATTGTCTTTACTGACGAGTCACGCTTCTGTCTGCAACACCACGATGGTCGCATTCGAGTCTGGAGACACCTTGAAGAGAGGATGCTGAACAGCTGCGTTATGCACCGCCACACTGGTCCCGCACCGGGTATTATGGTATGGGGCGGTATTGGATATCACTCTCGCACACCTCTAGTACGCATTGCCGGTAATTTAAACAGCCAGCGCTACATCTCCGAAGTGTTGGAGTCAGTTGTCCTTCCTTACCTTCAGGGCTTGCCCACAGCCATATTTCAACAGGATAATGCGCGACCACACGTGGCACGCATTGTCCAACGGTTCTTCGTCAATCGCCAGATTGAATTGCTTCCCTGGCCGCCTCGCTCTCCGGATCTTTCGCCGATAGAAAACATGTAGTCCATGGTTGCTCTACGATTGACCCAGATTCCATCCCCAGCTGCCACAGCAGATCAACTTTGGCAACGTGTGGAAGCTGCTTGGTCTGCTGTACCCCGAGAACTCATCCAAACTCTCTTTGAATCAATGCCGAGGCGTGTGGCAGCGGTGATCTCCAACAATGGCGGCTACTCTGGCTACTGATTTTGGCAGGAACCACACTTCACAGAAGTCTATAAATTTAACCATTTGATACTTGGTCAACATGTTATCTACAAAATAAATTTTGTTGTGATATCTCTTGTCTTTCTTGGTGTTGCAATTTGGGTGGCCAGCAGTGTATAAAAGTGATGAAAACGATGATTATAAAGATGATAAAAACGATGATTATACCCGTTTACCTGAAGTAAGGGCCAAAGCAGTGTGTTAGAGAGTTACCTAACTAAATCCCACATTATGGCGAAGAATAAACCCCTGAATTACCAGGAACCCCATTTCCTGGTACACGGATCTCCACGCACGGCAAACACGTGGGCAGTTTAGTCGTTATTAGATGCTAGAAACAACAGACCGGAAACAGCATCTGATGGGGAGCCCTCACCTCCAAAGAGGTAACATCAACCAGGGAGAAAAAAAGAAAAAAGTAGAAGGAAGAGGGAAGAAGAAAAAGGAAAGGAGAGAGGGTTCGCTGGGTACCTCGGGATTGCGACACCCGTGTTTACCTAAAGAAGGTAAAACCCCTGGGGGGCTAGAATAGAACGATATGCATAAAATAAAATACAAAGAATTTGAAAAGATATCAATGTATTTCAAAAACAAATTTGGGATTTAATAATGCTTTTATACTTTAACTTGCTGAAAACCCGCGCTTCGCTACGGAGTACATTCAAATTAAATGCAACTGTCAATGTATGCAATTAATGCCAAAATATATATATCTATATATATAAAACAGTTCCGTAACTGACTCATTCATTCATTCATTCACTGACTGACTGACATACAACGCACAGACCAAACCGCTGGACCTACAGGGCTGAAATTTTGCATGGCGATTCTTCTAATGTTGTAGGGGTGCACTAAGAAAGATTTTTCAAAAATTCTTCTTAGATTTTTTAAAATTAAATTTTTAAGCTGTTTTTTAAACTTTTTTTATGTTTGCATTTAAAATAATACATTGAGGGTTATAAAATTTATATCACGAGAAAGATCATAAAAATTCCTTCAAAATGAAATTTTTTTCGAATTTTTACCTCCATTTCCTGATTTTTGGTGAATTTTTAAAGATAAATTTTTAGAATTTAATTTATGAAATGCTGATCACGTGATTTCTTTTTCTGGTACTTTCAATAAATTTATCGTCACGTGCGTAACAACTAAATAGACAAAAAAAAAATTTTTTTTTCTTTCTAATGCAGCAGACGATTGGATATTATCCAAAATAAATGCATATCCCTTACGATATTTTTATAAATATATATATATAGATAGATAGATATTTTACATCAATTGTATACATTGATCATCGCATTTATTATAAATATATATATTTATTTTTTGGCATAAATTGCATACGTTGACCGTTGTATTTAATTTGAATGTACTCCGTAGCGAAGCGCGGGTTTTCAGCCAGTATATATATATATTTATAATAAATGCGACGATCAATGTATACAATTGATGTAATATATATATATATATATATATATATATTTATAAAAAAATCGTAAGGGATATTTTTTTTTTTGGATAATATCCAATCGTCTGCTGCATTAGAAAGAAAAAGAATATCATTTTTGTCTATTTAGTTGTTATGCACGTGACGATAAATTTATTGAAAGTACCAGAAAAAGAAATCACGTGATCGGCATTTAATAAATTAAATTCTAAAAATTAATCTTTAAAAATTCACCAAAAAGCAGAAAATCGAGGTAAAGGTTCGGAAAAGATTTCATTTTGAAGGAATTTATATGATCTTTCTCGTGATATAAATTTTATAACCCTCAATGTATTATTTTAAATGCAAACGTAAAAAAAGTTTAAAAAACAGCTTAAAAATTTAATTTAAAAAAATCTAAGAAGAATTTTTGAAAAATCTTTCTTAGTGCACCCCTACACTATTAGAAGAATCGCCATGCAAAATTTCAGCCTGTGACGAATTAAAATAATTTTCACAATTAAAATATACGCAGCACATGGCTGGAATTTGTTGCAACTCACCGACACGCCCCCCCTTTAACGTATAGCAGGTGACAGCGAGCTAGAACGAAATGAACACAAAGCGTTGGGAAAAACGTGACATCTTGGCGGAACAGAAATTCGCCACGGTGCTCCAGATTAATGGCGCAGGACCACCGGGAAACCACGAATTTTTCAACCTTGCCTGCCAGCAAATCGAAAAGTCTAGAATGACATCACGATTAGCAGATCCAATAGGAGACGAGTTCTCTGGACGGAGCGAGAGAGTCCAAAATTAGACGGGGCGAGAAAAAGTCAGTTAGCGACCGGCTAAGCTGTGGTAGACTCCTCCGACCATCCAGGGTCGAAAGAAAACGGCTATACGCGGACTTACGTAGTCGGCGGCTTATTTCTCACGAAGAGAACTTTTAGCTTCGGCTAGGAAGCTTGGGTACAGTTCAACGAAATCATCAAGGCCGGATCATCCTGATCCTATAAAGTGCCTCGCAGTCATCTGCCCTGCAGGGAGTGGAAATCGAGGGACTTGCTCTAATTTCAACGAACTATTCGATGATATTGAATTAGCGAAACTCCAAGTGGTAACTCCTCCTAACGGACTCAGTCGTCATTTTAGAGGACTTTCATTGACTATGTAACGGATCTTCAATCTCCAAATTTTCTCCTCCGAATTGAAATAAATTCGTCGATTTTAATTTATTTGGCTGTGATTTTTTGTTGAGTCGATTGCTACCTCGATCAACGCGTTACAGCCTTATATTGGTGGCAGCGAAGTAGGATAAAGAATCGTTGTTTAATCAACAGCGACGGCCCACGACATTGTGCACATTATCGACGAAGATAGATGTAGGACATCCTGTCCAGGAATCACCCCTGTTAGGACGCCCTGTCCTGGAAAGTAGAAGGAAGTACCGGGAGCCTCAGCCGATGGAAACCGCCGTGTACTAATATCCGTCGCCGTGCCGACAAAATTCCGCAAAGGAGCCACAACATTGAGCTGACCGACATCGATTGCAGAACGAGGGTCGTCAGAGAAGGTAATCCTGACTCATTCTTAGAGGCAAAGAAATTGTGTAGTAAAAGTAATATATGCTAATTTTAAATTGAAGACTATTCTTAGTTTTGCATGTATAATTGTTTGAACGGTGCTGTAAGATAAATTAGTAAATGCACTTGATTCTAATCGAAAAGTAATTGTGTTTGAATTAAAATATGTGGAAAATATTACAGGTAAAAATTTAGTAGAATTGTGTTTTTTATGTGTAGAGCAAGAGTTACGCGCAAGCATCAGTAACTTGTCAAACAGTATGCAAGTATGAATTATAAAATTAATTGAGTGAAATTTTAAGGTGGTCTTAATTGCAAAAGTTCTGAGTGTATTTTTGAATTGTGTATATTACGAATTAAATTTGCCAGTGAAAGAATTGAGTTTAGTGTCGTATATGAAAAGTGTTTATTGCAACTAAGTGTTATATTGATGTTGAAATGATATTATTATTGCTAGTAATCGAATTATTGACTCTTTATGGTATGTTGTAATTTGAAACCAAACAACGATTGTAGAGGTTAAGCTTTTCTACCCTACTCAAAAGCAGTTGCGATTGAATGGAAGAACAGTTCCTTTTCTTCTGCTAAGTCGATAAGAGAATTGTGTATTATTGTATTTCTGAGTGTATTGTATTTTATGAAATTTTGGAAAGGGAAGCTAGGAGTGTAAAATTATCTAGTAAACTTGTGTCCAGTAAAATTGTAAGATATTAATATGGCTTTCTTAAAACGGCATAGAAAAGCCGATCTTCAAAACCTCGCTAGGGAATTTCGATTAGAGGTGGGGGATGAAGAGACGATAATAGACCTCTCTAAGAAAATCGTAGGGAGCGAAGATTATGACGAAGAAATTGCCAAATTAATGCTGAAAACCATAATCGAGGATAGATTAAAAGTTGAGGCTAGAGAATTTGAATCGCGAAAATTAAGGGAGGAACGAGATTTTGAACTTGAGAAGTTACGGCTAACGCAGAGCGCCGAAACCGCTAGCGTAGCTTCTGCAAGTAATGAGAGCGCGAGACCCCGCAAAACCCTTAGAATGCAAAAATACGACCGACAAAAGTCCGATATGGCTTTATTTCTTACATTATTTGAGCGCCAAGCTCGGAAAATAGGTATTGATCAGGATGATTGGGTAAACGACTTAATTGAATTGCTACCCCTAGAGATTGCTCAGTTAATTATTAAAATACCGGACGATAAATGGGATGATTATGACCATGTTAAATCCGTGTTGTTAGAAAGATTTAAGCTTAGCTCAGAGGCATTTAGAACAAAATTTCAGACACACGGGAAACAAGAAGGGACGCTATGGCAAGATCTCATTTTTGAGTTGCGTAGCTACCTAGAAGGTTAGTTAGAGGGAATCGAGGTCATAGATTATGAGACTTTGAAAGACCTGATGATAGCGGATCAGTTGAAAAAACGCGCCCCTAATGAAATGAAAGAACATTTCATAGATGACTGGGGAAACTTAAATGATCCGGATGATCTGGCAAAGAAACTAGACCATTATGAAGCATCTAGACGCTTCTTAAAGAAACCCCAAAGTTTTAAACCTACGGAAAAGAAAGTCGTAGACCGCCCGAAAACTGAAAAACCCCAGGTTGAGAAAAGAGTTGAAACTAGCGAGAGCGGGCAAAACAATGGACATAGTGCTAGGAATATAGATCCTGAATTTCGAACGAGGGAGTTTGAACGTAAGAAGGAAATTGTATGCTATAATTGTAATCAGCCAGGGCACATTAAACCCAATTGCCCCGAACCCAGGAAGGAGGTGGGAATTATAAATTATCTGGCCGTGACAAAAAATTTTGATCCTTCTTTTAAACCCTATTTAAGCCAGGCCAAGGTAAATTCTAGGGAAATGACTATTTTACGAGATACAGGTAGTAGTCTTGATTTAGCTCCATTACTCGTGACTAAACCCGAGGATTTTACAGGGGAAAAAATATGGGTAAGGCAGCCCCTAGAAAATGAATTGAGGTGCTTACCGCTAGCTCGGATAAAATTAGAGAGCCCCGAATTTGGAACCATTTTGACGAAAGCAGCTATCGTAGGGAAATCCGTAGAGATGAACCATTATTTATTGGGGAATTCCACCCAAAAATTAATTGACTCCCGTGAAAATAATTCTCAGAAAATTAATGCGGCAGTGACGCGAGAAAGTCGACGCAAAAAGGAAACGAGTCAAGAGACTGAGTCAAAATTTAGCGAGGGTAGCCTTAGGGAATTCGTAGGAGCCGAAACTCTGGGGGAACCAAATAAATTACTCTGTAAGAATAGAGAGGAATTTCGGTCAGGCGAAAGGCCGGAACTTGCGTTTTGTAACAGGATTGAAACAGGTATTGAGGGAAGTTCCCCTGCAACCGTTTTTCAGGGATCTATTTCTGACCAGAGGGAAACTGGTTTCGTGAAACCGCACTCACTTTTGACGAAGGCGAGTTCAGAGTTTTTTGTGGGCATTTCTTTCCAAGTGGGGGGTTTAAGAAAAGACATTGTTGAACCTCCAAGCCAGAGGAGGAGCGCTAATTCGCCCACCCTTGATTGTCAGGTTTCGACGGAGGTTAAGGGAAACGCGAACAATAGGGTCGAGCGTGGTATATCTCCCTAGGAGAATGGAATGACCAGATGTTTCAGTAGTGACGCTCTGAAAGGGGGGTTGCATAAGATTGAGACAGCCAAAAATGTTGAGTCCCCAGGAATAAATGAGAAACCGAAAGAGGAACTCAATAAGCTATTATTAAGAACTCGAGGGCGACACGAAATGCGTGAGGAAAAGTTGTTCTGGGCTTATGAGAGCTCAAAATTTGGAAATGAAAGTAAATTAGCCAAGAAGGCGCAGATTTGTCTAAGTCTTAGGCAAAAGAGAAAGTTGAGGAAATTTTCTAAGATAAAGGGAACGGTTGACTTACCGAGACCCAGTGAAAAGTTTTCTTGGGCACTTCACAACAAGTGGGATGTGAGTTAGAAAGTTACATCCAAATTTAAATGGTGTAGATTCGAGAAATTCGAACCTTTCAAACGAAATTCTTAGGGTCAAATGTAGATATAATAATCTAGGTAATCCGTGTGAATAGGAAACCTAGGAATTTAATCGTATTACTGTGTTGAATTTTTTGTGTTGTTAATTGAATTTTAAATTGCTTATTTTTATGTAGGGAAATTACTTAATAATGTGTCCAATTATATAACTGTTCTGTTTTTGTTAAAAATAACGAGACAGTTTTTGTGAACGCCACTAGGCTTTCCTAAGGGAATTTAGTTTAAATGACTTTAATGAGTATATGGTATGTTTTACTAGAAAAGAAACATACACGAATTTTGTTTAGTGATAGATTTCTTCAACGGAAATTAGTTAAAAGGATTTGTATTTTGCTATAATTCTCTGAAAAGGAATTTGCACGCAGACTGTTTGAGCAGGATGCTGTCAGAATAAAAGAGTAATTTAATAATGTGTAATCAATTGAATAATTTAAGAATTTGAAATTAATTGACTAATTTAGTAGTGTATAATTGTATAATAGTGTTGCAAATAATGTTTCTTTTGAAAATTTTTAAGTACTTAATTTTGTAATTTTAAATATTAAATTATGATTGCCTCTAATGATGTTGTCAGGTGAGCCATGTTAACCCTTGTTTCCAGATTTTGCCTGCAAGACAAAATCTCCCCAACGGGGGAGGGATTGTGACGAATTAAAATAATTCTCACAATTAAAATATACGCAGCACATGGCTGGAATTTGTCGCAACTGACCGACACGCCCCCCCTTTAACATATAGCAGGTGACAGCGAGCTGGAACGAAAGGAACACAAAGCGGTGGGAAAAACGTGACATCTTGGCAGAACAGAAATTCGCCACGGTGCTCCAGATTAATGGCGCAGGACCACCGGGAAACCACGGATTTTTCAACCTTGCCTGCCAGCAAATCAAAAAGTCTAGAATGACATCACGATTAGCAGATCCAATAGGAGACGAGTTCTCTGGACGGAGCGAGAGAGTCCAAAATTAGACGGGGCGAGAAAAAGTCAGTTAGCGACCGGCTAAGCTGTGGTAGACTCCTCCGACCATCCAGGGTCGAAAGAAAACGGCTATACGCGGACTTGCGTAGTCGGCGGCTTATTTCTCACGAAGAGAACTTTTAGCTTCGGCTAGGAAGCTTGGGTACAGTTCAACGAAATCATCAAGGCCGGATCATCCTGATCCTATAAAGTGCCTCGCAGTCATCTGCCCTGCAGGGAGTGGAAATCGAGGGACTTGCTCTAATTTCAACGAACTATTCGATGCTATTGAATTAGCGAAACTCCAAGTGGTAACTCCTCCTAACGGACTCAGTCGTCATTTTAGAGGACTTTCATTGACTATGTAACGGATCTTCAAACTCCAAATTTTCTCCTCCGAATTGAAATAAATTCGTCGATTTTAATTTATTTGGCTGTGATATTTTGTTGAGTCGATTGCTACCTCGATCAACGCGTTACAAGCCCTTTAGGTCCAGCGGTTTGGTCTGTGCGTTATATGTCAGTCAGTGAATGAGTCAGTTACGGAACTGTTTTATATATATAGATAACGTATTACTTACCGAATGACTACTGCACAGTTTTAGATCTCCTTGAATTCAAATTCAAACACTTCTATTTCTTTCCTTTTAAATTTTAAATGTAATGCATGCATCCATTTTAATTTCAAATAAAAGTAATTGAATTTGCGTTTTGTCGCGTGAACGAGTTCCTGGACTAGAACGCTCCTCCTAGTCCGCGGCGCCCTTGAAAAGGATTCACGGACCCCCAAGTGGTTTATGGACCACTGGTTAAGAAACCATGGGCCAGACCCACTTCCGGGCTGTTCGTTGCAAGTCGCATTTGTGACCAGTTTCAGATAGAAAAGAGGGTTATCCAAAACAAAATCTTAAAGACTGACTTGTAACAAAATGGTGTAATGTAAGACCAGCATTCAGTCGTCAGTGCTGTGACATTGTCTCAATTATTACACGTAATTATTACTTATATAAATATGTGATGCCCCTTTCCTACCCCTCAACACGTCATCTCTCTGCGAGATGTTGATCTGAGTGTATCATGAACTCTTGGATAAGAGACCATAAAGTTCTTGTAGTGTGCAGTTTTTGACGTTATAGAACGCATAAATCCGGGAGTGTTTCGACGGCTCTTCAGATTTTGACACTATAGTGACGGATGGAATCTCATAAACTTCGAACACTTACCAGCACTTCAAATGCCAGAGAAATCTCCTTGAATTCGCCGACAGTATAAAGATAGACGGTAAGAGTCCACGAGGCTGAGATCTGTTTTGGAGGCCAGAGAGAGAGCTCTCTTGGTCGGAGGCCTTGTAGGCCGAAGCTATCTTGGAACCCGAAAGGCCAACGTGATGATCTAACTATATATTCTAACTTGCTGTACATACTTGCTTTAAATGTAGTAGTTGTAGTATGTTTAACGTGTCGTAGTAAATAGTTGAAGAGAGAGGCTGGTCTTCTTAATGACTACGGTACAGTGCCTGAATCGAACGTCAAGCTCGAGTGGGGCATTCTTGTTCCGAAGGACTGTCGTTTCTTTCGCGAATGCCTTTCACCGTCACATTACGAGTCAGTGCAGGTTACATTGAACGGGCTGAAGGGGAACACCTTTTGAGCGGAGCATTCAAAATGAACATTAGCGAAGAAATTGGGTATGCATTCTTGTGGCGAGATCTACATTACAATGTTACGCTACGAGTCAGTCGTCGTCTTTACATTTTCCAATATTTCATTTCTCTTCTCCAGTACAGTGACCCGTCCATTTGAAATAAGAAACTCCAGCATAATTAAAACACATTTATTTATAATAGCAATTTACATAATTTGATTGACTAGAGTAAAAATTCGGTTTTGGCAGGGCGTTTCGCACACATCCAACGAATGTAAAAATTTATACGATGACTGTCCAAACATTCAAGATGAACAGATGAAAAAACATCAATGAGAGGGATGTCATCGCACAGACTTGTGGCTGCTGTTCGATTGACTGTTGCTGTTCCACTTGTCCAGTACCGTCTCTGTCCCTTCCTGTCCAGAGAGCTTCGGGTTCGAGGCTCCTCCGTCTGACCGGCAAGAAAAACTTGAGCTCTGGTTGGGCGTCATACCTGCAAGAAGCAAATTCCGTACAGCGAATAATAATAACATTCAGTACTTCTTTGATAATTACGTTCATCACTGTTTGAAGAATCTTACATGATAAAAAGCAGGCCTCAAATGTAAAAATTCCTTAAAAGTAGCCAGGTGATGGCTGAATGGCTAGGGCGCTGGCATTCGGTTCAGATCCCGTGGGTTCGAGTCCCACTGTTGGCATGAATGTTTGTAGCCGTTCGGAATCGGCTTTAAACTGTAGTTCCCGGTCTAGTTATCCCTCGTTTAGCAAAGAAATTGACTGTAGCACTCCAAAACAAACCAACCAAACCTTAAAAGCAACAATTGATCGAATAATTACGTTTATAACTGCTTCGAAGCATCGTGCATAAAAGTCGCAGGACTCAAAAATAAAGATCCTTAAAATCCAAAAACTGTCAGAGAATTTGATGTTGATGCAGTTCTCACTCACATCTCTGATAGAAGTCAAAGGAATATCTTAAGGCCTCTTATCATCCTCAAGATTAAGATCCTCAAGATATCATAATTAGGCCTTAAGGGAGCACATACCTTTTAAACACAAAGAGACTAGACAAACATATTCCTATATCCATCATCAGTAGTTACTAAAATAATTTATTCAGAAATAAAAAAAAATTTACTGTGAGTGAAACCCTTTCTTCTTTATAAATATATCTCTCAGTTTTTTCTAGCCTGAAGAGAATTTTTTTAATTGTTTAAAATTTTAACCATTGTTTTTTCATTGTTATGTCATTGCGCGCATGATATCACTAAAACAGTTGGCTAGAATGCGATGAAATTTTATACACAGGCAATATACTCAAATGTCATTAAAATGACCTATTATTATGTCATTCCTGCTATAAAAATTTCAATTACAGTAAAATTTATCAAATTTTTTTCCAAATTTTGAATTTGTTTAAACATTTTTCTCCGAAGAACTAAGAATTTTGATTTCAAAGTAGTTCATTTTAAAGATATATTATACAACATAATTTTAAAACTAAAAGAATATGTATATTCATTAATATACGGACGCATGTCTGCGCGCATTGCAATAACAATAAAAAAACAATGGTAGAAATTTTAAACAATTAAAAACTTTCTCTTCAACCTAGAAAAAATTGAGAGCCGTATATTAAAGAAGAAAGATTGTTTAACTCATAGTAAAATTTTCATATTTCTGAATAAATTATTTTAGAAACTGCTGATAATTAAAAATTCGGATATGTTTGTCGAGTAACTTGGACTTTAAAAGATATGTGGCCCCTCAAGATCTCTTATCAAATTTATAAGATGTCACTCTTTCAGAGAACCTTTAATAGAAGCTTGAAGTTTTGGAGATAGCAAAATGTGTCAGTCAGCCAAAGCATTGGAAATAGCAGCAATTATAACTCGTTTTCCATCTTCAAAAGGGATGAAAATCGTGAAAGACATCATGAAATGGCTAAGCTTGGAGCTCATAATAAGGAATACGGCAAAATTTAAAAACTTGAAATAGATGACCTAGCATTCGAGATTAATATTGTTTTTCTCTCGAAGCTGAAATTTTCACTTTATTCTTTTTGATATTAAGATATTTATCTGCCTACGTTAAAATGGGCGTTTTGGTAAAAAAAATTTCGAAAATCTGTTTGACTGTTTCATTTGAAAACGAAATCATTCGGGGGTTCAAAAACTGCCTTACTTTTATTCGTACGATTATTCGAAGAGAAGATATGGCCAATTTAATAGATCAGAAGTCATGCGTAAAAGCCCTGATGTAAAATCTTTAAATGCATTTTCTACAAAACTAATTTTTCAGTTACTTTTGTATACGAGAGACCCGATTACTTAAAAAGTCAGAACAATGTTTCAATAAAATTTTTCAAGATTTTGAATTAAAAGCTAAGCTTTATATGCTAATTTAATCATTTTACAGGTCATATACATTAAAAAGAGGTATTTTAAATATGTGTTTTTCGATAAATTTTATCCCCTGCATTAAAAAGATATATTTTTTAATATGTATTGTTCTTCATATTATAATAAGTGACTTTTGGGAATAGTGTTAAATTTTAATTCATTGTACAGGTAAATGTCTCAATAATATAAAGGAAATAAAAATATATTTAGTTGAATTGAGTGTAGGGCATCTGGCATAAGCATTAAAATTTACTAAAAATATATTAAAACGCCCCTATTTTTTAAAATGTTGCAAAACCATTTCTAGAATTATATTTGTTTTTATGATTTTATATCACATTTGAAATAAAAATATATACATTTAATGAGTATTGCATTTTTTTTCAAGTGCTCCGGGCGTAGAACTTAACGAAATGAGTGAAAACGTTTTTACTCAGTTTCTGTCAGTGTATGAAGTCTAGAACGGTACAGAAACAAAAGCGTTACCGTGTGTTAACTTATACAATGAAGCATTGAAAACCGACAGATTTTATGACTCAAGGTAAGGAAAATCTCCAAATTTCTTTTTGATATTTACATGGAATTGAAATCTCCCAATTTCTTTTATCTAATTTGTGGTTACATTCCTATTTATTACATAAAATGGAAAAGTAAAAGGTAGCTACTGAAGAAAATAAACTTTTACTAACACAAATTACCTTAAAAATTATGTTTAATACGCTAAATCTCAAAACACGGTTCAAGTACAACTTCACATTCTTTGCACCAAATTCGCATTTCTTTGAATTTTTTTTTTGCCAATTTCAGTTTTTTGGAGCAACAAACAGTGCATTGTGTTCGAGACTCTTTCATTATGAGATTAGGAAGTATCTGGCTTGCAAAATGACGTTATATCAATCTCAAAAGGTTGAGTAGAACTTGGTCTTCCAGGCGTACCACTCGTATCTACATCAGAATACTTTTGGATAATTTGCTTGATCATTTGCAAACGAAACTCCAAAAGCTTTACTTTTTGTGTTGGATTTTACTGTTTGTAAAGAACAGAATTCCACATCGTTGACTGAAAATTTTTAAAAACACTTTCCTCGTCAATTTCTGAGCGTTGGGTAATATGACATTTCTCGATCACCTAAATAGACATCACCTTTTCTATTATTATAGCTCCAAACGACAACTATCACTATCTAATTGATAGTTAATATCACTTTCAAAATACGACAACTATTCACTATCTTATTGATAGTTAATATCACTTTCAAAATATGACAAATCATCAGGAATATATGTTTTGTCACTCTCGTTGCACGCGGAAATCGCGGGATAAGCATTCAAAGGGTTCATCTTTAGAATAGAAAACGTACACGCTATATCCCAACTTTCTACATATATTGCTTGTAACATTATCAAGAACGTTTAAACAGTTCTGCGATCATAGTATGAGATTCAAGTTATTTCTTTCCGCAAAGTAGTTGCTGTTAGAACTGCCAAGATCAACACTGATCGAAAGGAATTAGTTCCCAACATTCAGGGTCCGATTATGAACGTTGGGGGCCCCTGAGCAGATGCTATTTGGGGGCCCCCCCTTACGGACATTTATAAAAATACATACTATTTGAAGTACTAGGTGCATACACCAAGGGGGTTTTGGGGCCCCCTAGCATCAGGGGGCCCTGGACAAAGTCCCGATTTGCCCATGCGATAAAAAGGCCCTGCCAACATTTATACATATATTGCTTGTGACATTATCATGAACGTTTAAACAGTTCTGCGATCATAGTATGAAATTCAAGTTATTTCTTTCCGCAAAGTAGTTGCTGTTAGAACTGCCAAGATCAACACTGATCGAAAGGAATTAGTTCCCAACATTCAGGGCCCGATTATGAACGTTGGGGGCCCCTGAGCAGATGCTATTTGGGGGCCCCCCCTTACGGACATTTATAAAAATACATACTATTTGAAGTACTAGGTGCATACACCAAGGGGGTTTTGGGGCCCCCTAGCATCAGGGGGCCCTGGACAAAGTCCCGATTTGCCCATGCGATAAAAAGGCCCTGCCAACATTTATACATATATTGCTTGTGACATTATCATGAACGTTTAAACAGTTCTGCGATCATAGTATGAAATTCAAGTTATTTCTTTCCGCAAAGTAGTTGCTGTTAGAACTGCCAAGATCAACACTGATCGAAAGGAATTAGTTCCCAACATTCAGGGCCCGATTATGAACGTTGGGGGCCCCTGAGCAGATGCTATTTGGGGGCCCCCCCTTACGGACATTTATAAAAATACATACTATTTGAAGTACTAGGTGCATACACCAAGGGGGTTTTGGGGCCCCCTAGCATCAGGGGGCCCTGGACAAAGTCCCGATTTGCCCATGCGATAAAAAGGCCCTGCCAACATTTATACATATATTGCTTGTGACATTATCATGAACGTTTAAACAGTTCTGCGATCATAGTATGAAATTCAAGTTATTTCTTTCCGCAAAGTAGTTGCTGTTAGAACTGCCAAGATCAACACTGATCGAAAGGAATTAGTTCCCAACATTTTATACATATATTGCTTGTGACATTATCAAGAACGTTTAAACAGTTCTGCTATCATAGTATGAGATTCAAGTTATTTCTTTCCGCAAAGTAGTTGCTGTTAGAACTGCCAAGATCAACACTGATCGAAAGGAACTAGCTCGCAATATTTTCTACATATATTGCTTGTGACATTATCATGAACGTTTAAACAGTTCTGCGATCATAGTATGAGATTCAAGTTATTTCTTTCCGCAAAGTAGTTGCTGTTAGAACTGCCAAGATCAACACTGATCGAAAGGAACTAGCTCGCATTATTTTCTACATATATTGATTGTGACATTATCATGAACGTTTAAACAGTTTTGTGATCGTAGTATGAGATTCAAGTTATTTCTTTAAAGCAAAGTAGTTGCTGTTCGAACTGCCAAGATCAACACTGATCGAAAGGAATTAGTTCCCAACATTTTATACATATATTGCTTGTGACATTATCATGAACGTTTAAACAGTTCTGCGATCATAGTATGAGATTCAAGTTATTTCTTTCCGCAAAGTAGTTGCTGTTAGAACTGCCAAAATCAACACTGATCGAAAGGAACTAGCTCGCAATATTTTCTACATATATTGATTGTGACATTATCATGAACGTTTAAACAGTTCTGTGATCGTAGTATGAGATTCAAGTTATTTCTTTAATGCAAAATAGTTGCTGTTAGAACTGCCAAGATCAACACTGATCGAAAGGAATTAGCTCGCAACATTTTCTACATATATTGCTTGTAACATTATCATGAACGTTTAAACAGTTCTGCGATCATAGTATGAGATACAAGTTATTTCTTTAAAGCAAAGTAGTTGCTGTTCGAACTGCCAAGATCAACACTGATCGAAAGGAATTAGCTCGCAATATTTTCTACATTTTGCTTGTGACATTATCATGAACGTTTAAACGATACCCCGGCCATGGTAGGAAGTTATAGCTTTCCGCAAATATTTGCAGAAACTCTTGCTGATTAAACCTGCCAGGTCGACATGCAT
Organism: Dolomedes plantarius; assembly: GCA_907164885.2. Taxonomy (NCBI): domain Eukaryota; kingdom Metazoa; phylum Arthropoda; class Arachnida; order Araneae; family Dolomedidae; genus Dolomedes; species Dolomedes plantarius. The sequence continues at coordinate 142,852,256 of OU015500.1, read as the reverse complement.
CGAAAGGAATGTGTTGGCAACATTTCGTATAACCAGTGTTAAGTTTCTCATCAGTTCCAAAGCCAAACACGCACAAAATTCATAAGGTCATTATTTTGCAGTAATGTTTACAAGGGACTCGGCGAGCCTGGGTCCTCTAATCTCAGATCATCTAATCAAAAGTGCACCATCATTTTTATATAAATACTAGCTGAAAACCCGCACTTCGCTACGGAGTACATTCAGATTAAATAAAACGGTCAATGTATGCAATTATTGCCAAAAAAAATAAATATATATATTTATTATAAATGCGGCGATCAATGTATACAATTGATGTAATATATATATATATATAAAATCGCAAGGGATATTTATTTTTTTTGGATAATATGTAATCGTCTGCCGCATTAGAAAGAAAATTTTTTTTTGTCCATTTAGTTGTTATGCACGTGACGATAAATTTATTTAAAGTACCAGAAAAAGAATTCACGTGATCGGCATTTAATAAATTAAATTCTAAAAATTAATCTAGAAAAATTCACCAAAAGTCAGAAAATCGAGGTAAAGATTCGAAAAAGATTTCATTTTAAAGGAATTTTTGGGATCTTTCTCTTGATATAAATATTATAACCCTCAAATTATTATTTTAAATGCAAACTTAAAAAAAGTTTCAAAAACAGCTTAAAATTTAATTTCAAAAGAATCTAAGAATTTTTCAAAAATCTTTCTTAGTGCACCCCTACACCATAAGAAGAATCGCCATGCAAAATGTCAGCCCTTTAGGTCCAGCGGTTTGGTCTGTGCGTTGTATGTCAGTGAGTCAGTCAGTGAGTCAGTTACGGAACTGTAATATATATATATATATATATATATATATATATATATAGATTACTGTGATATTTACCTGTGTTATGAATTAAAAGTTTTAAAACATTTCGAAAAATCACTCAAATACACCAAAGAAAAGGTGAAAAAAAACTGATTTTTAAAAAAAAATTATCTTTTCATCGGTAACAGGTACCTGTAAAATGATTCATTCAACACATACAGCTTAACTTTTAGGTGAAAACATGGTAAGTAATACGTAAAACGCTATCGCAAAATTTCATTGAAATATATTGAAAACTTTTTTAAATGATTAGCTTTCTCTTTTACAATAGTTAATGAAAAATGAGTTTTGTAAAAAATGCGTTTAAAGATGCTACTTCCGGTCTTTTAACATCGCTTTCATTTTATTAAACGGGCCATAAGTTCTCAGCCAATGATCGTAGGAATAAAAGTACAGGTAACCCTCCTATAACACGGTAGATAGGTTCATTGAAAATTCCGTGTTGTGTGAAACCGTGTTATATGAGACCCAGAAATAGTTTAAAAAAGGGGGGTTGAGTTCCAAAAACTTATTAAAAGCAAACTTTTTTAAAATTCCATATTACCAACTTAATTTTTATTAAAAATATAAATGTATGTATAACACAAAACGGAAAGAAACAAACATATTATTTTCATTTAATGCGACCTTAATTTAATAAATTTCTTCCTCATCACTGCTCAGTACAATCAAACGAGAACGTTTTTTCGATTGTACGATATCACCTTCACTTTCAGAACATTTTTCTTCATTTAGATTTCTTGCACCTTCTATCCTCTTTAAAAAATCTAATTTTGGTTTGTTTGCTAGTTCTTACAAGGTCATTGTAGATATCGCAGTATGGATATAGATAATTTTGCAGCTGCCTTTTGAATTTTCGGCTTCTTTTAGCGAAGGGTCTGCATTCAAGAAAAATGATTCAAGATTTTCGGCTAACTTAGGCCTTCTTGTAATTTTAGAGAGTTATAAATGAATAAATTATAATTTGTTTATACATTTTCATGTAAAGCCACTATAGTTCATTATTCCTTCCCGTCATTATTTTAAGGTAATTTAGTTTTTAAATGTGTTAAAGAAAAATTATGTTATCTAGTGATATAGAAGTACAGTGATGCACAATGGTTATCGCAAATTTTTTATCGTGTTAGAGCGAAGTCGTGTTACAGATTGCAGTGTTATACGAGCGTTCCCGCAATTTATTTTATCGTATTAGAGCGAAACCGTGTTACAGATTGCAGTGTTATACGAGGGTTCCCGCAATTTATCTTATCGTGTTAGAGCGAAGCCGTGTTACAGATTGCTGTGTTATACGAGCGTTCCCGCAATTTATTTTATCGTGTTACAGCGAAGCCGTGTTACAGATTGCAGTGTTATACGAGGGTTCCCGCAATTTATCTTATCGTGTTAGAGCGAAGCCGTGTTGTATGATGCCGTGCTGTAGGAGAGCTACCTGTAAAGCTGTTTTAGAATCCTAACAGATTGGCCTTTGAAGTAGATCAATAAATAAAATAAATAATATTTCGAAATTTTGCATCAATTCAACGTAGGCTTTACCTTAACGTCAATCCTTACCTTGTTTGCATAGGGCTGACATGTATATAGGCCTTGTAGGACATCTTTTTATCGTTGCAAAGAGACCATCAGAAGTCTGAAACAGGAGAAGATCATTCATCATTTTTGTAAATGCACTGGAGAAATATTTCAAATGACATTTATTAGATGGTTTTATGTTAATATCATCACTTTTGAAACGTAGAAAAGCTGATAACTACAATAAACATTTCAATTTAGCAATACAAAATGTAAAAACATTAATATCGTTTTAAAATCTTGTATGTTAAACTATTAATAAATGTACAAGTATATCATCAATCAATCAATCTCTCTCTCTCTCTATATATATATATACACACACACAGTGAAACATCTTTATGGCGGTCAGTAATGGTTTCAATAAAAGGTAGCCGTTTTGAGGGGTGGCCGGCTAGAGAAATTTAACTATATATATATATATATATATATATATATATATATATATATATATATATATATATATATATATATAATGTCGTAAACAAGCTTGAACTTTTGAAAATTTGGAAAATAACCAAATTTAATGAAAATCTATACAATTGGTAAAAATCTTATAACTTTCAATTATCAGTTAAAATAAATATCATTATACATTCTATTCGTTTATATTCAATCGTGTTGTCAGCGTTTGGTTAGGAAAGAATGCGTGATATTTTTATTGCCTCTTCAACTCAAAAATGATCTCTCTTGAGTGGTTGAAGTTGGAAATTGCTGGCTGTAATTTGGAATTTTCAAAGTCTCTACTTTTAATGAAACAAGATCATGTGATTGAGGTGCAGTAAAAATAACTATGTTAACCAAAGATAGATGGCAGCACCAAACACGCTCTCGTATGTTAGGTTAATATAGGAATTTAGATTTCCTTTGAACAATCCCAACTTCTTAGTGCATAGTAAAATACTTTTACCACATGTCTTTGAAAGATTCCTTTTTTAATTCAGTGGAATGAATATTTTTTTGAGTAAATTTATCAAGATATGGACTAAAGTTTCTTTCGTTTTAAACGTTATTTCACGTTCCAGAATTTACTCAAGTCAGTTTTAATCTAAAGTGTAAACAGAGGATTCTAGCATTCCCAATCTTTGGATTTTATTAGTCAGACATACATTTTTCACTGAGATATATTTAATGCTAAGGAGGAAAAAAAAGGAGAATATTTAATATGAATTGTTTAAAATTTTACTTTGATGGCAACTGCGTATTTAAAAGAAGTCAAATCCTTAAAACATAGACAAAACAGATCTTCTTTTTCAGGAGTTTACGTATTTTTTTATGATTAACAGTGTTTCTGTCAGTTCTCCATTTGCGACATTTGTTACAACGCATGTTATTTCATGTTTGTTCAGTTGGCTATGTGTATCGTGTATATTTAAAAAAAGATTACATTCAGATTTCCTATTATTTTTCTAAAACTATATTCCCTTTTTCTCAATTTTTTTCATTTGCCGTAATTGCCTAAATCATTTCACAACACTTTGTAAAGAGTTTATATATATATATATATATATATATACTAGCTGAAAACCCGCGCTTCGCTACGGAGTACATTCAAATTAAATACAACGGTAAATGTATGCAATTAATGCCAAAAAAAATAAATATATATATTTATAATAAATGAGACGATCAATATATACAATTCATGTAAAAAAATATTTATATATATATATTTATAAAAAAATCATAAGGAATATTTATTTTTTTTTGGATTATATCCAATCGTCCGCTGCATTAGAAAGAAAAAATGTTTTTTTTTGTCTATTTAGTTATTACGCACGCGACGATAAATTTATTGAAAGTACCAGAAAAAGAAATCACGTGATCAGCATTTAATAAATTAAATTCTAAATATTAATCTTTAAAAATTCACCAAAAATCAGGAAATGGAGGTAAAAATTCGAAAAAAATTTCATTTTGAAGGAATTTTTATGATCTTTCTCGTGATATAAATTTTATAACCCTCAATGTGTTATTAATCTTTAAATTAATCTAAAAATTAATCTTTAAAAATTCACCAAAAATCAGGAAATGGATGTAAAAATTCGAAAAAAATTTCATTTTGTAGGAATTTTTATGATCTTTCTCGTGATATAAATTTTATAACCCTCAATGTATTATTTTAAATGCAAACGTAAAAAAAGTTTAAAAAACAGCTTAAAAATTTAATTAAAAAAATCTAAGAAGAATTTTTGAAAAATCTTTCTTAGTGCACCCCTACACTATTAGAAGAATCGCCATGCAAAATTTCAGCCCTTTAGGGCCAGCGGTTTGGTCTGTGCGTTGTATGTCAGTCAGTGAATGAATGAGTCAGTTACGGAACTGTTATATATATATATATATATATATATATATATATATATATATATATATATATATATATATATCTATCAACAAGGGGAAATTGAAAATTGGACAGTTAATAATAAAACACCAACAGAAAACATTAATCAGTAGAGAAAAAAAAATTTCTAACGTTATCTTAAATTTTCGGGAAAATTGAAAAAAAATGTTATTTTAACTGTATAAGGACTCTTTTCAAGATGTGCTTAGCAAACAGGTCAAAAATGAAATATCAGCAAATGAAGTACTATTCAAGTGCTGTATAGTACAGTGGTTACTTTAGTGTACAGTGTTCTTGTGTATTTCACAGTTTCTAGTACAAGGAACTGCAGTGTACAATTCTTTGTACTGAGCACTGTACAGTGTATTGTTCTGTGGACTGCACAGAAATACTGTGAAGAAATACTGTTCAAGTACAGTGTTCAATCACTTTTATATTGTACGGTACAGTAAACAAGTGAAGTGTATATTGTATTGTACTTTACAGTGCAGTGTTCAGTACAATACTAATACTATCCAACTTAGATATAATGAAAACAACTATGGGAAATGCCACGAGCAGAACTAAATTAAAATACTTATTTTAGAAATCTAAACAAAAATGCAATAATGACAACTGTAATCAGAAATTAGAATCCACTCTTAAAGTCAGGACAAGACAAAATGACATAAGTGATTTTGAAGAACTCAAAATCACTTAAATAGAACCCGAGCCGGATATTCTACAAATATCTAATAATCGCTTATATTGAGAATATAAATGTTGCATTTAATCAACAAGAAAATATAGAAAGCAAATCTCTAGAAAACAAAGTACAACTCTTGTAAAATTTCAAAATTAGGAAGCTGTAACTTTTTTTTTTCGCTAATTACTTTTCCTTTGAGTCAAAAGCCTGAACTCTTATTTTTATCGGTTTCTAGAGGATAGTTTGAATACAGCAAAAGAACTTACTTTCTAGTGTTAACATCATCGGTTAAAAAACAATATTTTTTTACAAACATCTAAGGTATTCGAACAGTTCTATTGATTTAAATAAGTAAAGTACAAAAATGAATGGAATTTTTCAGAAGGATACGTTAAGATCAAAGCATTTTGTACAATATCTTACTTGCTTCTTTATGTATTTTTCATAAATGTAATTTTGTATAAATTATTTATTTTCATAAAAGCATTTATGTAAAATAACAATTTATTTATAACTGAGAAACGACGTTATGTTTCTTTGTCTAACAAAGAACTGTAAATGTTATAACGAGTATAAAGAATAAACTTTTGTTAAAAATCTTAGTTATTCGAGATATATTGAATTTGAAATTCATTGCATAGATGATAATTAACATAATCTGAAGTGCCATTTCTTGTCAATATGGAGTTCAATTGCATTCAAATTAAGCTGATATTAGATTAAAACTGTAAAGGTGTCATAATACGGTAACGCAAATTTTTAAAAATTAAATACATGGGAATCCTGGAGACGCTTAATAACATGGGTATCTGTCAAGATATTACTTTAAATTAATTGTATGCTTCTTTTTCAAATTTTTTCACATATTCAATTTAATACTTTTAAAATTCTATAAGTTTAATTCGTCGACTATTTTTTCTACGTATTGAAAACTTTTACTTCTTTCTAAATCAGTGTTACAGCTCTTGTATGAAATTTTCTCACCCAAAGAAAAATAATTCCTATGCTCAAGTCTATGTTTGTCTAACAATTTGTACGCCTACAGCCCGAAAAGCAGTAGACGCAGCCATATCCCTTCAGTGGGCGCGCCCATGTATAAAGTTCAACAGTTTCGTAATTTTGAATAGTTTGTTTTTACATGTAAGCTTTGAATGTTCTAAGCAGTTTCTATTGATAGCTACACCCTTTCTAATGCAGGTCTGGTTTTCTGACCCATGTATTCCTTTCCAATCATTTGTTAGTCGTGATTTAACCACGGTAAACCAGCGATTATACTGGGTTACAGTACGACAAAAAATGGAGTTGATGTAGTCGATCAAATGTGCAGCTGTTACACGGTATCCCATGGACAATCTCATTGTTTTTAGGTTTTAACACATACATAATAGGAATCAATTCGCAAGTTGTCCTTAGATCCAACAAACTGGAGAGTTTTGAAATAAGGCGATTCTGTCTGCATTCTTTGGCCTTTAATTATAAATATATCTCAGTATTATCGACTTTTATATCTTATCATTAAACTCAGGATCATTATTTTCAATTTCAAAAGAAAAAGTTTATTACAAAAGGAATAATGAAGGTTGAAAGAGACGTTGCACTTTGTGCCACGTCATTCATCTCAACCTTCGTGATGCGCGACCGCTAAATCTAAAAATTAACTCCGCTCTGCCGAAACTCTATTGTTCCCCCAGACGTCTAACCGTCTCGCGCATGCTCATTGACATCTGCCGAATGTTCCAGAATACTTTTTGCTTACCTTGTAATTAATTTTCGCGCGAAACCCAGTCTAAACTCCAAAACAACTCCCCACGCAATGATGCCTGCGATTCTCCTTTCTTGATTCTCCCCAAGGCCATCCAACTCTATTAATAACTATTCTAGTCTATGCAATTGTAGACGCGTGTAATCTGATTGACTCTAAATAATCATGGCTTTTAACGTTAGAAATTAGTTATTTGGAAGCTCCCTATAAATTGTCTCAATTAAGGTTTAACATATATATATATGTGGGGGGGGGTATGTGTGTGCATTATGGACAATGTCCGAAGTCTGGCCAATTCTTGCTTTGGCCAGGTAATGTAGAAAAAGTCCGAAATAATCGAGAATTTACTACTACTTCGTGGTTTTGCGCGTCAATTCGCGACTTTTCCGAAAATCAATGTCCTTTTCGCGAATTGTCCAAGAAGAAATGGCCAATGCTGGAAGTTTTGCAGAGTTTTGTTATTTTACGAACAAAAATGTGTTAACTGATTAAAGTTAGGACGGAAGCAAAGGGAAAATAAATGGAAAAGTGTTAACGACCGACAGGTTAAGATATTTGATGCAAATGATCCTAAAAAGCTTGTATCTCCGGTTAAAGGAAATGGCGACGAACTTTGTCACTTGTGTACGGATGAACATTTTAATTGACTCGTCTCAGGTTAGGGAAGTTAGTCACCAAACCTAAGTTATTTAAGGGGACTCACTACCCTTAAATCTTCGAAACATTCGATTTTTTGAAAAAAAATATATGTTAAAGCCTGATCATTTCTGAACAAAATAAAGCAAACCGCATGAAAATATTCCGCTTAATTCCGGATTTACTGATATTCTAAATTTTTAATTACTGATCAAGTTTATGGTAAGAAAAATTTTAAACTCAATTTTCTGAAAATGTAATTTTGCATCATTCCGCAACTCATATCTCAAAAACTATGAAACATAATTCCATGAAATTTTTATCACTGCATAATCATGTTATTTTATTGCGTCCGAACTAGAATTATTGCAATCACTGCACATTTTGTTATTTTTTCAGGCGTAAATTAATGCAAAACATTAAGGAAATTTTAAGTATATTTTGATGAGTTTTAAAAAAATTGAAAAATATTTTACTGTTGAATGTTTTATGTTCAATTGTACTTTGAATTATTTATTTTAAATATAAAACAGGAATTATACCTTTAGGTGTAAAATTAATTTCATAGTTCTGCGCGCAAGCCAGTATACAATAAAAATCCGTAAAAAACAAGGTATATATAAAGCATTAAAAAAAAAGTATTTTAAGTTAATTGGAGCGTTGAAAATTTGTTTATTAAAAAATATATATCAATTTATCATATACATAAAATTTTGAAAAATTGGGAGTAAATTGAAATAGTTACAAAGAGTCAAAAAGCATGAAAATATGTCTTATTTCCTTGACTTAAGAGTCGTGAGTTCCCTTAGAAAGCTTTATTCAAGACGTTCGGTGACCTTAATAGATTTGGTTTTTCTCTTCGATTTTGGAGAGATAATATATGTAATATGTTTTTACATAAGAAAAATAATAATATATGTTTAATATATGTTTTTTATATAAGATTTTTCCTACTTTGGCTAAATGAAAGACATATTTCCAGTGGTAATAACGTGAGTAAGACAACGTATGGTCAAAAGTCGTAACTGCATGATCCAGCTCCGCCGAAGTTCTAGTTTTGGGCACTTTTTCTTCAATAATTTGCAAACTGGCCACAGACTGTAGAGCGTATCCCGAACGGGCCGGCTAAAGCTCGAAGTAATATATACACTGGAAAAATTAAATCCTGCTTCAGATTTAAAAAAAAATATCTCTGTTTCGGGTATAAAGCTTCTGGGTAGCGAACTGACCTTTTGTTGGGTATCCCACATTTGTATCTTAACCCGTAAACGCCCAAATTATTTTTAAATGGGAATTTTTGAAAAATATTTTTTAATTGCATTTCATGTTCTTTAGTATTCCGTAATGGGCGTTAAGAATTTTCATAACAACACGCCTGATATGAAATTATCAATATTCATTTGAGGGGATTATTATGCATTTAAAATATGCCGAACGGCGGAAGAAAGTTTAAAGAATTACCTGTCGTGTTGAAACAGAATCGATACAAGCGTATGGCTCTGCATAATCCCCCTTGTTACCTAAAAGAAAATTTGATTTTAATGACAAAATATTTGAAAATCTTAAATTTTTTAAAAATCTTATTCGTATGTGTAATATATACAAAAAAAAAATGTGCAGTCGGGGGACCCCCGTCAGGAACGAAGTTCCTTAAATTATTTTTTCAACTCTAAACGTGATTTAATATGTAGATTTCTATTGATTTTATATATATATATATATATATATATATATATATATATATATATATATATATATATATATATATATATATATATATATACACACATATATATATATACATATATATATATATATATACATACATATATATGTATATATATACATACATATATGTATATATACATACATATATATATATATATACATACATATATATATATATATGTGCACACATATATATATATATATATACATATATATATACATATATATATATATATATACATATATATACATACATACATACATATATATATATATATATATATATATATATATATATATATATATATATATATATATATATATATATTAATATACATATTCCTTTTAATATTCTAGGTAATTAATGTTATGTTATTCTCATTTTAATAAAATATGATTAATCTTTACTATCTTTCTCTAAATTAAATATCATTCATAAACAGTACTGCTGCCATCTATCGACGACTCGGGAAATGTATTTTTGATGGTTCATAATGTCTATTTTGCTAGCACACATTTCATAAGTCTTTCAGCATAATTACAGATCTCGTTTAATGCTTCTTATTGAAAATATTTGACGAAAACTGAATTTCTTCAATTCTTTTTATATCTTGTATTTTGCAATAATTTAAATATTTTGAAATATTTCTTTTAATTTAAAGTTTTAGTTTAAAACATTTCTCTTAATATTCCCGGTAATTAATATTATGTCATTCTCATTTAAATAAAATATGATTAATCTTTACTATCTTTCTTTCATTAAAATACTTATATTATATTATATATATATATATATATATATATATATATATTGGCCTCATATTACTTTCGAGTTCATTTTCAAAAAGTATTCAACGAAGAAAATTATTAAAAATAACTTTAACAGGCAATTTTATAAATATAATTTTGAATGCAAATTAATAAGTTTTTTCAACATTTTCAGGTATAGGTTTGCCATAAGTTTTCTTTATTTCCATGTTATATGCAAAAAAACTATCAAATTTTAAATTTCCGAGTCTCGCTTATGGTGCTGCCATCTATGTATTACAAATGAAACTATTTCTTGAATGCATCGGTTCCTATAAATATGAAGATTTAATTAATAACTTGTCTATCCTCTTGCGTACGTAGCTTTTAGGGGGTGTGAACCAACTTTTAGGGGGTGCTGTTGGTTCGCCTATACCAGGGGTGGCCAACCTTTTTGGGAAGATTGCCATTATCTGAAAAAAAAATATTATGCGTGCCACTTCCAACTTTTCCAACATACAAAAAATATAAAAAGGTGAAAAAATTTTATTTATAGGCTGAGTATGGGATTTTATGGGACAAATAGCACTTTTTTTTATCTGAATAGTGGAGATTTAAAAAATAATATAATAAATAAAACAAAAGTACAAACTTAGGTTTTATTGTTAATAAACATTTTTAAAGGTAAAGCCAGTTAGGGTATGTATAAAATAAAATGAATTACTTGAAACATTTAATTCTAAATAATTATTAAAGAGTCAGTACTTAATTAATGTGGCTTTTGAATTTGTAGTTTTTTACCAAGTCATCTATATTAGGATTAGTTCTTGAAGATGCTAACAAAATTAGGTGTTTTAGGTGCATATGAGTTAATCTTGATCGATATTTTGATTTTATTATGTTCATAATAGAAAACATTTGTTCACAAACATATATTGATCCAAACCTACAACAATACCTGACAGCCAAATCGTGTAAATTTGGAAACTTGCTTGTTGGTACAAATTTCCAAAATTCAGTATAATTTGGATCAATTGCAGTTGAACTGGTGTCAAGCAGTGCCGCTTTCCTGCGCTGTTATTTTCAGTAGGGTTTGTACAAATTTTGAAAAATTATTTTTTCAAATTTCTTAATTTTTCAGTAAGTCTCCGCGTGTCGCGAGTTGGCCACCCCATGCCTATACAGTGCACTCATTTAAAGCAACCAATGATTCTCTCGGATAAATGCGAATGCCTTGTCCGCATCTTAAAGATCCTAAATTGGTTTGTCGCCAGCAATTATGCAAATAGTGAACTTAATTAGCGGCCGGATTTGCCTGCATTGGCAAACAACAACAACATACTTTGTTTATTAATATATGAGTTTTATAATTCACGATCATTTTATAAAATTTCATTTAACAGTAAAAAAAATTGGGAAACAATTGCCTATAAATTCATTAATTCAAATCTAGATAATATTACCTAGATTCCATTGAACAAGACAAAACGTATTTGACAATTATTGTGCTGTGACATTATTAATAGCTTTCAAAATAATTATTTATCAGCATTGAACGATCCCATCTTTAGTGCTGCCATCTATGCGTCTGACATGAAATTAATTCTTCAATGCTTCGTTTGGTATAGAAGTTAAAATGTGATTTATGATTTTTTCTTTAATATTATATGAGTTTCTTACTCCTCAAAATTTCAGAGAAATTTTTCAATAACATTTCAAAAAATGTCATTGAACAATAAAAAAAAAAAATGAGATACCATAGTCCATAAATTTATTCATGCAAATCTATTCATGTAGGTAATTCATGTAGGTAAGGTTGCCAGAATATCTGTTTTAAAAAGAATATGTCATCATTTTCTGTGCCGATGCTTCTGTACACTCCCTTTTTTTTTGGCTTTCCCCCCATCCTTTTAATTGGGTAAAAAAGTATGAAACCTGGGGCTGAGGAAAGCTTATTGTGTAATTTTAAATTGTATAATTATTACTCTCAGCTATTAGTATTATTAATATAAAATTATTGTTTCATTTTTTATTTATAAATGTTCCATTTTATTTGAAAAATGGAATTTTGTTTATATAAAAACATATTTTCTACACACATTATATTTTTATTTATATGACAAATATTTTCTCACCAGAGAATATAAAATATATATATTGTCTGCTGATTAAATATTATATTCGCATATTTCAATGCATTGTCCCCCTTTTTGTTCCCGTTGTTCTTGGATAAGTTCTCTTTACTGTGTGTATATATACATATACATATACATATATATACACATACATATATATATATATATATATATATATATATATATATATATATATATATATACACACATATATTTATACACACACACACACACACACATATATATATATATATATATATATATACACTTTCAACGTCTGACAACTCTACATGTAGCCAACTGCAAGAATTATTGTCTGATCAGGTCCCAGAAAATTACTTTTGGAACTCGGAATATTATAAAACAAAAAAAAGAGGAAATTATTGTTTATTAATTTAAATTACGACTTCAATAAATTCCTTAATCTCACATAGAAAAGTTAGCAGGTTAAATATATCAAAAGTTAAGTTTTTTTTTTTTTTTTAAACGCCAGCACGAAATATAAATGTGACCAGCTGATTCCTGATTTGAAAAAGTGTATAAATGTTTCACAAGAGTTAATTTTTCCTTTTTTGTTTTGTTTTTAAAAAAACATAACTGATTTTTCTAAGAGGTCGTGTATTTTAGAATAATTATCTTTTAAAATGGGATACCTCTTTTGATATATGAGTTGGAACCCAAGTCGAAATTGGAATACGTAATTTGAAAACTTGGTACATGTAACTCAAACAAGGATATACAAAGAGTCCGATATTTGTATTAAGCAACCATTTTTACGTTGGAAACTTGATTGCCTTCATTTCATAATTATATTTACCCGTTAAAACAAATATAAGTTGTTATTTATTCTGATCAACAATTTTATCATCGTATGGTTCCCTCTTCACAAGAAATGTATACTTTTAAATCTTGTGTTGAAACCCAATTGAGGTATCAAACAACGTTTCTTATCGGTTTGGTCATTTAATTTTCAAGGCGAACTTTCCTCCTAGACAAGAATAACGTGAGGGTTTGGATTTTACATTGATTTTCAAATTCATATCATTTATTATGAAGCAAATGTACGATGTATTTTAACAAACAAATTTTATCACCACACTGTTCTGCTTCACAAGAAATGTATACTTTTGAAACTTGTAACTCTGTAGAGGTTTCAATACATATACAGTCGAACCTCCATATATCGAACTTCCCCATATCGAAATTTTCTATATATCGAACTCTTAGCAAATCTCCATGTTCATTAAATAGAAAAACTGTTTCTATATATCGAAAAAATCTATATATCGAATTTTTTTTCACGACATATTGGGAGATTTTATTCCACTTTAGAACAAAATATCCCAATTTTAGGCTTTTGAAACAATACTTCGTGGACTTCAATTCGTGGAAAATGTCCCTGATGAAGTTTTTAATGGACTGAATAAATGCGAGCATTTCTTTGATGAACTTTCCGCAAAACTGGCTGTTCAGCAAGATATTCGTAGTTTTTTTTAAAACGAATGTAACTGTGATCACTGTAACCACTGTCTGGATTATTATTTTTTTAAAGGTATATAGTACTCAATAAATCTTTCATATAAATTCACTTTTTAGTTATTAACTTTCATTTAATGTGATTAGCATATAAATTGGAAATGGAGTTTCATATACAAAAATTAGCTTTAATTTTAATGTTTTAGGAGAATTATGATAAAACTAAGATCAATTCTATATATCGAAATTTCTATATATCGAATTCTTTCCCGGCATTTTGCTACTTCGATATATGGAGGTTCGACTGTATATATATATATATATATATATATATATATATATATATATATATATATACACACTTAAATAAATTAAGCAATTAATTTATTAATGCATTTAAGATCAGACAATAATGCATTTATATATTTTTTAATATAAATGCATTAATTATTAAGCAATTAATTAATGCATTTATATTTTTTTAAATATAAATGCATTAATTATTAAGCAATTAATTAATGCATTTATATATTTTTTAATATAAATGCATTAATTATTAAGCAATTAATTAATGCATTTATATTTTACTCACCATATTCACAACATTTATTATCAGTTTGCTTATGAAAATTTATCAAGATGAACTTACCTCCCGGACAAGAATAATGCGATGGTTTCGATTTTACATTGATTTGCTTATTCATGTCGCTCATCATCAGGGCATCCTTCCGGTTTTCGTAATCTGGGAAGAAGGAATGATGCACAATGAAGTTGCAGAGCAAAATTCAGATACATTACAAGAAATCAAAGAGCGCTATAGAGCAGATCTCCGCAACCTTTTATCTTCCACGGCACAACGTTTTTTTCGATAATTCCGCGGCACACCACAAGAAAAAGCTTGCAAATATATAAATTACAATAAATACGTATATGTTTTTATTAGATAAAAAAAACACAATTTAATTATATATTATACTAGCGGCCCGTCCCGACTTTGTCCGGGTTGAGCAAAATATTATACCAATAAATTTCCAGTTGATAGCGAATAAATTGTAAATCTTTTTTTTACCTTAATAATAACCTAAATAATACCTTAAATTAATTTTATGTTATTTAATAATTAAAATAAATTTTTTAAAAGAAAAAGGAGTGTCGGAGAACGCCTAGGTTCGAACCGCTAGCGTCTGAACAGAAGCCCAACGCGATAGCACCACGATAAGGATCGTTGAAATCTTCGGAACAAAAACCAGTAGAAGACAGTAACGGATACAATGGAGATTGTTAGGATTAAGCCCCTAACTATATTTCTACTGATCAGATATACATAATATATAGCCTATGTCCATCTGGAATACTATACCTTTCCAACAGTGAAAGAATTTTTCAAATAGGTACGGTGGTACTGAAGATTACCCTCCACATACAAAATCGCTCTCTCTTTATATATAAGTATAGATTATATTATATTATATTATATTATAAATTCATATTATTTTTTAAATTTATATATTAAAAAAATAATAAATACTATATTTTTTCACAGCTTTCAAGCTGTTTTTCTTTTTTTTTTCTCTATTTCCTCTTTTACCCAGTTATTTCTTAAAATTTTTGTACACAAATTCTATTTTATCTGTAATAAGGAATTCGATTCGTACATCCTAAAATTTACGGTCAGTTTTACTCTCAGCATATTTCCAATCAAAGATTAACAAATGCATATTTTTCTAATTTTGTTTTCTGTATCTGAAAATAAATCCTTAAATGCAATGCACGTTTTTCAAAAGAAAAAAAATTTTGTTTAACAAATTTTTTTCAAAGGGGCAATTTAACATTGTCGGCGTCAGTCGTTAAATGCGCTATAAAATTTTAACAACTGAAAAGTTTAAAACTACGTGCACTTAAAATTCAAACATTTATTTTGATATGTTAAAAGCAGTGTTCCAAAAAAGAATATGTACTAATCTGTGATTACAAAAAGGATGAGAAAAATTTCCCCTGAGATCAAAGATAGAGCAAAAGTTATGTGATGTCATCTAACTTAAAAGTTTAAAACTATTTAAAAACTAGGTGTTCTTAATTTAATCCTTTACTTTGATATGATAAAAGAAGAATTCAAAAAAAATTATATTCTCCAATCTGTGATTAGAAAAATGCTGAGAAAGAAAGTCCCCATAGGGCAATTAACAATAATTTAATTTAGATTTTCGATTAACAGTGGGATAGAAGTTATGTGATGTCAAATACTGCACCACTTTCAAGCATTCTAGAAATATTTATGATTATTAATGAATAGTAATAAAATAAGCTTTTAAATAACCAACAATATAAAGCTAAAATATAATCGTAATTTCTCATTTTTTTTGCATTAAAATCGGAATCTTATTTTGAATCTGTGGACAATCTGTAACCACAGAATATTAATGCATTTATATTTTACTACAAACCGACTTCTTGCCTTAAGTATTTAAGGCTGCGGCAGAATGGACACCCACATTTTGAAGCTTAAGAAACCTTAAACCAAACAATTGACAGAAAAAAGCTTTATACAGTCGAACATCGTTATAACGAACTTGTAAGGACCAAAGGTTTTGTTCGCTTTATCCGGTTGTTCGCTATATCCGAACCGTTACGAAAAATGCTAGAGTTCACAAAATGTATAACTCATTAGTTGCAATGTGTATTCAGTAATGATGTATTAAAAATGATAAAATATATAAAAAGTGATCGTTAATGAATTAAATCGACTAAAATCGATTACATTCAACTGACACAATACAAATTAAATTACCTACAATAACAGTTCACAAAATGTATAACTCATTAGTTGCAATGTGTATTCAATAATGATGTATTAAAAATGATAAAACATATAAAAAGTGATCATTAATGATTTAAATCGACTAAAATCGATTACATTAAACTGACACAATACAAATTAAATTACCTACAATAAGAGTTCACACAATGTATAACTCATTAGTTGCAATGTGTATTCAATAATGATGTATTAAAAAAATGATAAAATATATAAAAAGTGATCATTAATGAATAAAATCGACTAAAATCGATTACATTAAACTGACACAATACAAATTAAATTACCTACAATAAGAGTTCACAAAATGTATAACTCATTAGTTGCAACGTGTATTCAATAATGATGTATTAAAAATGATAAATATATAAAAAGTAATTGATCATTAATGAATTAAATCGACTAAAATCGATTACATTAAACTGACACAATACAAATTAAATTACCTACAATAAGAAAATGGCGGACCAAAATTTTCGTTCGTTATATCCGTGAGTTCCTTATATACAGGGTTCGTTATAACGGGGTTCGACTGTGTTTTCGAAAAGTAAGAACGTAATTTTTGTGCATTAGGTTTAGAAAATATCATCACATAGGTGGCACCCGTTGCTTTCGACGCACTGCCGAAGCCGTTCTCTAAAGTTTTCCATCACTGTGTTGGTCATCTCTGAGAGAAATACGGCAACTTCCTCTCGAATAGTGGACTCGTTGCCACATATTCAAGTTTTCCCATGTTCCAAGGAAGACCGCTCGGTGTCCTTGGTATTGCAGTCCCACCTGCTCTCACATTCGAAGAGCGGGCTAAATACGCTCCGTGTCACGGTTACAGAATTGCTGTTTCTAATGAACGGCTCGGTAACGAAACCTCGATGTTCACCAGACCAACTCATGGTGTCTGCTGACAACTAGAAAATCCGTCCGAACTGTAGTCACCTCCCGTACCACCTTACCCCTACCTCTCCCTTATTAGTGAAATGTTCATTCTGCCGTACCCTACACAGAAGTTTAAATTCTCATTTTTCGTCCCTGGAATTATCACAGCCCAGAAGAATTTTCTATAACGGAAGCAAGATAAATTTTGAGTTTCTTAGTCGATTTACGCCATTTCCCCTCCGCTCCTCAAACTAGCGCACTAGTCATCGATGGACTGCGCATGGGTAAAGAAACGCAACTCGATCTCTCTGATTGCCCGATAAAATGTTTATAATTGTATGAAATTTGTTAAACTTTTTGAGTACATTTATATACGTAATTTACATCGGTTGCGGAAATCCCCTTCATTTCGGCATCAAGAATTATATATATAATAGCCGTTGTCTCTCTATAACACTTCCGGGCTGTACTCATCTTTCAATTGAAGCTCTCAGTAAACAAACGGCCGGTTAGGCTTAATTTAAATTTCAGATGTGGATCATAATTTTTTCTTACCTAAAAACTAATATCTTCTCCATCAAATCACGTTTGTTCAGCCTATTTTTCTATAAAACATTCAGAACTAAAAAAATTGTATGCTTTTAGCTGTATATTTAACCGTTTTTAAAAATCTGTTTACTTTTGCGATGAATTCTGAAAGTAAACAAACTTGAATGTGAATGAATCAAGTAGCTCAAGTATTCATATCGCGTAGTGATCTGTAAAAAACTGGATGGCAGTCTACTACTCCAATCGCATGAAAAACTAAATAAATAAAAAATAACGAAAGGGTTTGCTTTTACAAGGTGTGGATTAAATGCAATATTGTTAGATAATTCGGGATATTTTTTAACTTTCATATACTTTTTTTCATTGTGACGTCATTATTAGTATTATGACGTCAAAATGACGGGTTGGATGGCAGTCTACTACTCCAATCGCATGAAAAACTAAATAAATAAAAAATAATGAAAGGGTTTGCTTTTACAAGGTGTGGATTAAATGCAATATTGTTAGATAATTCGGGATATTTTTTAACTTTCATACACTTTTTTCCATTATGACGTCATTATTAGTATTATGACGTCAAAATGACGGGTTGGATGGCAGTCTACTACTCCAATCGCATGAAAAACTAAATAAATAAAAAATAATGAAAGGGTTTGCTTTTACAAGGTGTGGATTAAATGCAATATTGTTAGATAATTCGGGATATTTTTTTAACTTTCATACACTTTTTTCCATTATGACGTCAAAATGACGGGTTACCTTCTAGTTATAAAGAGAAAAATGAATTCTCAGTATGAAAAGAGAAAATTAAGCGATACACAAAATAAGTAATGGAAAGATGCAATATTACGTATCCCCCAGCACCAAGAAGGACAAGTGTTGCTGCTTTTAGACTTGCCACGGGGCACGACTGTTTACCTAAACACCTTTTCAGGTTAGGTATTCTCGAAAGCCCAAACTGTACTCTTTTTGGTATGGAAGTACCTATGGATGCACAGCATTTGCCACTGTGCTCCGCATTACCAAGTAACTGTCTTCATGGCAGATATTGGGAGGCCAGGGAACTGATGAGGACGAATGGATATCAGCCCAATTAGACTGTTGTTTCTGCTCCAAGATTTCTATATGCCATTTTGTTTCGTGTTTTGTTCCTCCTGTTTGCTTGTTGTATTTCAGTGGCATATAATAGTGTACAGATGTATGTACAGATGTATGTATAGTGTACAGATGTAAGTGCTATTGCTTTAAGAAAAAAATTATATACGTAAACTATTTAAGATATATATATATATATATATATATAGTATATATATATACTAGCTTAAAATCCGCGCTTCGCTACGGAGTACATTCAAATTAAATACAACGGTCAATGTATGCAATTAATGGCAAAAAAAATAAATATATATATTTATAATAAATGCGACGATCAATGTATACAATTGATGTAATATATATATATATATATATATATATATATATATATATATATATATATATATATATTTATTTATTTATTTATAAAAATTCATAAGGGATATTTATTTTTTTTTTTGATAATATTCAATCGTCTGCTGCATTAGAAAGAAAAATTTTTTTTTTTGTCTATTTAGTTGTTATGCACGTGACGATAAATTTATTTAAAGTACCAGGAAAAGAAATCACGTGATCAGCATTTAATAAATTAAATTCTAAAAATGAATCTTTAAAAATTCACCAAAAATCAGAAAATCAAGGTAAAGGTTTGAAAAAGGTTTCATTTTAAAGGAATGTTTATGATCTTTCTCGTGATATAAATTTTATAACCCTCAAATTATTATTTTAAATGCAAACTTAAAAAAAGTTATAAAAACAGATTAAAAATTTAATTTAAAAAAATCTAAGAAGAATTTTTCAAAAATCTTTCTTAGTGCACCCCTACACCATAAGAAGAATCGCCCTGCAAAATGTCAACCCTTTAGGTCCAGCGGTTTGGTCTGTGCGTTGTATGTCAGTGAGTCAGTTACGGAACTGTTTTATATATATAGATATATATATGTGTGTGTGTGTGTGTTTGTTTGTTTGTTTAATTTACTTCATATTGTTACAGTAAAACTATAGATTTATCTGTCTATACACAGAGTACGCCAGTATACACATAACTTGGTATGTTCAGCAGTATTTTCAAGGAATCTATTAACCCTCTACCGTAGAAAATAATTCTGAACAGTAAATTAAAACAATCCTGTTTCTTGAAATTCCAACCGCCTTTCTCCTCTAACAGTCGCGAGTTTTAAGGGGTTATTGATTAAAATTTCTCGTTTCGCTGCTGAAATAGTTGTTTTCTTGAACTAAATAACTTATCTCTGATGTATCAAAATTATCTTAATTCAAAATGCGGAAAAGTTTTGACGCAACTTTGAAGCCTTTTACTGTGCTTTAAGAGCAATTAATTCACGAGTTTCGGCCATGTTTGATGTAAAGATACCGATCAGATTTAAACCAAAAGCAATCAAGACTGCTGAAGAACCTCTTTAAAAATGACTCTCGAGACAATAGATCATAGATAAAATCCTCATTAAAGAACTCAAATTTCAGATCAAAATGGTTTCAAAGTTTCAGATGAGAAGCGACATTCTAGATGATGGTGTTAATTAATAGACGTACAAAAGGTTTTTGATCATTAAAACTACGGTGAGAAATTTTAATCTCTTTTGAGGTTTTTTACGCTCCTCTCTGCTACTTAAACAATTTTTCATTTTCCAGAGGGAAATCAAGGACAAAATTTCCTCTGTTTTCTGTAAAATAATTAATCTTAGATTAACTATCATGTCAATCCACTGGGCTTCCCTCACTTCATAGTTTATGAAACTATCGAATTTAATATCATCCATGTCTCGAAATGAAGGTTTATTGTAACTTAATTCAACCGCATTTCAATCCTTTCACGTTATTTATTACTCAAGAAAGTATCGTTGAAAAATTAATAATTGAGAAATTATAGCAAGAAAGATGGTTGATTTGCTTCATCTGCCCACTTCCAAAAATAACGGAATGTTTTCCTTTCTTCTGTTTAGAGCTGCATTTCCGGTCTGGAATAAGTAGGTCTGTATATGTAGGTCAAAATAGTTAGGTCTGTGATAAAGAATTTCCATTTCAACCAAAAAACACCTACAAGGCAATTTGAAACGAAGCTATCTTTCGTCTAAACAAAATTATAAATTGAGCTTGAAATATAAATAAATGGCTGTTTTTCCCAATTAGCTCCTTTCGAGTTTTGTTGTCTTTGCGGTAAATTACTTTCCAAACGTGGCATGCTTTAATCCATCACTCGCTGACATTTGATCCAAAAATCCACCGAATGATTATTGTTGGAGACTATTAAGAGTAATTCGTCAATACCGGCACACTTTTAGTGAATTTTATTCCGATACCAGGGTCTGTGGGTTCGAGTCCCATTTTTGGCATGGATGTTTGTAGCCGTTCGGAATAGACTTTCAGCAATAGGTCCCGATCTAATAACCTCTTGTATTGTAAGGGATGATTGTAGCGCTTTCAATCAACGAATCAACATTTTAGGGGCACAGGAGTCATAAAAATTTTGCGTTACTCTGTCCCGGCCGTGTTGTATTAAATTTGGATTGTAACAATTTTCAGATTCCGCCTTCTACTAATTTGTAAATGTTGAGCAGTTGTAAAGATTTTTGAAACAGGATTTTTAGTTATTATGATTCTGTTTGAAATGCACTAAATTTTTATCGAAGGTAATTTTCGCTTATTTTTTTCAATTCCTACTATTAGTTCACACTCTCTCTATATATATCTTGTTCAAATTTTCAATCGTTAATAAAAGTACTTTTTATTCATCCACTCAAGTTCAAATACATTTTTTTGAACTTGTAGTGGATGACACTTGATGTTAATACAGTTTTTTCAAATATTAATTCATTAATTAAATTTAATTAATCAATTTTATTTTTAGACCTAGAGCGTCTCTTGCTCTTGAATAGTAATTTCCCCCTTGTTACTGTGTAAACGGTAGCACTGCGGTATCGCGGGCTTCTCCCGTCCTGTAGGTTGCGAGATCGAATCCCCAACCTGACAAACTTTTTCTCTCTCTTTTCCCCCCTCCTAATCTCGCACAGTAGGCAAGGTTCTGGCAGGCAATCCTTTTTTCAATTCCTACTATTAGTTCACACTCAAATTTTTCTTTGTTGACCTAAGTAGGAATTGATTTAAATTTTTTTTTTTTATATATTACTTGTTAACCCTTATCTCACAAGTCTAAAAATTTGAAGATAAGTCCAAATAAATGTAGAATACTGATACAGTGACTATACATTGAAGTTTCTTACATTCTTCCTACCTTTAGTGGAAACAGTATGCAATTTCTAACAGACCGAGATTTCTGACACGGCCAGTAAAACCTTTTATTGGGAGGAGGAGTAGGCTTTCTCGGGTATGTTTTGGGCAAATACAATTGTGGTTATGTACGAAATACCTGAATTTTGCTGTTGACTCACCTATACAGTACTTCTTGCACCCTTCCTGTAGTTGAAATGTGAAACTGTTAAGCAGGTATGTTGTAACAAATATTGGATTTTTTTCTTCTCTTACTATAACAATGTGTATCTACTTATGGGTCTAGAAATTAAGTTGCATTTTTAAAATTATAAAAATAGTTTTAATAAAAGATAATTAACGTAAATAAAAGAGTATTTTATAGTAAATTATCCCATATATGTATATATAGGTGTGTGTGTTCTTGTCCAAAAACTTAAATTTCGGCTATAAGAATAAACCGCTTAAAAGAATCAAAAACAGTAATAACAAACGTGATTCTTATAAGCGGAAATCACTGTATATATATATATATATATATATATATATATATATATATATATATATATATATATATATACACATATATATATACACATATATATATACATATATATATATATACATATATATACATATATATATATATACATATATATATATATACATATATATACATATATATATATATATACATATATATATATATACATATATATATATATATATATATATATATACATATATATATATATATATATATACATATATATATATATATATATATATATATATACATATATATATATATATATATACATATATATATATATATATATATATATATATATATATATATATATATATATATATATATATATATATATATATATATATATATATATAATTAAATCCCAAATTTTTTTTGTAATCTACGGATATCTTTTGTACTCCTCTTTATTTTATTTTATACATATACATTCCAGCATTTATGTTACGCATTCCCATTCTAGAGCCTAAATATAATCGAATATAATTATATTGTTTTAAACTTTTTGTTGTTTTATAGCATTTCCAATTTTTTTCCCTCTCTTTTGTGTATACGATTTGTTATATGAGTTTTTATTATCAGACTGAGGGGTCTATAGCTTCCACCAGATTATCAATGGGGTCCGATATGATAACTACCAATGAACCCAGTCAGTGGCGTTTCCAGGGGGGGGGCGGCAAGGGGCCCTGCCCCCCCCAAAGAAATAGAAATTGCATTATGAATATTGATTCTGCATTATAAATATTTTTATCTTTTCATCTCGCCCCCCCCCCAGAAAAAATCGTGGGTGCGCCACTGAACCCAATTAAACCCATTTACGACTCGCTTTGTGAAACGCAACAATAATTTCTGTATTTTTTAAGGGGACAGTGGACTTTCAAAATTGTGAAATTTGTCCATAAATTCGATTTTTTTATTTTATTGAATTTTGAAAGTACGAACGAATAGGAATGTGTTGCAAAAAGAATTTTTAATTTCTGTGATTACTTTCGTAGTTATAGTGATTTGTATTTAATTTAAATATTATGTGGTTACTAATAGCAATAACTTTAAATGTGTTTTTCTCAAAATAAAAATTTTCATGTCATACGGATAGTCAAACTGCTCCAGGCGCATTTCTAACTATCGCATTGCTTTGAAATTTAAGTTTTATATACTTAACTGTATATCAAATAAATCTTATTGAAAATAATTATGCTTCGTAGCTCGGAATTTTAAAATTTTGTACTTGAAAAGAGGATTTAGAGGTATTTTGCGTAATAAAAAGTTGTTTTCACTATTATTTTTTTCCTCTTTATATTTTTAATGAATACTTAAAATAAGCATTAAATTTCATTGTTAGTTCTATAAGGTATCCTGTAAATAAAATTTACCATATTATATGCAAAAGAAATGCGCATGGAACATTTTTAATTACGCCAATTTTTGATATAATTAATAATTCCTAATTTATAAATTATTAATATTTCATCTTTAAATTTTAACCACTTTTGCATATCTATGGTACTAATCACATATTCAAATTTCAAGCAAATCCATTCAAAACAAAAAAAGTTAGGTTTGAAGGTCCACTGTCCCCTTAAAGGCATGTTCTAAGTTTTGTACGTCTGAAGTAACATTTTAATTTTATTCTCTATACCTTAAATGTTCATAATAAATTTTTTGTTTCCACATTTTCCCGTTTTTACCACTTGCAAAAAAAAAAAATTGTTTTTTCTCGTGTTTTGAAAGGGACAAAAAATGTGAACGTCTGTGAAGTTAGCCCCCCGACATTGAGATATCCAATTTTTGAAAACGGCATTCGTTTGAGCGTCGTTTGAGCGTGTTTGAGCGCCAAAAATTTTCGTTTGAGCGCCAAAAATTTTCGTTTGAGCGCAATTTTTAAAAAAGTTATGAGCATTTCATTTTTTGGCGGAAAAACACCTAGCCCCCCCGACATTGAGATATTTAAATTTTGAAAACGGCATTCGTTTGAGCGTCGTTTGAGCGTGTTTGAGCGCCAAAAATTTTCGTTTGAGCGCAATTTTTAAAAAAGTTATGAGCATTTCATTTTTTGGCGGGAAAAACACCTAGCCCCCCCCGACATTGAGATATTTAAATTTTGAAAACGGCATTCGTTTGAGCGTCGTTTGAGCGTGTTTGAGCGCCAAAAATTTTCGTTTGAGCGCCATTTTTAAAAGAGTTATGAGCATTTCATTATTTGGCGGGAAAAACACGTAGCCCTCCCCTCCCCTCACATTGAGATATTCAGAGAACGGGAAAAACAGAGCGGCATGAAATTTCGTGTCGGGGAAATGGCGAAAAAAAAGGGGAGGGTGGAGGAAATTTGGTGTCTGCGAAACGGAAGGGACACCTCCAAATATGGCGGGTCCCATGGATAAGACATTGAAAGAGGCGCCAAAATGAGGCAGAGTAAAAATACGAAATTATCAACAAATAACGATAAAATATATTAGTAACTAATAATAGCAAATAGTTTCAAACTAGTTGATATAGTTTAGGCCTCAGACAACAGTGTTTAATGCATTTATGAAATTTTTCAATACATTCAAAAATTCATTGATTCGTTCTTAATATTTATTATACTTTAAAAAAGATGAACTTGAAAGAAAGTTTTCGTATCTCTGTCCTGTATATATTTACTTACCTTTTTCTTTTTCCCTATATATATACCTAAAATTAAATACCCGTGCTTCACAACAGAATACATTACTACCACCAATCATGTAATCGGGTTCCATTAATTTAAATTAACTTCAGTAGTAAAGTGTTGTCATTTCTTTTGAGGAGTTAACCCTATAATTTAATGACGATCCAACATTAAATAAGGGTTTTTAGATTTATATTTATTTCTTAATTTTGAGGGCCTTATGGCCCTTCTGGATTTTTTAGCTTTCTTAGTACCTAGGGCCTTAGATGAGCCACTATGCAAAATTTCAGCTTCTTAGGTCTTATGGTTCCAGAGATACAGTGATCAGTCAGTCCGTGTTTAATTTTGAGGGTCCCTTTTCACATATTAAAAGTGTAGATTTTTTTTTTAATATTTCTTAAATGTTATTGTTAGGGAGAGCGGAAGTGCATCCACTATACAAATTTTCAACTTCCTAGAACTCATGGTTCGAGAGATACGGTGATCAGTGAGTGAGTGGTATTTGGATTTTATATACAGGGTGTCCGGGCTAAAAGTATTTTTTATATAGAGAATGAAAAACGCTACCCAAGGACTTTTTAAATCTTCAAATTCCAATAAATACATCAAGAAAAATATAGGAGAAGTTAAATTACGGCAAGAATTCTGTCAGCTGTAAATTACTTTCTACTACGTAATGCAATTGCTTGATGCACTTCCATAATTTGAACTTTTACAACTTTCTAACACTGTAACACAATTATTGTAAATATGGTAAAAGCAAAGATTATTTTAATGAGGAAGGATATGTCAAACTGTCTGCCAGACCATAAATGTTGTGCCAGTGACGTCTAGTTAACTGTACCTTTTCTAAACACTATATAAACGCCGGTAAGTTTATCGCAATATTCTGTTGAATACATTTCTTTTCTTATATCGACTATTTTTATTTAGCAACTGATTGCATTCACATAGTTATCTTATACAATGTTTGACCAGAAATCTTATGGTATATTTTGGATTTTAAAATTATATTTTTTCCTTCGATACATATACATATCGAACTATTAGATTTATGAATCTAAACTATACAAATATCAAAATATTAACTTCATTTACCTAAAATATATAAATATAAAAATATTACAATTTAAGATAGAAGATGATTAATGTAAAATAAATTAGCCACTTTTGAACAAAAATGACTGACTATCAGCTGTGCTGAAATGCATCAATTTACAAAATTCCTCATAACCAATTCTGAATATATATATACATAAATAAATTGCTTAAAACACAAAAACAATAATCGTAACCATCTCTACGTTATAAACACATTATGAAAGTGCTATACGCACATAAATGATTAGAAAAATAAAACTGTGATTGCCGTGACACTCAAAATATGTATGTACAAAAATTAAGTATAAAACTTGATGCACACTTGAATACTACAATAAAATATGACTGCATTAAGAATCCCAATTTCAGAATTATAATATACAATAAATAAAATGTTTTGTTTCTCGTATAGAACGGAGCAAAGATTAACATTATAATAGAATTATTAAGAGTTTGCATAAGTTGCATATCATGAATTATCGTAAAAAGTTAAATATGGTAATTACAGTGGCGTAGCGAGCATAACTGGCGCCCGGGGCACATTACCTTTTTGGCGCCCGTCATGGTCTTGGGGACCAAAGGGTCCAATGGTCTTAGGTTGCATTTGGCGCCCCTCTGCAAGTGGCGCCCGGGGCATGATAGACCACCTTGCCCCCCTCTCGCTATGCCACTGGGTAATTTAAATATTCCACATTGAAGTCAGGTAATTAAAAACAAATGGTTCCAATAGTTAGTTGATCGTTAAAACGTTTCCAATTTTAAGATTATGTTGACAGCAAATATAGCTCAAACACGCTCAAACGAATGCCGTTTTCAAAATTTGAATATCTCTTAGGCCCTAGGTACTAAGAAAGTTAAAAAATCCAGAAGGGTCATAAGGCCCTCAAAATTAAGAAATAAATCTAAATCTAAAAACCCTTATTTAATGTTGGATCGTCATTAAATTACAGGGTTAACTCCTCAGAAGAAATGACAACACTTTACTACTGAAGTTAATTTAAATTAATGGAACCCGATTACATGATTGGTGGTAGTAATGCATTCCGTTGTGAAGCACAGGTATTTAGTTTTAGGTATATATACAGGAAAAAAGAAAAAGGTAAGTAAATATATACAGGACAGAGATACGAAAACTTTCTTTCAAGTTCATCTTTTTTAAAGTATAATAAATATTAAGAACGAATCAATGAATTTTTGAATGTATTGAAAAATTTCATAAATGCATTAAACACTGTTGCCTGAGGCCTAAACTATATCAACTAGTTTGAAACTATTTGCTATTATTAGTTACTAATATATTTTATCGTTATTTGTTGATAATTTCGTATTTTTACTCTGCCTCATTTTGGCGCCTCTTTCTTATACAGGACAGAGATACGAAAACTTTCGCGCGATACGAAAACTTTTCGTCGAATGGTACGCGCAGACACTGGATGATGCGTTACAGACTGCATGTGCTGTGCTATGCTTCGTGATGTGACTGAGCGATCCGTCACTGCCATGCGTACAATTTGCCTGTCATCACGTGAAGTGGTGCGCTGAGGTGGATGCGATCGAACACGCCGGTCCGTCGTACCCTCCTGCATCCAACGATCAAATATCCGCATTACAGTTGTTTGGTTTCGTCCAACACGACTACCGATTTCCCTGAAAGATAATCCACAATCGCGGTAGGCCACTATCCTTCCTCTGTCGAACTCAGATACTTGATTAAAAGATGATCGCTGTTTTCGACGAGGCATAATTGATCGTTTTTTTTTGAAAAAACCACAAGAAAAACACAATTGCCGAACTTGAAATCGTCGAAAGCTCCAAGCCTTAAATAACGCTTTGAAGTGGCGCCACAGGCGCGCGTGATGTGCGTCTGCGCTGAAATTCTAATCATTTGCATATCTCACCTCCGCTAATACATGTGTAAATTTCATGTTATTTGCATGTTTCCTTCAGGGTGTTGCATTTACAGTGGCCAGCAGTGTATATAGGAAAAAAGAAAAAGGTAAGTAAATATATACAGGACAGAGATACGAAAACTTTCTTTCAAGTTCATCTTTTTTAAAGTATAATAAATATTAAGAACGAATCAATGAATTTTTGAATGTATTGAAAAATTTCATAAATGCATTAAACACTGTTGTCTGAGGTCTAAACTATATCAACGAGTTTGAAACTATTTGCTATTATTACACAGAGAAAAAAAAGTCGGTCAGTCTCCGGAATAAGTGGGTTCTGCAACCCACTTCGTGTAGGTTATTGTGAGAGGTGAGTTAAACAAACCACTACCCATGATTTTGAACGCGGATCAAAGTGAGTTAAAATACTACCGAGTTATCGCAACTGTGTTATCGAAGCAAGTGTGTTAAATAACTTAAGTTATGTGTGTTTACTGAGCTGAAAAACCAACTTTTAAGTATTAGACCGTAAATGTCACAAAACGCTGAAATGAAGTATTCGGGATGAAAATTTTCGAATGTACTTAAATTTTTATCCATTATTTTTTATAAGTAATTTAATTTTTGGAATACATTGTCTACTTTTTTAGACGAGATTAACAAAAATTCTTTTCTATTATTCCAAGTCAATTTTTTTTTATATTTATATTTTACATATTGACTATTGTTCTCAACTTAGAAATTATTTCCTTTATGTAGAAATGTTTTCCTTTAAAAGAGTATCTTTTAAATCCAAGTTATTGAAAAATTTTGTAGAATTTTTTTCATAAAGTAATAAATGTACAAAGCAACTATCAGTTTCAGATAATTTTTTTAACAAAATTAACATTCTTTTACGAAAAGAAGCTGAAGTTCTTATGCGTATGTTGTTAATATTTTACGCCTTGATCTGCAAGGCAGACGCTTATAGTTCGATAATAAAAGGCTGGGATTCGCTGGTTTGCGCTTTCATACTTTTCTCCTTAATTTTCGAAGGGTTAGCTTAATAGCTTACTAATGATTCGCACGCTTCATAAGGAATACTTGTGACAATATTTTTAAAAAATTAATAAATAAAAGAAAAAAGACCTAATTATGGGACATCGCTAATAAAAAATCGCTTAAAATTGATCGGTATAGAATAAACCTCCATCGCACAGCTACCAAAAGTTATGTTTTATACACCCTTACACACACATATATCGGATACATTATATACGTATATATAACACAAACAAAGATTATGATTATTTTCATTTTACAGACTTTGCGACACTGAAGCTGCTTATGGAAAAAAAAAATTACAATTGTAACTGTAATCTATATTTTTCTCCAATATGATTTTTTTTTCAAACCTTATTTTATTATAATTTACCGGGCCAGAATCTAGCCACTAATAGCATCTTACATTCACAGAGCATTGACGTTTATGATTAACAATAGTTTAAAATGTATATCTCGATTCATAACTTTTAAAATATGAAATCTGTAATTCTGAAAACGACTGACTATTTTAACAGCTATAAAGAATTGCAATTAGCAAATAGAGGTAATCTTTTCAGTTTGAATTCCATCGTCCGAGTTTCCCGAGGAAAACGTGTTTTCACATGTGTTCGCCAGAGACAGGAAATAGCCTTTGTCCGATCGCTATTTATTCCCTCGCCTGAAGTTCTTCAAACGAAACGGTGGGTCTCCGCCATGTATTGTCTAGTACGTTCCCGTAAGCATGGCGGGAATCTTTTAAGGAAAGACATCTCAAATAAGGTGTCCCGGGTGTTCTAAGATGTACTATTAAGTACTTCTTAGAACGATTAGTAAGATGGTAGATGTGCCCGACCACCGACTACATATGTATATTTATGGGTGGGAAGGGTGTTAAAGATTTGAGAGCAGTGTCAGCTCATCGTACTACTGTACTCTACTGCTTCACATTGAAAATAGTTGGCAGTGGATTGCGGCTTCAAAATCATCCCTTTTCTGAGCTAAGGTGAGTGCGATTTATTTAATACTTTTATTATTGAATCTTATTCTATGTCAATGAATGTAAACCTTATCTATTTTACTTTTTAAAATTTATCAGTAATATGCAATAGTGAGGAGGGAAAAAAACTATTGTTTTCATACATACTGTATGTGTAAATTTATAAAATTAGTCTGTTTTGTCTGTTT
>OU015500.1:142761581-142820848 GCA_907164885.2 Dolomedes plantarius | reverse complement strand
TCGTTCCTGACGGGGGTCCCCCGACTGCACATTTTTTTTTTGTATATATTACACATACGAATAAGATTTTTAAAAAATTTAAGATTTTCAAATATTTTGTCATTAAAATCAAATTTTCTTTTAGGTAACAAGGGGGATTATGCAGAGCCATACGCTTGTATCGATTCTGTTTCAACACGACAGGTAATTCTTTAAACTTTCTACCGCCGTTCGGCATATTTTAAATGCATAATAATCCCCTCAAATGAATATTGATAATTTCATATCAGGCGTGTTGTTATGAAAATTCTTAACGCCCATTACGGAATACTAAAGACTATGAAATGCAATTAAAAAATAATTTTTCAAAAATTCCCATTTAAAAATAATTTGGGCGTTAACGGGTTAAGATACAAATGTGGGATACCCACAAAAGGTCAGTTCGCTACACAGAAGCTTTATACCCGAAACAGAGATATTTTTTTTAAATCTGAAGCAGGATTTAATTTTTCCAGTGTGTATATTACTTCGAGCTTTAGCCGGCCCGTTCGGGATACGCTCTACAGTCTGTGGCCAGTTTGCAAATTATTGAAGAAAAAGTGCCCAAAACTTCGGCGGAGCTGGATCATGCAGTTACGACTTTTGACCATACGTTGTCTTACTCACGTTATTACCACTGGAAATATGTCTTTCATTTAGCCAAAGTAGGAAAAATCTTATATAAAAACATATATTAAACATATATTATTATTTTTCTTATGTAAAAACATATTACATATATTATCTCTCCAAAATCGAAGAGAAAAACCAAATCTATTAAGGTCACCGAACGTCTTGAATAAAGCTTTCTAAGGGGACTCACGACTCTTAAGTCGAGGAAATAAGGCATATTTTCATGCTTTTTGACTCTTTGTAACTATTTCAATTTACTCCCAATTTTTCCAAATTTTATGTATATGATAAATTGATATATATTTTTTAATAAACAAATTTTCAACGCTCCAATTAACTTAAAATACTTTTTTTTTAATGCTTTATATATACCTTGTTTTTTACGGATTTTTATTGTATACTGGCTTGCACGCAGAACTATGAAATTAATTTTACACCTAAAGGTATAATTCCTGTTTTATATTTAAAATAAATAATTCAAAGTACAATTGAACATAAAACATTCAACAGTAAAATATTTTTTAAATTTTTTTAAAACTCATCAAAATATACTTAAAATTTCCTTAATGTTTTGCATAATTTACGCCTGAAAAAATAACAAAATGTGCAGTGATTGCAATAATTCTAGTTCAGACGCAATAAAATAACGTAATTATGCAGTGATAAAAATTTCATGGAATTATGTTTCATAGTTTTTGAGATATGAGTTGCGGAATGGTGCAAAATTACATTTTCAGAAAATTGAGTTTAAAATTTTTCTTACCATAAACTTGATCAGTAATTAAAAATTTAGAATATCAGTAAATCCGGAATTAAGCGGAATATTTTCATGCTGTTTGCTTTATTTTGTTCAGAAATGATCAGGCTTTAACATATATTTTTTTTCAAAAAATCGAATGTTTCGAAGATTTAAGGGTAGTGAGTCCCCTTAAATAACTTAGGTTTGGTGACTAACTTCCCTAACCTGAGACGAGTCAATTAAAATGTTCATCCGTACACAAGTGACAAAGTTCGTCGCCATTTCCTTTAACCGGAGATACAAGCTTTTTAGGATCATTTACATCAAATATCTTAACCTGTCGGTCGTTAACACTTTTCCATTTATTTCCCCTTTGCTTCCGTCCTAACTTTAATCAGTTAACACATTTTTGTTTGTAAAATAACAAAACTCTGCAAAACTTCCAGCATCGGCCATTTCTTCTTGGACAATTCGTGAAAAGGACATTGATTTTCGGAAAAGTCGCGAATTGACGCGCAAAACCACGAAGTAGTAGTAAATTCTCGATTATTTCGGACTTTTTCTACATTACCTGGCCAAAGCAAGAATTGGCCAGACTTCGGACATTGTCCATAATGCACACACATACCCCCCCACACATATATATATATATGTTAAACCTTAATTGAGACAATTTATAGGGAGCTTCAAAATAACTAATTTCTAACGTTAAAAGCCATGATTATTTAGAGTCAATCAGATTACACGCGTCTACAATTGCATAGACTAGAATAGTTATTAATAGAGTTGGATGGCCTTGGGGAGAATCAAGAAAGGAGAATCGCAGGCATCATTGGGTGGGGAGTTGTTTTGGAGTTTAGACTGGGTTTCGCGCGAAAATTAATTGCAAGGTAAGCAAAAAGTCTTCTGGAACATTCGGCAGACGTCAATGAGCATGCGCGAGATGATTAGACGTCTGGAGGAGTAATAGAGTTTCGGCAGAGTGGAGTTAATTTTTAGATTCAGCGGTCGGGCATCACGAAGGTTGAGATGAATGACGTGGCACAAAGTGCAACGTCTCTTTCAACCTTCATTATTCCTTTTGTAATAAACTTTTTCTTTTGAAATTGAAAATAATGATTCTGAGTTTAATGATAAGATATAAATGTCGATAATACTGAGATATATTTATAATTAAAGGCCAAAGAATGCAGACAGAATCGCCTTATTTCAAAACTCTCCAGTTTGTTGGATCTAAGGACAACTTGCGAATTGATTCCTATTATGTATGTGTTAAAACCTAAAAACAATGAGATTGTCCACCGTCGTGATATACGGGATACCGTGTAACAGCTGCACATTTGATCGACTACATCAACTCCATTTTTTGTCGTACTGTAACCCAGTATAATCGCTGGTTTACCATGGTTAAATCACGACTAACAAATGATTGGAAAGGAATACATGGGTCAGAAAACCAGACCTGCATTAGAAAGGGTGTAGCTATCAATAGAAACTGCTTAGAACATTCAAAGCTTACATGTAAAAACAAACTATTCAAAATTACGAAACTGTTGCACTTTATACATGGGCGTGCCCACTGAAGGGATATGGCTGCGTCTAGAGCTTTTCGGGCTGTAGGCGTACAAATTGTTAGACAAACATAGACTTGAGCATAGGAATTATTTTTCTTTGGGTGAGAAAATTTCATACAAGAGCTGCAACAATGATTTAGAAAGAAGTAAAAGTTTTCAATACGTAGAAAAAATAGTCGACGAATTAAACTTATAGAATTTTAAAAGTATTAAATTGAATATGTGAAAAAATTTGAAAAAGAAGCATACAATTCATTTAAAGAAATATCTTGACAGATACTTATGTTATTAAGCGTCTCCAGGATTCCCATGTATTTAAATTTAAAAATTTGCGTTACTTTATTATGGCACCTTTACAGTTTTAATCTAATATCAGCTTAATTTGAATGCAATTGAACTCCATATTGACAAGAAATGGCACTTCAGATTATGTTAATTATCATCTATGCAATGAATTTCAAATTCAATATATCTCGAATAACTAAGATTTTTATCAAAAGTTTATTCTTTATACTCGTTACAACATTTACAGTTCTTTGTTAGACAAAGAAACATAACGTCGTTTCTCAGTTATAAATAAATTGTTATTTTACATAAATGCTTTTATGAAAACAAATAATTTATACAAAATTACATTTATGAAAAATACATAAATAAGCAAGTAAGATATTGTACAAAATGCTTTGATCTTAACGTATCCTTCTGAAAAATTCCCTTCATTCTTGTACTTTACTTATTATTTAAATCAATAGAACTGTTCGAATACCTTAGATGTTTGTAAAAAAATATTGTTTTTTAACCGATGATGTTAACACTAGAAAGTAAGTTCTTTTGCTGTATTCAAACTATCCTCTTGAAACCGATAAAAATAAGAGTTCAGGCTTTTGACTCAAAGGAAAAGTAATTAGCGAAAAAAAAAGTTACAGCTTCCTAATTTTGAAATTTTACAAGAGTTGTACTTTGTTTTCTAGAGATTTGCTTTCTATATTTTCTTGTTGATTAAATGCAACATTTATATTCTCAATATAAGCGATTATTAGATATTTGTAGAATATCCGGCTCGGGTTCTATTTAAGTGATTTTGAGTTCTTCAACTGCTGTCATTTTGTCTTGTCCTGACTTTAAGAGTGGATTCTAATTTCTGATTACAGTTGTCATTATTGCATTTTTGTTCAGATTTCTAAAATAAGTATTTTAATTTAGTTCTGCTCGTGGCATTTCCCATAGTTGTTTTCATTATATCTAAGTTGGATAGTATTAGTATTGTACTGAACACTGCACTGTAAAGTACAATACAATATACACTACACTTGTTTACTGTACCGTACAATATAAAAGTGATTGAACACTGTACTTGAACAGTATTTCTTCACAGTATTTCTGTGCAGTCCACAGAACAATACACTGTACAGTGCTCAGTACAAAGAATTGTACACTGCAGTTCCTTGTACTAGAAACTGTGAAATACACAAGAACACTGTACTCTAAAGTAACCACTGTACTATACAGCACTTGAATAGTACTTCATTTGCTGATATTTCATTTTTGACCTGTTTGCTAAGCACATCTTGAAAAGAGTCCTTATACAGTTAAAATAACATTTTTTTTCAATTTTCCCGAAAATTTAAGATAACGTTAGAAATTTTTTTTTCTCTACTGATTAATGTTTTCTGTTGGTGTTTTATTATTAACTGTCCAATTTTCAATTTCCCCTTGTTGATATATATATATACATATATATATATATATATATATATATATATATATATATATATATATATATATATATATATATATATATATATATATATAATATATATATATATATATATATATATATATATATATATATATATATATATATAATATATATATATATATATATATATATATATATATATATATATATATATATATATATATAACAGTTCCGTAACTGACTCATTCATTCACTGACTGACATACAACGCACAGACCAAACCGCTGGACCTAAAGGGCTGAAATTTTGCATGGCGATTCTTCTAATAGTGTAGGGGTGCACTAAGAAAGATTTTTCAAAAATTCTTCTTAGATTTTTTTAATTAAATTTTTAAGCTGTTTTTTAAACTTTTTTTACGTTTGCATTTAAAATAATACATTGAGGGTTATGAAATTTATATCACGAGAAAGATCATAAAAATTCCTACAAAATGAAATTTTTTTCGAATTTTTACCTCCATTTCCTGATATTTGGTGAATTTTTAAAGGTTAATTTTTAGATTAATTTAAAGATTAATAACACATTGAGGGTTATAAAATTTATATCACGAGAAAGATCATAAAAATTCCTTCAAAATGAAATTTTTTTCGAATTTTTACCTCCATTTCCTGATTTTTGGTGAATTTTTAAAGATTAATTTTTAGAATTTAATTTATTAAATGCTGATCACGTGATTTCTTTTTCTGGTACTTTCAATAAATTTATCGTCGCGTGCGTAATAACTAAATAGACAAAAAAAAACATTTTTTCTTTCTAATGCAGCAGACGATTGGATATTATCCAAAAAAAATAAATATTCCTTATGATTTTTTTATAAATATATATATATAAATATTTTTTTTACATCAATTGTATATATTGATCGTCTCATTTATTATAAATATATATATTTATTTTTTTTGGCATTAATTGCATACATTTACCGTTGTATTTAATTTGAATGTACTCCGTAGCGAAGCGCGGGTTTTCAGCTAGTATATATATATATATATATATATATATATATATATATATATATATATATATATAAACTCTTTACAAAGTGTTGTGAAATGATTTAGGCAATTACGGCAAATGAAAAAAATTGAGAAAAAGGGAATATAGTTTTAGAAAAATAATAGGAAATTTGAATGTAATCTTTTTTTAAATATACACGATACACATAGCCAACTGAACAAACATGAAATAACATGCGTTGTAACAAATGTCGCAAATGGAGAACTGACAGAAACACTGTTAATCATAAAAAAATACGTTAACTCCTGAAAAAGAAGATTTGTTTTGTCTATGTTTTAAGGATTTTTTAAAATAATTAAACGACTTCTTTTAAATACGCAGTTGCCATCAAAGTAAAATTTTA
This sequence comes from Dolomedes plantarius, assembly GCA_907164885.2. NCBI lineage: Eukaryota > Metazoa > Arthropoda > Arachnida > Araneae > Dolomedidae > Dolomedes > Dolomedes plantarius. The sequence goes on along the minus strand of OU015500.1, from coordinate 142,814,765 downwards.
AACAAGTCATATTAAATATTCTCCTTTTTTTTCCTCCTTAGCGTTAAATATATGTCAGTGAAATATGTATGTCTGACTAATAAAATCCAAAGATTGGGAATGCTAGAATCCTCTGTTTACACTTTAGATTAAAATTGACTTGAGTAAATTCTGGAACGTGAAATAACGTTTAAAACGAAAGAAACTTTAGTCCATATCTTGATAAATTTACTCAAAAAAATATTCATTCCACTGAATTAAAAAAGGAATCTTTCAAAGACATGTGGTAAAAGTATTTTACTATGCACTAAGAAGTTGGGATTGTTCAAAGGAAATCTAAATTCCTATATTAACCTAACATACGAGAGCATGTTTGGTGCTGCCATCTATCTTTGGTTAACATAGTTATTTTTACTGCACCTCAATCACATGATCTTGTTTCATTAAAAGTAGAGACTTTGCTAATATTCCAAAATTACATCCAGCAATTTCAACTTCAACCACTCAAGAGAGATCAGTTTTCAGTTGAAGAGGCAGTAAAAATATCACGCATTCTTTCCTAACCAAACGCTGACAACATTATGTAAGATAAACGAATAGAATGTATAATGATATTTATTTTAACTGATAATTGAAAGTTATAAGATATTTACCAATTGTATAAATTTTCATTAAATTTGGTTATTTTCCAAATTTTCAAAAGTTCAAGCTTGTTTACGACATTTTATATATATATATATATATATATATATATATATATATATATATATAGTTAAATTTCTCTAGCCGGCCACCCCTCAAAACGGCTACCTTTTATTGAAACCATTACTGACCGCCATAAAGATGTTTCACTGTGTGTGTGTATATATATATATATAGAGAGAGAGAGAGATTGATTGATTGATGATATACTTGTACTTTTATTAATAGTTTAACATACAAGATTTTAAAATGATATTAATGTTTTTACATTTTGTATTGCTAAATTGAAATGTTTATTGTAGTTATCAGCTTTTCTACGTTTCAAAAGTGATGATATTAACATAAAACCATCTAATAAATGTCATTTGAAATATTTCTCCAGTGCATTTACAAAAATGATGAATGATCTTCTCCTGTTTCAGACTTCTGATGGTCTCTTTGCAACGATAAAAAGATGTCCTACAAGGCCTATATACATGTCAGCCCTATGCAAACAAGGTAAGGATTGACGTTAAGGTAAAGCCTACGTTGAATTTATGCAAAATTTCGAAATATTATTTTTTTTATTTATTGATCTACTTCAAAGGCCAATCTGTTAGGATTCTAAAACAGCTTTACAGTTAGCTCTCCTTACAGCACGGCATCATACAACACGGCTTCGCTCTAACACGATAAGATAAATTGCGGGAACCCTCATATAACACTGCAATTTGTAACACATTTTCGCTCTAACACGATAAGATAAATTGCGGGAACCATCGTATAACACTGCAATCTGTAACACTGTTTCGCTCTAATACGATAAAATAAATTGCGGGAACGCTCGTATAACACTGCAATTTGTAACACATTTTCGCTCTAACACGATAAGATAAATTGCGGGAACCATCGTATAACACTGCAATCTGTAACACGGCTTCGCTGTAACACGATAAAATAAATTGCGGGAACGTTCGTATAACACAGCAATCTGTAACACGGCTTCGCTCTAACACGATAAGATAAATTGCGGGAACCCTCGTATAACACTGCAATCTGTAACACAGTTTCGCTCTAACACGATAAGATAAATTGCGGGAACCCTCGTATAACACTGCAATTTGTAACACAGTTTCGCTCTAACACGATAAGATAAATTGCGGAAACGCTCGTATAACACTGCAATCTGTAATTTGGCTTCGCTCTAACACGATAAGATAAATTGCGGGAACCCTCGCATAACACTGCAATCTGTAACACGGTTTCTCTCTAACACGATAAGATAAATTGCGGGAACCCTCGTATAACACTGCAATCTGTAACACAGTTTCGCTCTAACACGATAAGATAAATTGCGGGAACGCTCGTATAACACTGCAATCTGTAACTCGGCTTCGCTCTAACACGATAAGATAAATTGCGGGAACCCTCGTATAACACTGCAATTTGTAACACATTTTCGCTCTAACACGATAAGATAAATTGCGGGAACCATCGTATAACACTGCAATCTGTAACACTGTTTCGCTCTAATACGATAAAATAAATTGCGGGAACGCTCGTATAACACTGCAATTTGTAACACATTTTCGCTCTAACACGATAAGATAAATTGCGGGAACCATCGTATAACACTGCAATCTGTAACACGGCTTCGCTGTAACACGATAAAATAAATTGCGGGAACGTTCGTATAACACAGCAATCTGTAACACGGCTTCGCTCTAACACGATAAGATAAATTGCGGGAACCCTCGTATAACACTGCAATCTGTAACACAGTTTCGCTCTAACACGATAAGATAAATTGCGGGAACCATCGTATAACACTGCAATCTGTAACACTGTTTCGCTCTAACACGATAAGATAAATTGCAGGAACCCTCGTATAACACTGCAATCTGTAACACGGTTTCGCTCTAATACGATAAGATAAATTGCGGGAACCCTCGTATAACACTGCAATCTGTAACACGGTTTCGCTCTAATACGATAAAATAAATTGCGGGAACGCTCGTATAACACTGCAATCTGTAACACGACTTCGCTCTAACACGATAAAAAATTTGCGATAACCATTGTGCATCACTGTACTTCTATATCACTAGATAACATAATTTTTCTTTAACACATTTAAAAACTAAATTACCTTAAAATAATGACGGGAAGGAATAATGAACTATAGTGGCTTTACATGAAAATGCATAAACAAATTATAATTTATTCATTTATAACTCTATAAAATTACAAGAAGGCCTAAGTTAGCCGAAAATCTTGAATCATTTTTCTTGAATGCAGACCCTTCGCTGAAAGAAGCCGAAAATTCAAAAGGGAGCTGCAAAATTATCTATATCCATACTGCGATATCTACAATGACCTTGTAAGAACTAGCAAACAAACCAAAATTAGATTTTTTAAAGAGGATAGAAGGTGCAAGAAATCTAAATGAAGAAAAATGTTCTGAAAGTGAAGGTGATATCGTACAATCGAAAAAACTTTCTCGTTTGATTGTACTGAGCAGTGATGAGGAAGAAATTTATTAAATTAAGGTCGCATTAAATGAAAATAATATGTTTGTTTCTTTCCGTTTTGTGTTATACATACATTTATATTTTTAATAGAAATTAAGTTGGTAATATGGAATTTTAAAAAAGTTTGCTTTTAATAAGTTTTTGGAACTCAACCCCCCTTTTTTAAACTATTTCTGGGTCTCATATAACACGGTTTCACACAACACGGAATTTTCAATGAACCTATCTACCGTGTTATAGGAGGGTTACCTGTACTTTTATTCCTACGATCATTGGCTGAGAACTTATGGCCCGTTTAATAAAATGAAAGCGATGTTAAAAGACCGGAAGTAGCATCTTTAAACTCATTTTTTACAAAACTCATTTTTCATTAACTATTGTAAAATAGAAAGCTAATCATTTAAAAAAGTTTTCAATATATTTCAATGAAATTTTTCGATAGCGTTTTACGTATTACTTACTATGTTTTCACCTAAAAGTTAAGCTGTATGTGTTGAATGAATCATTTTACAGGTACCTGTTACCGATGAAAAGATAATTTTTTTAAAAAAATCAGTTTTTTTCACCTTTTCTTTGGTATATTTGAGTGATTTTTCGAAATATTTTAAAACTTTTAATTCATAGCACAGGTAAATATCACAGTAATCTATATATATATATATATATATATAACAGTTCCGTAACTGACTCACTGACTGACTCACTGACATACAACGCACAGACCAAACCGCTGGACCTAAAGGGCTGACATTTTGCATGGCGATTCTTCTTATGGTGTAGGGGTGCACTAAGAAAGATTTTTGAAAAATTCTTAGATTCTTTTGAAATTAAATTTTAAGCTGTTTTTGAAACTTTTTTTAAGTTTGCATTTAAAATAATAATTTGAGGGTTATAATATTTATATCAAGAGAAAGATCCTAAAAATTCCTTTAAAATGAAATCTTTTTCGAATCTTTACCTCGATTTTCTGACTTTTGGTGAATTTTTCTAGATTAATTTTTAGAATTTAATTTATTAAATGCCGATCACGTGAATTCTTTTTCTGGTACTTTAAATAAATTTATCGTCACGTGCATAACAACTAAATAGACAAAAAAAATATTTTTTTCTTTCTAATGCGGCAGACGATTGGATATTATCCAAAAAAAATAAATATCCCTTACGATTTTATATATATATATATACTAGCTGAAGTACCCGGCGATGCCCGGGATTTTAAGAATGTTTGTTGTTAACCAAAATCAATTTAAAAATTAACACAGTATAAATAACATAAAAAATATATGTGAAATGTTATACACGTCTCAGATTTTCAGCCTTTCATCATTGTAATACTAAAATCTGAAAAGTAAAAATGTCAAATTCTCTAATGTTTGTTAACCAAAATTAATTTAAAACTAAGCACAGTATAAATAACAGAAAAAATCCTTGTGAAATCTATAAATATATAAATTTATAATAAACTCCTCAGAATTCAGCTAGAATCAGCCTTTCATCATTGGGGTAAAAAAAAGAAGCTGCAATTACAGGTTCAGCAGAAATTTCCAATAGAACAATGATATGACTGCAGCGTTGCCTCTTAAAAAATGAAGTGTTTGATTGAGGGCTGCAAAGCATTCAACTCCTCTCCACATTTAACCCCTATAAACATCCTCTACATATTAAATTCCTTTTCTCTCCATAATAAACTCCTCAGAATTTTGGTATATTCAGCCTTTCATCATAGTACCACTAAAAACTGAAACATCCTCTCCAGAAATATAAATTTATTAATTTCAATAATTAAACACACACAAATATATAAATTACGCAAAAGTTTTTTAACCAACATTTGAATAATTCGTAAATGAAAAAGCATATGAAAATAAAGATAAGAACTTCCGGAATCGAAATTAATTACCCTTAATTTTTAATTAATAAAAAACCAACATAATATGAATAAAAACGATAGTTGTTTAAAACCATATGAAAATAAAGCTATTATAAAGATAATAATAAAAAAAGCATAAAAAAATAATGCTCGCGCATGAAGTTAACGTTACGATATAAAGATAGTAATAATAATATAAACCGCGTGCATAAAATATTTAGCTTTTCAAGCGAAATAAATTAATTTTTAGAAAAAAACTACTTTTAATCGAGAAATTAAATACATTGCACAAAATTTTGATTTTACCAACTTTCCACCCTACAATTTACACCCTACTTCTTTTAAATAGGGTGTAAATATAAAGTTTTAACAGCCAATTGAATGCCAGTTAAAAACGATTGTTGTTTAAAATCATAAAAATTGCGCTTATTATAAAGATAATAAAAATAAGCATAGGAAAATAATGTGTGCGCATGAAGTAAACGTTACGATATAAAAATAGTAATAAAAATCTATATATATAAAACAGTTCCGTAACTGACTAACTGACTGATTGACTGACTGACATACAAAGTACAGACCAAACCGCTGAACCTAAAGGACTGAAATTTTGCATGGCGATTCTTCTTATAATGTAGGGGTGCACTAATAAAGATTTTTGAAAAAAATTTCTTAGATTTTTTTAAATTAAATTTTTAATCTGTTTTTGTAACTTTTTTCAAGTTTGCATTTAAAATAATAATTTGACGGTTGTAAAATTTATATCACGAAAAAGATCATAAAAATTCCTTTAAAATGAAATTCTTTTCGAATCTTTACCTCCATTTTCTAATTTTTGGTGAATTTTTAAAGATTAATCTTTACAATTTAATTTATTAAACGCTGATCATGTGATCTTTATCTGGTACTTTAAATAAATTTATCGTCACGTAACAACGAAATAGACAAAAAAAAATATTTTTTTTTCTTGCTTATGCGGCAAACGATTGGACATTATCCAAAAAATATTAAAATACAGTAAAAGATATGTTCCTCAAACTGTACTATATTCTTTAGTATGTCCTATTAGATTTAATTTCAATATTTTCTTCTGCATTATTTTGTCTATAAAAATATCCCTTACGATTTTTAAAAAAATATATTTTTTTGTCTTATGGTTAGAATACTAAAAGTTTAAAATAGTGGCGCCATCTACTGAACACCTGTGAATCGAGAAAAAGTTGTTGGTTATTTATTAATTAAAAATATTGGAAAGTTCTTGTGGATCTGTAAATATATATGTGGTAACAGTTTTAAAATTTATAAATTATCAACCTACACAGGTGATAATTTATCCGGCGTTGCCCGGGATTTTAAGAATGTTTGTTAACCAAAATCAATTTAAAAACTAAGTACAGTATAAATAACATAGAATAAAAAGCATGTCAAATGTTATACGCATGAATAAAAAGAAAACCCAACATAAAAAACCATAAATTTACAATAATTTCTTCAGAATTCAGCTAGATTTAGCGTTTCATCATTGGAGCAAAAAAACCCTGAAAAGTAAAGCATAAAATATATACATTTATAATAAACCACTAAAAGCTGAAAAGGAAAAATGTCCAATTGTCTTTAGGAAAGTAAAGAATTTTGAAAAGTAAAGCTGAAAAGTAAAAATGTCAAATTGTCGAATGTTTGTTAACCAAAATCAATTTAAAAACTAAATACAGTATAAATAACATAGAAAAGATTTAGCCTTTATCATTGGACAAAAAATCCTGAAAAGTAAAACATAAAATATATAAATTTATAATAAACCTACCAAAATCCATTAAAAAACTAAACACAGTATAAATAACATAGAAAAAAAAGTATACGAAATGTTATACACATTAATAATATGAAAAATAAAATAAAATAAAAATAATAAAATAAAATAAAAATAATTAAAAAAATAATAAATAAATAATAATAATAATAATAATAATTTAAAAAATAATAAAATAAAAGCTGAAATAAAAAAGCCTCTATAAAAAAGCTGAAAATACAGGTTTAGCAAAATGTGAACGATCCGTATTTGAACCCGCGGCGTGTAACGTAGTAAATCAGGGTGTCTACTAACATGAAAAGTAATGAAAAGTAACGAAAAGTCACGAAATGGGAAAACGGTCACGAAAAGTCATGAAAAGTAACGAAATTGAAAGAAAAGGTCACGAATTTTTTCAATTTAAATTTTTTTTATCGATATAATGTAGAATAGAAAATATGCTCCTAACTGGTACAAAAACACTAAGATCAATTTTTGCCTACTTTGTGACGTTGCATCGGAAGAGAGATAACAGAGTTCCCGCGGGAAAATGCATTATATTCTTCCCCACTGCGGGAACGAACGCTCTTTCTCCCCTTTACAGAAAGGAGAGTATACGTCGTCATGTGGGGCTACCCCTCGGGCAACGAAAATACGAGGAGATAAGAAACACACAGCGGAAGTAGACATATGGTAAAGCATTAAAATTAACACCAACAAGTGGTGCACAATGCTAACAAGAGAGAGAAGTTGGACAGCGGAAAAACACAATTTTTAAAAAAAATAAGAATAGAGCTTCAATTTTTTCGTCGATCCTGAATAGAGAAGTGTAGTTCAGATCGGTTTTTCTTTCAGTGAACTCGAGTATTACCGTGTAGATTTTGGCTTCTTGTCATTATTTGCGCTCGAGGTATTCTCTCTCCCCACGTAACAGACTATGTCCGATATTATGGAGATTTCCCGCCGAGTATACGTTATGTAACGGGCGAAGGCGAAGCTTTCTCCCGCCAATGACGTAACGGGCGATGCATTCAATTATGAAGCTCTCTTCCACGGGAGATATTAGCGCCCTTTACACGTACGTTCTTTCGCGAGTGCTTGGAGCGTATGGGATTGCGCTCACGCTCCAAGCACTCGCAAAAGAGCGTACGTTTATCGCCCTTTACACGTACGCTCTTGGAGTGCTTGGAGCGTACGGGATTGCGCGCGGGAAAATTTGGAGTACGCTCCAAAGCAGCTTTCCCTTCCTCTCCGACACCTTCACACGTGCACTCAATCGCGCGGAATCGTGGTTTCACGCGGGAAAGAACGTACGTGTAAAGGGCGCTATTCCTCCGCTTTGGACCGTAGCCTTAGGGGGGGGGGGAGCTCGACGGTCAGGATTCCCCCCCCCCCGAGATTCTGGAGTTTACAGTATTGCATTTTAACATCGAAATAAAAGTACATTTTTAAATGTAAAATTTTTTAAAACTGCATACTTATTCAAAATTTAATTTTTGAATAAAAATTCAAATTTTTAAAATTTTTATTTACTGTCTTAATTTCAATTTTTTTGCTCCGAATTGTTTTATAAATTTACTGAAATGTATTACACAAGATTGTGCATGGACTTTTAGATTATATAATATTAAATTTTTTAATTTCTTAATATTATTATTAAATATTATGTAATTTTAGTAAATTTTATATTATTTTTAGTTAAAAAATAGTGAAATATTGGGGAGGCTCAGTCCAGTTTGAGTTGTTCTTCATCTTGATGTTTTCAGAGCAGTTTAGGAAAGTTCCTCAATTTAAGCAAAAATTAACTCAAATTAAACATTGATACAGCTATTTTGCAATTGTATCAGTGTAGAATTAATGAAAATTTGTTATTTAAATATTATTTACTTTAATGGGGTTTCTGTAGTAACTGTAACAAGTATGAGAATGATTAATTTTTGCATCATTCACTTTCAAGGTGTTTTACATTGCATCAATAAATTTCATGGGTGTTTGAGTTACAATCATATCTGGAATTTGTATAACAGTAATAAAACTAGTAAGTATTGCATGGTTGTAATCCCAACTTTTAAAAAATAAGGTTTTCCTGATAAGAACTTAATAAGGTGAATATTGTTGAAAGACGAGCCGGGGGGGAGGGGGGGAGACTAATTTCGTTTAAACATTAGTATGTACTTCAATGGTCATGAAATTTTATTTTTAAGGTCATGAAATGTCATGAAAAGTCATGAAATTGACTTGCTCAAAAGTAGTAGACACCCTGTAAATGAACGCTTTTACTGAATGCGCCACAATGACATGCTACTTTGTTGCGTAAAGAGGAAAATATTTGACTAAGTTTACTGGAAAGTTGCTATGGGTTGGTGAATATACATGTATTTATGGAGTGAGAGGAGTTTTAAGTCAGAAATAAGTTAGCAGGATAGAAGCTTAGTCTTCAACTCTTCAATAGACACAAAGACATAAGCGAGGGGGGTTGTAGTAGCGATTAAAAAAGATCTCGTGACACTTAGCGTGGTTGATTCGAATTTTCCATCGCGTGTGGTAGTGTCAATATGCCGTTGGATCCGATTTATTTTAGAGTATAAAATCTGACTTGAAAGATTATTATTTTCATTTATTATTCTGGTTTAATATATAACTTGAAACTTTTTGATTTTATTTATTTTTATCTTTTCGCTCGCTGTTTGCCAGCTAACCCTAACGCGGACGCCATATTCAGAGGGGTGATTCCACAAAGTGTAACAGCTTACATTTAGTTTCAAAATTCTTGGTTTTTTATTAATTAAAAATCAACGGTAATTAATTTCGATTTTTGAAGTTCTTCAGACCCTCGGCTGTTTTTAAAGACGCCTGTATGTAAAATTTCACGATCGTTGCTCCTAAACTGTGGATTTCTATACAATTACAGAGATACAAACATTCATTTTTATATATTAGATTACATCAATTGTATACATTGATCGCCGCATTTATAATAAATATATATATTTATTTTTTTTGGCAATAATTGCATACATTGACCGTTTTATTTAATCTGAATGTACTCCGTAGCGAAGTGCGGGTTTTCAGCTAGTATTTATATAAAAATGATGGTGCACTTTTGATTAGATGATCTGAGATTAGAGGACCCAGGCTCGCTGAGTCCTTGTAAACATTACTGCAAAATAATGACCTTATGAATTTTGTGCGTGTTTGGCTTTGGAACTGATGAGAAACTTATACGAAATGGTTATACGAAATACTTGGTTATACGAAATGTTGCCAACACATTCCTTTCGATGCATGTCGACCTGGCAGGTTTAATCAGCAAGAGTTTCTGCAAATATTTGCGGAAAGCTATAACTTCCTACCATGGCCGGGGTGTCGTTTGAACGTTCATGATAATGTCACAAGCAATATATGTAGAAAATATTGCGAGCTAATTCCTTTCGATCAGTGTTGATCTTGGCAGTTCTAACAGAGACTACTTTGCGGAAAGAAATAACTTGAATCTCATACTATGATCGCAGAACTGTTTAAACGTTCTTGATAATGTCACAAGCAATATATGTATAAATGTTGGCAGGGCCTTTTTATCGCATGGGCAAATCGGGACTTTGCCCAGGGCCCCCTGATGCTAGGGGGCCCCAAAACCCCCTTGGTGTATGCACCTAGTACTTCAAATAGTATGTATTTTTATAAATGTCCGTAAGGGGGGGGGCCCAAATAGCATCTGCTCAGGGGCCCCCAACGTTCATAATCGGGCCCTGAATGTTGGGAACTAATTCCTTTCGATCAGTGTTGATCTTGGCAGTTCTAACAGCAACTACTTTGCGGAAAGAAATAACTTGAATCTCATACTATGATCGCAGAACTGTTTAAACGTTCTTGATAATGTTACAAGCAATATATGTAGAAAGTTGGGATATAGCGTGTACGTTTTCTATTCTAAAGATGAACCCTTTGAATGCTTATCCCGCGATTTCCGCGTGCAACGAGAGTGACAAAACATATATTCCTGATGATTTGTCATATTTTGAAAGTGATATTAACTATCAATAAGATAGTGAATAGTTGTCGTATTTTGAAAGTGACATTAACTATCAATTAGATAGTGATAGTTGTCGTTTGGTACTATAATAATAGAAAGGTGGGGTCTATTTAGTTGACCGAGAAATGTCATATTACCCAACGCTCAGAAATTGACGAGGAAAGTGTTTTTAAAAATTTTCAGTCAACGATGTGGAATTCTGTTCTTTACAAACAGTAAAATCCAACACAAAAAGTAAAGCTTTTGGAGTTTCGTTTGCAAATGATCGAGCAAATTATCCAAAAGTATTCTGATGTAGATACGAGTGGTACGCCTGGAAGACCAAGTTCTACTCAACCTTTTGAGATTGATATAACGTCATTTTGCAAGCCAGATACTTCCAAATCCCATAAAGAAAGAGCCTCGAACACAATGCGCTGTTTGTTGCTCCAAAAAACTGAAATTGGCAAAAAAAAAAGTTCAAAGAAATGCGAATTTGGTGCAAAGAATGTGAAGTTGTACTTGAACCGTGTTTTGAGATTTAGCGTATTAAACATAATTTTTAAGGTAATTTGTGTTAGTAAAAGTTTATTTTCTTCAGTAGCTACCTTTTACTTTTCCATTTTATGTAATAAATAGGAATGTAACCACAAATTAGATAAAAGAAATTGGGAGATTTCAATTCCATGTAAATATCAAAAAGAAATTTGGAGATTTTCCTTACCTTGAGTCATAAAATCTGTCGATTTTCAATGCTTCATTGTATAAGTTATCACACGGTAACGCTCTTGTTTCTGTACCTTTCTAGACTTCATACACTGACAGAAACTGAGTAAAAACGTTTTCACTCATTTCGTTAAGTTCTACACCCGGAGCACTTGAAAAAAAAATGCAATACTCATTAAATGTATATATTTTTATTTCAAATGTGATATAAAATCATAAAAACAAATATAATTATAGAAAATGTTTTGCAACATTTTAAAAAATAGGGGCGTTTTAATATATTTTTAGTAAATTTTAATGCTTATGCCAGATGCCCTACACTCAATTCAACTAAATATATTTTTATTTCCTTTATATTATTGAGACATTTACCTGTACAATGAATTAAAATTTAACACTATTCCCAAAAGTCACTTATTATAATATGAAGAACAACACATATTAAAAAATATATCTTTTTAATGGAGGGGATAAAATATATCGAAAAACACATATTTAAAATACCTCTTTTTAATGTATATGACCTGTAAAATGATTAAATTAGCATATAAAGCTTAGCTTGTAATTCAAAATCTTGAAAAATTTTATTGAAACATTGTTCTGACTTTTTAAGTAATCGGGTCTCTCGTATACAAAAGTAACTGAAAAATTAGTTTTGTAGAAAATGCATTTAAAGATTTTACATCAGGGCTTTTACGCATGACTTCTGATCTATTAAATTGGCCATATCTTCTCTTCGAATAATCGTACGAATAAAAGTAAGGCAGTTTTTGAACCCCCGAATGATTTCGATTTCAAATGAAACAGTCAAACAGATTTTCGAAATTTTTTTACTAAAACGCCCATTTTAACGTAGGCAGATAAATATCTTAATATCAAAGTGAATAAAGTGAAAATTTCAGCTTCGAGAGAAAAACAATATTAATTTTGAATGCTAGGTCATCTATTTCAAGTTTTTTAAATTTTGCCGTATTCCTTATTATGAGCTCCAAGCTTAGCCATTTCATGATGTCTTTCACGATTTCCATCTCTTTTGAAGATGGAAAACGAGTTATAATTGCTGCTATTTCCAATGCTTTGGCTGACTGACACATTTTGCTATCTCCTAAACTTCAAGCTTCTATTAGCGGTTCTCTGAAAGAGTGACATCTTATAAATTTGATAAGAGATCTTAAGAGGCCACATATCTTTTAAAGTCCAAGTTACTCGACAAACATATCCGAATTTTTAATTATCAGCAGTTTCTAAAATAATTTATTCAGAAATATGAAAATTTTACTATGAGTTAAACAATCTTTCTTCTTTAATATACGGCTCTCAATGTTTTCTAGGTTGAAGAGAAAGTTTTTAATTGTTTAAAATTTCTACCATTGTTTTTTTTATTGTTATGGCAATGCGCGCAGACATGCGTCCGTATATTAATGAATATACATATTCTTTTAGTTTTAACATTATGTTGTATAATATATCTTTAAAATGAACTACTTTGAAATCAAAATTCTTAGTTCTTCGGAGAAAAATGTTTAAACAAATTCAAAATTTGGAAAAAAATTTGATAAATTTTACTGTAATTGAAATTTTTATAGCAGGAATGACATAATAATAGGTCATTTTAATGACACTTGATTATATTGCCTGTGTATAAAATTTCATCGCATTCTAGCCAACTGTTTTAGTGATATCATGCGCGCAATGACATAACAATGAAAAAACAATGGTTAAAATTTTAAACAATTAAAAAAATTCTCTTCAGGCTAGAAAAAACTGAGAGATATATTTATAAAGAAGAAAGGGTTTCACTCACAGTAAATTTTTTTTATTTCTGAATAAATTATTTTAGTAACTACTGATGATGGATATAGGAATATGTTTGTCTAGTCTCTTTGTGTTTAAAAGGTATGTGCTCCCTTAAGGCCTAATTATGATATCTTGAGGATCTTAATCTTGAGGATGATAAGAGGCCTTAAGATATTCCTTTGACTTCTATCAGAGATGTGAGTGAGAACTGCATCAACATCAAATTCTCTGACAGTTTTTGGATTTTAAGGACCTTTATTTTTGAGTCCTGCGACTTTTATGCACGATGCTTCGAAGCAGTTATAAACGTAATTATTCGATCAATTGTTGCTTTTAAGGTTTGGTTGGTTTGTTTTGGAGTGCTACAGTCAATTTCTTTGCTAAACGAGGGATAACTAGACCGGGAACTACAGTTTAAAGCCGATTCCGAACGGCTACAAACATCCGTGCCAACAGTGGGACTCGAACCCACGGGATCTGAACCGAATGCCAGCGCCCTAGCCATTCAGCCATCACCTGGCTACTTTTAAGGAATTTTTACATTTGAGGCCTGCTTTTTATCATGTAAGATTCTTCAAACAGTGATGAACGTAATTATCAAAGAAGTACTGAATGTTATTATTATTCGCTGTACGGAATTTGCTTCTTGCAGGTATGACGCCCAACCAGAGCTCAAGTTTTTCTTGCCGGTCAGACGGAGGAGCCTCGAACCCGAAGCTCTCTGGACAGGAAGGGACAGAGACGGTACTGGACAAGTGGAACAGCAACAGTCAATCGAACAGCAGCCACAAGTCTGTGCGATGACATCCCTCTCATTGATGTTTTTTCATCTGTTCATCTTGAATGTTTGGACAGTCATCGTATAAATTTTTACATTCGTTGGATGTGTGCGAAACGCCCTGCCAAAACCGAATTTTTACTCTAGTCAATCAAATTATGTAAATTGCTATTATAAATAAATGTGTTTTAATTATGCTGGAGTTTCTTATTTCAAATGGACGGGTCACTGTACTGGAGAAGAGAAATGAAATATTGGAAAATGTAAAGACGACGACTGACTCGTAGCGTAACATTGTAATGTAGATCTCGCCACAAGAATGCATACCCAATTTCTTCGCTAATGTTCATTTTGAATGCTCCGCTCAAAAGGTGTTCCCCTTCAGCCCGTTCAATGTAACCTGCACTGACTCGTAATGTGACGGTGAAAGGCATTCGCGAAAGAAACGACAGTCCTTCGGAACAAGATTGCCCCACTCGAGCTTGACGTTCGATTCAGGCACTGTACCGTAGTCAATAAGAAGACCAGTCTCTCTCTTCAACTATTTACTACGACACGTTAAACATACTACAACTACTACATTTAAAGCAAGTATGTACAGCAAGTTAGAATATATAGTTAGATCATCACGTTGGCCTTTCGGGTTCCAAGATAGCTTCGGCCTACAAGGCCTCCGACCAAGAGAGCTCTCTCTCTGGCATCCAAAACAGATCTCAGCCTCGTGGACTCTTACCGTCTATCTTTATACTGTCGGCGAATTCAAAGAGATTTCTCTGGCATTTGAAGTGCTGGTAAGTGTTCGAAGTTTATGAGATTCCATCCGTCACTATAGTGTCAAAATCTGAAGAGCCGTCGAAACACTCCCGGATTTATGCGTTCTATAACGTCAAAAACTGCACACTACAAGAACTTTATGGTCTCTTATCCAAGAGTTCATGATACACTCAGATCAACATCTCGCAGAGAGATGACGTGTTGAGGGGTAGGAAAGGGGCATCACATATTTATATAAGTAATAATTACGTGTAATAATTGAGACAATGTCACAGCACTGACGACTGAATGCTGGTCTTACATTACACCATTTTGTTACAAGTCAGTCTTTAAGATTTTGTTTTGGATAACCCTCTTTTCTATCTGAAACTGGTCACAAATGCGACTTGCAACGAACAGCCCGGAAGTGGGTCAGGCCCATGGTTTCTTAACCAGTGGTCCATAAACCACTTGGGGGTCCGTGAATCCTTTTCAAGGGCGCCGCGGACTAGGAGGAGCGTTCTAGTCCAGGAACTCGTTCACGCGACAAAACGCAAATTCAATTACTTTTATTTGAAATTAAAATGGATGCATGCATTACATTTGAAATTTAAAAGGAAAGAAATAGAAGTGTTTGAATTTGAATTCAAGGAGATCTAAAACTGTGCAGTAGTCATTCGGTAAGTAATACGTTATCTATATATATAAAACAGTTCCGTAACTGACTCATTCACTGACTGACATATAACGCACAGACCAAACCGCTGGACCTAAAGGGCTTGTAACGCGTTGATCGAGGTAGCAATCGACTCAACAAAAAATCACAGCCAAATAAATTAAAATCGACGAATTTATTTCAATTCGGAGGAGAAAATTTGGAGATTGAAGATCCGTTACATAGTCAATGAAAGTCCTCTAAAATGACGACTGAGTCCGTTAGGAGGAGTTACCACTTGGAGTTTCGCTAATTCAATATCATCGAATAGTTCGTTGAAATTAGAGCAAGTCCCTCGATTTCCACTCCCTGCAGGGCGGATGACTGCGAGGCACTTTATAGGATAAGGATGATCCGGCCTTGATGATTTCGTTGAACTTTACCCAAGCTTCCTAGCCGAAGCTAAAAGTTCTCTTCGTGAGAAATAAGCCGCCGACTACGCAAGCCGCCGACTACGCAAGCCGCGTATAGCCGTTTTCTTTCGACCCTGGATGGTCGGAGGAGTCTACCACAGCTTAGCCGGTCGCTAACTGACTTTTTCTCGCCCCGTCTAATTTTGGACTCTCTCGCTCCGTCCAGAGAACTCGTCTCCTATTGGATCTGCTAATCGTGATGTCATTCTAGACTTTTCGATTTGCTGGCAGGCAAGGTTGAAAAATCCGTGGTTTCCCGGTGGTCCTGCGCCATTAATCTGGAGCACCGTGGCGAATTTCTGTTCCGCCAAGATGTCACGTTTTTCCCACCGCTTTGTGTTCCTTTCGTTCCAGCTCGCTGTCACCTGCTATATGTTGGCGTGTCGGTCAGTTGCGACAAATTCCAGCCATGTGCTGCGTATATTTTAATTGTGAGAATTATTTTAATTCGTCACAATCCCTCCCCCGTTGGGGAGATTTTGTCTTGCAGGCAAAATCTGGAAACAAGGGTTAACATGGTTCACCTGACAACATCATTAGAGGCAATCATAATTTAATATTTAAAATTACAAAATTAAGTACTTAAAAATTTTCAAAAGAAACATTATTTGCAACACTATTATACAATTATACACTACTAAATTAATCAATTAATTTCAAATTCTTAAATTATTCAATTGATTACACATTATTAAATTACTCCTTTATTCTGACAGCATCCTGCTCAAACAGTCTGCGTGCAAATTCCTTTTCAGAGAATTATAGCAAAATACAAATCCTTTTAACTAATTTCCGTTGAAGAAATCTATCACTAAACAAAATTCGTGTATGTTTCTTTTCTAGTAAAACATACCATATACTCATTAAAGTCATTTAAACTAAATTCCCTTCGGAAAGCCTAGTGGCGTTCACAAAAACTGTCTCGTTATTTTTAACAAAAACAGAACAGTTATATAATTGGACACATTATTAAGTAATTTCCCTACATAAAAATAAGCAATTTAAAATTCAATTAACAACACAAAAAATTCAACACAGTAATACGATTAAATTCCTAGGTTTCCCATTCACACGGATTACCTAGATTATTATATCTACATTTGACCCTAAGAATTTCGTTTGAAAGGTTCGAATTTCTCGAATCTACACCATTATAAATTTGGATGTAACTTTCTAACTCACATCCCACTTGTTGTGAAGTGCCCAAGAAAACTTTTCACTGGGTCTCGGTAAGTCAACCGGTCCCTTTATCTTAGAAAATTTCCTCAACTTTCTCTTTTGCCTAAGACTTAGACAAATCTGCGCCTTCTTGGCTAATTTACTTTCATTTCCAAATTTTGAGCTCTCATAAGCCCAGAACAACTTTTCCTCACGCATTTCGTGTCGCCCTCGAGTTCTTAATAATAGCTTATTGAGTTCCTCTTTCGGTTTCTCATTTACTCCTGGGGACTCAACATTTTTGGCTGTCTCAATCTTATGCAACCCCCCTTTCAGAGCGTCACTACTGAAACATCTGGTCATTCCATTCTCCTAGGGAGATATACCACGCTCGACCCTATTGTTCGCGTTTCCCTTAACCTCCTTCGAAACCTGACAATCAAGGGTGGGCGAATTAGCGCTCCTCCTCTGGCTTGGAGGTTCAACAATGTCTTTTCTTAAACCCCCCACTTGGAAAGAAATGCCCACAAAAGACTCTGAACTCGCCTTCGTCAAAAGTGAGTGCGGTTTCACGAAACCAGTTTCCCTCTGGTCAGAATTAGATCCCTGAAAAACGGTTGCAGGGGAACTTCCCTCAATACCTGTTTCAATCCTGTTACAAAACACAAGTTCCGGCCTTTCGCCTGACCGAAATTCCTCTCTATTCTTACAGAGTAATTTATTTGGTTCCCTCAGAGTTTCGGCTCCTACGAATTCCCTAAGGCTACCCTCGCTAAATTTTGACTCAGTCTCTTGACTCGTTTCCTTTTTGCGTCGACTTTCTCGCGTCACTGCCGCATTAATTTTCTGAGAATTATTTTCACGGGAGTCAATTAATTTTTGGGTGGAATTCCCCAATAAATAATGGTTCATCTCTACGGATTTCCCTACGATAGCTGCTTTCGTCAAAATGGTTCCAAATTCGGGGCTATCTAATTTTATCCGAGCTAGCGGTAAGCACCTCAATTCATTTTCTAGGGGCTGCCTTACCCATATTTTTTCCCCTGTAAAATCCTCGGGTTTAGTCACGAGTAATGGAGCTAAATCAAGACTACTACCTGTATCTCGTAAAATAGTCATTTCCCTAGAATTTACCTTGGCCTGGCTTAAATAGGGTTTAAAAGAAGGATCAAAATTTTTTGTCACGGCCAGATAATTTATAATTCCCACCTCCTTCCTGGGTTCGGGGCAATTGGGTTTAATGTGCCCTGGCTGATTACAATTATAGCATACAATTTCCTTCTTACGTTCAAACTCCCTCGTTCGAAATTCAGGATCTATATTCCTAGCACTATGTCCATTGTTTTGCCCGCTCTCCCTAGTTTCAACTCTTTTCTCAACCTGGGGTTTTTCAGTTTTCGGGCGGTCTACGACTTTCTTTTCCGTAGGTTTAAAACTTTGGGGTTTCTTTAACCCTTTCGCGGCGAACGTCACGTATACGTGACAGCAGCTATCCGCGTTTCTGGCCGACCGTCACGTATACGCGACAGCAGCTATCCGCGTTTCTGGCCGACCGTCACCTATCCGTGTCAGTAGTTCGGAACGTTTTATTAGTTAATTTTTGGGGCACAAGATGGCACCGCATGTCTATGAAATTTGGAGTACACGTAGTTGGGACCTTCTATTCGAAAACAAGACTAGTATGAATCACATGCTGACTATCGTTTTATGTAAACAAACGGAGGAAGGGATGTATTGCGTCTGGCTGTCAGAGGGTAGGGCATTTAAACTTTGCACGTGGTCTTTGTTTACGAGCAATTTTGTTTTTCTTTTGCGGTGGGATTGCAGCATTGGGTATATGGGTTCACCGTTTAGTTTTGAGTCAGAATCAGACCCTATTGCAGTGAGATTTATTTCCTTTGAGTATTTAATATGGCGAAAAGGAGAAAATATTTGACAGAAGACGAAATTTCTGAATTGATGAGAAATGTGTCGGAATCTGAAACAAATTCTGAAAGTAGTGACAGTGATATCTTCCAGTGAATCTCGTGGGGTGAATCTGTTGATTTGGAGCACCGAGATCAGAGTAATGATGAAGATATATCAGACATTTCTATTCTGAGTATATCACAGGACGGTGCTTCTTCGTGGTCTTCTCGTGTAAGGGATTTAACTCAACTGACATTCACAGTGGCATGTGGAATAAAAGCCGATGATGTTGTATCAAATGAATTTGATTTTTTTAGGTTTTATTTTATGAAACTGTAATGGATTTAATAACTAAATTAATGCGTATTATATTATACTAACCAAATTAATGCGTATGAGAGGTACGTAAACCCGGAAAGTGAATAGAGTTCATCCTCAAAGTATTTTTTGCCTGTAACTAAAGAAGAAATGTTTAATTTGCTTTGACAATTTTGATGGGTATTGTGAAAAAAAAGTGAAAATTAAGATGTACTACTCAACGAATCCCATGATTGCAACACCTTTTTTCAGTAAGGTTATCACTCGGGACCAGTGCATCAAAATTCTTCGATACTTGCATTTTACTTCTTCTGATGCCAAAAAGATTGAAAAAAATAAACCTTTTTTAGATTTAATCATTCAAAACTTTCAGAGTTCTTGATATATTCCTGATAGGAATATATCAGTTGATGAAAGTCTCTTAGTATGGAAAGGGCGACTAGGATTTCGACAGTATGTCCCAGCAAAAAATATTTTACTGTATAACAAAAATCTTTTAGTGGAGAAATAATAAAAGAATGTGTAAGTAACCCATATATAGCTTAAATAAATAGATTTGCTCGTAAATGTTACTATTTTGGAATTTTTCGTAAATTTAGGCTTAGCGCTTGAAAAACCGCCGGCCTGGAGGGTACGCTCACGAGAAAAACCTCCGGCCTCAGAGGAAAGCGCGTGATCGGAACTGCCGTCGCGAAAGGGTTAAGAAGCGTCTAGATGCTTCATAATGGTCTAGTTTCTTTGCCAGATCATCCGGATCATTTAAGTTTCCCCAGTCATCTATGAAATGTTCTTTCATTTCATTAGGGGCGCGTTTTTTCAACTGATCCGCTATCATCAGGTCTTTCAAAGTCTCATAATCTATGACCTCGATTCCCTCTAACCAACCTTCTAGGTAGCTACGCAACTCAAAAATGAGATCTTGCCATAGCGTCTCTTCTTGTTTCCCGTGTGTCTGAAATTTCGTTCTAAATGCCTCTGAGCTAAGCTTAAATCTTTCTAACAACACGGATTTAACATGGTCATAATCATCCCATTTATCCTCCGGTATTTTAACAATTAACTGAGCAATCTCTAGGGGTAGCAATTCAATTAAGTCGGTTACCCAATCATCCTGATCAATACCTATTTTCCGAGTTTGGCGCTCAAATAATGTAAGAAATAAAGCCATATCGGACTTTTGTGGGTCGTATTTTTGCATTCTAAGGGTTTTGCGGGGTCTCGCGCTCTCATTACTTGCAGAAGCTACGCTAGCGGTTTCGGCGCTCTGCGTTAGCCGTAACTTCTCAAGATCAAAATCTCGTTCCTCCCTTAATTTTCGCGATTCAAATTCTCTAGCCTCAACTTTTAATCTATCCTCGATTATGGTTTTCAGCATTAATTTGGCAATTTCTTCGTCATAATCTTCGCTCCCTGCGATTTTCTTAGAGAGGTCTATTATCGTCTCTTCATCCCCCACCTCTAATCGAAATTCCCTAGCGAGGTTTTGAAGATCGGCTTTTCTATGCCGTTTTAAGAAAGCCATATTAATATCTTACAATTTTACTGGACACAAGTTTACTAGATAATTTTACACTCCTAGCTTCCCTTTCCAAAATTTCATAAAATACAATACACTCAGAAATACAATAATACACAATTCTCTTATCGACTTAGCAGAAGAAAAGGAACTGTTCTTCCATTCAATCGCAACTGCTTTTGAGTAGGGTAGAAAAGCTTAACCTCTACAATCGTTGTTTGGTTTCAAATTACAACATACCATAAAGAGTCAATAATTCGATTACTAGCAATAATAATATCATTTCAACATCAATATAACACTTAGTTGCAATAAACACTTTTCATATACGACACTAAACTCAATTCTTTCACTGGCAAATTTAATTCGTAATATACACAATTCAAAAATACACTCAGAACTTTTGCAATTAAGACCACCTTAAAATTTCACTCAATTAATTTTATAATTCATACTTGCATACTGTTTGACAAGTTACTGATGCTTGTGCGTAACTCTTGCTCTACACATAAAAAACACAATTCTACTAAATTTTTACCTGTAATATTTTCCACATATTTTAATTCAAACACAATTACTTTTCGATTAGAATCAAGTGCATTTACTAATTTATCTTACAGCACCGTTCAACAATTATACATGCAAAACTAAGAATAGTCTTCAATTTAAAATTAGCATATATTACTTTTACTACACAATTTCTTTGCCTCTAAGAATGAGTCAGGATTACCTTCTCTGACGACCCTCGTTCTGCAATCGATGTCGGTCAGCTCAATGTTGTGGCTCCTTTGCGGAATTTTGTCGGCACGGCGACGCATATTAGTACACGGCGGTTTCCATCGGCTGAGGCTCCCGGTACTTCCTTCTACTTTCCAGGACAGGGCGTCCTAACAGGGGTGATTCCTGGACAGGATGTCCTACATCTATCTTCGTCGATAATGTGCACAATGTCGTGGGCCGTCGCTGTTGATTAAACGACGATTCTTTATCCTACTTCGCTGCCACCAATATAAGGCTGTAACGCGTTGATCGAGGTAGCAATCGACTCAACAAAAAATCACAGCCAAATAAATTTAAATCGACGAATTTATTTCAATTCGGAGGGGAAAATTTGGAGATTGAAGATCCGTTACATAGTCAATGAAAGTCCTCTAAAATGACGACTGAGTCCGTTAGGAGGAGTTACCACTTGGAGTTTCGCTAATTCAATATCATCGAATAGTTCGTTGAAATTAGAGCAAGTCCCTCGATTTCCACTCCCTGCAGGGCAGATGACTGCGAGGCACTTTATAGGATCAGGATGATCCGGCCTTGATGATTTCGTTGAACTGTACCCAAGCTTCCTAGCCGAAGCTAAAAGTTCTCTTCGTGAGAAATAAGCCGCCGACTACGCAAGTCCGCGTATAGCCGTTTTCTTTCGACCCTGGATGGTCGGAGGAGTCTACCACAGCTTAGCCGGTAGCTAACTGACTTTTTCTCGCCCCGTCTAATTTTGGACTCTCTCGCTCCGTCCAGAGAACTCGTCTCCTATTGGATCTGCTAATCGTGATGTCATTCTAGACTTTTCGATTTGCTGGCAGGCAAGGTTGAAAAATCCGTGGTTTCCCGGTGGTCCTGCGCCATTAATCTGGAGCACCGTGGCGAATTTCTGTTCCGCCAAGATGTCACGTTTTTCCCACCGCTTTGTGTTCATTTCGTTCTAGCTCGCTGTCACCTGCTATACGTTAAAGGGGGGGCGTGTCGGTCAGTTGCGACAAATTCCAGCCATGTGCTGCGTATATTTTAATTGTGAAAATTATTTTAATTCGTCACAGGCTGAAATTTTGCATGGCGATTCTTCTAATAGTGTAGGGGTGCACTAAGAAAGATTTTTCAAAAATTCTTCTTAGATTTTTTAAATTAAATTTTTAAGCTGTTTTTTAAACTTTTTTTACGTTTGCATTTAAAATAATACATTGAGGGTTATAAAATTTATATCACGAGAAAGATCATAAAAATTCCTTCAAAATGAAATCTTTTCCGAACCTTTACCTCGATTTTCTGCTTTTTGGTGAATTTTTAAAGATTAATTTTTAGAATTTAATTTATTAAATGCTGATCACGTGATTTCTTTTTCTGGTACTTTCAATAAATTTATCGTCACGTGCATAACAACTAAATAGACAAAAATGATATTCTTTTTCTTTCTAATGCAGCAGACGATTGGATATTATCAAAAAAAATAAATATCCCTTACGATTTTTTTATAAATATATATATATATATATATATATATATTACATCAATTGTATACATTGATCGTCGCATTTATTATAAATATATATATATACTAGCTGAAAACCCGCGCTTCGCTACGGAGTACATTCAAATTAAATACAACGGTCAACGTATGCAATTTATGCCAAAAAATAAATATATATATTTATAATAAATGCGATGATCAATGTATACAATTGATGTAAAATATCTATCTCTCTCTATATATATATTTATAAAAATATCGTAAGGGATATGCATTTTTTTTTTGGATAATATCCAATCGTCTGCTGCATTAGAAAGAAAAAAAAATATTTTTTTTTGTCTATTTAGTTGTTACGCACGTGACGATAAATTTATTGAAAGTACCAGAAAAAGAAATCACGTGATCAGCATTTCATAAATTAAATTCTAAAAATTTATCTTTAAAAATTAACCAAAAATCAGGAAATGGAGGTAAAAATTCGAAAAAAATTTCATTTTGAAGGAATTTTTATGATCTTTCTCGTGATATAAATTTTATAACCCTCAATGTATTATTTTAAATGCAAACATAAAAAAAGTTTAAAAAACAGCTTAAAAATTTAATTTTAAAAAATCTAAGAAGAATTTTTGAAAAATCTTTCTTAGTGCACCCCTACAACATTAGAAGAATCGCCATGCAACATTTCAGCCCTGTAGGTCCAGCGGTTTGGTATGTGCGCTGTACGTCAGTCAGTCAGTGAATGAATGAATGAATGAGTCAGTTACGGAACTGTTTTATATATATAGATATATATATTTTGGCATTAATTGCATACATTGACAGTTGTATTTAATTTGAATGTACTCCGTAGCGAAGCGCGGGTTTTCAGCTAGTTAAAGTATAAAAGCATTATTAAATCCCAAATTTGTTTTTGAAATACATTGATATCTTTTGAAATTCTTTGTATTTTATTTTATGCATATCGTTCTATTCTAGCCCCCCAGGGGGTTTACCTTCTTTAGGTAAACACGGGTGTCGCAATCCCGAGGTACCCAGCGAACCCTCTCTCCTTTCCTTTTTCTTCTTCCCTCTTCCTTCTACTTTTTTCTTTTTTTCTCCCTGGTTGATGTTACCTCTTTGGAGGTGAGGGCTCCCCATCAGATGCTGTTTCCGGTCTGTTGTTTCTAGCATCTAATAACGACTAAACTGCCCACGTGTTTGCCGTGCGTGGAGATCCGTGTACCAGGAAATGGGGTTCCTGGTAATTCAGGGGTTTTATTCTTCGCCATAATGTGGGATTTAGTTAGGTAACTCTCTAACACACTGCTTTGGCCCTTACTTCAGGTAAACGGGTATAATCATCGTTTTTATCATCTTTATAATCATCGTTTTCATCACTTTTATACACTGCTGGCCACCCAAATTGCAACACCAAGAAAGACAAGAGATATCACAACAAAATTTATTTTGTAGATAACATGTTGACCAAGTATCAAATGGTTAAATTTATAGACTTCTGTGAAGTGTGGTTCCTGCCAAAATCAGTAGCCAGAGTAGCCGCCATTGTTGGAGATCACCGCTGCCACACGCCTCGGCATTGATTCAAAGAGAGTTTGGATGAGTTCTCGGGGTACAGCAGACCAAGCAGCTTCCACACGTTGCCAAAGTTGATCTGCTGTGGCAGCTGGGGATGGAATCTGGGTCAATCGTAGAGCAACCATGGACCACATGTTTTCTATCGGCGAAAGATCAGGAGAGCGAGGCGGCCAGGGAAGCAATTCAATCTGGCGATTGACGAAGAACCGTTGGACAATGCGTGCCACGTGTGGTCGCGCATTATCCTGTTGAAATATGGCTGTGGGCAAGCCCTGAAGGTAAGGAAGGACAACTGGCTCCAACACTTCGGAGATGTAGCGCTGGCTGTTTAAATTACCGGCAATGCGTACTAGAGATGTGCGAGAGTGATATCCAATACCGCCCCATACCATAATACCCGGTGCGGGACCAGTGTGGCGGTGCATAACGCAGCTGTTCAGCATCCTCTCTTCAAGGTGTCTCCAGACTCGAATGCGACCATCGTGGTGTTGCAGACAGAAGCGTGACTCGTCAGTAAAGACAATTTCATTCCATTCTGCCGTCCACATCCTTCTGTCATCGCACCATTGGCGGCGGAGACGTCTGTGGTTCTGCGTCAAGGGTAGACAAAGCAATGGACGTCTTGCGGACAGACCACTCTGCTGTAAACGCCGTCGAATGGTACGCGCAGACACTGGATGATGCGTTAGAGACTGCATGTGCAGTGCTATGGTTCGTGATGTGACTGAGCGATCCGTCACTGCCATGCGTACAATTTGCCTGTCATCACGTAAAGTGGTGCGCTGAGGTGGATGCGATCGAACACGCCGGTCCGTCGTAACCTCCTGCATCCAATGATCACATATTCGCATTACAGTTGTTTGGTTTCGTCCAACACGACTACCGATTTCCCTGAAAGATAATCCACAATCTCGGTAGGCCACTATCCTTCCTCTGTCGAACGCGGATACTTGATCAAAAGATGATAGCTGTTTTCGACGAGGCATAATTGATCGTTTTTTGAAAAAAACACAAGAAAAACACAATTGCCGAACTTGAAATCGTCGAAATCTCCAAGCCTTAAATAGCGCTTTGAAGTGGCGCCACAGGCGCGTGATGCGAGTCTGCGCTGAAATTCTAATCATTTGCATATCTCACCTCCACTAATGCATGTTGGAAATTTCATGTTATTTGCATGTTTCCTTCAGGGTGTTGCATTTACAGTGGTCAGCAGTGTATATATATATATATATATATATATATATATATATATATATATATATATATATATATATATATATATATATATATATATATATATATATGTATGTATATATATGTATATATATATATATACTCGTATATATTCAGTCTTGGGACCGTATTATTGGGATACATGCTATCTCACCCCGTAAAGGTTAATTACCTTCATTTTTAATTTTTATAATTAACAGCTAGTTAAAGACAAATGTTTACAAAATTTTCTCATAAAACCTTTTTTTGTAAAATTCTTATTACCTAAGATAAATCTATGCCTTTGCTTCATTTTATGTTGAAGATTACTATTAACGAGTGTGAAAATTTTCAAAAATTTATCTTCAATAGTTTTTGAGATATCATGCGCATAATGACAGAAAATCATATATTGAGATTAATGCATTTAAAGTTAAATTTTTGTATAAAAATCACTATAGGACCACAGGAACATGTGATTAACTGTGTTGCCTAGGCCATCGAAAAATCACTTGGATGATCACAATTATTTTAATACATCATAATTTCATTGTCGTATGAGAAAAAAAGTGGTAACAAATTGTTCACAATAAATCAAGGTTTCAGTTAATAGAAAAGTTCAAAAAATCTATTTTTTGTCCCTTTTAAAGGTGTACTTGTCACCTTACGTAGGGAAACAGTGATAGGGAAGCTAGTTGTTAGCGCAGACAACATTCGCTGGTGGTGGTGGGGGGAGGGGGGGGGGGTCTTCAGAGGGTCACTCTAGATTACAAGTTTGCTCTTTTTTGTTCGCTAATGCTTATTTTCATCGCTTGGTTCAAGAACTGCTCTACTTCAGTCGGTCCACTAATGTCGTACATACTAGTGGCAAGTGTAGCATTCATTGTAATGGGTTATAACCATGGTCGCGAATAGAGTTTTTTGAGTCCTATTTATATGAATGAAAGTCGAAACCCTTCGACTATAAAAAAAAAAATTGTGCTGTCGGGGGACCCCCGTCAGGAACAAAGTTCCTTTGTACGCAAAATTGTCAAATCGTTTTGTGTTATGAAATTTTTTACTATAAGTGAAGAAATATGCATTATGCTACACAAGTCAGCGTTTGATATTAGCTAGAAAATTCCTTTGAGCAATTATACAGTGCTAAATACTGATGAAATGGCTCAAGATGCTGAAGACTCATTTGGCGAGGTTTTAAAAACATTCCAGTTCTCTATACAGCTTGATGAGTCAACTTTTCTAGGAAATAAGGTCTTACTTTTAGTATACATGCGATTCATAAAAGAAGACAATAATTGCCAATAATTATTATTCGCTAAAAATTTGCAAACTGATACTAAAGGAGAATCGCCATTGGAAGAGTTTTTTAAAGAAAAGAAATCCCCCTCAAAAATATCAGTTGCTACGAATGGTGTTCCAGCCATGCTAGGATGCTACAGGGAGGTGGGGTGGGTGGGCTCTTCTTGCATATTTAAAAAAAGTGGTTCCGAATGTATTCATTGAACTCTGCGCCATTCATCGTCAGCATTTAGTTGCCAAAAATCTGATTGAACATTAAAGCATGTTCTTTTAAACAGTTCCTTGAATCCCAGATTATATGGTCAACTTTGTACAAAAAACGATGATGAATCCAATCGCTTGCTGCTTCATACAGAAGTTTATTGGTAATCAAAAGGTGTCTGCTTGGATCTGTCTTATAAACTTCATGACTCAGTGCTAGAGTTTTTAGAAAACAAAGATGGTGCTTTACGAGCCAACTTAACCAATTCCAAATATGACATAGCTTATTTGATAGACTTGTTTAATAAATTTAATGAAACAAATCAAAGACTCAAAGTCGAAGAGCTGAATTTAATCAAAACTAAAACTGTTATTTCCTCGTTTATGGCAAAACTTCTTCTGTGCATACGAAATTTTGGGACGAAGGGAATTAAGCCAGTTTCAAAATTTGTCAACAATAGTAAAACATCACGAAGACTTGATTATATATTGTCAGCACTTATAAGCTCAGTGCGATCACAAATCTGTGCAAAAACAGGACTATAAACAGAAACCGACTACAAATACCTGATCACCTGATCACGGTGATTTAAGAAAGCTGTTGATAAAAATAGAGCCGAAAATTAATAATTCGTAAATCATGCCGACCACTGCGAATGCATAAACGGCAAGGTTATGTATATAAGTCACATTAACTAAACAAAACAACTTAAGTTCAAAAATAGCATAGTTATTGCCTAGCCATATCCGTGGCAACAGACTCTCTACTTGGAGGTCTAAAACAAATTAAATTTTCGAGCTGGCCGTTTCCGGTTCCAGTCGACTTTTTCCTTTCTGTATTTATTTCTGATTACAAGCAAAGTTAAATTACAATACATTTCTTCTTCTTTTTCTTTTCTTTTTGATTTCTATGTGTAACAGTAGACAAGTGGTATTACAACTCATACTACTCAAAAATACATCATGTAAAATTAATATCACAGACAATACATTAATAACTTCTCCCGGCACCTGTTTTGTACACACTGCCAACTTACATAATAATGACTAACTGTGTGTAATCTTTGCATATCTTTATATTATATTTAGTTATCCTACATTATATATATATATATATATTTTTCATTTAATAATTTTATTATTATTCTTTTATGTATTTTTTATCATTATTTAATTGCTAATTAATTATTTATTCATTTTTTCTTTTTAATTTTACTTCAACCTTCTTTTTTATCTCATAACGCAAGTTGCCCTGAGTCAGGCCCGAACTCACTACCTTCTACGCTGAAGTCCAGAGCCCTAGCTCTGAGCCACTGATCTACTTTGGTGATCTTTTTAATTCCCTTCAGTAACTTTCTCTCTCCAACCTTATTATGCAAAACCCTAATATTATTTAATCATTCTTTGAACTAGTTGTTTCCCTCTAAATGCACATTTATTTTCTTCTCTTCAAATTTGTTCTTTCTTTCTTTCACTGAATCTTTTCTATCTCAAATTAGGTTATTCATTAATTAAATGCCAACACCGCATCAACACACACTTGAATTTTGATTGGCCCTTCCGTTCTTTTAAACAAAACGCCCATCTGGATTTTCAGTGTAATCTTCTAGATGCTCCTGTCATCTCTCACCTACTAGCCACAATTCGAGGTTGTATCCTTTTGACTTATTTATAAAAAACTTGTTCTACGCTGGTTATGTTACAAGTTGCATTAGACTTTAAATATACTATTACACTTGATATTCCAATTAGCTTACCTTACCTTATTCTATGCTATTGCTTGTATTGATCTTATTACTGTATTAGCCATTACGCTTGTAACATTACTTGAAATAATCTTTGTATTTCCTATTTAATATATTCATTTTACCTAACTTAATTTTTTTTACTATTCAAAGTAGGCCTTATTTCACCACTATATTTATTCCAATTCTTATACTAGGCGTACTTTAGTTACTTAAAACATTACTTTTTATACAATAATTCAGTTACCATTTTCCATTTTAAACTTCCCTTTTAGCCTTTTCTTCTACATTGCTAATTTATCTCATATTTCTTAGCTTTTTAACATTTTAATATACACCGTTTCTCATTCATTTCTTTTCAATTACTAAAGCAACATTTTACTATCTTTAAACATGAAAATTTATCGTAACATTATATTCGCGATGGCCTATCTCCTAACACTGCGTGTTCTATCTAGGTACTGCTTCCCTCAGCTGAGAACGGCAAGTAGTAATCCATTTGTGCATTCATTATCGCCTTGACTACTTTTCTGCAGTAATAATTACTAAAATATTTTCTCTGTCCCAGTTACTATGGTCAAATGGTAAGACACTTCGTAAATGTTGGTATTTTAAACACTCATATAAACAATGTTCCACTGTCTCTATAGCTCCGCAAGTACACTTATTATCTTTACGATGGAATCTATGTTGATAGCTGGCAAAGCAGCCATGGCCAGTAATAGCTCGATTTAATTTAAAATCTGCACTTAACCTCTTCTCTGTTACTTTCGGGAAAACTTGATACACCCGCCTTCCCTTCTCAGACATATTCCATTTGTCTTGCCAGCACTCTTTTGCCCATTTTTCTAACTTTTTCTTTACGTTTTTCCTGTTATATTTGTAGATCTTTTCAATGTCATTCTTTTCCGTTGCCGCTATATCAGCTGCCTCATTTCCTTCAATTCCAATATGGGCTCCGAGCATTAATGAATTGATAGTAGTGCATCAAGTTCATCCTTCTCATTAGGATTAGTTTTAATGTTAATTGTAATTTTTACTTTAATATTATCCTTCGTTATCTTGTTTTTATGTGTGTAATGCGAATATCACTATGGTTGATTTTAATAAATAATTTTATACTTTTAAACTTCAAGGTGTCTGATTTGTAACATCTTTTTTAATTATGTTCTAGGACGTAGGTAGAAATATGGTTATATAAAAGTACGCAAATATGTCAGTGCATCTGTGTTTGCTCACTTATAAAGGTGAATTTCCAAGGAGGCGGGGAAGGGGCGCTGAGTAAGTTTTTCTCTGAAAAGGGGGCGGTAGGCTAAATAAGTTTGGGATCCCCTGGCTTAGAGGAAGAGGAGTGGATCAAGACTGCACGTTTGCACCTATTGATGTTTTTGTGGCGCCATCTCTTGTTCAAAAATGCAACTAGTTTTTATTATAAATGTAATATTGTTACGAATTTTAGGAGTCTATAGTAATTTTGCCAAATATGAGAGTTATCGCCAAATTGGCGATGGATTTGGTGACTTATTTTGGTCGCCAAATTTGGCGATATGGTGCCAAATGGTCGCCAACCTTCTGGACCTTTTCGAGGAGGTTCTGGAATTTTCTAGATGGCAGGCCGATAGAGGGCGCTTTGGAAGTCTATAAATATACCTGAGATTGACATTTAAAGTTAGTGTTCTTTTAAGCTGAGACTTGAATGTATTGAAAGCGCGCTAGGCGAGTATTGTATTGAAGACTGTTATCCTGACTTGTGTTTTTAGAGTTTTCTGCTGTGTAGAAGACAGTTGTTACGTGTTTTCTGTATAAAATTTGTGTATGCGAATGAAGAATTTTCAGAATAATAAATTTTATTTTGTGTGCACTTTCTGAAGAGAATTTGTTCAATCCCATCGAACCCAGAAAACGGAACATTTTGGTGTCAGGAGTGGGGTAGGGATTGAATGCCTATTACAAGATCAATGGCCGATCAGACTGTTACCGCTCAAGATTTGGAAGATATATTTCAACAGATGATTGCTGCCATGATGGCTATGCAAAACAACATTGCAACAGAGATAAAGAAAGAAATGTCTGCAGGTCAAGAAGAGATAAAGAAAGAAATGTCTGCAGGTCAAGAAGAGATGAAAGCCATTCAAGAAGAGATGAAGAAGGAAATGTCGGTGGGGGTCAGTTAATTAATTAATGTAATTTTATATCGGAGTGGACTGTACGAGTTTCCATTACCAAAAGAAAATATTTAATGTACTTGTTTAAATGCAGTTAAATCAATCTTCTTAATTCTTTTAATACAAATAATATTGGAATGGCTTACCTTTTTACCATCATCTGTATAATTGTTGAATAAATCAATACAAAATAAGACTTCAATGCATGTATCCATGCGATAAATTTAATGAATGACTTCAGTTTTTGTACATAACTTGAATTTTTGACATAAAGAGTAAATATTCTGACTCAGAGTGAATATCATGAATCATTGACTTCAAAATGTCAAATCCTTACCAAAAGAGTAGGAATGGAATCGCATCCAACATAGCGAATAGCCATTTTTTTGCATTGCTTATCGTCAAATCAACAACAAAAATAAGCAAACATTTTAGAATGAAGAGAAAAAAAAGTTGCATAATGACGCCATCTAGTGAGCAAGAACTTAACTAACATACAATGTTAAAATGCCGTAGCGCTTGTGCGGAGATTTGAACCCAGGACCTCTCGCTCTGCAGTCCGATGCGATAACCATTCAGCCACGGAGTCCATTGAGAGAAAAGTCTTCTGGAGGTGGCATAACGCTTTTTCGTTACGTGACGATTCCTGCCAGTTCATTCTACTGTAAGCCGCGTAAAAGAACTTCGTTCCAAGAAAGAATGAGGGTGATATTTCTTTTTAAAGAAATCACCATTACTTAAGGTTTGTTAATTTGCATTAATAGTTCGAGTTTATAAAAAAAATATTTTAAGATATTAAATTTTGTTTCTAATTTTGACATCTGTAAGCTTAATGATATGCTTTTCTATGAACAGTAATACTAGTGCGTTAATATTTTGTTTCGAAAGATTACTGCGTAAATACATTTTTTTTCTAGCTACAATAAGAAATATAAACGCTCTCATTGGTAATGGTATAAACAAACATAAAACAATTTTTAAGTTTGGAAATGTGAATATAACTTTTGTCTTTGGTTATAAAATTCAGGTTTTAGAATCAGTGACTCCATTCTGGGCATTACCTAACATTCCAGACAGTTCTATTTCAACTTTCATTCCAACAGCAGTTACATCTCTACTGTAAATTCCCTCAATATGTTTTACATTAAATTAACGGTTCATCGGTCTAATCTATATACAGTGGCTCCCAAAAGTGTTCGTACACTTACGATTTTTAATGAAATAGGGGTCTATCCATTAATTAAAATGAATATTTCAGAATGGGTATTGAATAATAAGATCTATAATCTATTCTTAGCAAAACTACATGAAATATTTTAAAAACATGGTAAAGCTAAATTTTTAAGAATCCAGTAATCAAAAAGCAACAAAAAATTTATCTCACAAAAGTCATCGTACACTTGTAAAAAATCTCTACATATTAGTAAATATTCTAATTTATCGTTAAATTAATATTAATTAGGATATCCTTTAGC
Source organism: Dolomedes plantarius (assembly GCA_907164885.2). Lineage (NCBI taxonomy): Eukaryota > Metazoa > Arthropoda > Arachnida > Araneae > Dolomedidae > Dolomedes > Dolomedes plantarius. Next base: position 142,781,907 of record OU015500.1, on the reverse strand, counting down.
ATCCACAACAGCTTTTAAACGTCTGGGAATAGATTGCACTAGTTCTTTTGTAATTTCTGCATCAATGTTCCTCCATTCTTCCATCATAATTGTTTTTAGTTCGCTTTTCGTGTGAATGTCGTGTTTTCGTACTCGAACCTCCAGTTCTCTCAAAATATGGTTTAAAACCGGCGATTTAGGTGGTGTTTTCAAAAATTGTGGACAATTATAGAGACACCAGAGGCGAACGTTGAGAGCCGTGTGCTTAGGATCGTTATCTTGATAAAAAACAAAGTTGTTTCCAATACCCAAATTTTGGGCTGATAATATTAAATTGTCTCTTAAAATATTTATATAAACAGCATGATTCATTATGCCATCAATAAATACCAAATTACCTAGTCCTGATGCTGACATGCACCCCCACACAAGGACACCTCCACCGCCATGCTTAACTGTTTCTTCTAAGTTCTTGGGATTAAGTTCCTCATTTGTTTTTCTCCATACAATTATACACAAATCGTAACCAAAAATATTAAACTTGCTTTCATCGGCAAATAAGACATTATTCCAATACGTTTGGGGCTTATTTATCATTGATAGTTCGAAGGAAAGCCGTTTTTCTCACTCACAGAAAATTTTCTACGAGCAGAACGCCCATGTAATCCAGCTGCTCTCAGAACTCGTCGAACAGTTTCAGGTGAAATTGAAGTAGAAAATGTTTCATTAAATTCTGTAGAAACTTTTAAAGCACTCAAACGTGGATTTTTCACAAATTTTCTAATTATAAATCTCTGATCACGTTTGTTAACTTTGCTGGATGACCTTTTCTTACCTTGTTTACGATCCGATTTTCTTCCTTAAAGCGTTTTATCACATACTGCACAGTAGAATGGGATAAATTAAGTAATTTAGCAATATTCCGAACTGATTTACCACTACTATGCTGAAAAATAATCAATTTTCGAATGCTGTTTGTTGTTTCTTTACGACTACGAGCCATTTTTAAATAATAAATAGAATATTTCCGAGTAGGCAAGCAAAAACTAAAGCCAAACGATATTTTAAATGCCACCACAATTCAAAAGTAAAAATAAAGCACCAGATGATAATTTTAATTATGAATTTATCTGAAAATATTTCAGTGTACGATGACTTTTGTGAGATAAAGTTTTTGTTACTTTTTGGTTACTGGTTTCTTAAAGATAAAGTTTTACTATGTTTTCAAAATAATTCATGTAGTTTTGTTGAGAATAGATTATAGATCTTATTATTAAATACCCATTCTGAAATATTCATTTTAATTAATGGATAGACCCCTATTTCATTGAAAATCGTAAGTGTACGAACACTTTTGGGAGCCACTGTATATAAAACAGTTCCGTAACTGACTCATTCATTCACTGACTGACATACAACGCACAGACCAAACCGCTGGACCTAAAGGGATGAAATTTTGCATGGCGATTCTCCTTATGGTGTAGGGGTGCACTAAGAAAGATTTTTCAAAAATTCTTCTTAGATTTTTTTAAATTAAATTTTTAAGCTGTTTTTAACTTTTTTTACGTTTGCATTTAAAATAATACATTGAGGGTTATAAAATTTATATCACGAGAAAGATCATAAAAATTCCTTCAAAATGAAATTTTTTTCGAATTTTTACCTCCATTTCCTGATTTTTGGTGAATTTTTAAAGATTCATTTTTAGAATTTAATTTATTAAATGCTGATCACGTGATTTCTTTTTCTGGTACTTTCAATAAATTTATCGTCACGTGCGTAACAACTAAATGGACAAAAAAAAAAATTTTTTTTCTCTTTCCAATGCAGCAGACGATTGGATATTATCCAAAAAAAATGCATATCCCTTACGATTTTTTTATAAATATATATATATAGATAGATAGATATTTTACATCAATTGTATACATTGATCATCGCATTTATTATAAATATATACATTTATTTTTTGGCATAAATTGCATACGTTGACCGTTGTATTTAATTTGAATGTACTCCGTAGCGAAGCGCGGGTTTTCAGCTAGTCACATATACATTTAAAATGTTTGCTTATATTTGTATATGCACTCTAAGAGCATCACCTTCTGTTCAATTGCATGCTGTTCTCGTCATTCCAACATTTTTAAATATATTATTGGAATGATATTTCGAGCTTCATTTCAGACTGTTTGAAATTGTTACAAATGTTTCTAATAAAGTTACATATGCCATCATATAAATACGCCACCGGCGATGTTGAATGTGCGGATGATTGCAACGATCTGCTAACGGTATAAATTCTATTTCCAGGTATCTTTCGGAGCCCTTTTTTTCAAAAACTGTACATGAGAAAATATCTGTCTAAGTTTTCGAAGGAATATAGCACCAAAATACGATAATGATGAAAAAATAGACAATAACTCTTGCAACTTTTTTACAATATTAAAATTTAGATACAGAATAGAAATAGTGAATTTAGAAATAGAAGCCAGTGGTTTTTTTTAATCTGACGTTGTATTTAGAAATACCTCTGTGCGGCCACCTCTTTTCAGCGAGCCTTCAGCACGTGCCTGTTTTACCTAGTGGTAAATTCGAAATAAGAAAGTTGAAAAAATATAAATGTTGGCGACAGAAAAATCTATTGAGAGAAAGAAATATTGATGATGGAGTGGCATTGATAAATATCTTAAAAACGAAGAAATTAGTTTAATTTCTCGTAACGCTGTAGATAATGTGGATCACAAAAAGATAGATTTCTAGGGATATTTCTGGATTTAAAAAAACTGAGATTACTCCATTATATATTATGAAAAGTTATATAGCATTTATGATAATTATTTACGCTATAAATAATTAGTAATAATATAAAAGTGCAATTAATAATAATAGAAAAAATCAATGACTTAAAAATAAATAAAAAGTTGACGCACATTAGACGTGTGAAGGCCCTTTGAGAACTGTTGGATAAATGAGAAGGAGCATGTTGTTACGCAGCTGTACTGTTTTGTAATCTAACGACCAAATGTATTTTCTACAGTCCAATGGAGCACGATGGCTAACGTCACTCGCTTTCAGGCACTGACTGCCGAATATTCGTGTTACATTACAATACATTGCGAAGTCCGTCACCGCTTTTCTTGTACCAACTAAATTAGCACAGCGATGAGGGAGAGACCTAGATCCCATGATACCTCCCCACGCGTTTCTTTTTAAGATAGACTATATATTATAGTGGTAAGATATGACAGGTACATTTGTTCAGGAGAAAAATATATTAAATTAAAAGAAAAATGAAATATAGGAATCATATCTTATCTCTTTTTACTATATCTATATGTATATATAAATGGATGCATGCGTGTATCAAACTGGAACGTCTGGAAAATTTTCAACCAAACTTGGTACATATATGACTTACAATCTGGGATGTTCTTCCTGCTACGCTGTGTGCGTACAATAAGTAAAGTTTTGTTATTTGGGTGTTGCAATTTTAATGGTCAGCAGTGTATATATCACGCATGTTTCTCCTGCAGAATGAATCATAATCATTTTTCAATCCCATTAAATAATAATACAGTTCAAAAATTACATTTTTAATTAGGATGAAATTTACACAATATTTTATCATTCAGAATTATCCAATCATATAAAACTTTGTTAATTTTTCAACATCTTCCAACTCTACTTAAAAGATACGCATAAGGAAAGAGGAATAGACTTTGAGAAATAATGCACAGTTTACTATTTTCGTTCTTTGGTGTGTCGAACAAAATATGTGTAGAATCATTTTATATTATGTCCTATTTCCCATATAAACAGAAACAACATATCAAACTGGTGCCAAGTGCAAAAATGTCTCGATGTGACACTTCCTAACTTGTGGTTATAAGGAAATGCAATCATTTTTTTAAATAAAAAAAGACCTGGAAGGCAAAAAAATAACATCATCGTCTTATTAATTATTGGTTATGAAAGAAACTCTGCTTGTAGGTTCTACCTAAACTATTAGATTATTTAGATAGCTTGATATCAAACTAATCACACGCACGACCGTAGAACGCCATGATAATCCAAGCGATGTTTTGCCAGTCGATGCTCCGAGTTGAGGTGTCCGTTTGTAAACAGGCGCAACGCCTATTTAAACCCTCACATTCTCACTCATCAACACTTGCAGATTGCGAAATAAAAAGTTTTTTTTCTCAACTGAGTCAGAGTGTTCACCGCACATTTAGTTTTCCGGTGATGCTGATTTACTTCTTTTCCATCATTCATATTTTGTTCCAAACTTCAACACAGGAGCGCCGTATAATATGCAGTCAGCATGGCGTAATAAGGAACGACCCTCCCTAACCTGTTAACTTCGATTTCAGCGTCCTGACCACGAGACCAATCCAGCGGTATGAGGGAATCTCAAATAGCGAAATCCTACCTAAATAAAAGTTTTTTTTTAAATATGTGATACCGAAAACATTTTTTTTTTTCAACTTCCCACAAATTGCGAGATAAAAGTTCTATTTTTGAATCCTTTTCTAGTTTCCCTAAATCTGTCATTTAGTCAGTTTCTTTTTTACACCGAATATCTACGTTTTAACCACATTTCCAAATGTTGTCTCAAAAGCATTCATTTAAAATTTTTACAAGGCGAGAATTTTTTTTCTTTTATTGTATCAGGAAGAGGATCTAACTAAACTCGAAATATTTTAAAAGTTTAGAAATTTCTTCGAAGGATAAAGTATTTTTTTTTAACCCACGTCGTTTCTGCAAAATAAATTTTCTGATGCCTCCATATTCTTATGAATTTTAGATAGACTTTTTTTTAGAGTACGACCCGATAACATTCAATTTGATTAAGACAAATTTATTGTAGTTAGCTGCCAAACAAATTCATAAAAACTTAATTACCAATCAAACTTCATCTTATAGTGTGAAACGTCTATTGAAAAGGTTTCCTTTATGATTACTTGTGCTACTCACAGATTGAAAGCAGATGATCACATTTCCTGTCTAAATATCTTGCAAGACTCAGTAAAGAGTTCATTATTCGACGGATGAGCCTTGGTGTAATTTATAAACTTTAAACATCTTTCAAGAGTTCAGATCAAATTTAAAGTTATATATTTCATACATAAAGTTTTGAGACAATATCTATTATAATATCTATTACGATATCTATAAGTAATATTAGATGTTCCATGCATCAAATATTACTTTGGTAGAACATTATAAAAGACCTAATAAAATAGCCAAATTAATTAAAAATAATTAAAGAGACAAAAGCGAAAATTAATTCAGTCTCGATATAAAGCCATAAAATATTTATAAGGGTGGTCCAAATCTTTTCTTACACACAGGTAGGACGAAAGATTTCTCTCCTGAATGGGTACGAACATGTTTTTTTAAATGACAGTCCAGAAAATCTTTTCTCACATACAGTGCAATCGAAAAGTTTCTTTCCTGTAAAGGTTCGGATGTTTTCATAAACTACCTAGCTCAGAAAACCTTTTCTTACATAGCGGGGGAGCGAAAAGTCTCTCCTGCATGGATACGGAAGTGTCTTTTTAAATCACGCGGTAAAGAAAATCTACTTTCACACACAGTGCAGGCGAAAGGTTTCTCTCCTGTATGGATACGGAGATGTATTTTTAAATGACTCTGTGCAGAAAACCTTTTCTCACATACAGTGCATGCGAAAGGTTTCTCTCCTGTGTGGGTACGGAGATGTGGTTTTAAGTCACCCCGAAAACGAAACATTTTCCCACATATAGTGCATGCAAAAGGTCTTTCTCCCGTGTGGATGCGGAGATGTGTTTTTAAATGACCCTTTTCAAAAAACCTTTTCTCACATACAGTGCAGGCGAAATGTTTCTCTCCTGTGTTGTTGTGGAGATGTCTTTTTAACTGACCCTGTTCAGAAAACCTTTTCTCACATACAGTGCAGGAGAAAGGTTTTTCTCCTGTATGGGTGCGAAAATGCCTTTTTAAAGACCTTTGTACGGAAAATCTTTTGTCACATATAGTGCAAGCGAAGGGTTTCTCTCTTGTATGAGTATGAAAATGTGTTTTTAAATCTTCCTGTGAAGAACACTTTTTCTCACATTCAGTGAATGCGAAAGATTTCTTTTCTGTGTGGGTGCGGAGATGTCTTTTTAAATGATCCTGTACAGAAAATCTTTTCTCACATACAGTACATGCGAAAGGTTTCTCTCCTGTATGGGTGCGGTGATGTTTACTTAAATGAGCTTGTTCAGAAAACCTTTTCTCACATACAGTGCAGGCGAAAGGTTTATCTCCTGTATGGGTACGGGTATGTCTTTTTAAATTATCTTGTTTAGAAAATCTTTTCTCACATACAGTGCACGCAAAAGGTTTTTCTCCAGTGTGGGTGCGGAGATGTCTTTTTAAATGACTCTGTATAGAAAACCTTTTCTCACATACAGTGCAAGCAAAAGGTTTTTCCTTTGTATGGGTACGGACATGTCTTTTTAAATTACCCTGTTCGTAAAATCTTTTCTCACATAAAGTGCACGTGAAAGGTTTCTCTCCTGTGTGCGTGCGGAGATGTGTTTTTAAATTACTCTGTTGAGAAAATCCTCTCTCACATACACTGCAAATGAAAGGTTTCTCTCCTCTGTGGGTGCGGAGATGTATTTTTAAAAGATTTTGTACAGAAAACCTCTTCTCACATATAGTGCATGCGAAAGGTATTTCTGTATGGGTATAGACAGGATTATCAGCAATGTGGTACGAATGATCCATATTTAAGACGGTCAACTGTGAAACTGTTCCTTCGGATGAATTACATTCGAAAATTTCATTTTCGGTGCGAGGGGAAATCTGTGCTCTGGAACTTTTTACATTTACACTAATTCTACATGTGTCACATGGAGTGCATTCAACTTCGGCTTCAGTAGGGTTCTGCTCGCAAGTGTGGCTTTCGTTGGAAGGTCCTTTTACACAGGAAATACACGGCATTTGCTCCTCTGGCATACCGACGTTTCTTTACACGATGATCAGAAAACTGAACTGCCAGCAATATGATGAACTTCTAAGTTTGTGGACACCGAAAACATTTTCGTTTCGCACCTAATAATCCGTACCGAGCACCTGCAAAGAGAGGAGAAAGAAATTGAATGAGATATATTAATACTATAGCCTCACGCTTGTTTCGTATTTTCCCTGTGAAATTAACAGCAAAATATAAAATTTGTTTGTGTTAGGAAATGATACATCGCTCACTCCTTACAACAATGTCATATCTCAAAAATTGGCGATTTTTAGTTATGCTTGTTTTCAGAATGCCCTGAAAGAGTAAGTAGTATATCCCTGCCAGATCGTCATATCTCACCGCTTAATATTTAGCCGCTAGAGAGCAGAATTAAAATTTATTTTCAATACATTTAAATTTATTTTTAAACTTCAAATCACTCTCCTGAAAAATCTTGTTTTTTGAGATATGACGTTGTTGAAAGGAGTGAGCGATATATACAGTCGAACCTCCACATATCGAAGTAGCAAATTGCGCAAAAAAAATTCGATATATAGAATTCAGCTTAGTCTTATCATAATTCTCCTATAAAAAAATTAAAGCTAATTTTCGTATACGAAACTCCATTTCTAATTTATATGCCAAACCCATTAAATGAAAGTTAATAACTAAACAATGAATCAATATGAAAGATTTATTGATTACTACATATCTTTAAAGAAAAACAATAATGCAGACAGTGGTTACAATGATCACAGTTACATTCTTTTAAAAAAAACAACGAAGATCTTGCTGAACAGTTAGTTTTGCGGAAAGTTCAAAGAAATGTTCGTATTTATTCTGTCCACTAAATATTTCATCAGGTACATTTTCCGCGAATTGAAGTCCACGACATATTGTTTCAAATGCTAAAAATTGGGAGATTTTATTCTAAAGTGGAATAAAATCTCCCTATTTGTCTTGTAAAAAATTTCGATATATAGAGATTTTTTCGATTTATAGAAACAATTTTTCTATGTAATGAACATGGAGATTTGCTAAGAGTTCGATATATAGAAAATTTCAATATAGGGAGGTTCGATATATGGAGGTTCGACTGTATATATAAACTAAGATGATATAAATTATGTTCTGGATTAACAAAACCACTGAGCATTTTAAATTTATTGCAATTAGGGCACAAGGTTCCTTAGCTGTCCTTATTCCTTTGACCTGGTAGATCTTAGGGACGTGCAGATTTGTAGGGATCTCCATAAAACTGCTAAAATCGGTCTGATGAATAATGGATATGCAATATTAATATTTTTTCCTTTATATTAATTTTATTTGCTCGTAACTAAAAATCATTTCATCGTCAATTATTAAGTTTAATGAACCGAGAAATTACAGAAATTAACATCCGATTAAAAAGCTCGGTTACCATCAGATTAAAAAGTTCATAAATCTAATAAAATATATAAAATTATTATAGGAAATAATATATATATATATATATATATATATATATATATATATATACATATATATATTTATATATATATATAAACTAAGGTGATAAAAATTATGTTCTGGATTAACAAAACCACTGAGCATTTTAAATTTATTGCAATTAGGGCACAAGGTTCCTTAGCTGTCCTTATTCCTTTCACCTGGTAGATCTTAGGGACGTGCAGATTTGTAGGGATCTCCATAAAACTGCTGATATCGGTCTGATGAATAATGGATATGCAATATTAATATTTTTTCCTTTATATTAATTTTATTTGCTCGTAACTAAAATTCATTTCATCGTCAATTATTAAGTTTAATGCACCGAGAAATTACAGAAATTAACATCCGATTAAAAAGCTCGGTTACCATCAGATTAAAAAGTTCATAAATCTAATAAAATATATAAAATTATTATAGGAAATAATATATATATATATATATATATATATATACATATATATATTTATATATATATATAAACTAAGGTGATAAAAATTATGTTCTGGATTAACAAAACCACTGAGCATTTTAAATTTATTGCAATTAGGGCACAAGGTTCCTTAGCTGTCCTTATTCCTTTGACCTGGTAGATCTTAGGGACGTGCAGATTTGTAGGGATCTCCATAAAACTGCTGATATCGGTCTGATGAATAATGGATATGCAATATTAATATTTTTTCCTTTATATTAATTTTATTTGCTCGTAACTAAAAATCATTTCATCGTCAATTATTAAGTTTAATGCACCGAGAAATTACAGAAATTAACATCCGATTAAAAAGCTCGGTTACCATCAGATTAAAAAGTTCATAAATCTAATAAAATATATAAAATTATTATAGGAAATAATATATATATATATATATATATATATATATATATATATATATATATATACATATATATATTTATATATATATATAAACTAAGGTGATAAAAATTATGTTCTGGATTAACAAAACCACTGAGCATTTTAAATTTATTGCAATTAGGGCACAAGGTTCCTTAGCTGTCCTTATTCCTTTGACCTGGTAGATCTTAGGGACGTGCACATTTGTAGGGATCTCCATAAAACTGCTGATATCGGTCTGATGAATAATGGATATGCAATATTAATATTTTTTCCTTTATATTAATTTTATTTGCTCGTAACTAAAAATCATTTCATCGTCAATTATTAAGTTTAATGCACCGAGAAATTACAGAAATTAACATCCGATTAAAAAGCTCGGTTACCATCAGATTAAAAAGTTCATAAATCTAATAAAATATATAAAATTATTATAGGAAATAATATATATATATATATATATATACATATATATATTTATATATATATATAAACTAAGGTGATAAAAATTATGTTCTGGATTAACAAAACCACTGAGCATTTTAAATTTATTGCAATTAGGGCACAAGGTTCCTTAGCTGTCCTTATTCCTTTGACCTGGTAGATCTTAGGGACGTGCAGATTTGTAGGGATCTCCATAAAACTGCTGATATCGGTCTGATGAATAATGGATATGCAATATTAATATTTTTTCCTTTATATTAATTTTATTTGCTCGTAACTAAAAATCATTTCATCGTCAATTATTAAGTTTAATGCACCGAGAAATTACAGAAATTAACATCCGATTAAAAAGCTCGGTTACCATCAGATTAAAAAGTTCATAAATCTAATAAAATATATAAAATTATTATAGGAAATAATATATATATATATATATATACATATATATATTTATATATATATATAAACTAAGGTGATAAAAATTATGTTCTGGATTAACAAAACCACTGAGTATTTTAAATTTATTGCAATTAGGGCACAAGGTTCCTTAGCTGTCCTTATTCCTTTGACCTGGTAGATCTTAGGGACGTGCAGATTTGTAGGGATCTCCATAAAACTGCTGATATCGGTCTGATGAATAATGGATATGCAATATTAATATTTTTTTCCTTTATATTAATTTCATTTGCTCGTAACTAAAAAACATTTCATCGTCAATTATTAAGTTTAATGCACCGAGAAATTACAGAAATTAACATCCGATTAAAAAGCTCGGTTACCATCAGATTAAAAAGTTCATAAATCTAATAAAATATATAAAATTATTATAGGAAATAATATATATATATATATATATATACATATATATATATATATATATATATATATATATATATATGTATATATATGTATATATATATATATATATATATACATATATATATATATATATATATATATATTTATATATATATATAAACTAAGGTGATATAAATTATGTTCTGGATTAACAAAACCACTGAGCATTTTAAATTTATTGCAATTATGGCACAAGGTTCCTTAGCTGTCCTTATTCCTTTGACCTGGTAGATCTTAGGGACGTGCAGATTTGTAGGGATCACCATAAAACTACTGATATCGGTCTGACCAATAATGGATATGCAATATTAATATTTTTTCCTTTATATTAATTTTATTTGCTCGTAACTAAAAATCATTTCGCCACCAATTATTAAGTTTAATGCACCGAGAAATTCCAGAAATTAACATCCGATTAAAAATTTTGGTTGCCATCAGATTAAAAAGTTCATAAATCTAATAAAATATATAAAATTATTATAGGAAATAATATATATATATATATATATATATATACATATATATATTTATATATATATATAAACTAAGGTGATAAAAATTATGTTCTGGATTAACAAAACCACTGAGCATTTTAAATTTATTGCAATTATGGCACAAGGTTCCTTAGCTGTCCTTATTCCTTTGACCTGGTAGATCTTAGGGACGTGCAGATTTGTAGGGATCTCCATAAAACTGCTGATATCGATCTGATGAATAATGGATATGCAATATTAATATTTTTTTCCTTTATATTAATTTCATTTGCTCGTAACTAAAAAATATTTCATCGTCAATTATTAAGTTTAATGCACCGAGAAATTACAGAAATTAACATCCGATTAAAAAGCTCGGTTACCATCAGATTAAAAAGTTCATAAATCTAATAAAATATATAAAATTATTATAGGAAATAATATATATATATATATATATACATATATATATATATATATATATATATATATATATATATATATATATATATATATATATATATGTATATATATATATATATATATATATATAAATATATACATATATATATATATATATATATATATTTATATATATATATAAACTAAGGTGATAAAAATTATGTTCTGGATTAACAAAACCACTGAGCATTTTAAATTTATTGCAATTATGGCACAAGGTTCCTTAGCTGTCCTTATTCCTTTGACCTGGTAGATCTTAGAGACGTGCAGATTTGTAGGGATCTCCATAAAACTGCTGATATCGGTCAGATCAATAATGGATATGCAATATTAATATTTTTCCTTTATATTAATTTTATTTGCTCGTAACTAAAAATCATTTCATCATCAATTCTTAAGCTTAATGCACCGAGAAATTCCAGAAATTAACATCCGATTAAAAAGCTCGGTTACCATCAGATTAAAAAGTTCATAAATCTAATAAAAAATATAAAATTATTATAGGAAATAATATAGAACATGTGGCTGATGGTTCGTTTAAACGTATTTGTTTGGATTGTAGTTTGGTGGCTACAGATATTTTTTACCATGCTCTCTCGAAGCTTTAAAAGATTTTGTACAGAAAACCTTTTAACTTTCCTTTAAAAATTAAAAGAAAAATGAGAAAGACATGCCAAAATCAGGATGTATAAAATTTATTGCAAAGTTTTGTAGAAATACAAAAATGCAGAAACATCATTTTTTAGAAAAATTGAACTTTAATTAAAGACTTTACTTAAATTTAACCCCCCCCCCTCAAAAGAAATAATAATAATAATTACATTAAAAAAAGTATAACGAAAATGAAAAATGTGACAAAATTAGAATATATCATCATTTTCACAGTTGAAACCACAGAAACCATCTGTGGACTTCTTGTAGTCTGTGAGATATACGTTAGAAATACACGGCTGTTATGGACTTATAAACGTAGATTATAAATGTAGTAAAAATTCCATATAAAATACACCTACAGAGCTACCATGCGCTGCTCTTTAAAAATTATTCAAAATAACAATTTTAAATTTTCATAGTCAAGAATATTAATTTAGAACTGATTAAAGAAGTTTTACCTCTGTTATCTCTCCCACAATTTATTTTTCTGACTGTTTTAGACTCTCTGGGTGGCAAATAAAATATGCCGAATGAATGTGGAGTGTGACTTGAGGTTCAACCACTCACATAACGATTTGACTCAGCTTGGTATTATAGTAAAAGAAAATAAATTTCACGGCCTTAAAAGAAAAAAATTACATTGTTACACTGCAGGGGAAAATTAATTACATTACATATCCTTCTAATTAAAATTTTAGCAAAAGTACGATACTCATACCAATGCACAAGGTGGGGCAATAAAAATTTCACCACGGTAACCCTCGACTGTGGGTAACCGTACTCGCTCGTTTCATGAAGTGCGGATAGGATTTTTTTCATAATGAAATATCGTTATTTAAGCGTCGTAATAAATGTTTAATGAATTGATAACAATTGTTTTGATGCTTTATTTGTACATTTCAAACACCTTTTCCTACTGTAAATCTTTATTTTTCAGAATAAAAAAAGTGGGAGTGCTGGGTGATTGCTGCTAGTTAAATGTAATATAATTAAAGAAGTTTTGGGGGAAAAATGGGTATTTTTTTATATTTCTTTATAAAAAATGATATAGTCTAATTTTGTCACATTTTTCATTTTCGTTATAATTTTTTAATGTAATTATTATTATTATTATTTCTTTTGGGGGGGGGGTAAATTTAAGTAAAGTCTTTAATTAAAGTTCAAATTTTCCAAAAAATGATGTTTCTGCATTTTTGTATTTCTACAAAACTTTGCAAAAAATTTTATACATCCTGATTTTGGCATGTCTTTCTCATTTTTCTTTCTTTCTCATTTTTCTTTAATTTTTAAAATTTTCTCTATTTGGCAGAAGTGAATATTCAAGGTTATGTTAGCTTGTAAATTAAAGTTTATTTTTAAAAGTGCCATGGATGAAATGTCTTTATTTTCTATTATATTCACAGCGTATGTTAGGCCAAAGAGCCCTTAACAAAGTCCATGACAATAGAGAAATGTTAACGATTTAACTAAGAGATTAGTTTTTCCCATTCTGATTTGCTTACACCCACTTAGAGAGCTGTGTAAACACAAAGGGTATTACTACATAATGAATACACTATACATGCCTATAAAAATGTACACTGGGACCAAAAATGTGAATTGGGGACTTATATATCTTTTAAACACTCTTCAAACTTGTTATCGATAATATGATGTAAAATTAGAAAATGTATAAAATTATAAAAAATATGTTAAAATTATAAAAATCAACAAAATGAAATTAGATAAATTAAACATCATTAGAATTACATTCTTATTATCTTGAGTTACCTTTATTCTGGATAATGAAGTGAATAAAAAAGATTGTGTGATTCAGAGAATACTGGAAACCATTTTGTTCTTACAGGATAAGGTAATCTCATAACATTTTCCATTTTGTGTATAAAGCCAAATGATTTCAAGATATCTCATCCCCCATAGACTTGTTTTGGTTAGAACTCTACACAATATAGCTCAATGCTATAGGAAATCAGATGAAGATTAAGCTATACCTATTATAACACATCTTGGTTAAATGAAATCACACCTTCTTCATAAACAATGGGATAGAAAAGCAATTATCAACAAATTATTTTTCATAATAAGAGTACAAAATATTTTATTCTTCAGTCATAAATGTATGCACTGAAAAAAACAGCAAAAGTTTACTATCATATTTAACAAAGTGTGAATTAAGAAACACAGACACATAATACACAAAACAGTAATACTTATACGAATTCAACTTTTTTTAAGAATTAATAAGTTAATAACTAAATATATCATTTAAAATTCCCTAGATGATGAAATTTAAACTGTTTAGTTCAAATGCAAACATGTTATTGTCTTTTTATATATTACTTTCCAATAACTATTTTTCCTGTCAGTCCTAAATTAAGGAAATTTCGCATATATTATACATAATAATTAATTTAAATTGTCAGAAGTAATACACTTGACAGGAATAAAAAAAAATATTGTTTTCTCTATTTTGTACTCATAAGCTCTTGTGAGGACACTAGCAAAATATTTTTTGTCTTATATTATGAGCAAATGTCACAGCCTTCCGTTTATCTACGGGCCATGATTGTCTCTCTGCTCACCTACAACGTATAGGCCTTTCAGCCACGCCTTTTTGTCCATTTTGTGATACTGGAGAAGAGATGGGCGGGGACCACTTGCTTCGATGTGGGGCCCTCTGTGGGCACACTGTGTTCTCAAGGTATTGGGAAGCAAGAGAACTTTTAAGGCAATGACTTCGGTCTTAAACCCCGTTTTCAGTTTCGCCATCTCATGTACATGATTTTATCTTTGTACTGTCATTTTATCTTTTTATATGTATTGGTATTTTGCCTTGCCATTGGAAATAAAATTTTAAAAAATGTCACAGAATGAAAAAGATATTGCCTATCAAATGAGTTGATATTTTCAAAATACATTTTAAGGCAAAAATCTTTTATAAAAATCTCACTGGAGTATCAAATATTTACAGACTGGCACAAGGCAGTTAACAAAAATGGAATCTTTAGATTAAACCAGAATGCAAAAAAAATCATAAAAGTCAAGACATCTGAGGTGTAAGGTTTGGATTACAAGAATACAGAACTATTAAAACATAATTATCTATTTCTTAGGTAGAGAGAAATATCAAAACATAATAATCTATTTCTTGAGGTAGAGAGAAACATTAAAACATAATTATCTATTTCTTAAGGTAGAGAGTTACAATAAATAACATTTGTGATTCGATTAGGAGTACAAGAGGCTGATTACCTGGTTTCCTTGGTGGATGTGAATTTACGAGAAGTACAGCACAGGCCAGGTTAGTAACAGATTACAGAGGAAGAGGTGTCTTTTCATCATCTATAACTTTGCTGGCACATATATCGATACCCTTGCTCATCCATTTCATCAGAGAATCTAAAGCAAATTTATTCAAATTTCAATAAATAGCTTGTATTCCTTTATAAACTTTGTTTTCTTTAAAAGTTTTTGATAAAAATTGAAAGCCACTCTCAGGTTTCTCAACAAAATCAAAACTTAGGAGTATTTCAGGAAATACAAAAGGGGTAAAATGAAGTGTTAGAAGATGCCACATAGCAGAATGAATATGCTAACATAAATTTACATTATGTAAGTTTTGAACACAACTGTATATATTCCTATGATAGCAGATATTACATTCTGAACATTTTTAATTATAATGCTCAGGACATGTTAAATTTTTGAGCAGCTACTAGACATAATTGCAAGGAATTATCAGATTTCCTGACAAATGATTACTTTTTCTCTCTTTGGTGTTTCACATCTCGGAAGCCCTCTGTCTCATCGATATTGATTCCTACACAACTAAAGTGAAAAATAATTCTCATATTTTAATGAGTCGCAAGAGGTGATTTATAACACTGACAAAAATCTAAAAATAGAAATCCATTAAAAACTTAAAATAATTGTGTGCTATACTTGCCAGGGAAATTTTACTGATATACATATAAAGTAATCTGTACACCTGCAGTATACAGCTTTTTTACGAAACAAACTGAAGAACCAAAGGGAAAAAATACCAAAATTAGCATCTGGGAGCAAAATCTCACCACAACAGTACAAGCTGTTATTGTTGTTGTTGTGGCTTATGCCCTTTGACCGACAGTATATGGTTCAAAGAATATCGTATCAAGTCCATAGAGGCTATTGGGCAGAGTAGTGTGGCTCCAGTTTCAAATAGCACCACAAGGGGCAGAGTCCGACATGGCTAAAGGGTCGGTCCCGTAATTTTTAACCGGGTCAACTGACAAGATCGGTATACTTGATCCTGCACCTCCAGAGGTAAATTTGAGAACTTGGAGGACATTGCAGCCACAACAGATTTTTCATGCACCAGTCGCCATTAGTGTACATGGCAGTAGATTTGTCAGCGACCAGCATTGAACCAGAGCCATTCAGATCACTCACTCGCTGCCTTTGCCAACTGGGCCACAGCACTCTGACAGTACAAGTATCATACTTGAGCCATATTTTTAATAACAGACTTGGTTAATCAGAAATCATTGTATTCAGCATATAAAGGAATGTGGAGACTATGTCTGATTGTTTTTTCAGGCTTAAAAGTTATTTCTTATTGTTGTAACAAGTTAAAAGCACTTTAAACCAGAAGATGAACATGGAGGATCAACCACATAGATTCTCTTGTGAGAAGACGTTTGCAAACTTTGAAAGTATCTGAAAAACTGCTCTTATTGGTTTAGCAGGGTTCAAATTTAAAATTATACCCAATAGAAATAAAGAGGGTATATGACATGACAGCACACTCTATCTGGTTATTAGATATTTAATAAATTGTAACGACAAAGAGTGCTAAATACTTTCAACAACTTGACTTGCCAAACGATGCATCAATGAGATAACAATGATACAAAGTACACAAAATATTCCTACACTGATTTATCTGTGTATATTGCGACAACAAATTTTGGCTGCTTTATAAAATTTTAAAAAAGTATGTGAAACCAAAATCACCACAGTTTACCCTATTAAAATGATACAGCGTTAGGAACACTATGCATCAACATTACATACGTATGAAACACATTGCAAATACAATATAAAGATTATAAAGTTATACAGTGGCACAAATATTTTGTTTGTTTGTTTTATCAAATAAATACTTTGTTTTCTAAAAATATGGTGGATTTCAAGGAGGAACAGAATGTTTATGTATATTTCTCTTGAGCAAAATGAAAACTTACAAGACAAAGTCTAGTTCTAAACTCATCTGAGTATAATTTTTACAATAAAAATTTTTTTTAGAATCATATCAAGGCTGTCATAAATATCAGTTTACACAGACTTTTTAAATCTTGAAATGCTACTAATAAAGAAATCTTTAGAATACATGATGCAGAGAAAATTAAACATTTTTATATATAATATACTAAATATTATATTCAACAAAAAAAAAAAAGGCATTTACATTGATAGTTTTGAAGTGTTATATAATTTACTTTTGCTTTTCATAAGAATTTCAATTTTAAATATCAAGAATTATTTTTAAATCATTCTCTTTGAAATACATTGATTTAAAACTTTCAACAAGCATAGTATACTGAATGATGTGCTTAAAACAATGAATATTTTGAAGTATTGCATTAATTGCTGTTGCTATTATTTATGTTGCAATGAAAGATGAGCACTAATGTTATTTATTAAACCTTGTCATAAAATTTTTTAATACTGAATGAATACAGAAGCAAATAAAAAAAAAGTTTTTTCTCATGTAATCATTAATAGAAAGATTCTCTGATAGAAGAATGATACAAGAAAACAACTAAACTGCAGATTACTGCTCATGGTACGAAGTTGCATAACGTCACCAAGTTTGTTGCCAGTACATGATTTATGTGAAAAATTTGATTTATTTAGTTTTATTTAAAAGTTTAGCATGAAATTAGCCATATAATGATTCATATATTTGATTTGATTTGATTATAATAAAAAAAACTTATGCACATAAATGATGGTTCATTAACTTGATGAGCTATAGATGTTTTAACAATTCTAATATAAATTAAGCATTGAATTAAATTAAAAATGATTGTTAAGAAAAGTGCCGGAATTTTTATGGCCTTAAATTTGATTTTATTTTATAAGTGGATCCTTTTTTTTTTTACAATCTGCTGCTCTTAATCTTTATAATAAATGATTTTATTATGCAGCTTAATGGTTTAATAAGCTGAAAACCTGATCTATCTAAGCTTCACACTTATGTTACCGAAGATTAGTGATTATTTCTGAGAAATGTCACTCTTTTTTTTTTTCAGTTTTAACAAATTGAATTTTGATGACCATCAGTTAGATGTTTTCAGCCAATGAAATTTAAAATTAGCTTCAGCTAATGAAAAAAAATTTGGATTTATTTTCATAACGTTTCCTTTTCCTCCTTTCCAAGAAATACAACCTGGAAGAAGACAGCTTATCATTGATGTTAATTTTTCTTTCACCATGCATCCCTTACTTTTGAATCTTTCTATTTCTACATTGGCTGTCCATTATTACTTCAGAGGAGGCCACAATTGATTTTTCAGGTTTACACCCTAGTGATTCTGATCTTCCATTTTGTCTAAAATGTAGATCTTCAATGAAAAAGAATTGTTCATCTAATGTTAAATTGGGATGGAAATGGATGTGATCTTTTTGGCATGTATCAAAATCTTACCCACATCCTTGTGGTGGCTCCGTGTCCTATTGATAATACACTTTTTGAGAACTCTAAAATACCTTCCAGGGGGGTCACTCGTGATAATTTTTGCTTTCATTTTACAATAGCTACCAACTTCTTTTATTGTAATTTACAGAGCTGAAAGAAAAGTCACTATGAATCTACTCTATCAAAAAAAACTTTGTGCCATTTTTGTGTTATTTAAGAGAAATTTTTGAAATTCATGCTTCTTATAATTTAAAAAAATTAGATGGTATAAGGAAATCTGTTTTAATTGAATTCTCTGCTTTTTTTAACTAACTGCAAATATGGAAGGGGTTGGGTTCCAAAAAATTCTACAATTACCCTTTTAGAGATTTTTTGTAGACAAGATAAAGAGGGTTTATTTTTTAAAGTTAGTAGTAAAATGAAGCAGGACATTTGGCCTTATATTAAATGATACTGTCACCCAGACACTAGTATTATATATACATATTTTGCATCAATACCAGAATGTAGAAAAATAGCTTTCGGTTGACACTAAACATTGATCAAAAAATCATAGTAAAGGGGAATTTGTTAGTAAAGAAAATGAGGCTAATACAATTAATGACTTGGAATTGAAAATGGTTGGATTAAAAAGTCATTAAAATGCCATCAAATTAAAAAAATGTCTCAGTATATCAGTTTCCATTTCTATCGTCATCACAAATTAAGATTTTCTAAATTCAGCTGGCGAATGGGTTCAACAATTTACAAACAATATTAAATTAGTTTATCCATGATATGGCAAAATGGGGCTTGAACTTTCGGAATTTGCATGTTCAACACCAACGGCGGCTCCAGGGGAGGTGGGGAGTAGGGGCAATTGCCCCTCCCCCCCCGCAAAAAAAGGCCTGGCATATTTTTTTTTTATAGCTTAAAATTATATAATTGTAGACCTAATACTAAATGAGTTCAAATTTAAAATGAGAGGATGTTTATTTCTTATATATATACATATATATAAAACATAATTTTAGTAGGGGAAACATCAATTTGTACTTATCCAGTTGTTGACAGAAGAACTGAACCTCATCTACGTTTTTTTTTAATTTTCATATATTCTTCTACCATTCAAATCTACAGCTTTGGTTCACTTTACATACTGATAGTGATTGTGTCAAGACGGGCACTCACTTTATTCAGTAACACTCTACGCGGAATGAAATGAAAAGAACACACTAAAAATTATATTTACTTTGTTTATCAAGAAAACTGGCGATTTTAGACGGGCCAGGAAGCATCAATGCGCATATTTCCTATAGTACACACCAACAGAGCAGATATATCGTTCATGGTCAGTCTGAGCAGTTACTCATCACTTTCTCAACTTTCACTGTGATTTCTAGTAGCAGATATACTAATCACAGTAACAAAGCGGGTTTTACATTAACGAGGAATTTCTATGTGAAATT
>OU015500.1:142755175-142761081 GCA_907164885.2 Dolomedes plantarius | reverse complement strand
ATTTTATGACTATTATCCTTTAATTATTTAGTTTTTATTATTATTACTTCTATGAGTTAATTTTATTATTATTTTATTTTACTTATGATTTTTATTTTTATTTTTAGTAGTTATTTCAATTTTAACCTATTGTTATGTTTAACATATTAATGCAACGGAACAAACTATTCATTAAAACAAAAACAACCAATTATGTTTTTGGATAGACTTACTGGGTAATTATTACGAGTTAGTACAGCTTTCAAGTCAATAATATGCTTAATCCTAATGTCTTTAGAACATAGCCCATTTATAAGAACTAACTGATTTAGAATAATGTTATTAAATACAGATTTATGTAAACAGGTTAGATAATTTTGAAATTTAACAATATTAAAATTATAGTCAGATCTTTTGTCGTATAAGTCAAAAGTAAATTTACTTTGAGTACTTAATTTAATATTAATATCTAGAAAGTTTACATTAATATTATCATGGCTACATTACTTATATATATATATATACACTGCTGGCCACTGTAAATGCAACACCCTGAAGGAAACATGCAAATAACATGAAATTTACAACATGCATTAGCGGAGGTGAGATATGCAAATGATTAGAATTTCAGCGCAGACGCACAACACGCGCGCCTGTGGTGCCACTTCAAAGCGCTATTTAAGGCTTGGAGATTTCGACGATTTCAAGTTCGGCAATTGTGTTTTTCTTGTGGTTTTTTCAAAAGCCGATCAATTATGCCTCGTCGAAAACAGCGATCATCTTTTGATCAAGTATCCGAGTTCGACAGAGGAAGGATAGTGGCCTACCGAGATTGTGGATTATCTTTCAGGGAAATCGGTAGTCGTGTTGGACGAAACCAAACAACTGTAATGCGGATATGTGATCGTTGGATGCAGGAGGGTACGACGGACCGGCGTGTTCGATCGCATCCACCTCAGCGCACCACTTCACGTGATGACAGGCAAATTGTGCGCATGGCAGTGACGGATCGCCCAGTCACATCACGAACCATAGCACAGCACATGCAGTCTGTAACGCATCATCCAGTGTCTGCGCGTACCATTCGAAGCCGTTTACAGCAGAGTGGTCTGTCCGCAAGATGTCCATTGCTTTGTCTACCCTTGACGCAGAACCACAGACGTCTCCGCCGCCAATGGTGCGATGACAGAAGGATGTGGACGGCTGAATGGAATGAAATTGTCTTTACTGACGAGTCACGCTTCTGTCTGCAACACCACGATGGTCGCATTCGAGTCTGGAGACACCGTGAAGAGAGGATGCTGAACAGCTGCGTTATGCACCGCCACACTGGTCCTGCACCGGGTATTTTGGTATGGGGCGGTATTGGATATCACTCTCGTACACCTCTAGTACGCATTGCCGGTACTTTAAACAGCCAACGCTACATCTCCGAGGTGTTGGAGCCAGTTGTCCTTCCTTACCTTCAGGGCTTGCCCACAGCCGTATTTCAACAGGATAATACGCGACCACATGTTGCACGCATTGTCCAACGGTTCTTCGTCAATCGCCAGATTGAATTGCTTCCCTGGCCGCCTCGCTCTCCGGATCTTTCGCCGATAGAAAACATGTAGTCCATGGTTGCTCTACGATTGACCCAGATTCCATCCCCAGCTGCCACAGCAGATCAACTTTGGCAACGTGTGGAAGCTGCTTGGTCTGCTGTACCCCAAAAACTCATCCAAAGTCTCTTTGAATCAATGCCGAGGCGTGTGGCAGCGGTGATCTCCAACAATGGCGGCTACTCTGGCTACTGATTTTGGCAGGAACCACACTTCTCAGAAGTCTATAAATTCAATCATTTGATACTTGGTCAACATGTTATCTAAAAAATAAATTTTGTAGTGATATCTCTTGTCTTTCTTGGTGTTGCAATTTGGGTGGCCAGCAGTGTATATACACTGGTGTCCAAAAGTTAAGCATGATTCGTAAAATGTGGAAGAACGTGAATAAATTTTGGTCAAATTGTTCAAAATCACTTCTGGATAATTGCCATTTGAAGGTGAAACAGTGTGCATATTCGAAACATTTTAGTCGACGTCGGCATGCGCAAAACATGTGCGCACGTCAGAAACCTGTTCACTTGCCATACGGAGATGGGGCAGGTCGTGTGCAATTGATGTGCCGAGGAGCGAATTAAACGATCAGAAAGGCAGAAGGATGGCACAAAGACGCTAAATGGATGTTTTTGAAAGGAAGAATTATTGGAATGCTGGAATGGGGACGATCTCAAATCGAAGTGTCTCAAATTCTGAATGTGCCCCAGTGTGTGATCTCAAGACTTGGGCAGAGGTTTCAAAGTACGGGAGATGTTACCCGACGACCGGTACAAGGTCGACCAAGAGTAACAACCGTTTGTCAAGACCGATATTTGGCAATATTGTCATAGGGACATTTGTCCGAGAGAACTCGATTCAGCGCTCACGGCCGCCACAGGAGTGCGAGTTTTGAGGCAAACTCTTTAAAGGAGACTCATTAATTCTGGTGTGTATGCCAGACGACCAGCCGTTTGCATTCCTCTCATGCCTGCGCATAAACACGCTCGTCTAAACTGGAGTTTGACACATCAACACTGGAGTTTGCAACAGTGGGCCAATGTGATATTCAGTGACGAGTCCCGGATTACTCTGAAGACTGATTCTCGTCGGATAACGATATGGAGAGACCGTGGAACTCGTTTTCACCCAAGAAACATCACGGAAAGACATCATTTTCCTTCAAAGGGAGTCATGGTGTGGGCAGGCATAATGCTGGATGGCCACACAGACCTCCACGTCTTTGACACGGGGTCTGTTACTGCCGAAAGGTACAGAGACAAAGTCCTCGAGCCTTATGTTCACCTGTTTCGAGGTGCTGTCGGTCCTGGATTCATATTCATGGATGATAACGCGCCGTGCGATACTGGTCCACAACTTCCTTGAAAGTAAAAATATCCAGCGCATGTAGTGGCCCGCTCACTCTTCTGATCTGAATCCTATAACGCATGCGTTAGATATTCTCGGGAGACAAATTGCAGCCCACCAAACTCCGTTACAGAACGGGAAAGAGCTCTCCTCAATGCTTGGAACTCTTTGAGGCCACAATTCATCCACACTCTCATAGCACATATGGAAAACCGTTGTTCAGCATGCGTGGCAACCAGAGGTGACCACACACCATATTAAACTGCCAAATAACCATTTTATTTTAATTTTTTCACAAGAGTATAAACTATTAGTTTCCGGTGTTTTCTTTCAAATAGTTTCTTTGGATAATAAAAGTGATTAATATCCTTCATTTGCATTGTTTTGTTATGGTATAACCGTATTACACTCGCATATCTCGTTTCCCGCCCTTCTGACTTAGAGTTCCTCAAATATTCACATAAACATCAATTATGCTTAACTTTTGGACACCAGTATATACATATATACATATATATATATATACATACACATATATATATACATATATATATATATACATATATATATATATATATGTGTGTGTGTGTGTGTGTTTGTTTCTACATATATACATCCATAAACATTTTGACACATCTATACATTGATATTAACTTAATTGAAAAAAAGAAGAGTTTTGGTTAGATGTTAGGAAAGTGTGCTGCCTAAAACTTACAATTTGGCGGGAAATTCGTGCGCTACGAATGCAATCATTGTCAATTTCCCTTATCGTTCTTCGTTCTGCTACAACGTTTGCAGTAACCGGTCTATGCCTGGACGGTTTTTCTGATCTACGCGGCAACCGTGCATTCTCTTTCCAAATTCTGTTGCCTTTCAACCAATTTTATTTTCGAAATCCACCTTTATGTTCATTCAGTGGTGTATTTATGTTCATTTTCGAACGTAGATTAGGCCAGGCATCTTCAGGTACTACGTGAAACGAACTACCTTGACCTTGCCCTTGCGAAACAGGCGAGTGCAGTGCAGCGCAGGAATTAACTAACCGGGAACTGGAAGAAGTCTGAACACATTGAGAAAGTTCCTTTTTCTCGTATCAAATGTTTCCTTGCCCCCCCCCCCCCACACACACACACATACATATATATGACATGGAGCTTGTTTTCCTCCCGTGTTTAAATATTACTGAAGCAGTCAACATCTCCTTTAATCACTTGGACGAGTGGCAGGGAATGGATCACAGGACAGACAATATTCTTAAATTTTCTTTATT
This sequence comes from Dolomedes plantarius, assembly GCA_907164885.2. Classification (NCBI taxonomy): domain Eukaryota; kingdom Metazoa; phylum Arthropoda; class Arachnida; order Araneae; family Dolomedidae; genus Dolomedes; species Dolomedes plantarius. The sequence goes on along the minus strand of OU015500.1, from coordinate 142,756,890 downwards.
ACGTTCCTTAATCGAACAAAGCTCCAGGTTAACCCTTTTCGCGTAGCCATTTTGTTAATTTCCTCTGCACGCCTGCCGCGAGCAATCCGCTCTCAACGAAATTCCCACTCAATCTACCGCCAAAAATCTCTTTTGCCAGCGCTCTTACTGCACAGCGCATGTGCAGACCTCTTCCCTGGGCATCTGGAACCTCATTTTTGCTGATCATACACTTTAACTACGATCCAAAACCCTTACCCTTCTAAAAATAAATCCTCTCGCTAGAATTATTCGCTTTCCGCTCAAAGTGTCGCTTTTAAAGGATGATTTCCCTACAGAAAAATACGCGCGCTTTGTAAATGGATTGTTAGATTCTTATTATTTTAAATCCCCCCTTCCCCGTACTTCTCAATTATATTTTGACAGCTCAGTTATGTTTTGACACACACACACACATATATATATATATATATATATGTGTGTGTGTGTGTGTGTGTGTGTGTAAGTAAGTAATTATACCATAATTTACACATAATACCACATTTGTTTTATGACTGCACAAAATCCAACGGATGATGCCGAAATTTGTTGGTGCTTTCACATTAAGCATGCTTCAAATAAACGAATGACTTTCAGTATGACTTTCTTACTATACATATATATATATATATATATATATATATATACACACAGTATGCCCACTAAAGTCCCTTCCCACTCTCTTAACTTCGGAACGGCTGCTGCTATATTCATAAAAGTGGTGTCTAGGTATAGTAAAGTAGCTATGCGCTACTGAATGAAACCACCTACCGCTCCACCTGGTGGAAAACTGAGGAGTTAGTATTCCTATCTCGAAAACGAAATGAGATAGGGGAGAAAAGTGATTTACAAAGTTGTAGAAAATCATCAAATTAGTACGAAAAGATACCTTGTGGACATTAATGAGAAGACTACAACGGTTAAAACGCGCATTTGTTTTTTCGTGATTTCCTACACTGGGACGTCACGAAACTTGAACGGAAGGAGAAATGATTATCTTTCGGGCAAAACACGACACCGCAATGTGCACAGTGGTATATCGCTTTTGATCCCCAATCAAAAGGACCGCGGTTCAAACCTCGAGGGTTTCATTCTTGTACTGTTTGTCTTTATAAACAGCGTAGACAATACGTAGATCGTGTAAAATAGTGTCGCATCAACTCAACGCAACTTAAGCTTGGTGTTCGAAATTTAAGCAATATGCAAATACGTAAGAAACGTCACGCCTGTTAACCTGAGACAGCTATAAAAGAGACATCTTGGGGTTGTAGTATGTTGATGCTCGTGGTCATGGCTGAGTATTCCAAAGCTGAGATCTCCAGTGAAGCAGTACCTCGTCAAGGAATTTGGGGACCAAGTAATTGGGTATGGCGGTTTCGAAGAGTGGCCTCCACGTTCGCCTGATCTGACTTCACAGGACTTTTTCCTGTGTGGATACCTGAAATAGCAGGTGTATTCGACCCCTCCACAAACATTGCAGGACCTTAAACGACGCAATGCTGACGCTTGTGCCAACGTGTCACGCTCTATGCTCCAACGTGTGCAACGTGAGATTCAAACGAGGATCCAAATGTGTATTGCAGCTGACGGTCAGAAGTTTGAACATCTCAAATAAAGGTATATTGTTAAAATTAGTTGTTTTTTTTTCATTCTCAGATCCTTTTGTCACGTCACAGTGTAGGAAATCACAAAAAAAT
>OU015500.1:142710175-142750175 GCA_907164885.2 Dolomedes plantarius | reverse complement strand
GTGGACACTTCCCCGAAGATTTATGAGTTTCAGAGTTCAGGAAGCCGCAACCAGGATGTGGGTGGTGAGAAAAAAGAGTCCTTGTCTTTGTTTGCCAGCGGAGAAAAGTGAAATCGGATCTGCACGGGTAGGATGCCCCTGGGTCAAGCTAATAGGACAGTGTTTAGCTAAAGCGTTTAAGGGGAAACTATTATGATATGTCTAACAAAGAAAGGGATGCATTTTACGACTGTATTCCGTCCCATCTTATCACTCTTCTTTTTGAAAAAAAAATAAAGAAAGAACTTCGTACCTTTTGAGGGATTAAATGGCTTTTTTTGGAAAAATGAAAGCAAAGCGAAGAGTGTAAACTGATTCTTAAAACCGGTGGATTGATTCTTTAAAGCGAAAATTTTAACATGGAAATAATACATTTGTTTTTGTGATATTCATTCTTATAAACGGTTGATTCTTATAACCACTGATCACTATAAGCGGTGGTTTCTGTATAATATATATATATATATATATATATATATATATAATATATATATATATATATATATATATATCTGTATATAATATATATGTATATTTATATATATATTCTGTATATATATGTATATGATAGATTAAAATTATTTGTATTAGTACTGTATATGGCTAATCCCTGGTCGTCCTCTGGGCTGCTGTTCTGGATAAGTTTTTTAAAATGCCGTTGCAATTCACAGATGAGTGAGAAACGCAAACGCTTTCGCTGTTGGAGTTCCTGTTGGATACAGTTCGGCAAAGTTGCAGTGGGGTGGAACTTTGGATCTCGATAACTTTCATAACAATTACCAATACACTGACATATTACTCGGGTTTTGACGCTGCCGCTAACACCGTAGAGTGGGAAGCGTCGGGATCTTCTACAAGGTGGGATCGGGTTCGAATCGCGTCTAAATCCAGCTTTGCCCCACCTGGCCTATTTTCTGAAGCGGCAGTTAAATGTGGGTACGATTATTTTTCATTAGCAAGGAGGATGTGGTAGCGCTGTCCGGGCCTCATCATAATCAAGGACACCGAAGACATTAAACACCACGGGAATGTCTCTATTTCAACCTCCTGGAGTTTCTGAAAAGAAATCTAGATGGTTCTAAAAGATTCGGGAAGGATTTAAAAAGGCCAGACCGTCCCAGATAAGAGAGAAGAGGTTTGAACGACGAGTGACTGACAGGGGAGTCGCTGCTCGGAGATAGAGGCCATCGCTAGAGGAAGGATCAACAGACCTGCTCCTGCCATTATGCGTGACAATGTATTATGTTGATCGGGCCGATTAGATGCTGTACGAAACTGTGTTTCACTTAAGCTTCCATATAATTCTAAGTAACAAAACTAATGAAGAGCTTCACTCTAGTGAACGGCTTTGTGCTAAGAAAATACCTCTCTCGAACAGTGGAGATTAGTTGTGGGGCCTCGACACCACATCAAGCACGTATATAGCGATATTTATTCCTGACTCCTTTTCTCAAGCAAAACACGAGGCCGACGTTTAGCTCGCATATTAAAAGACCCCGTGCGAATTAGGCAAAACTCCATCTTACCGATCCAGTGTCGAGCACCCGTGAAAAGTTTATCTTCCGGGAGTTGAAGACTCTGGAACATTCGATCCAATTACTAAGAGATGTCTTGAGGTAAAATGCGGCATCAAAATAACCTGCGAGCGAAAACAATAATGATAGTAATTCTTCGTGTGCACATAACTGATAGACATAAATGCCCGAAAAATGATTATAGTTCGAGCTCGAGAGAAATTTTTCCGATTTGTGGTGGCCTCACACGAAATAGGATTTGGAACCACTGAATGAGAGTGACCGAACGGTACAAGTCAACGAGACACCCTGTGTGACCCTAATCTTCAATAATCAACCAGAAGTTTCATTTTGAAGTATTATTCAACGGCACATCCACTATCTACAAATTTATATACATGAGGAGTAAACCATTACACAGCTTGCTGGCTGGATCAAAAGGGGCGTGAGCTCACGGGTGCACATTCAAACCCAACTAAAATATCGGCGGGGGTGAAGGAAATCTTACACGTCAGTTTCCCTTTATGGAATTTTTCGTAACACAGGAAGCGAAATGACGAGCCAGGTAGGAAGATTCGTTTTACACCCACCAGACGAGACTGTGAGCCTTTTCATGCGGGAATGATTTTGCATAACACCTCGTGTGGTTAGACCACGCCTCCATCTGACCGGTGTCGTCACTCACAAAGTGACCGTGTAATGCAGCGGTTCTCAACCTAGGGGGCGCGCCCCCTGGGGGTTGCGTAGAAGAATTTCAAGGGAGGCGTGAGTTTTTTAAAAAAAGTAAACCTAACTGTAATTTACTGTACTCAATTTTGCGGTTACAATGTAACCGTAAAGTATTTTCGACATACGAACACGATAACTGTCGTAATTGTAAAAACACGATAACTGTACGCATGGACGTTGAACGTGACCCGAGGTGTGCTTTGTCACAGTTACGACCTAATATTCAAAAACTTGTCAAGGACAAACACTGCCAGCCATCTCATAAATGTTGTGAAAGTGACTGGTATTACATTCCAACCTCACCTAGATCCTTGATTACCTCAAATATATTTTATCTGTATTTAATTCTTTAATTTCATATGTTCCAATAATAATATGGTCCAAATTAAGATATGTGTAGTAATATTAAATTTTTGTGTATGAAATTATCTATTCTATATTTTCATTTAATAATCAGCTTCAGTTGCAAATTCCGATTGTACTACTTGTATTGACCACATATGGTGGTGGTGGGGGAGGGGGAGGCGTGACCTCACGTCAGTGTTCAAAGGGGGACACAGAGCTTGAAAGGTTGAAAACCCCTGGTGTAATGGATGTCAGAAAATGCAACACCCTGCGAACGTGAGGGACTGGAAATATGAAAACGCATATCAGCAGTGAAGCGCATGTGGGATTCGGAATGGAACGCACCGTTTGTTATTGACCGATTCCATACCGTGTTACAGACGACGATCATTTCCCTAGACCAGGCCTGGCCAACGTCATGTTAAATTGTGCGGAAGATTTTATATTTCTAATGAAACTATTGTTTCTCGTTGTATGTCTACAAAAAATATTAACTAAATGAAAATCTTCGTGTGTCATTGTTACAATGCGACTACGAACTCCAGTTCTATATTTGATATCCCCGAATGTCAAATGTTACTGAAATAATCGGTTTCATTAGGCAACCATCTGCAACCAATCCAGACCAATGTTTGCTTTTAGAGCAGAATGATGACATGCAGGGGGTTGTCCGTGTTGCCTACTATGCCCCACTACGCAGACCGTCATCGGTTCGTTATTCACTGTATGAACGAAGTTATTATTATTTGAGGTGAACCTCTGTTTTTGTGATAGGTTTATTTTTGACTTACTGGCATATTTACCAAGTTTTTTGTGCCTGTTTCTGATAGTTGAATAAAAGTGACAACATCAGATTTTTCTTACAAAGAAATTCTGAAATTTATTCAAGTGAATATGTTTTTTCTCAAGTAAAATTAAAAATTAGTAAGAATTCAATAAAATGTTAAATTGATAAAAGTTATAAGTGTCACCATAGGACCATAGGACAACTAAATTTAACTGAGTTGCCTAGGCCAACGCCTTCAAACTCAGATTTTTCTTCCTGGAAATGTTCAGGAGTAGGTAAAAGTTCGTTTTTGACGTCAAAGTTCATGAAATTGCTTCACAAAATGTGAAGCAGAGAGATTTCTGGTCAGTAGATTGGAGGGTGAAAAACGGGCAGTTTTGATTGGTTGTCTTCTGGATCTTCGAGGTGATTTGCTGATGGGGGTGGAGTCAATGGCTGTCTGTAAGCTGGATTTCAATTGGCAAGTGTAGAGAGAATAGAGTAAAGTGATTGGATAGAGAGATAAGGTTTGGAATCCGTGAGTTCTATTACTACAAAAATGAGCAAAGCCAAAAGGATTTGCTCTGAGACAAGAATAATTAAGATAAAAGAAAGTTTAGGGATAGAAAATAGATTTTTATTTTATTTTATAAAATTTTTAGTTGTTTTTTGCCTTGGCAAGCCAAGTATTGTTTTTATATTTTTATTTAAATGACGAGGACAAATTATAAGTGTCAAGGGATCACTATTTACATTAAGTTTAAAAAAAGTCATTAAATATTGGTATTATTACATAATTATAACACATCATTAGAAAACAAGAATACTAAATTTACTTAAAAAAATTAATTTTGTTGCTGTTGGCTGTTTGTCCTCTAGATGAAGACACCTGACTCTAGATATGATGCATGGCTCACAGTTCGACTTCTTTCGTTTTGGATATGTTGCGTCACCATGGATTTTAATGATGCGTCACCATGGACTTTAGAAAAACTAAGATGACGTATAGCACACTTGCAACCGAGATTTAAATGATTGCTTGGCAACGAGCAAGAAAAGAATTTTGTTATATATGTGTAATGTTAGTTCTTTAAGCCGTCTGTCTTGTGTTGTGTTCTTGTATGTCGAAATAAAAGATAAAAAGAACGGCTTGACATGTTTTCCTTCTGACAGTAAGCTATGCATACGTTTTAGAGAGCTTAAAGGAACGGATATAGCTCGGCAAAGTGGCAGTCGAGAAGCACTATACAGGTAAAATACCTTGTTTCTAGTTGCTACGTAACAGGGTAAATATCGGAAATGTGTTGGACATCTGATTCATCTGGAATCATGTCTCTCATTCTTATGGTGATGCAGGAAGAGAAACTGTGTTCTCCTGTAGTGGATCGGAACGATGTGCGTCTGCATTTCATTGTTTCACAGTCAATCGCATGCAAAAAGAACCGCACTTACTGCAAACTGGCGGCTGTCCTTCCCAATGTCCTCGGTTGCAGTGGACTGTCGAACGGGAGGTCAGGACGTAGCTTTCGTCGCATTCGTATCGAACTTTGGAGCCAGGATTCCGTTCGAAGTCAGTCGCCTTACCGTTCCGTGGAACGGGTGGGTCACCATCGCAGCTCTCTAAACGAAATAAAAATTGAATTTTAAATCAAATTTTAATATCCGTGTACTGAAATATTTTAATACAATAAGGGCATTAAAGTACCTATGTATCGCTTTGACTCTGAATATGTTGGGGTTATACATCAGTGGCCAAAACGTTTTGGAGAAAGTGTGTGTTTTTAGGGTTTAACTGCGGGATTTTTGCATATAACTTTTAAAATACATGTTGGGTGGATTAAACCGCATAATTTGCCCATACCTAATTTTCTGAAATAAAAAACCTTTCACAAGACAGTAGACTTGATGAGGCTAACTAAAATGCCTTTATTTTTCTTATTTTACATAAAAACATAGTAAAAAAAGGGGATCGATTTGATCCAATAGCTTGGAAGAAAAATATTTGCAAAAACTTAACCATTAAACAAAAAAGAATACAGATAAGCGTGTCATGAACGGACGAAAATTAACCTACTTTAATTTTGAAAAAACTACTTAAACTGAATGGTAAAGCTTGGGATAAGTATAGGAAGAAATAAGGGATACAAGTTTAATGGCACGACAATTCGTCGCAAACACATCTAAATATCAAACTTGCTGCGAAAACAGCTACTAACACTATGGCTAGAAGCCCCAACTCAGTCGCAGAATAGTTACTGCTTAAACAAAAAACCCACTCGCTGAAAAAATACGTACATCTTAAATACTTGTTGTATTTATTTGTACAAACCCCATTGGCTGTGACGCGAGAGCTTCGTAATTCCAGTCCTGCCTTCAAAGTTGAAAAATATGCATATTTATTTTTAACCATCCGTTCATGACACGTTTTTAAATGTCGCGTTTTTCGATGAAGGGAAAACAAAAACTACAATACATTCTATGAAGTTGTGTATCATTGGAAAGATAATTTTACAAGAAGTCTAATGCGCAATGTATGACCTTTATTGCATAAAAGTTATAACTGTATAAATATAGAAAGAACACAACCGTCGTTATGTCGAGAGAGGGGAGTGAGGAAGCTACAAAAGGGATCTAATGAGGTGTTAGCATGACTAAGTTCACATCTCAACTGATAATTGTTGATTCGAATGGCCGGAGGTATTCCAGACCAGGCACATAAAGGCGAAGGGGGTGCGGCTCTGGTTTAGAATGGCACAACAAGGGATGGAGACCGAATGAACCAAGTACCACCAGGGGGGACGTTTGAGGGGAATCGTACCCTCTCCCACACTCTCTGACCCCATAGAGGGATTTAACGTGCCCCTATGAGGCCTAGACACGGAGGAATTGAATGGCGGTTGTCGGGATTCGATCTCAGCACCGAAAGCCGAATTTAATTTTTAAATTTTTAAATTTAAATTTTTTATTTTTAAATTTTATTTTAGCTTCATATATTTACACATAGCATATTTATACATATATACAGCATATTATAGTAGTATATAATATATTTATATTAAATTGAAATACACTGAATTATATTGCTAAATTTGAATTTATTTTCAACTTTATTTGAAGTGTTTAGGTTTGTCAATTGAATATCGTTGTATTTAATGTAACTTTATTAAATTAGGTCGGTCATTGATGTACAAAAATATGGAAACAGCATTTCCGACATGTATCTGAGACCATAACTAAATTCTTAAATATTTTCCAGCTTTTCTTACTACAGGAACGACGTTTTTCAATAATAAACGTCGATTTTTTTTATTTATTAACAAATGATCACCGGATAATTCACAAGTGAGTTTTATTTATAAATAAATACTCTTATTTTAATGAAAAAGGTAAATAAATAAACTGTGTTACATGTTAAGATACTAGTACCAGTCCTACCCATTTGAGATGCAAAGGACTGGTGTAAACAAATAAACTGTGTTACATGTTAAGAGACTAGTACCAGTCCTACCCATTTGAGATGCAAAGGACTGGTGTAAACAAATAAACTGTTACATGTTAAGAGACTAGTACCAGTCCTACCCATTTGAGATGCAAAGGACTGGTGTAAACAAATAAACTGTGTTACATGTTAAGAGACTAGTACCAGTCCTACCCATTTGAGATGCAAAGGACTGGTGTAAACAAATAAACTGTGTTACATGTTAAGAGACTAGTACCAGTCCTACCCATTTGAGATGCAAAGGACTGGTGTAAACAAATAAACTGTGTTACATGTTAAGATACTAGTACCAGTCCTACCCATTTGAGATGCAAAGGACTGGTGTAAACAAATAAACTGTGTTACATGTTAAGAGACTAGTACCAGTCCTACCCATTTGAGATGCAAAGGACTGGTGTAAACAAATAAACTGTGTTACATGTTAAGAGACTAGTACCAGTCCTACCCATTTGAGATGCAAAGGACTGGTGTAAACAAATAAACTGTTACATGTTAAGAGACTAGTACCAGTCCTACCCATTTGAGATGCAAAGGACTGGTGTAAACAAATAAACTGTGTTACATGTTAAGAGACTAGTACAAGTCCTACCCATTTGAGATGCAAAGGACTGGTGTAAACAAAAACGGCGCCACGGTTGGCGTAAAAAATTGGATTGGCGAGCGACCTAAGACGTGTGACCTTGATATTTCTCTTAAATTTCGTAGTTCAAATTTGAATTATCGCAAATGCATCGCTCTTTTTGCAAGACAAAGTCTGAACAACAATCTTCATTTCAAGCGCAAGGGCAGAGTTTATTGCAACACGCCAAAGTTTCAGCGAAAGTTAAAGTAACTGCAAACACTCTGGGTCGGTATTTTCGCAGGATTCTTTTTGCCTAAGATTTTCAAAGGGCTAACAATCATTTGCTCATTAATCTGTCAAGTACTTTAAGCGGTATTACAGAATTCAAAAGCGAATTCGACTCGACTGAAGAATTGCTCGGAATCTGCGTAGAGGCCCAGGACAATAAACTAGCTTGTCACCTAAACAATCGTTTACACTTTACAACTAGAAGGTAACCTGTCATTTTGACGTCATAATACTAATAATGACGTCATAATGGAAAAAGTATATGAAAGTTAAAAAATATCCCGAATTATCTAACACTATTGCATTTAATCCCCACCTTGTAAAAGCAAACCCTTTCATTATTTTTTATTTATTTAGTTTTTCATGCGATTGGAGAAGTAGACTGCCATCCAACCCGTCATTTTGACGTCATAATACAAATAATGACGTAATAATGGAAAAAGTATATGAAAGTTAAAAAATATCCCGAATTATCTAACAATATTGCATTTAATCCACACCTTGTAAAATAAAACCCTTTCATTATTTTTTATTTATTTAGTTTTTCATGCGATTGGAGTAGTAGACTGCCATCCAGTATTTTACTGCTATGAATACTTGAGCTACTTGATTCATTCACATTCAAGTTTGTTTACTTTCAGAATTCATCGCAAAAGTAAACAGATTTTTCAAACTGTTAAATATACAGCTAAAAGCATCCAATTTGTTTTAGTTCTGAATGTTTTATAGAAAATTAGGCTGAACAAAAGTGATTTGATGGAGAAGACATTAGTTTTTAGGTAAGAAAAAATTCTGATCCACATCTGAAATTGAAATTAAGCCTCACCGGCTGTTTGTTTACTGAGGGCTTCAATTGAAAGATGAGTACAGCCCGGAAGTGTTATACAGAGACAACGGCTATTATATATATAATTGCATTTTGTAGTTCTGGTAGCATTTCACATCAAAGTAAGCAAAAGAAAAGTGTAGAAAAAGCTCGTTCGGACCAACGCTCTTTTAGTCATTTTTTTAGTAGAACAGTCCCATTATTTTTATGCTTCTCCATCTCCCATTTAATTTTCTTACTTGCTGAATTTCGCGCCCTCAGAAAGTTCAGAAAATTTGCAGAATCAGTACAGACACAAGTCCGCATTCCTTGACAAAAGTCCGCATTCATTATACTTTATCCCTCTTTGTTCAGGTTTTTGAGCTACGTTGTGAGTTTGGATTTTTTAAATGGAAACTTTCGATGGCACTTAGAAATCCAGGACATAGTCCAGTCATGGTCTTAATAGTCCATTCAAATCGTCTCCGGGGATGCCTGTTTCAGGAAAAAAATATAGAAGTTTTTTTCTCACTCGTTCCATATGTTTTTTCGGATGCTGAATCCGAATTTCAAATTTGCCCCTTCCCACGGATATAGCTTCACAACGAAAATCGCAAAAAAACCGCAAAATGTTCGACCTTTTTTCAGTTTTTTCCAAAAAATCATAAAACTCTGCACTTTTCAAGGTAGACACCTGTATACAAAAAAAGTACATTAAATTTCCTACAAAAAGCAACCTTAAAATGTATTTTTTCGTTGAATAGTTTGGCCGCTAGAGCGTGCTGAAAAAAGGCCGAAATTTCCTACTTTGTGGAAAACCCGATTTTCTCGTTAGTGTTTCGCTTGCAACTCAAAAACTATGCTTGTAATTATAAAAAAGCTTGGATTCTGCTAAAACTCCATTAAATTCCCTACAAACTGCACACCTTAATCACCTATTTTGGCCAAACCGTGTAGCCGCTAGAGCGCGTTGAAACTTTATGTCATATTACGCGAAAGTCAAGAGTCCTTCACCCAAAAGTCAGCAGAGACCTATATTATCACTATTTGCTTATTAAAAACTATTTATTTTTGTCCTTATAATTAATAATTAATGCAATTACTTATTAATTATATATCAATTTAATTAAGTGCTAATTATTAATTATAGATATCGACTGAACCGTTGTTGTAGAGGTTGGTTTGTGGTTTTCCAGGGGAAATGTCTTCCTTTGAATTTGGTAGGACTCTGGACCGGGTAAGTCCCCTACAGTGATCCCCTGTTCACAATAATCTCCAGACGGTTGCCGGCGCCATTGACCTCTCTTTGTGTGAAGATGGCCCTCCCTTCTCAGTTTACTTCGAATCTCTGAGCGTGTGTAAGCTTGTGCGTCAAACCATTGTACCAAATGGTGTACGACAATGCTGACTTCAGCGTACAGATGGGCACAACACTTTACATGTCATGAGGGGTATTGTTTGCACACACACACCCCCAAAAAAGTGCAGTCATTAGAGGTGACAGTTTTCAAAAAATACCTTCGGCGGAAGAGGCCGGGATGAAGGAAGCTAGAGAGGTGAAAACATTTGAAAAAACAAACGATGTGAGGCTTGCTGGAATAAAGATTCAAGACCTTGGTGAGATTTTTCCACTAGCATGTACTGTTGTTTCGCCTTCTATACCAGATTTGCTGTGGATTTATGGCAAACAAAAAGACCTACCAGGTATTGGAGGGTGGAATGGCTTCATGGAGGAAGTTACAAGAAATAACCCATACCAAACCACATTTCTTGGCTGCCAACCTTCCGTCGATGCCCCTCCAGGTGAATACAACACTATATACATCGATCTTTTGTGATTTTTGTGTAAAGACTAAGTAATCAGTCTAGGTGACCACTATAGTGACAACTGATGGGCCTCTATATTTGAAGGAACGAGAGATTCTACAGAGTCGTGCAGGAGACCCTACACTGTGCAATGCCTTACTGCGGTTAGGGGTATTTCACTTGTTGATGTCATTCGTGGGGGCAGTGGGTTACATCATGAAAGGGAGTGGGCTCAGTGAGCTTTTTCATAATGTGTATGCTGTCAACAGTGCTGAAAAAAAAATGACGGGGCATGCCTATGCAAGACCTGTAAGAGCTCATTTTTTATCTCATACAACTCTGGCCAAAATTATCCTTGAATCAACCTCCCTCTCCCCCGAAGTTCACCCTAAATTAGAGGAGATTTTGTACTGTGGAGACCGATCAGAGGTTCTGACAGAGCATGAAAGTGAATTAGTGAGAAAATTGAAAAGAAGCTTGCAGCTCGGGATCAACAATGGGTGCTTCGTGGTCCTACGGCTAAGTTGTGGACTGATAGTAGTCGCAGCTATAAGCCTGGCATCTGAGTGTGACACAGTGGCTGTAGTGGGAGAAGATATCGACCTTCTTGTCATAATGGTTGGGTTCTGTACTCCTTCCAATGTATGCTTCCTGAAGCCAGGTAAAGGAAGTACATGCAACACCATTTACCACCCGCCAAGTGTGATCGACACATTCACAGCTGCTCATATTCTTTTTTTACACGCCATGAGTGTCAGCTCTATATAACCAGGGCAAAATAAAGTGTGTGAAAACGGTGAAGAAGAACCCATAACTTGGACCTTCCATCAACATATTTAAAGACCCTCAGGCTGATCTAGAAGCAGCTATGGGTGGAGGAGAACATTTTCTCTTTGCTCTCGATTGGTCCGGCAAACAAATGACCTCCTTAAACAAATTGTACCATAGACTGTGCATAACATTTGCATTCAAGGGGACATCTAACATCACCATTCTCCCCCCAACAGAGGCTGCAGCATGGCAGCACTCACTGAGGGTCTACCTCCAAGTTCAGGCGTGGCAACGCTTCGTGAAAGATCCTACACAGTTGGAGTGGATGAAGAATAGATAAGGTCTCCAGCCCATCACAACCTTCGAGCCCCCTGCACCTGACAAACTGCTGCAGCTCATATCCTGGTGCGCCTTTGCCTCTTGGCAACATACACAATGCCCTTTGCCTCTTGGCAAAGGGCATTGTGGATGTAAGAAGGCTGGCCTATATTGCTCCTGACTTTGCCAAAACTATGAAGGAAATTACAGGAATATGGGAAAAATATTTTGCTGATGATGACCAGGATTTGGATGAAGTGGACGACACACCTCAAATCCAACCTGTTTCGAAAGAACAAGGTCATTTTCATTGCTGCACACATTTGAAATCTCCACATCTCTAGCACCTATAAATTTAAATTAATTCTCATGCATCTTTCCTAACACCGTCATGTTTCCTTTAATTTTTCAGATGAAGAGCCTATCCCTGGGCTTTAACATCGCATCAGTGAGCCGACAGCCCAAGCAGTGGTTGCAGATGAAAGAACATGCAATGTTGGATTCACTGCATGCATACTAAAAAAAGGCAACTATTCATTCTATAGTATCATTGCTAATAATGTCGTGTTTCCCTTTCACATTTCAGAAGAGAACCCAGGAACTTCAACCGCTATGCGTCGTAGACTGTAGCTTTCCATCTCTTTATTTATTTACCTACCTATATTAATCATGGTAATTAATATGAAAATTTATAATAAATTGTCTTTGAAACTTTTATAAAAAGTATTTTGTGTCTGAATACCTAACCATACTTTATATTAAAAAGTTGATATAATTAATAAATAGATATTAAATTGATGTATAATTAATAAATAGTTACATTAATTATTAATTATAAAGAACAAATAAATAGTTTTAACAATTAAATAGTGAAAATATAGGTCTCTACTGAATTTTGGGTGAAGAGCTCTTGACTTCGCGTAATATGACATAAAATTTCAACGCGGTCTAGCGGCTACACGGTTTGGCCAAAGTAAGTGATTAAAGTGTGCAATTTGTAGGCAATTTAATGCAGTTTTAGCAGAATCCAAGCCTTTTTTATAATTGCAAGCGTAGTTTCTGCGTTACAAGCGAAAACCTATCGAGCTAACTGGGTTTTCCACATAGTAGGAAATTTTGGCCTTTTTCAGCGCACTCTAGCGGCTAAACCATTCGTCTAAAAAAATACATTTTAGGGACTTTATGTAGAAAACTTAATGTACTTTATTTTTGTATACAGGGATCTTCCTCGGGAAATGCATAATTTTAGGACTTCTTGGCAAAAAACTGAAAAAAGATCGAAAATTGAGGTTTTTTGCGATTTTAGTTGTGAAGCCGTATCCTTGGGAAGTAGCAAAGTTGAAATTCGGATTTAGCACCCCAAAACACTTATAGACCGAGTGAGAAAAATCTATATTTTTCCGTGGCCGAAACACCATTTGACTGGACTATAAGCCATTAGAAGCTCCTGACGAAGAAACCGATTTTGCCCTTCTGAAATTTCTTTATTCCCTATTTTCCACTAGCTGAGAGGTAGATTTTCTTACAACCTATAGTAATTTTTGTTTTTTTATCTCAAAAAAGAGTAATTAAACGGAAATATACAAAAATGTGCAATTCTGAGTGAAAGCTCACTTGGAATGTCAAGTAAATCTGTGTTCGACGCAAAGACTTGAGAAGTGAGATTTCTCAAGCTCTTGTTCACCTCTGTCACATTCTCGCATTGGGTACACCTCTCCTCCAGTTCTTTCACACGGGGAGGAAGTTGAGACACGTTGGATTGAATGCCAGTTTTCATCGTCTTGTCAAGATTTTTCAAGCTTTGGTCCAGCTTGGAGACAAAACTGATGTTCGCATAATCTTCCTCGAAAATCCTGCAATGGGAAAACGGAGTTATTCACGTGAAATCAACTTTCCATTTGAGAGAGGGAGAAATCTTGTAGTGAAATTTTAAGTGTCGACCATTAACTTAAATTTTAATTGAAATATCGTGGTTTCAAGTCGTGGTTTCTTAACATTCTACCGGGCAGAATCAGGACGTTTGGGTTCCGAAGTTTTCAAGCAGTCAAACATTTTACTGTTGTGAGCGATTAGAGAACACCTCGGAAATTCCAAAAATTTACTAAGAAAAATGTCTTTGAATTCATTGAATTAGACAACAGGATGCTTGTAGAATAATCCGTCGAATGGGCACAACTGCTGAATGGAACCTGTTGGCCAAAGACAAGAGGAATACCACGATAGAGATGAATTTACCGCGATTCTATCTCAAGTTACCAACTGGAGCTGCCTGCCAAGATCAAAAGGCTGATTTATAAAACTGCTGTAAGAGAAGTGCTAGAGCTTTTTTGCAGTACCCGAAGTTGTGAGGTTATAAAATTCCGTACATCTTGTAAAAGGCAGTGAGGGGTTGAAAAAAACTTGCATGAATACTAAAGATATATTTTTTCGATTTTGGAAGAGTTTTCCACGGGTTCGAAGTAACAGTAAAGTTATTAGTTTCTGACCTACAACGAATAATTTTAAACTTACGAGATCCCTGAAAGCACTCCAAGTGGCATTCATAGTATTTGATTTAACCTTGACTGCTGCAGAAAATTGTGTAGAGGGGGCGGTGCGACGCCAGTAAAGAGGGAGAAGTTTTCGCTTCTCTGTTCGCTCCTCGCCCTTGCAAAAGAGGGACATGTAACCCTCCGTTGGAATCAATGTCCGGGGAAGCATTTCTATATACTATGTTATACATTTGTTATGTTACAATAAAACCAAAAAGTCCAATGATCATTGTCGTCCCTTTGTCGCAGTAAGTCGAATTCGATAAACCCAAAACAATGACGTAATAAAACAAAACCACTCTAAATATTTGAAAATCGGCAATTTTCTTTTGCCCTTCTTACTGACTGACAACAAAAGTAACCAATAGCTTATATTTTTTGCTTGCTGGTAATGTCCGATTCCGTCGCCACTCCACGCTATCTGTTCATCACCGGCACGAGGTGTGTTGTTGGAAGGAAGCAGGGTGTTCCGAGGATGATACGAGCGATTCGCTCTGTTTCAATATTACACTCGATGTCCATAGGTTATTAGAAATTATAACGACAATGTTCAACAACAACACCTGTCAAAAATTAAAATAACTCGCCCCATTCAAGAACCTCCCTGAAATGCTCGCTAAAAAGGACGCATTACAGCGGGAGAGTTTTAGGAGCTAAACTTTCAAACTTTATTCATACGGGAATTGAATAGCGAAGGTTTTATATGTAGAGCTTTCAGTCTGATTCCTCCAAAGGTTTTTTTTTTGCGAAACGTATTCGTTATTCACGCCGCAGCGACGTAAAAAGGGAAGTTTTACCTCATTTTCGTTGCCAGGCTGTCCAATCTCGAGGATAGGCTGTTGTTCAAATGTATCAGCTTTTCAGTGGAGGACGATATGTTCTTTCGAATGACATTCTCGGTATCACGATGAGAGGCTACAAAATAATTCAACGTTTCGTAATTTTGGTTTTTCTAATCTCAAAAAGAGTAATTTAACGGCAATATACAAAAATGTAATTCTGCGTGAAAACTCACTTTGAATGTCGAGTAAATCTGTGTTCAACGCAACGATTTGCGAAGTGAGATTCCTCAAGTTCATCTCTGTCACATTCTCGCTTTGGGTACACCTCACCTCCAGTTCTTTGACACGGGGAGAAAGTTTAGACTCGAGGGATTGAATGTCAGTTTTCATCGCGTTCTCAAGATTTTTCAAGCTTTCGTCCAGCTTGGAGACAAAGCTGATGTTCGCATAATCTTCCTCGAAAATCCTGCAAGGGGAAAACGGAGTCATTCACGTGAAATCAACTTCCCATTTGAGAGAGGGAGAAATCTTGCAGTGAAATTTTAAGTGTCGACCATTAACTTAAATTTTTATTGAAATATCGTGGTTTCAAGTCGTGGTTTCTTAACATTATACAGGGCAGAATCAGGACGTTTGGGTTCCGAAGTTGCGTAGCAGTCAAACATTTTACTTTTGTGAGCGATTAGAGAACACCTCGGAAATTCCAAAAATTTACTAAGAAAAATGTCATTGAATTCATTGCATTAGACACAGCTTTAAGTAATAGAAAAGTAATATTAAGAAGAGGGGAACATCTTTATAATGTAGGTGTGCCGCAGGGATCGTCACTGGGGCTGATTCTGTGGCTTATTGTAATCAATGAATTCTTGAAGATACAGAAATATAAAGATTATTTTATTCATACATTTGCAGATGATATGATATTGTTAACGAGTCCAGTTGAGTATAAAATTACAGAGCTATCTAAAGATGCACTTGAAGAATGTGAAAATTGGGAAAATAGAAATAGCCTTGATTTTAGCATCGATAAGTGCTCTTACACGATTGTGGCAAAGAAAGGATCAATAAGTCGAAGACCAACTATTAAAATAGGAAATAGGAGTATAAAGTATAGACACGAGATCAAATATTTAGGGGTGCTCATCGATGCCAAAGTAAACTTCTTAAAACACTTAGATATGGTTAAAGAGAAGGCCTTGAATTATATGTATAAATTGATGAGGATAATTAAGAAAACTTGGGGAGTTAATCCAGAGATTGTAAAGAAAGTTTATAACGTTGTGATAAAAAGAATGTTGTTATATGCATCAGATGCATAGTACAGAGATCAGAAAGTATTTAATAATAAATTGATCCAAGTTCAAAGACCATTTTTACTTATAATAACTAAAGCTTATAGAACGGTATCGACTGATGCATTGAATGTTATGGCGGGATGTATGCCTCTATACTTAAAAGCTAGTATGAGTAGGAGACTTTACAACATTTATGATGAAGGGAAGCAAGTAGAGGTGCAGGGAGAATTGTTGGGTGAAACGAAAGTGAAAAAAGGGCTAGAAGAATTAGAGGTATTGAAGATCTAATGAGTATAGAGTGGGTATTTGATTCTAAACCGCAGACAAAAGTGCACATATATACCGATGGATCAAAAATAGGAGAAAGGGTAGACGCAGGAATGGTTGTGTATATGGAAGGAAGACAAACGGAGATATATACAGAAAGGATACAAGGGGAAACTCGTATGTGGCAGAGTTGAGAGCAATAGAGTAGTCATTGGAGATCATGAAAGAAAAGAGCATAAATGTCTTTGATATCTATACGGATTCAAAAAGTGCACTAGAAGCGTTGAGAACTGTAGGGTACAAAGGAGACATAGTAGAAAACATAAAGTCATTCATTAAAAGAGAAAATATGCGAGTAATGTTTCACTGGATAAAAGCCCATATCGGAATTGAAGGAAATGAGGCAGCTGATATAGCGGCGAAAGCGGCAACGGAAAAGAATGACATTGAAAAGATCTACAAATATAACTGGAAAAACGTAAAGAAAAAGTTAGAAAAATGGGCAAAAGAGTGCTGGCAAGACAAATGGAATATGTCTGAGAAGGGAAGGCGAGTGTATCAAGTTTTCCCGAAAGTTACAAAGAAGAGGTTAAGTGCAGATTTTAAATTAAATCAAGCTATTACTGGCCATGGCTGCTTTGCCAGCTATCAACATAGATTCCATCTTAAAGATAAGTGTAGTTGCGGAGCTATAGAGACAGTGGAACATTGTTTATACGAGTGTTTAAAATACCAACATTTACGGAGTGTCTTACCATTTGACCATAGTAACTGGGACAGAGAAAAATATTTTAACAATTATTACTGCAGAAAAGTAGTCAAGGTGATAATGGATTACTACTTACCGTTCTCAGCTGAGGGAAGCAGTACCTAGATAGAACACGTAGTGTTAGGAGATAGGCCATCGCGAATATAATGTTACGATAAATTTTCATGTTTAAAGATAGTAAAATGTTGCTTTAGTAACTGAAAAGAAATGAATGAGAAACGGTGTATATTAAAATGTTAAGAAGCTAAGAAATATGAGATAAATTAGTAATGTAGAAGAAAAGGCTAAAAGGGAAGTTTAAAATGGAAAATGGTAACTGAATTATTGTAAAAGTAATGTTTTAAGTAACTAAAGTACGTCTAGTATAAGAATTGGAATAAATATAGTGGTGAAATAAGGCCTACTTTGAATAGTAAAAAAAATTAAGTTATGTAAAATGAATATATTAAATAGGAAATACAAAGATTATTTCAAGTAATGTTACAAGCACAATGGCTAATACAGTAATAAGATCAATACAAGCAATAGCATAGAATAAGGTAAGGTAAGCTAATTAGAATATCAAGTGTAATAGTATATTTAAAGTCTAATGCAACTTGTAACATAACAAGCGTAGAACAAGTTTTTATAAATAAGTCAAAAGGATACAACCTCGAATTGTGGCTAGTAGGTGAGAGATGACAGGAGCATCTAGAAAATTACACTGAAAATCCAGATGGGCGTTTTGTTTAAAATAACGGAAGGGCCAATCAAAATTCAAGTGTGTGTTGATGCGGTGTTGGCATTTAATTAATGAATAACCTAATTTGAGATAGAAAAGATTCAGTGAAAGAAAGAAAGAACAAATTTGAAGAGAAGAAAATAAATGTGAATTTAGAGGGAAACAACTAGATCAAAGAATGATTAAATAATATTAGTGTTTTGCATAATAAGGTTGGAGAGAGAAAGTTACTGAAGGGAATTAAAAAGATCACCAGAGTAGATCAGTGGCTCAGAGCTAAGGCTCTGGACTTCAGCGTAGGAGGTAGTGAGTTTGGGCCTGACTCAGGGCAACTTGCGTTATGAGATGAAAAAGAAGGTTGAAGTAAAAAGAAAAAATGAATAAGTAATTAATTAGCAATTAAATAATGATTTAAATAAAAGAATAATAAAATTAGTAAATGAAAAAAAAATATATATATATATATGTAATGTAGGATAACTAAATATAATTTAAAGGTATGCAAAGATTACACACAGTTAGTTATTATTATGTAAGTTGGCAGTGCGTACAAAACAGTTGCCGAGAGAATTTATTAATGTATTGTCTGTGATATTAATTTTACATGATGTATTTTTGAGTAGTATGAGTTGTAATACCACTTGTCTACTGTTACACATAGAAATCAAAAATAAAAGAAAAAGAAGAACAAATGTATTGTAATTTAACTTTGCTTGTAATCAGAAATAAATACAGAAAGGAAAAAGTCGACTGGAACCGGAAACGGCCAGCTCGAAAATTTGATTTGTTTTAGACCTCCAAGTAGAGAGTCTGTTGCCACGGATATGGCTAGGCAATAACTATGTTATTTTTGAACTTAAGTTGTTTTGTTTAGTTAATGTGACTTATATACATAACCTTGCCGTTTATACATTCGCAGTGGTCGGCATGATTTACGAATTTATCATTGCATTAGACAACAGGATGCTTGTAGAATAATCCGTCGAATGGGCACAACTGCTGAACGGAACCTGTTGGCCAAAAAACAAGAGGAAAATCACGATAGAGATGAGCATACCACGATTCTATCTCAAATTACCAACTGGAGCTGCCTGCCAAGATCAAAAGGCAGATTCATAAAATTGCTGCAAGAGAAGAACTTGGGCTTTTTTGCAAGCCCCGAAGATGAAAGGTTAAAAAATTCCGTAAATCTTGTAAACGGCAGTGAGGGGTTGAAAAAAATTGCAGAAATACTAAGGATATATTTTTCAATTTTGGAAGAGTTTTCCTCGGGTTCGAAGTAACAGTAAAGTTATTAGTTTCTGACCTAGAACGAACAATTTTAAACTTACGAGATCCCTGCAAGCACTCCAAGTGGCATCCATTGCATTTGTTTTAACTTTGACTACTGCAGAAAATTGTATAGAGGGGGCGCTGCGACTCCAGTAGAGAGGGAGAGGTTTTCGCTTCTCAGTTCTCACCTCACCCTCGCAAATGTAAACCCCGTAGGAATCCCTGTCTGGGGAAGCATTTCTATATAACTTGTTATAAATTTGTTATGTTACAATAAAACCAAAAAGTCCAATGATCGTTGTCGTTCATTTGTCGCAGTAAGTCTAATTGGATAAATACAATTGGATGACGTAATAAAACAAAACCACTCTCTAAATATGTGAAAATTGGCTTTTGCCCTGCTTACTGACTGATAACAAAAGTTACCAATAGCTTATATTTTTTGCTTGCTGGCAATGTCCGATTCCGTCACCACTCCACGCTATCTGTTCGTCACCGGCACGATGTGTGTTGTTGGAAGGAAGCAGGGTGCTCCGAGGATGATACGAGCTATTCGCTCTGTTTCAATATTACACTCGATTTCCATAGGTTATTAGAAATTATAACGACAATGTTCAACAACAACACCTGTCAAAAATTAAAATAACTCGCCCCATTCAAGAACCTCTCTGAAATGCTCGCTAAAAAGGACGCATTACCACGGGAGAGTTTTAGGAGCTAAAATTTTAAACTTTATTCGTACGTGAATTGAATAGTGAAGGTTTTATTTGTAGAGATTTGAGTCCAGATAGTTTGATTCCTCCAAAGGTTTTATCTCAAAACGTATTCGTTACTCACGCTGCAGCGATGAAAAAAGGGAACTGTTTTACCTCATTTTCGTTGCCAGGGTGTCCAATCTCGAGGATAGGCTGTTGTTCAAATGTATCAGCTTTTCAGTGGAGGACGATATGTTCTTTCGAATGACATTCTCGGTATCACGATGAGAGGCTACAAAATAATTCAACGTTTCGTTCATTTTCACCTGGAATAAAGAAGACAGAAAAATAATCTGATTAAGTGTGAGTAAAAGGCACCGTTTCGGAGTCAGGTTGTGTTTCTTGGTGAAGATTTACTGAATCGATGATTCTGACAGAGCAATGGCGGTTTCAGCCACAGCTTGTATGTCGGTAACAAACGAGACGGCCGCGCCATCGGACAAGGTCATTTGGGAGCTAAATCTACTGTACTGTAGTCAATAATATGAGAAGCCTTTTCCTTCAACTATTTACTACGACACGTTTACATAGTACAACGACATTTAAAGCAAGTATGTACAGCAAGTTATAATATATAGTTAGATCATCCGGTTGGCTTTTCGGGTTCTTTGGCCTACAAGGCCTCCGACCAGGAGAGCTCCGTATCTCTGGTACTCCTAAGCAGACCTCATCCTCGTGGACTCTTGATGTTTATCTTTTTTCTGTCTGCGAATTCAAAGGGATTCCTTTGGCGTTTGAAGTGCTGGTAAGTGTTCGAAGTTTATGAGATTCGAGCCTTTACTATAGTGTCAAAATCTGAAGAGCCCTCGAATCACTATGGGATTTATGCGTTCTATTACGTCGAAACCCACACATTACAAGAACTTTATGGCCTCTTATCCAAGAGTTGAGACCGCTCAGATCAAAAGTTCGCAGATCGATGACGTGTCGTGGGGTAGGTAAAGGGGCATCTCATACTTACTTATATAAGTACTAATTTCCGGTAATAATTGAGACAGTGTCACCCTACAGGGTGATTTTGTAAAGAAAGGGTGATCGGTTCATGTTACCCTAAAACTGCAGTCGGAGAATCAGAGGAAATCTGAAGATTAACAAACAACACATTCTTTTTTTCAGGAGTATCATAACTCGGCTATGCAGTTACTAGTTCAAAGATTCCAGCGTACCTTGAAGCGAAATAACTATGTTTCGGTTTTGTCATAGCACTTGGACGGGTGTGAACTATTGATGCAATGATATATACCTTCTATTAATGCCCGTTCCAAGTAGTTTTTCTTACTGTGTTTGTGTTTTACGCCACTGACCTACGCATCTAAAATCTGTCCTAATCTATTGTGTAGTTGTTCTTTATAATACAAAAATACAGGCGAATGAGAAGAGGAAATGCTTTAGACAATACTACAATGATTTCACACGTGGCACGTGGTCTATACAACTAATGAATTGACATTTTCAACGATGTCTTGTAAATTTTTTTTCTCTACGCTTAAATTTCAATTGTCAGCTCGGAAGATGAAAAAATTTAAGACCATCATTAAAACCCTCAGGCAATTATGTCAGTACGACCCATTCAAAGTGCGTACGACACCACTGTCAAGTGTTTCTGACTTTGAAATAGAGGTTGGATCAAGTGGCTTATCTCAAACGAAGTGGCCTTATAATTTTTTATATCTAAAGTTCTACGGGATTTGTTATCCGTGGAACCACTGAAAAATCTGTCCGAATTTAAAACTGTGGGTTTCCCGAAAGGTAATAACTATCTACTGTAGGTTAGGGTCCTAAACATAGTGGAAAAAAGGCATATCAGAGCTTTTATTTCCTGCAAAAAAAAACTAATTTTAAACTGTCCGATGATTTTCAGATGATGTCTCTTTTGTTATGTCAACGAAATAAAAGTAACGAGGGAAGCTTATTTGCTTACACAAAGCCCTTTAAATTTCAAATTTGTTCCTCGTTTTTTAATTTTAGCAGCCCAATTCTCCTAAAGTGATAAGGGGACTCAAAAGATAGGAAGTGGAAAAAAGTTTTTATTTTTATAGAACACCATTTTTCCTATCTCCATTCAAAATTTCAGCATTTAATATCTTCAGATATCAAACATTTCAATATCAAATACAGATTTTAGTTATTTGGGACAGCAGAGTAGAAAAAATTCCGATATTTCCCGTCCGTTTACTGCTTTAAATTTATTTGAAACACCCTTCCGCAAATCACTGACGAATTGAAAATGTTAGCAGCCACGATGCATTAGTCATAAAGGCGGAAGGATATTGTAACAAAAATCGAATCTAAGCAGAACTGTTTGCTGTGCTACTCTAACGCCTATCTGCGAATCATCCGTCAGTTTACGACGACGTTTATGGACAAACAAGCCAGTGCGGGAACGGGAAATAGTTTCAGTATTGTGAAAAGATCAACGAATGCCAATCCCCGAAAAGAATATGACTGAAAATTTAAGTAACATAAAGTAGGAAGGCCCTGTTTCTCTAGACTCAGAAGGTTCTAATATGTTATAACGTTTGTCTGCGGAAGTAATTAATTTAAGCAGACGCGACCGCATACCAGACATTTTACTAAATAATTATTATATAAAACAAGTGTGCATCTACCGATGCTCGACAATTTAAAATTAAATTTTCAAATTATTGCGCTTACGATCTCTCTTTAGCATGCATGATGTCATTTTCGACCATCTTGGCGTAGCTCGTGGAAACTATTTTCCCCAAGAAAAACATCGAAATTTTCATTTGAGAACACATACCTGTAAAATGTCTTTCTTCCATTCTAGCACACTATCGATCTCTTGTTCCGCTGCGCGTACCCTTTCGATAGCTTCGGCGGATTTCTCGTGGGCTTCCTGAACCTCCACCAATAGGTGAGTGTCCATCCTTAAGAATCGATCTTCCGCATTTTGCAGTCTTGCAGAAATATCCCCGCATCGCATTTCCACTTCCAAGGCTCTCTTCAAAATTTCCTCTTCCCGTTTCGATTCCCTCTCCTCTATTTCAAGCAGTTTCGCAGACATTTCCTCAATTCTCCCCAAAACCTGATTTTTGTCGTCCAGCAATTTCTTTTCGAATGACGACAGCCTCTCTTCCCCCTCCGTAATTTTCTGCTTTAGATGCGTTACGGTGTCTTCTATGCTGGGGTCGTTTGATGTTGAGCCGATCTGTTGAAACAAATGTCAACGTTAAGACAGTAAAGGAAGAAGAAAATATCAGATTCAATTTACAAATGTAACATCGTGCATTGAAACTGGAAAGCTCGTGATCTTGAGACTGGGAAGCCGATAACAACAACAAATTCCGTTGAACATTGTTGGATGATGTTGTAAAAGGGAAACACTATCATTTTAAGCAAAATGCAAACAACAACTCAAATTTCAGAAAGCATGTATGAAACAAAAAATTGATTCGAAAAACTGGGGGCTGAAGACCGATTGCATTTGTTCAGAACCTGCGAATGAAGTATAGGACACACCTAACTTTTGTTTCTTTGGACGGAGTACCAAATACGTTATTTGGAGCCACATGTACTGGTGGGCTTTCAGTATAATGTTAGTCGAATCAGTCATGCCCCTGGATATAAAAACTACATGAGTAGGCGGTGATTCTCGAAACGTGTTTCAGGCGTCCTACTCAACCAATCGTGCACAGCCTTTCTAGTGAAAGGAAAACGGGCTCAAGTACTAAATCGGGACCATTATGGCGAGATTTTGGCGAGATTTCGCTCCCGAGGTCCAACTTTTGAGCCAAAGAGAGAGTTCTCCGCCTCAATAATTGGTGGATTTTTTTTGGTACAATTCTCTCTTTGAAGATCGTGGTACGTATGGCGAGAAGTTTACTTGAAATGTATCTCACTATTTTTAGGCTCGATATTCATGTTTTAATTTTATGAAAATTGTCATCACTCTTAAAATTCAAATTTCTTCTAAAGATTAAACTTTAATAAAATTTTGAACTAAAAGTTTTATAACCATTATAACACATAAATAGCAATACATTGTATCGTCAATATTTAATACGACGCGACGGCTGAAATTTACTTTTCCTCAAAGGATGGCCAATGTTCGAGGAAACAACTGTTTTCTAGCCGTGAATAGCCATTCTTCTAGTTGTCGTTTTAGATTTAACAATTGGTTATATATATATATATATATATATATATATAGAAACAATTTCATTAAAAACTAGGGAAAAATGGGTAAAATATATCGAAATCACTGTATAAAAAACTTGCAAAGCTTTATAAAAATACAAAAGTGTAAAAATACCATATTTTTTAAAAGTTGGAATGGAATTAAAAATTTTACTTAAATTTATAAAACAAACCCCAAAAAACTTTTTTTAATTAAAAAAAATAATGATATAAAATGAAAAATATTAGAAAATTAGGATTATCAATTCTTTTTACATAAAGTTATCAAGAAATATCAATTTTTATAAACATCTAAGTTTAATTATATCGAACTGGAATTTAATTAGCAGCAAAACATCCACCAAACCCACTTAAAAGCATTTTTTTTAAATTCTGAAACATACAGATGTAAAACAGAAAAATCCATTTTGAAATGCGCAAAAATGCTTAAATAGTGTAAGGTAAGTTTGGGTAACTGGGCCATCCCCTCCCAGATTTTTCCTTTACATATCGGGGGGAGGGGGGGGGGAATTCCGCTCTGTTGTGGCAACACTGGTAAGCAGAAGTCAACAAAACAACAGCCCTTTGGTCTCCAGCTTGGTTGAAGAATGCTTTATAGCTGCTAATGTTTTTTATATTTGTCATCCCAAAACATCTTTCTAAAAGGGTGAATTCAATAATTTTTTATGTCTATCTTTTATCTCTTCAAAATTGAAAGTAAGAATTTTTAGCTCAGTTAATGTCAAAATAACCTTCTTTGAAGTGTTTTAACCTATCCTGCATGTTAAAGGTCTGTGGAGGGTTATGAACCTGTTGCCCCATCAGATTTAGTGATTTGGGGCAACTGTACCATACCTTCAGGGGAACTGGGTCCAGGTTATGGCCCAGTTACCCCACACTGATCCACTTACGCTTATATTAACTACTACTAACCTAACCTAAGTAACTGAACTAATTAAGTTATGTTACTAAGTTGAAATAAAGTCATTCAAGACAAAGTCCCTTAGAGATAGAATGTTGGAGATATTTTTACTTTTAAGGGAACAAGGGACCTTCAATCTCGTTCTTCTTTAATTTTCAATATTTTACATTACATACCACATGAGTATAATTAATATTCTTTTCTACTACATTGAAGATACTTCGAATTCACGAATAAGTATTTTGTGGAAGAATCAGACCTGTTTATCAAAAATATCTGAAAAAATGCTAGAATTTTTCAAAAGGCTCCGTGCGTATTCATATTCTTCCGATATCTTCCAAATTTCTCAGAATTAATTGAAGTGTTTGTCATAAAACTGTGCATAATTCTTTGAAAACACACAATATTTTTCAAATTTATAGACCATAAAATAAAGTAAAAACATAAAAAAATAACAGGCAGAATAGAAAAAAATTATTTAAGACTTTAGATTCCTACAAAAAAAAATTAAATGCACATTTATATCTATATACATATGGTAAACTTATAGTAAAAAATTTAAAGACCTTAATTAATATAGAGTGCGCATAGAGCATTTTGTAAAACGTTAGCATTTTTGAAGAAAAAATTGAAAAGCAGTCATTATTCTCCAAAAAATTCCTTATTTTGAACTCTAGGAATTTTCAGTGTAGTAAAAAAGAAAATTAATTATTCTCATTTTGTATATAGAGTTAAAAAATTGAAAATTAAAAATTTCGAGTTTAAAAGTCCCTTGTCCCCTAAAAGCTTGTGAGATTTCAAACATGTTTTCTTTTTTTTTTTCTTACAACTCCACCAAGTCTCACAATACAACCTGATAGCAATGGACTGGATGTTGTTGCAACTTTCTCTCGAGCTTTGATATACAGAGGTTTGACAAACGCGAGTATGCAAAACTTTTGGTGCACATGCACGGGTCAACCCCCCCATCGCGATGAGGATGACCCGTGCATTCACGTCCCAGGTGTGATAGTTCTCTCCTTTCAAAGTCAATTTTCTTTGTTTGTGTTAGACTTATAAAAAAAAGTGTAAATAATATTTTTGTTCACAATCTAATGTTCTTTAATTTTTGCATTCAAATTTTTTACATAAAATCCATATTTCTCAAGTTACCTTCAAAAAACTAAAAAAAGTGTACACATTTTCCAAGATGGCGGCGAAAGTTCAAGTCCGAGTATGTTCATTAGCATGCCTAAACAAACATCCCCACCAATTTTCAAAACTTTAATATTTTTTTTAGCCATTCGTCATAATCGGGTCTGACTGGGGTAAAGTGACTGCTCGTTGAGAAATCAAATCTCGGTAAATTGCAGTCAACTTGTACCTAGATTGAGTTGAACTTGAAAGTGTAGCAGTAAAAGGTATTTATAATTACCTTTTTGAATGTCTTGAGACACAAGGAATGCCATAAAATTTCTTATATGATAACTTAGTAAGTATGACATGTGACAGTTCAAATGGGTAAGAAGGAGTCACCGAGGGAGGAATGAATGAGAGATCGATTTTCATCTTTGATACTTTGGCGCTGCTCTGATCACAGACTCGAACTATCGGTTAGTGATACTGTTAAATCCGTTTCCGGTACTGACAGATACAAATCCTTTATTCATAAGTTTGTATTGTACAAAGTATCTGGGGAAAATGCTAGTTAACTCAAAGAGTTAACTGGATTGAACTAGAACGAGTCGAATTTTAAGCACTCGATGGGTTGCATCGAATTTTCGAACAGTTTCTGCAGTTTGGAATGACTATGAGGTTTTGGAGAAACATTTTAAATATGCGAACACTGATTTCACGAGATATTTTAAAAATAGAAGCACATATTATGAAGGTTTAGAAGAGAAATTACAACATAATTTATCCTAGATTTAGTACTAATATGTGATGCGCTTCAAGAATTGAGTGAATTAAGCTTGGATTTACAAGACCTCGATCTTGACTTGCTTAAGGCGAATTAAAAAATGAAAACTGCAGTACAGGGTTTTGAAGAAAGACAAAAGAATCCTGGATCACACTACAGATATTCTGCCAGAGCGATCAAAATTTGAAGTCTTCATTAAATTGAAATTCATGAAAAAGGTTGTAAAAATGACTTCAGAAGAATTTTGAAAACTTTGAAAAATTCACAGGAAAATAGATTGCTTGATCGTGAAAATGCCTATTTAGTACGAGCGGCTAAAATACTTGATATGAAATTACGGCCTGATAATGTTGTATCGCAATCAACATTTGGAGCGAACGAAATGGGATAACTGTCTATTAAATTTAAATTGAATGAGAGAGAAATTATGCATTGATTTTGCGATTATTTATGAGAAAAAAAATAGTGTCAAAAAAGCTATTACTTTTAAAACTTATAATGTCAACTAGTATTCCAATATCTTCAAGCGAATACGAGCGAAGATTTTCACAAATGAATTGGATTGTTAGCCTAAATAGAGCTTCTTTGTCGAGGAAACTATTTCAATCAACTTAATCGAATCCAAAAGGAACATTGCCTATTTGTCAGGCTTGTTTAATAGATTCAATGACGCAAATCAAAAACTCCAAGGCAATGAGCTGAGTAAAATAAAAACAAAAACTGTGATTTCCGCGTTTGTGGCAAAACTTGTACTATACAAAAAAAAAATTAGGAATAGGGGAATTCAACAAATTTTCCCATTTATTGACAGTAGAAAATCACGATGAAGACATGCTTATCTATTGTCAGCATTTGGATGATCTCCATTCATAATTCAACCAACGGAAGACATTCTTAAAATGAACATACCCGATTGGGTTTTGGACCCTTTTTCAGGATCCAACTCAGAAAAAGCTATAAAATTATTACAAGAAGAACTAATAGAAGTAACAACAAATGCAGAATTTAAATTTAAATTCAAACGCAGCTATCAACAGTTCTGCTATAAAAAGAGATACCGACACTTTACCCTGGATTATAGGGTGTGGTACAAAAATTTTTAATAACGTTTCATACATCCTATTTAAGGGGACTCACGACCCTTAAGTCGAGGAAATAAGGCATATTTTCATACTTTTTGACTCTGTAACTATTTCAATTTACTCCCAATTTTCCCAAATTTTATGTAAATGATAAATTGATATATTTATTTTAGTAAACAACTTTTCAACTCTCAAAATAATTTGAAATATATTTTTTTAAATGCTTTAGATATACCTTGTTTTTTAAGTATTTTTATTGTATACTGGCTTGCGTGCAGAACTTTGAAGTTAATTTTGCACTTAAATGTATAATTCCTGTTTAATATTTAAAATAAATAATTCAAAATACAATTGAACATAAAAAATTCAACATTAAAATATTTTTTCAATTTTTTTAAACTGCTCAAAATATACTTAAAATTTCCTTAAATTTTTGCATTAATTTACCCCTGAAAAAAATAACAAAATGTGCAGTGATTGCAATAATTCTAGTTCAGACGCAATAAAATAACATGATTATGTAGTGATAAAAATTTCATGGAATTATGTTTCATAGTTTTTGAGATATCAGTTGCGGAATGATGCAAAGTTACATTTTGAGAAAAATGAGTTTAAAATTTTTCCTACCATAAACTTGATTAGTAATTAAATATTTAGAATATCAATATCTCCGGAACTAAGCGGAATATTTTCATGCGGTTTGCTTTATTTTGTTCAGAAATGATCAGGATTTAACATATATTTTCTTCAAAACATCGAATGTTTTAAAGATTTAAGGGTAGTGAGTCCCCTTAACCGAACGTGCGTTCATTGTTGTCACAAATCTTTTAACTAAAGACGGAAACCGACTGCAAATTGCTAGTCGCGGTGATTTAAGAATACTGCTAACTAAAACAGTATGAATTAATTGATTGCTGTGCACCATATGCAGCCTTCACATTCGTTTTACTGTTATTTGTACTAAAAGATTATTAACCTTCGTTATCTCAAATTTCTGTGCGCAATGCGAATGTAACTATGGTTGATTTTAATAAATAATTTTATAATTTAAAGCTGTCTAATTTACAACAACATATTTCTTCACTATGTTCTATATAGGTAGAAAAAATATGCATAAAAGGCGAAAATTTGTCATTGTTTACTCGCATAGGAAGATAGATTTCCAGGGGGGCGGTGAGTCATTTCTTTTCTCGGAAAAGGGGGCGGTAGACCAAATAAGTGTGAGAACTCTGTTCTAAAGGCTTAGATCCCCACCAAGAAGTCTTTTTTAAAAATTTGAATTTTAAGTGGTTTAAAACGAGCTTAATCCCCCCATCCCTCAAAAAAATTACAATGTATCTCTGGAACCATAAGACCTAAGCCGCTGAAATTTTGAGTAGTGGTTCCTCTTAATCCCTAAGAACTCATTGCGAACTTTGTTTTAAAAAAGCAAATTTTTAAGGTTTTAAAGGGGCCAAACCTCCCCTTCCTACCCCCCCAAAATACTATCATTGGAAGACTAAGGCCAAGGAAATCGAAATTTGAATCGTGGTTCCTCTTAAGGCTGCTATGTACTAAGAAAAAAAATCGTATCTCCCTTTTCCTCTTCTTGCGGACTCTTGTGGTGGGAGGAGTCCAGTTGAAAGTTTGAGAATTCCATCCTCCCTTAGGATTGACATTTTGAGGGAATGTACTGGCTCTCTCTATATATAGGGGGTCAAGAGCTACGCGCCAATCACCTCCCCTTTCCAAATCAAGCTTCAAGCGAAGCTTCAAACCGGTGGTCTGTAGCTGGTCTGTAGCGGGCGAAAATTCAAAACGGTCCGAGACTGAAGATTTTACTATCAGTTGACTCATGACTACGATCGGCCCCGCCATAAGCATAAAAGTAAAATTAAGACCGACTTTCACAAAATCAACGAGAAAATAAACAAAGCAAAAAAAAATAAATAAAAAATATAACATTCACTGAAAGAAAGTTCTGATTTTGTGTGTTGAAACAGTGCTGCAAATTATCCTTATCTACAGAGAAATTTAGTACTTTGAAACTGTTTATTAATATGAGTTCGTTACATAAAATAGCAAATTACGGATTTTAATACTAGGTCTCTGATAAATTGGGATTTGTCGGGGAAAATGAAATTACGTTTAAAAGAATTAATCTCAGAAAACTTTGAATCTTCAAGGAATTGCCCAGAGGATTCCGATAAATTAAAGATATCTGCAATATCGCCCCGACGAGCGATATCGCAGATATCTTTAATTGCAATTTCGATCTAATCATTTGGAAATCACCGGTCATATGCTGCTAATAAATACCCTGTGTCAGTATTATAAAACATGACTGTGATTAAAAATTTTAGAAATCTTATGATCAGCTTTCACAAATTTTAACCTATTCCAATTGAAGCGAATACAAGTGGAAAACTGCCACATCTTACTTTATCCATCTATTGAAGTTAGTAATTTGATATCTAAAAAAACTGCTTATCTTTTGTGTATAATGATATTAGGAACTTTGATGTGATAAACGTATCTGTAGTTTGGAAAATTTGAGAGCCATAGATCATATTTTGAATTATTTTATCAAAACATAGTAAGAACTACATTTTTTCACTTTAATTTATTCGTACTTAATAAGTTTTTTAAAAATTCATTTCCATTCAGTAACGGTAAATGGATCTGATATCAATTTATTAAATCTGAAATTATGGATTTGAAAAAAAAATTATATTTCAAATGATATAAAATTATTATGTTCTCTCTACTTCGGAAATAACACTTAAACTATACTTTTTTTTCTAATTTCTAAAATGTACCTTTAATGGACTTGCTATCTTGTCCTTGATAAATAAAGTATATTAAGAGTATTTTCAATACGTGAATTCTTAACTTCTTAGATATAACTGAGCCATTTGAATAACCTTTTTAATGCATTTTGGTGGCACAAGAATATTTGAAAACCATTCTTCCCGACGTCGTCTTTGTGTGCGTTAAAGTAAACAAACACTGACTTCTTGCACATAAATTTCAGAAAAAGATTCAATATCTTAAGAAAATCGTCTAATATACAAAATTACTTTAAAATAATTGTGCAGGGTTATTAAAAAGTTTTCACATGACACAAATGTAGAAATCCTAGAATAATAAAAAGGTAGATTGCCTTGTTGTAAGTTTCTCCAAACATGTCGGGTCCCATGGATAAGACATTGAAAGAGGCGCAAAAATGAGGCAGAGTAAAAATACGAAATTATCATCAAATAGAGATAAAATATAATAGAAACTAATAATAGCAACTAGTTTCAAACTAATTGATATAGTTTAAGCCTCGGACAACGGTGTTTAATGCATTCACGAAATTTTTCAATAGTACATTCAAAACTCCATTGATTCGTTCTTAATATTTCTTATACCTTTAAGATGAACTGGAAAAAAAGTTTTATCTCTGTATATATTTTCTTACCTTTTTCTTTTTTACCTATATATACCCATAACTAAATACCCGTGCTTCACTACGGAATACATTACTACCACCAATTATGTAATCGGGTTTCTTCAATTTAAATTAACTTTAGTAGTAAGTGTGGTCATTTCTTAGAGGAGTTCACCCTATAATTTAAGGACCACGATCCAACATTAAATACGGGTTTTTAGATTTATATTTATTTTTTAATTTGGGGGGTCTTGTGCCCCTTTTAACCCAATTATGGTTGGATTTTTTAGCTTTCTTAGTGAGCACCTATGGCCTTAGATGAACCACCATGCAAAATTTCAACTTCCTAGGTCTTATCGTTCCAGAGATATACGTAGAAATCAGTCAGTCCGTATTTTATTTTGAGAGTTTAAGTCCCTTTTCACATATTAAAAGTTTAGATTTTTTAAAAATATTTCTTAAATGTTATTGTTAGTGAGAGCCGAATAGAGTTTTTTTTTTTAAATAGTTTTTCGTCTACTATTTACAGCTGATAATCAGATAAAATTGGTATTGTCAGATAGCCTGAACTTTTCTGCAAAGCGCTACAGGATTCATTTTATAAATTTCGTCCACCGAAGGAATTTACGAGCGTTTAAAACACACTATACCAGATTTTCCCCCGAATAATATAATTTTTAAAATATTAATTGCATTTAAAAAAACGAAATATGTCCCCCCATGTAAAATTTCTTTCTCTATGACGGAGTACAATTTTTTAAAAAAAGTCTTTGAATCCAAGTCGGCAATCAGTGGACAAATTTTCTCCATAGGTTAACATTGAGGTGAGCGAATCCGATGGGGTTAGTACATAGCAAGCTTAAGCCCTATATGCTCAATAGGAATTTATTTAAAAACTACAAATTTATTTTTAAACGATATACAAATAGGTGGGTTTAAAGGGGCTCCCCCCTAAAAAAAAGTAACTGACTGGTCACAGTATCTCTGGAACCGTA
The DNA here is from genome assembly GCA_907164885.2 of Dolomedes plantarius. Classification (NCBI taxonomy): domain Eukaryota; kingdom Metazoa; phylum Arthropoda; class Arachnida; order Araneae; family Dolomedidae; genus Dolomedes; species Dolomedes plantarius. The sequence continues at coordinate 142,717,893 of OU015500.1, read as the reverse complement.
AAGTCTCGAAAACTGAAATTTTGCATAGGAGTTCCTCTTTGGCCCTAGGGGCTCACTAAGAAAGCTTCTTGAAACTTCAAGGTGGTTTAAAGGACTGAAACCCTCAAAATAAAACACTCACTTATTTATCCCTTTATCTATGTAACCAGAGGGTTTGGAAGCTGAAACTTTGCCCTCTGGTTCCCCTAATACCGCGGGTGCTCATCCAGAAAGATTTTTTTTAATTCAACCTTTCGGGGTGTTAAAATAGGATCTTAAACCCTCCCCCCTCTCCAACAAAGAAAATCTATATCCCATATTTACTGTCGGATCACTGCCGTTAAAGAAAAGGGTAGACTCCCATGAAGAATGGCAACTCTTTGCTGCTAAAGATAATTTAAATTAAATTTACCAACTGACATAAATGATGTTAGTAATATGTATTCCATCACGAAGCATGCGTATTCAGCTAATACATTATCTCTCTCTATCTATCTATCATCTATATCATCTATCTATCTATCTATCTATATATATATATATATATATATATATATATATATATATATATATAAAACAGTTCCGTAACTGATTCATTCATTCACTGACTGACTGACATACAACGCACAGACCAAACCGCTGGACCTAAAGGGCTGAAATTTTGCATGGCGATTCTTCTAATAGTGTAGGGGTGCACTAAGAAAGATTTTTCAAAAATTCTTCTTAGATTTTTTTAAATTAAATTTTTAAGCTGTTTTTTAAACTTTTTTTTACGTTTGCATTTAAAATAATACATTGAGGGTTATAAAATTTATATCACGAGAAAGATCATAAAAATTCCTTCAAAATGAAATTTTTTTCGAATTTTTACCTCCATTTCCTGATTTTTAGTGAATTTTTAAAGATTAATTTTTAGAATTTAATTTATTAAATGCTGATCACGTGATTTCTTTTTCTGGTACTTTCAATAAATTTATCGTCACGTGCGTAACAACTAAATAGACAAAAAAAATATTTTTTTCTCTTTCTAATGCAGCAGACGATTGGATATTATCCAAAAAAATGCATATCCCTTACGATTTTTTTATAAATATATATATATAGATAGATATATACTTTACATCAATTGTATACATTGATCATCGCATTTATCATAAACTAGCGGCCCGTCCCGACTTTGTCCGGGTTGAACAAAATATTATACCAATAAATTTCCAGTTGATAGCCAATAAATTGTAAATCTTTTTTTACTTTAAATGTCCAGTAAAAAGCGTAGTTCCAAATGTAGTTTTCTTCAATAAACCCTTTAACGTTGCCAGTTTCAAAAATCCTTTTTGTATTTATCAATACCTCCCTCCTCTACTTGAATCTTAAAAATATTAAACCTTTTCCTTACGGGGTGGGATAGCATATATCCGAAGCACATACTCTCGAAAAATACGGTGTGATGTCGGCAGAGATATAGTCTAGAATTCCACTTCGTTGTGACTTTCCTAACGTCTTTGCCCGCAAAGAACAATTGGGTGACATTCTGGGAACGGAGGGTCAATCTTGCCGAAAAGGACTGAATAATAATCTTTTGTCGTTCTAGCTAGAGGCTATTTCTTTTCAGGCGAGAGACATCAGAAGGGCGGTTCACCCGCGGTTCATCCATTTTCAGCCATTTGAGAGATGAAAGAGGCACGGAGTGCCGATGAACTACTATTGAAATTCTTCTTCAATAGTAAGAAAGCAATTAACCACTCTTTCCCTTGACCACCCACGCTGAATGTCCCCCACGTAAAATGGGGATAGGAAGTAGATAACATTTTCCCGTTGTAAAGAGCGATTTCGAAAAACGGACCCCGTAAGCTAAAGGGTGTTGCTATGGTTACTTGACTGCGGTTGACAAAGGAAAAGATGTAAGGTACATTTTAATGTACAAAAGTTGTACATTACCCTCCACATACAAAATCTGCTCTCTCTCTTTGTATATTATTATAGAAGTATAGATACACATTGGTATCCCAAAATTAGAATAAGAGATGAAATAAAAATACAAAAATAAAAAAGGATTTTAAGTAAAGAATGTATTTTTAATTATTTTAAGCACCTAAAATAGTATTCAAATTAATATTACGTTAGTTATTAATTAAAGTTAATTTTTTTAAAAGAGAGAGGTTAAGAGATGAAATAAAAATACAAAAATAAAAAAAGGATTTTAAGTAAAGAATGTTTTTTTTAAATAATACTAAAATTTTTTTCAAATAATATTCTTAAAATAATATTCAAATTAATATTACGTTAGTAAATAATTAAAGTTAACTTTTTAAAAGAAAAAGGCATGCCGGAGAACGGCTAGGTTCGAACCACTATCCTCAGAACAGAAGCCCACCGCGATAGCACCACGCTAAGGATCGTTGAAGACTTCGGCACAAAAAGCGGTAGAGGACAGTAGCGGTAACAATGGAGATTGTTAGGATTAAGCCCCTAACTTTATTTCTACTGATCAGATATACATAATATACAGCCTATGTCCTTCTGGAATACTGTGCCTTTCAAACAGTGAAAGAATTTTTCAAATAGGTGCAGTGGTTCCGGAGATTACCCTCCACGTACAAAATCGCTCTCTCTGTTTATATATAAGTATAGATTATAGAATTATAGATACACATTGGTATCTCAAAATTAGAGTAAGAGATGAAATAAAAATACAAAAATAAAAAAAGGATTTTAAGTAAAGAATGTTTTTTAATTATTTTAAGCACCTAAAATAATATTCAAATTAATATTACGTTACTTAATAATTGTGTGCACTGCCGCCATCTTGGATTTTTTTTGCCAACTTGGCGATTTTACCGTGTTTTGAGGAGTGGAAAATTTCTCGCCAATGTGTTTTAAGCGGTGTTTTCAAAACGCTGGACTTTGAAATTTTTTAGCTTTTTTAATAAAAACCACCTGTTTAAATTATGAACCTTAGAAAAATTTTTGAAAAATCATTTAAACGTTGGACTTAGATTTATTTTTGGGTTTTTGATAAAAACCACTTTTTTGAAAAAATCATTCTCAAATATTGGAAATTTTGGGTTTTTCTTTTAGCTTTTTTAATAAAAACGACCTTTTTAAAATGTGAAACTTAGAAATATTTTTGAAAAATCATTTAATCGTTGGACTGAGATTTTTTTTTGTCATTTTTAATTAAAAACTACTTTTTCAAATTATGATCCATATGAAAAATTTGGTCAAATGAATTTTACTTACAGATAAAATTTCAATGCCATCTATTCAGTTTGCCCTAACTCTTTGACTAATAGCAATGAATCACCAAAATATTATGGCAATATATTGTTAATTAGAAAAAAAATACAGCATTTTCGTACCACCTAAATAACTTGCAATTTAAAAATTATCTAAAATTCAGCTTTGAAAAATGTAAAATAATTATGAACCCATAAATTTATGGTGAGTAACCAGATCCACTTTTTTTATTTTGGGGGGGGGGGGGGTTAGGGCATTGTGGTAATGAAATTTTACTTCAGATTTGACCTTAACCAAATATTTGGTGCATACAATAACATCGGGACAAGGATTATTTAACCATTTATCCTGCTGTGTTGGAAATAAGAAAAAAAAAACCCTTTTCCTAAACCAATAACTTAACCTTAACTAACTTTTTAACTTAGGTTCCTGGGGAGAGAGAAGTTGAACTTCAGTTATTTAAATTTATTTGTAATCCACTACAACTTGGAATTATAAAATATTTTAAAATATATTGTATTTAAAATGTATACTGTATTTTACATTTTACGAAAAAATGATGGCAGATAATTTTTACTTCAAATAAATGAAATGGTGTATCATTATAGTATACTAATTGACAATCGATAAACAAAATTAAAAGCAACTTAAATTTAATAAGTTAACGAAAAACTGATAATGGATTCAAAAATTTTCAACAAAAAGACTCTTAGTTTTAAAAATAATTTACTCTTTTGAGTATAGTCAATTTGACTCAGATTTCCAGGTCAAGGCCAAGATCTGACCTAAAATTATTATACTGTAATTAAAAGATCACATCAGAAATAACCGTTTGATCTTAAAATTAGAGAATTTGACATTGCTTTATTTTTACCAGAACGCAATAATTATCGCCATGCGAAATGCGCCAAACCCTGGCGGAAAAATCCAAGACGGCGGCCGTGCACACAAATCTAGAGTATCCCCCCCTAACTTTATTTCTACTGATCAGATATACATAATATATAGCCTATGTCCATCTGGAATAATGTACCTTTCAAACAGTGAAAGAATTTTTCAAATAGGTGCAGTGGTTCCGGAGATTACCCTCCACGTACAAAATCGCTCTCTCTCTTTATATATAAGTATAGATATATATATTTATTTTTTGGCATAAATTGCATACGTTGACCGTTGTATTTAATTTGAATGTACTCCGTAGCGAAGCGCAGGTTTTCAGCTAGTATATATATATATATATATATATATATATATATATATATATATATATATATATATATATATATATATATATATGTATGTATATATATGTATGTATATATATATATGTGTGTGTGTGTGTGTGTGCATAAGACAATAAAAAGAAATATTCATTTTTAGGGCATAAAACTAGAAAAGTATAATTCAATAAACCTAAGAATATGAGCTGAAACATTATTCGACTAGTACAATTATGAAAGAAAAATTGTATTTCAAACTTACCGGGAGAAATGAAAGCAGCGAAGCTGAAATGAGAAGAACTCGAAAGCTGTGAAACTCCATTTCGAAGGATGGCTTGGTAACAGTACTGGGTAACAGGGCGCTTCTTGCGGTATTTAAACGAGTTTTGGTAATCAGATACAAAGTATGACTTTGAACGGTCACCGCCTCCAGACTTTATCTTTAAGAGGTTTTAAGTCCCACTTTAGTCAGATCGAGTGTCAGCTTGAAAGAAAAAGAAAAAGCTTGGGAGAAGAAGTGCAACAGCTTCAGTCCGGAGGTGAACAGGCATTTTTTACTCATTGAGAAGGTGAAAAGGGCAGATGGCGTCAAGAGTTCTCAGAAGCGTTATTCGAGACCAGAGAAGTGAGACGCATGCAAGGAAAACAAAAATGAAACTGAAGATCCTGCAACGGATAAGCAACGGATATGCAAGTCAGTCGTTGCGGCGCCTTCTGATTTATTTTTTTTTTTTGGAGAGGGGAGTAATTATTTATTCATTAGGATTAACAACGCTCCATTTCCTCTGCAATAAACTGCTGTAAAATATTATAATTATCTTCAAGTTCAATAAATAAGAATTAGCTTATGATCAAACAATCTAAGCAACTTTGTGCGTATGCTAACTTGAAACTACCGAAAATGAAAATAAATATTCGCGCACCTCTAGACGCAAAAAAATATGGGAAAATCGGGAGTACGCTAGCGAACAAAATTCAAGCGAGTATTAGGACTCCAGTACATATTCTCTCTCCTCGTGAGTTAGCAAGCTTCTAGATATTGCAAATTAGGTGAAACAGAAGACGAGCTATCCCATTCGGGAGTCTGGATAGACTTAAATAGGCGAACATAAAGGTAGAGAAGTTGTCAATTAGCACAGACAACGTTCGTCGGTGGGGAGGTCGGGGCATACAGAGGGTTACTCTATTGCGTCCGAAGACCTCGATCTGTCTTAGCCACATTACAATTGCGAGGCAACGGACATATAACCTCGCGGAAGACCCTAGTACAAGAATAAGTTGGGTCGCTTCTTAACGGAGACTAAACTAAAGTGACCACTATGCTAGGCGAGCAATTCTTATCAGTATCCCTTTGTCATCTTTTTCCAGGGTTCTCCACCCCCCACCCCCTCACCACTTAATAAGGTACCGCTTAAATTGCCGGTGGAGTCCAAATCATGAGTGACGTGTTCTCATCTTTGATGAATAAAGACAGTTTAGATTCTAAACCTTAGCTAAATTTTGCTTTGGTAGAGCTTGGAACTCGTAATTTTCTTTAGAATATTCGTGAATGACCAAGTTTTTACCAGAGGATTTTATTGCTAGGGAAGGAATCATTCTAAGTACTCGTACCGATCCGCAGATCGGAAGGGAGATTCTTTAACAGGCGAAGGTATGTGGATGAAATTCTACGTTCTCAAATCAGGCTTTTCAGAAGGGACGAAGGGAGGATAATCCCCGACCTGGATGAATACCTTGAAACTGAAGATTTCACTCGGCCGGTATTCTCGCCGATTCTGCATCCTGTTGAAGAATTCTAAGATCGCCCAGGGTGCTCCCTGATGTGAAGATAGCAAAAATATATTGCTTACCTCCGTCTCGGCGGTGCAGCTGTCTTGGTACTAAATAATTTCAGATACACGAACATTAAACATGTATTTATTCAATCTACTACGAAAAAAAAAGAACGTTACAGCAGGGCCCGACTTTGACCCAATGGGGCCCTGGGCAAAGCAGACTTTGGGGGCCCCCTCCAAGGACAGATCCAGAGGGAGGCCATGTGCCCTCCCCCTCCAGGAGTAGATTTCCACATGAACATGTGGGACACTCACCAAGGCCCCCCCCCCATAAATTCGGACCGGAAATTCAAAAAATTTTTGACCAAAAAGTCAAACATTTGAATAATAATAATAATAATAATAATAATAATGTGTTAATTAATTTACTTTTAATGTTAATAAATAAATTCAGGAAATTTTCTTTTGAAATGAATATAGTGGGTGCACTCTGCCCCACCCAGGATTTTTTTCTGTATCCGCCACTACCCACCTTTACTGAATTAACCTAAAACCAAATTTTCAAAAATATGTACAACTTAATACTAAATTAGGGGGCCCCATAAATTTGGGGGCCCTGGGCAAGTGCCCCACTTGCCCATGCGGAAATCTGGGCCTGCGTTACAGTACTACGATACAAAAACGGAAAATTACATAAACAGAAGTAAGAAAGGAATCATGGGATAGCTTCTGGTTTGCTCCGGTTTGGCGCGCGCCTTGGCGACTTCAGGGTTGCATGAAAAGGTTAATTTTCAAAATGTGTGATTACTTTTCAACACTCCCCGCCTTCCCCTTACGAGAGTTGGTAACAGCAAAGAACTGTTCTCCCAAAATAAAATTGTATATTAATTCCATCGGTATGAACTCACAGTCTGGGTAATTCCGAATACACACGATGCGGTACCTTCAAATCATTTGAGTTCGCGTCTGACTTTTCAGACAACACAGATGAACTGATGTCTCCTGTTTCTCATTTTAAATGTCTTTTCAGTACGATTATTGGACGTCAAACATTTTAGTACGTAATACGCTTCTATTTAACACTAACTCGCCAAAAGGCCTGTTTTTAAATAAAAGTTGTATATTTTTTTTCACTCTGAATGCAGGCAATTGTCAGCATAATACGGGAAATAATAAACTCAGTAAGTCCACGGGAAATAATCAACAAAAAAGGCACCACCCAGTGGTTGAAACACCGTATTGCTCGCCAAGAGAGGAGGGGCATAGACTCGTTGAGCGGAATTAGCCCAAATTCCTGCTTAAAATCCACAAGAGTTTGTTAGTTAATAATTCACTGCCCTGCCGGATTCATGGTGTGAATTGCCTCCAGGATAGCTTCAGACATACACTCATGGACAAAACAATTAGCGCACCAAGAAGGAGTCGTCAAAATGAAACGAAATTTTACATACGTAATGACTACTTTGATATAAGTAAATGATAAGAAAATCAAAGAAAAAGGATAATT
>OU015500.1:142672675-142705175 GCA_907164885.2 Dolomedes plantarius | reverse complement strand
TCTCAAAATTTCTTTGTTTGGACTGAATCTCTCTTCGATACTCGTCTCAGCACAATCTAAAATATTGAAAAAGACCAATTTATAGTTTTGGACAGTTGAGATTTCAGGAGCTACGTCTTTTGATTTTTCCCCAGGCATTACCTTTTACTTTGATGTTCTTTTTTCCTTAAAATCTACTTCCACTTCTACATCAATCTTGTAATCTTCTAAACAGCTATTAACTGTACTAGCATAATATCTTGTTTTTGATTACAGAACCTGAATTATTTATCACTTCTTTTATTGCTCACTTGTTAAAGCAACGTCTGCACAAAGTTCCAGGCGGTAGAATAGTCAATGGTTTTACTTTGTAAATATTTTGAAACAGGAGATGTAACCAGGAATAAATCTAGTAAAACAATAGACATGAATAGGTTCTCAAATTGTGACCATTGACTGGACAAATACCTTGACATGAACTTTGATTTGCAGTCAAAACTTCCAATTTATATTTCTTTTAAAACGGTAATAAAATTGAATAGCTTTCCTGGGTTTACACTTTCCTTACTCTTTAGCAACTCTTTTTCAATAATCGAAGAAAGAGCTTTGTGTTTGCTCCAACACCTTGTGGCTCCTATTTTTTTGCAACCTGTACAGTTTTTCATGAGCAATATGTTTTCTTTTTGTTTCTGCCTCCCATACGGTCATTCTTTTGTAAGATGAGCATATAAAAATAGCAGATTCTTCCACCAATCCAAATAAGTTTTCTGCTTGGAGCACCTTTGTTGTTGAATCAGCCACAACAAAGTTCAGTACGTGTCCCATACAGTGAGTGTAAATAAGATCTTCGTTTTCCTTTTGGAACTGAGCTTGTACACAAATAACAGCCTTTCATATTGTTATTCCCGTCAAATGAGCACGCAATAATTCAAGGTGCACCCATAAAGTAACCGGACATTTTTTTATAAATAAGAAAAATATTACTCACCTTCAACTAAATTTATCTCCTTCAAAATAATCATTAAAGGAGTCTATACAATTTTTCCAACGTTTCTCCAAGTCATCGAAACACTGTTTATAGGCGTCGGAAGTAACCGTTCGCAAAATACGCGTCACATTTGATCTAATATTCGAGACGTTTTCAAATCTCTGTCCTATCATGGTCATCTTAAGCTTCGGAAAAAGGGAAAAAAATCAGCTGGTTTTAATTGGGGAGAATATGGTGGGTAATTCATCACTGAAATTGAATGCTTATCAAGGTATTGCTGTACAGAAATTGCTGTAGGGGGCCAAGCATTATCGTGTAAAACAAGCCATTGCCCAGATTCAAACAATTCCTTCCTAACTCGCCTTATCCTGTTTCTTAATCGAAAAAGCACCTCCTTGTAAAAATACTGATTAATTGTTGGATTTTCAGGAAAAAAATTGTTGTGAATAAGTCCTTTGTAATAAAAAAAATGAAAAATCCATGAAAGGACAGAGATTTGAAAACGTCTCGGATATTAAATCAAATGTTACGCGTATTTTGCGAACGGTTAGTTCCGACTCCTATAAACAGTGTTTCGCTGACTCGAAGAAACGTTGGAAAAATTGTATAGACTCCGTTGGCGATTATTTTGAAGGAGATAAATTTATTTGAAGGAGAGTAAAATTTTTCTTATTTATAAAAATTGTCCGGTTACTTTATGGGCGCACCTTGTATTTCATGTTGCAATGCCATACTTGGTTAATTCTGATTTTATAAGTTCGTACAAAGAAAGTCCACTTGAATCATCAACTACTGTTATCTTTGAAAGTCTTTCATATATCTTTCCTTGGACGACATAGCAGACGCAAATTGCCAATTGTTCCATTATAGCTATATCTTGGATACTATCTACCATCACGCTGCATATTATGCTAGTGTGAAGGTTTTTCAAAATAATATTACAGCCCATCGAACTAATTACTTTGATTAGCATGTTGATAAGGTTTTTGAGAAAAATGTCATCAGAGAGCCTCGTCCAATCGGTCCTTTAGTTAACTTTCCTACAAGCCGTTATACCAGTTTTCAGCTTTTCGGGCATTGTCGGCTTTTGAATATCATCTTTAGTTTTTCTTGCCACTTGTACCTTCTTATTTGGTACTAGAGTTACTACATGTGAGCCTTCACCCCTGTTCTTTACTCTCGTCATAGGTTTCCCAACACTAATTTTCTTATCTGCCTCAGTGTAACTCTCCTTTCCCTTCGACTTTTCCAAGATATTTAAATGTCCAAGCAAATAAGAGATCGACTTCTGTTGCTCTTTAGTTACTTTAATATTCTCTTGGATATCGTCGTTCATATTCTTCTTAGTATCGGCACTCCATTTGGAGACGCTGATAGCATTGTTCGACGCCTGGTGGCGTACTGGTTAAAAGCTTCAAACTGCCACACCACAGGTCCACAGTTCGATCCTGCGACTGGGAAAGGTCGACTCAGCCTTTCATCCTTTTTGTGGGTCGATAAAATGAGGACCAAGCATGCTTCGGAACTAACTCTGGAGGTCCCGCGTCAGGTTGACCACCTGACCGAGACATATGATGTATGGCATCCCTATCCAACGGTCAAGAAAGCGGAGATGGGCACCACAGGCCTTGGTCCACACGGACTGTTGCGCCATGAGTTGAGCTGATAGCATCGTTCAGTTTTCATCTCCATCATTAAAGGCGACCCAAACTTCCCCTCCTCCGACGTTTGAGACTGAGCCATAGGCACTTAGGGACTCCGGGACAAGGACGCCAATTGGGCCCCCTGGGTAAATAATGAAACATTTTTCTAGAGACTCCCCTCCCACGATTCATAAATTAGTTCCCAATAAGACAGTAAGATATTCGATTTATGCATTCTATTCACTGTAAACCGAAATTACCATTTATCCAAAGAAGATATTTTACTATACAGTCGATATGACTATTAATACAGTTACAATATTAAATTGAAATAATCGTTTGAAAGGGAAAATATCAGAAGCACAATATTTTACCTAATAAGGTCATGGAAATTATAAGGATTATGAAAGAAGGAGAAATCTAATAGTTAATTTTTATAACTCCTTCGATTCCATAAATTAATAGAGACAATGTAAACATATGTTGCTTATGACTGATTGATAACACGAATTTGTAGGTTAGTCTAACTATTAAACTTCTGACATTGCAAAACCGTATAAACCACATTAGACTACTAAAATGACTTTTTCCTGGATCTTTCTGTGAAATAATATCAATGAGTTTAGAAAAAATCGTTGCACTTTTGTGTTCTTTTTTTTAAGTGTTTATTTGTATTTCTCTCATGCTAATATCTTGTCAGTTTTAAAATGGAGAGCAATATTAGAAAAACTGAGACACAAAAAGATCAATCGTTTACTATTAGCGGTAGCACTGAGGAGGATGAAACTAGACAAAAACTTGACCAGTCGTTTTCAGTTAACGATAGTGATGCAGGGAAGTCTGATCATGAGAATAAGAAACAATCTCAGTTCACTGATATTTTAGAGAGAGATTTAAAAGACATCATTCCTTTCGACCCTCAAGGGGGAATGAAATTAGAAAAATGGCTTCAGTACTTTGAAGAGAAATGTTCCCAAGAAAAAAGTCAGATGACTGGAAGGTACATAATGTGTCTAAGCATTTAAAGGGAGAGGCGCTTACTGCTTTTGTAAACTCGTGTTTACATATTCAGGATTGGACTGAGTTAAAAAGTACTTTACAAGAAATATTCTTTGAAACTGATAGTGCAGATTTTTAAGAATTTTCTAACTTAAAGTATAAGATGGGAGAAGATTTAAAAGTATATTTTCAAAAAAATTGAGATAGGGAAAAATTTAGGATTATCCAAGAAAATAATAGCAGAAGGCTTAACAGAAGGGTTGAATTCACAGATGAGATTGACAATAGCTGCAAATCCTCCTCAGACAACAACAGAATGATTGGTGTTAGCCACTAAATTAATTAAGATAAACAATGAAGGAAGTAAAACCAACCCTACTCCCCGAAATATTTTTTTCACTCCCAGGTATGATCATAATAGTCAACAATTTAGACAGAATTATTATCTCCAGTCTCAATAATTTAGGCCAAATTATAACCAACAACCTCAGTTTAGACAGAATTATAACCAACCACCTCAGTTTAGTCAAAATTATAACCAACAACACCAATTTAGACAATGGCAGCCCAGAGGGGACCAGAGTTCGGAGAATAGACCATTTGTGCATAGACCGAATAACGAAACTAATCATCACCAGCAATATTTAAACTTACCGCCCAGACCTTATCGAAAATGTTCAAATTTTGGCATTAATAATGCATATCATTGGGAACAGACGTGTTCATTCGCAGAAAGAATAGCAAGAATGCCATTGTCAAATCAGAATCAAACACAAGAAGATACTGAATTTCAGGAAGACCAATTTTCGCAATGACAATTAATCGCAGTAAGAAGACTATATAGTTACAGTGACTTTCAAGTTCGCAATTTACAGATTTTTTAAGACATGCTGTGACAATTTCTTATAACTTGTTTTTTTTTTTGCATTAATTGCTAAAATTACAATTGTCACACAATGCTGATTACCACATTGTACTACAATACAGAGGCTGTTCACACATTTTTTAGACGATGTATATTGTATTCACAAAACTAAATTACATAAAATTCTTGTGTTTTAAATGTTCTATTTGACATCCCTTATTCTGAACTATATTTCGACACCGCAATTTCCAGGATAATAATACCTTTTGAAGTGTCAGAAGAGGCATTCTATCCCATTCCTCCTGAACAGCTTTCCAGAGTCCTGTAAGGGTTTTAGGACGACGTTTGGATAATAAAGATTTTAAAAGTCCGAAAGCACAAAAATCCATATGTGATACATCGGGAGATTTAGTAGGGATATCAGTGAAGGGTACGGCCTTGATACCAGTTTTTGTTCCATTTCTTTTAGGAAATTTACAGTGGATTTTGATGTGTGACTGCTAACTTTGTCCTGATGGAGTCTCACAAATTGATGGCACTGTGGGTAAAGCGATGGTATTTCATTCAGAAAAATTGGCGATAAAATATGTTCCTGATAGTATTTGGAGTTAATCTTGACATTTTTTTCCACTCTCTTTATTTTTAACTTGCCATTATAAGAAAAACCAGCAACAATCACGAATCCCTTAGAAAAACTTTCTTTCGATTCTTTGAACCATGTACTTAAATTTTTTTCTCCCCTTTTATGATAATAAATGGCTCTTTTTTTGTTCCAATCATTTAAATACACCCATGATTCATCTATTGTGACAATTGTTATCCATTTTTCATTCGATAAGTATTTCTCATATAGAATTCTGTAGCGTGTCCTGCGTTCAGCGATATGATTTGGAAGAAGACGATGCACATTGCGTTTTTTAGCTTTCTTAAGATTTAAATCAACGTTTATCATTTTGTTTATAGTGGACACCGATCATTTTAATGATTTTTCAACTGTCCTTTGACTAGGGGGATTTTCTTTTAACATTAAACAACGTACCTTTGCAATAGTCGAAGATGTCCGTTTTTCCCTTGGATACTTGTTTGGAATTTTTGTCCCACTTGAGGCTCCAATTTGACGTTTTTTTCCTTTCTTGTTGACGATATTACCTATCGACGCTTTAGATATCACAAACCATGACTCTCACATCGTTTTTGGATAACGGAGTATGCACATTTCTCTTCGGAAAGAGCATAAATGTAGCCTTCGAAACACTGCTTTGTTAAAAACGCCATTTTGAATAAAAACAAAACTTTCAAGCCGCAGACGATAATTTTGACTTTTAAAAACATAGTACAATTGCAATTATTTCTTTTGCAGCAAACGATTTTCTATTACCGCTTACCAAAATCGTCTAAAAAATGTGCGAACAGCCTCTGTACATACAATTTTAGACTATTACATTACAATATTACTTATATACTTACTGGGGTGATGTAAACTTCCCCTTTACGAGTAAAAAATGCTTTAAAGGAAAGATGCACCCAGTCATCCGCAAGATTTAAATATCCCAAATATCAAAATAATTTTTTTACCTCCAAATACAACTTCTTTACTTCAAACGTTCGATCAGGGAATTATAGCTACATTCAAAACCAATTATATGAGGACGTCATTGCAATGCGTTTTGAACAAAATCGACGATGAATCTATCTACGTGAAGGAGGCGTGGAAACTTTTAACTATTTTGGACTGCATTAATCTAATAAACTCATCCATTAGAGAAATTAAACCGACGACATTAAATGGTTGTTCGAAAAAAATAGTGCCGTAGTCGATTGAAAGTGAAAATTTGATTGAGACAGCAGAAAACAATGTATGCAGTAGTAGAAATTGCGAAGTCTCTAGGAGGGGAAGGTTTTGACGATATGAGTGCACAAGATATCCAAGAATTACTGGTGAAAGAAGAAATTGGGGAAGCAGGTTTGGTAGAAATGATATCTGGAATCCGTGATAACTCAGATGATAATAGCATAGGTGAAGACAAGTTAAAAAGTTTACTCTACAAAGCATAAAGAGGAGCTTAGCCGAACAGTTAGAGTCATATTTCTTAAATGAAGACCCTTTAAATGAAAGGAGCACAAAGTTTAAAAGAGAACTTCATAAGTGCTTTGCACCATATAAGGAAATTTCTCAAGATCTTTTAACTAAAATCAAGCAATCTAAAATAACAGATTTTTTGCAAAAGATAGACCTGAAGATAATGCAGAAAAATGCTCAGGGGATAAGGATATCTTGCCAAAAAGAAAACACCCCCGGTTAATAGTGCTTAGTGATGACGAAGATAACATTGTTTAGTTCATATTAATATGAATTACTTCTTAAGAAAATTTTAATAAAAATATTTATCTTAATTAAGAAAATATAATAGCATGTTTTTTTAAGTTTTGGAACCTAACCCCCATTTCCGTGCTAGTTCTTTGTTCCGTATAACACGGATTCGCATAACACGGCAATATTTTGGAACAGAACTCCCGTGTTATACGGGGATTACCTGTATATATATATATATATATATAATATATAATATATACAGGGTGTCCATAATTAAACTCTCACTTTCAAAAGGCCGCAAAAAAAGAACTACTGGTCAGAATGACTTCAAATTTGAACTGAATGTACTGGAAGCTGGGGAAAACGATTTCGCATAATAAAAAAAGTTCCAAAATATATCAATAGATGGCGCTGTAAGCGGTTGGAACTATTTTTTTTATTATGACAAATCGTTTCCCCCTTCTTCCAGTATATTCAGTTCAAATTTGAAGTCATTCTGACCAGTGGTTCTTTTTTGGCAGCTTTTTGAAAGTGGGACTTTAATTATGGACACCCTGTATATATATATATATATATATATATATATATATATATATATATATACAGTCGCTTCCAAAAGTGTTCATACACTTACGATTTTCAATGAAATAGGGGTCTATCCATTAATTAAAATGAATATTTCAGAATGGGCATTTAATAATAACATCTATAATCTATTCTTAACAAAACTACATGAAATATTTTGAAAACATAGTAAAACTTTATTTTTAAGAAACCAATAATCAAAAAGTAACAAAAACTTTATCTCACAAAAGTTATCGTACACTTGTAAAAAATCTCTACATATTAGTAAATATTCTAATTTTTCGTTAAATTAATATTTAGTAGGATATCATTTAGCATCCACAACAGCTTTTAAACGTCTGGGAATAGATTGCACTAGTTCTTTTGTAATTTGTGCATCAATATTCATCCATTCTTCCATCATAATTATTTTTAGTTCGCTTTTCGTGTGAATGTCGGGTTTTCGTACTCGAACCTCCAATTCTCTCCAAATATGTTCTATTGGGTTTAAATCTGGCGATTGAGGTGGTGTTTTCAAAACTTGTGGACAATTATAGAGACACCAGAGGCGAACGTTGAGAGCCGTATGCTTAGGATCGTTATCTTGTAAAAAAACAAAGTTGTTTCCAATACCCAAATTTTTGGCTGATAATTTTAAATTGAGTCTCAAAATATTTATATAAACAGCATGATTCATTATGCCATCCATAAATACCAAATTACCTAGTCATGATGCTGACATACACCCTCACACAAGGACACCTCCACCACCATGCTTAACTGTTCCTACTAAGTTCTTGGGATTAAGTTTCTCATTTTATCTTCTCCATACAATTATACGCCCATCGGAACCAAAAATGTTAAACGTGCTTTCGTCGGCAAATAAGACATTATTCCAATACGTTTGGGGCTTATTTATCATTGATGGTGCGAAGGAAAGCCTAAGCTTTCTGTTTTTTCTCACTCACAAAAAATTTTCTACGGACAGAACGCCCATGTAATCCAGCTGCTCGTCGAACAGTTTCGGGTGAAATTGAAGTAGAAAATGTTTCTTTAAACTTTTACAACACTCAAACGTGGATATTTCACAATTATTTTAATTATAAATATCTGATCACGTTTCGTTAACTTTACCGGACGGCCTTTTCTTACCTTGTTTTCGATCCGATTTTCTTCTTTAAAGCGTTTTATCACATACTGCACACTAGAATGGGATAAATTAAGAAATTTAGAAATATTCCGAACTGATTTACCACTACTATGATGAAAAATAGTCAATTTTCGAATGCTGTTTGTTGTTTCTTTACTACTACGAGACAATTTTAAATAATAAATAGGATATTACGGTTTAGGCAAGCAAAAATTACAGCCAAATGATAGTTTAAATGCCACCACAGTTCAAAAATAAAAATAAAGCGCCAGACGATAATTTTAATTATGAATTTATCCGAAAATATTTCAGTGTACGACGACATTTGTAAGATAAAGTTTTTGTTACTTTTTGATTATTGGTTTCTTAAAAATAAAGTTTTACTATGTTTTCAAAATATTTCACTAGTTTTGTTAAGAATAGATGATAGATCCCATTCTGAAAAATTCATTTTAATTAATGAATAGACCCCTATTTCATTGAAAATCGTAAGTGTACGAACACTTTTGGGAGCCACTGTATATATATATATATATATATATATATATATATATATATATATATATATATATATATATGTGTGTGTGTGTGTGTGTGTGTGTGTGTGTATGTATGTATTTAAATATGTTGTTCTCGGCCTTCATCTGATCCTTTCCAGCGAGCAGTTTTCGGTTGGAGGAACTGAAGTGGGTTATTTACCCGTTGGCGCCTAGAGGGTGACGACAGATCTGGCATCAAAAGACTTCTTTGATCTGTATCTGTTTTCCTCGAGGATGCCTTGCAAACAATATTTAAATTCGAAGGTCGGACCTCGTGCAAAGGATTGAATCACTACTTTGGTGCAGATAAGAAGGTTTCAGAGAAGACCCTCGGAGGTGGAAAAAAATAGCCACGATCTAATTGTGTTAATTAATTTTGAAAAAATATATATACACACATATGCATTATATATATATATATATATATATATATATATATATATATATGTGTGTGTGTATATATATATATATATATATATATATATATATATATATATATATATATATATATATATATATATATATATATATATATATATATATATATATATATATATATATGTGTGTGTGTATATATATATATATATATATGTGTGTGTGTGTGTGTGTGTGATAATATTACTAACTACCTATAATCGCCCATTCTGTACTTCATCTCTGCCATGGTAACCCGTCCTTCTTGTCTTGACGTAAACACTTCGCCTTCCACATGCTAACTTCCTCCGCCAATTCTGGCAACCTCTTTCACCTAATGCTATTTTGGCGCTTTTTTTGATGAGACGCGAGTTGGCTCCGAACTGATTAAGATGTGTTAATCTTTACGTCGAATAAACTTTATTCATTAATTATGATTTGGAATCTTTGTTACGGCCTCGATTGCAGTATTTTCACGAGATGTCCACTCCGGACATTTCACACACATATATATATATATGTATGTTTGTGTGTGTGTGTGTAATACACACACACACACACACACACACATACATGTATATATCACAGTGGGGAAATTATTTAAAATACGAGAAATGATGGGAATGAATTTATTGGAGAAGCGGTCGGCACGAGGGAGTGTTGATCATACAGATGCAGTCGCGCGTTCGGTAATGAGAAAAGCACCGATCAACATATCTTCACAGATTAATTGTGATCTGGGAAGATTTGCTGACTACTGCGCAATACGACAACAAGTTTTTAAAGTGTATTATAGCAGGAAATAAGACCTGGTGTCTACGATACGACCCAGAAACAAAAAGACAAAGTGTACACTGGAAAGGACCACCTTCTCCCATACAAAAAGATAACACGGATGTCAAAGGCTAAGGTGATGCTGATTGCATTTTTTGATTACAAAGGACTTATTCACCACGAATTGTTTCCTGAAAATCAAACAATTAATCAGTATTTTTACAAGGAGGGGCTTTTTCGATTAAGAAACAGGATAAGGCGAGTTAGGAAGGAACTGTTTGATTCTGGGGCAATTGTTTCTTGTTCACGATAATGCTAGGCCCCGTACAGCCATTTCTGCACAACTATATCTTGCCAAGCATTCAATTACATTATAAATCACCCACCCTATTCTCTCAACTTATCACCAGCTGATTTTTTCCTTTTTCCGATGCTTAAAAGCATGATTGCTCGTGCCATAGGGTTAGGGCCTGTTCACATAGGAGTCCGTAGCGTTGCGTTAAGGAAAAGATGACGTTGAGACGAAAATAAACCAATCATAGGCGTTAAAAATTTCGTTGCTAATCGTTTGGAGGCATATGATTGGTTTATTTTGGTCTCAACGTCATCTTTTCCATAACGCAACGCTACGCAACTGACTCCTATGTGAACAAGCCCTTATTCAAACAAATCTGTCGACTTGGATGGACGGTATAAGGCGAAGCGTCGCAACGTCACTGGCTACGTCAGTTTTCGTCTACTATAGATCACGTGATTATCGGGTGGCAGAAAACAGAAGCCGTTCCTATGCGTTTGCATGTGTTTTTGGACGATACCTTCATTTTGAGTTAAATAGTTTAAGTTTATTTATAAAATTCCTCATATTAGTTGTATGTAACAGGTATTTTAACACTTTTTTTTCAATATTTCGCAAGGTTTAAGAGAATATAATCATTCTTTCGTTGATAATGATTATTATTATGTTGAGATATGTATAGATATCAGGATAAGTTACTTCAGGCTAGCGTCTTGTATCGTAACTCCAGTCTTCTTCTGTCAATAAATAGGGGGGCCCATACTGAATAAACCTTTCCGGGCTGTACCTGAATGTTTAATTTAGTGATATACATTTGCTTAGATACCGTATCTAACGACTTTGCGTAATCTGAGAGCATTTTATTCAACAAGCTGTAAGAATGCTCATTGATCGCCATGTTAAATTATGCAATGTTTTGCCACTCCTAGCCAAACAAGAAGTAAAATCTGCAAGAGTTGAGATGTGACATGCTGCGAGACACTGCCCTATTGTGACTAGAGATGCCTCTGAGACGTAACCGGCGACAGTACGAACAACTGTCGGACTTTGAGAGGGGGCGTATAGTAGGCCTCAGAGAAGCAGGTTGGTCGAACAGGCGTATCGGCCGCCACCTCGGTCGGAGCGATATGGTAGATGCTCGGTGTTGGCAACAATGGATCACGGAAAGGATAGTCTACCGTCGTGGAGGGTCAGGGCGCCCCAGGAACACAAATGCGCTCGAGGATCGCGCTATCATAAGAGCGGCCACGTCCGCACCAACAACGTCGCTAGAATCGGTTCGACGCCATCTATTTGAGGGGGAAAGTGTAATCTCCATGTTCAATTTATAGTGGAATTGAAAATAATTATTATTTTCAATATTGTAATAATTATTTTCAATTACAATTTGTTCAGTTTATAGTGGAAGTTTTTGTAGTTTTCGCAGTAAAACGCTTTTGACTTACACCACTTGACTTACTGACTTACACTACTTTGCCTTTCACCGCCTCATTTATGACTGTATCAAAACTCCTCGAGAGACGGCAAAACATGCGACACGGCATTAATCAACTGCAGTCTTCTTTCACCGCCTCAATGGTTAAATCCGGGAACCATAAATGCTAACTGTAACTCCGAAGATGATATTCCTCGAGCGTGCCGATAAACATCATATATTATCAATATAGCAATGCCTGTAATGGCTAAATATCGTGAAAAATTATACGTTGATTAATAGCATTAAAAAAGGTAGTGCCAAAAACGCTTATAATATTTTTTTCTAACGTCTAAATTTTACGTTTCATATGCTTCTTAAAATATCTTTTACACAAGTACATACAAGACAGAAGGCACAATTTTATTCCTGTAAGTCTACACCTACCCCTTGACCTCAACATGAGATGCATTGCTATAGAAACCTAATCAAACAGAAATTTCTCTTCGAAACATTATCTCGTGCTTCACTTAATCCGATCTAAAAGAACTTTTACGAAAGACTTCAGACACGCTAGTTGAATATGTGCACTTGTAATAAAGAGTTTAGCCGTGTACTGCCTAAATATGAAGCTAAACATTCTGGAGATTGTTGTAAAGTACCGATTCCGGCAGTATTTGTTAATCCCCTGGATGAGAATGAAAAGAAACAACTGTTCAAAGGACCTACACCCCATTGGCGTTGGATGCGTGACCCAAGAGGAAAAATTGAGTACAGGATATTGAGATCTTGGCATCCTGATTACGACTATTACGGCAAAAGATTCTCAGATGGATTAGCTCTTAGACAAGAAAATAACCTTGGAAGGCCAGATGACGTATTCTTCAGGTTAGACGGGTATGGACCGAAAGAAATTTGAACTTTCAAGATTAAACGAAAGGATATATGTAAATTAACTTTTATTTTGAATTTCAGTAATTTTAAAATTTAGGCAGTTTGTTTATAAAACTACAATATTTGATGAATATGATATTTGATGAGTGCTTAGTAACGTAATTAAATTTGAATAATTTTTTTTTTAATGTGACTATTTTATTATTTTTACTGAGTCCTTTTTTAATGCATTAAAATGTTAGTTTAGAGGCGCATACTTGAGGGTGTTGGGAACGGTTATAGTTAATTATTGTTCTGTATGTTTCATTTTAAAAAAATCGTTCCTTAACCGTTTTCTTAAAATTAACGGTAATTGTATATCAAGATAAGAAAACGATATATTCTTTTTTTTTTCCGTTGGAATAAAAACAGTAAAAAAATTGGTCTTACAAGTTCTTTGGTCTTATTTTGTTTGTTTCCTTTTAAGAAGTATTTTTACGCAAAAACGCAACCTGTAGGAATAAAAATTTGTAACGGAGACCCGCTACAAGGGTTTGAATTGGGGTTCAGTTATCACTGATTTCATGATTTTTATTTGTGATTTATATTCGGGATTTGTATTTATAATGAGTGCTGTTTCGATTAGCTGTCGCGATGGCATTTAAATACTGGTTAGGTTCTATTTTGGTATCTTTTAGGTTTGCATTATATGTGTTAAGATGTGTTTTCCTATGCACACAATCTGAAAGATTGCTAAATTTTGCAAAAAATATTCCCTAAAACTGATAAAAGAAATGAGTGGTAGCTGATTGGATGAAGAGTGACCTATAACAGAAACATCTGGACTATTACAATAATTTAATTTTGGTATTAACTAATAGTCTTTTAACTTGAATATTTAATTTTGTGTGAAAGCTATGTTTCGTATTAATAGTACCCAAACCAAAAGTTAGTTAAAAATGTCGATGAATTTTACATAATTTATTACCATGTTTTTATTAATTCGCTTTCTTGTTTGTGTGTGTGTTTGTCCAGTACAAATCTTGCAATCGATTTTGAACTAACTTCCCGACTAGCTAGACATTTGAAACTTTTAGAATAGCTCAGAACACGATGGCAATGCATTATTTTAATACTTTTAGCCCTGTTTAAGCAGTATTGAATTCGTTTTCAGTTAATTTTGTTTTGTAGGCTGGTGCAGCCATCTATCAGCTGGGACGGGAACGAAAAGTTAAACGCAAGTTAACTTCCAATTAACTTCATTTTCTTTCAAGTTGATGGGATAATTCATCAAAAAATGTTTTAAAAAGTATTTATTAATACATAGAATTCTCAAGCTTATATGATTCAACAGAAAATTTAAAAACATGGTATATAAAAGTTCTTTTTATCTTGTAATTATTTGTATAGTTTAATTTATTAACATTATTAGAATTCTAAAAATTGGCTAAATTTACTAATTCAACATTTTACTAATTCAAAGAATTTCAAAATGTAACCAGATCTTCGAACCAAACTTGGCTTGGGGGCTAACTATGCGAACTAAGGAATCGTATAAAAATTTAAAAAATAAACTTGATTTTTTAAATTTGCTTGTATCAATTTAAAGTCATGTCTCTAATTTTTGTATTACTAATTTTCTATTACCAATTCTTGTATCTATACTAATATATAAAGAGAGAGGAGATTTTGTACGTGGAGGGTAATCTTCAGAACCACTGTACCTATTTGAAAAATTCTTTCACTGTTTGAAAGGTACATTATTCCAGATGGACATAGGCTATATATTATGTATATCTAATCAGTAGAAATAAAGTTAGGGGCTTAATCCTAACAATCTCCATTGTTACCGCTACTGTCCTCTACCGCTTTTTGTGGCGAAGTCTTCAACGATCCTTAGCGTGGTGCTGTCTATACTAATATATAAAGAGAGAGCGATTTTGTACATGGAGGGTAATCTCCAGAACCACTGCACCTATTTGAAAAATTCTTTCACAGTTTGAAAGGTACATTATTCCAGATGGACATAGGCTATATATTATGTATATCTGATCAGTAGAAATAAAGTTTGGGGCTTAATCCTAACAATCTCCATTGTTTCCGCTACCGTCTTCTACCGCTTTTTGTTCCGAAGATTTCAACGATCCTTAGCGTGGTGCTATCGCGGTGGGCTTCTGTTCTGACGCTAGCGGTTCGAACCTAGCCGTTCTCCGGCACGCCTTTTACTTTTAAAAAATTTATTTTAATTATTAACTAACGTAAAATTAATTTAAGGTATTATTATGTTATTATTAAGGTAAAAAAAGATTTACAATTTATTGGCTATCAACTGGAAATTTATTGGTATAATATTTTGTTCAACCCGGACAAAGTCGGGACGGGCGGCTAGTTTATGTATACGATTATTTTATTTGGCGGTTTGTGAAACAGTAGATATGATCAGCTTACGTTATTTTGGCGGACTTTGTTGATTTTAAAGTAAAATTAAGCCAACAGGAAACATCATCTATATTCTTTTTCAATAATAATCTTTTTGCCTTTAGTAAATTTGAATTTTTATGACAAGCTACATTGATGCAATTTAGAAATGGACTTCGATGTATCAAGAGTGAGTCGGTATATGAATTGCAACTAAATCGTAATCACGAGATGTGAAATTTTTATTAGATGGATTTAATACAGCTCTGATTTCATATCTATATATATAAAACAGTTCCGTAACTGACTCATTCATTCACTGACTGACTGACTGACTGACATACAACGCACATACCAAACCGCTGGACCTAAAGGGTTGAAATTTTGCATGGCGATTTTTCTAATAGTATAGGGGTGCAGTAAGAAAGATTTTTCAAAAATTCTTCTTAGATTTTTTTAAATTAAATTTTTAAGCTGTTTTTCCAACTTTTTTTACGTTTGCATTTAAAATAATACATTGAGGGTTATAAAATTTATATCACGAGAAAGATCATAAAAATTCCTTCAAAATGAAATTTTTTTCGAATTTTTACCTCCATTTCCTGATTTTTGGTGAATTTTTAAAGATTAATTTTTAGAATTTAATTTATTAAATGCTGATCACGTGATTTCTATTTCTGGTACTTTCAATAAATTTATCGTCACGTGCGTAACAACTAAATAGACAAAAAAAATATTTTTTTCTCTTTCTAATGCAGCAGACGATTGGATATTATCCCAAAAAAAATGCATATCCCTTACGATTTTTTTATAAATATATATATATATATAGATAGATATATATTTTACATCAATTGTATACATTGATCATCGCATTTATTATAAATATATATATTTATTTTTTGGCATAAATTGCATACGTTGACCGTTGTATTTAATTTGAATGGACTCCGTAGCGAAGCGCGGGTTTTCAGCTAGTTATTTCATATCAGCTCTCATTTCATATTATCGTTTTCTGTAAAATTAATTTAAGGGCCTTAAGGGCCTGTTCACATAGGAGTCCGTTAAGGGAGTTGCGTTAAGGAAAATATGACGTTGAGACGAAAATAAACCAATCATAGGTGTTAAAAATTTCATTGCTAATCGTTTGGAGGCCTATGATTGGTATATTTTCGTCTCAACGTCATCTTTTCCTTAACGCAACGCACGGACTCCTATGCGAACAGGCCGTAAGTCTCTGAGCATGCGAAAATTTCGCTGTTCGAAAATGGCGCCATCGGCACGTATATTTGTAATGTTTACCAATAAACAATGATGCCAATTAAGAAGATAACGTCACGATGACATCATTTTTGCTGGGCGAAATTTTCGTGTGCCCCGAGACCAAGGCTATGTTCACCTTGAGTACGTACTTCAGCGTCAGTGTTACTCGTATCGAAATATTTTAAACCAATCTCAGACCTTTAAAATTTCCAGACTAATCGTTTGGAGGTCTACGATTGGTTAAAAAATTGCCGATGCGAGTAACGCTGTCGCTGATGAATTCTATGTGAACAGGCCCTAGGGCCCAAAGGGAAAGGTAATAAAGCATTAAAACTAAAACTAAAGCATTTAATTGCCGTTTCAAAACTGTGGCAACACACAGTAAAAATTACGCATAATTAGTGGGAATTTTTAAAACAAAACTTATATACTTTCTCTGTATCTATGAAGAGAAAAATGGAAGAAAAATATGCAACCCTTTTCTGAAAAATAGCAAACTGGCAAAAACTCTCATAAAAAAAATAATCTTTGTTGCACTCAGAAGAATTATCAGGCAAATTAAAATAATCAAGTTTGATTCCAATATCTGAGTTATCAAAAACACTATATATTTGAAATATTTTAATAAATTAGCTTTAAATAAACTTCCATTTCGATGCAATTTGAAATTAGATTAGATTCTTCATAACCTATGAAAAGTAGATGACCTAACGGATTAGCATAAATGTATATATTAGTATTTATGGTACTAAAACTCAAATTTTGTTTGAATGCAGTTCATTAGAACAAAAATAGTGCACAATAGTTTCATGTTTGTTTTACTGGTTTACTTCTGAAAGGAGTTAAAATAGAATAAATACTATACCTTTGGCATAAATAGAAACATAATAAGTTGTATAACACACGCACGTGTATTATTGAAATAAATAGCAACAGAAACAAGTTTCATTAATTTGGACCGTTGTATTTTTCTGGTAGTAGTTCATATCTATATCTATACTAATATATAAAGAGAGAGCGCGGATTTTGTATGTGGAGGGTAATCTCTGGATACACTGCACCTATTTGAAAAATTCTTTCACTATTTGAAAGGTACATTATTTCAGATGGACATAGGCTACATATTATGTATATCTGATTAGTAGAAAGAAAGTTAGGGGCCTAAATGTTGAGCTAATGCTTCACCTTTACAACTTTCCTTTGTCAACCATAGTCAAGTAACCATAGCAACACATCAAACGATATTTTCATTTATTTTCAGTAAAACATTTAACATTTGAATTTTCTTTGTCAACCATAGTCAAGTAACCATAGCAACACATCAAACTACATTTTCATTTATTATCAATAAAACATTCAATATTTTAAAGATTTAAGTGGAGGAGGTATTGATAAATACAAAAAGGATTTTTGAAATTTGCAACGTTTAAGGGTTTAATGACGAAAACTACATTTGGAACTACGTTTTTTATTGGGCATTTAAGGTAGAAAAAGATTTACAATTTATTGGCTATCAGCTGTAAATGTATTGGTATAATAATACAGAACTTTATTTAATTTATAAACTTTATGTTTTTGAATTTATGTACAATTTTATGCACAATTTGCGTAAATCGAACTTGAATTATTGAACTTTATTAAAAAATCAGTGTGTTTCATTGAAAATGTGAAATTTATTGATTATTTTGAATAGGCCTATGTTTGTTCCTTCATACGTGAAAAATTATTGCTTCAATTGAGTTGAAATTTTGTATAGATTTAGTTGATAGTTCAGATTAAAACATAGGCATATTATTTTTTTAAAATCGGGCCCCGGAGTTTTTTAATTAATGTTTTAATGATTTTGCCCCTAAAAGTAGCTTATTTCGACAGCTTAAGCGGCTGTCCTCGCTGACAGCGAGACTATGAGGCCGAATCGTATCAAAATCGGCATGCGGGTGGCCCCCGGACATATTTCAGTGCCTGATGTTACAGTTTACTTTAAAAATTTATTTTGCCATCACCATCAACAAATCCCAAGGTCAAATATACAAATATATTGGATTTGACTTACGGGAAGACTTGCTGAAAACCCGCTACGGAGTACATTCAAATTAAATACAACGGTCAATGTATGCAATTAATGCCAAATATATATATATATATATATATATATAATAAATACGACGATCAATATATACAATTGATGTACAAAAAAATATTTATATTTATAAAAAAATCGTAAGGGATATTTTTATAGACAAAATAATGTCCAATCGTCTGCCGCATTAGCAAGAAAAAAAATATTTTTTTGTCTATTTAGTTGTTATGCACGTGACGATAAATTTATTTAAAGTACCAGAAAAAGAAATCACGTCATCAGCATTTAATAAATTAAATTCTAAAAATTAATCTTTAAAAATTCACCAAAAAATCAGAAAATGGAGGTAAAGATTCGAAAAAGATCTCATTTTAAAGGAATTTTTATGATCTTTCTCATGGTATAAATTTTATAACGCTCAATTTATTATTTTAAATGAAAACTTAAAAAAATTACTAAAACAGCTTAAAAATTTAATTTAAAAAAATCTAAGAAGAATTTTTCAAAAATCTTTCTTAGTGCACCCCTACACTATAAGAAGAATCACCATGCAAAATTTCAGCGGTTTGGTCTGTGCGTTGTATGTCAGTCAGTGAGTCTTTTACGGAACTGTTTTATATATATATATATATATAGATTGCTTTACTCATGGACAATTATATGTTGATCTCTCTAGCTCTAGGTCAGGAAATGCGGAGTATCAATTTATTTTAAAACCTCAGAAAAACGGAAAATGCGGTACCCCATTTTAAAATAAATTATACCTACTTAATATCTACTTATAAGATAGATAATTGTTCAACCTGGATAAAGTCGGGACGGGCCGCTAGTTTGCTATAATCTCGCGATGTTTTAGATAAGCTGTAACTTTTGGAGGATGCCAAACGAAAAGATGCCACCTACTCATCATCGTTTTCCTTAAAACAAAAAATAGATCCAACGCAAAAATAATTTCAAAAGATATCCAGATTTGGTAAAAATCTCCCCAAAATTTGATCAACAAAATTGCGTTCATTATAGGAAGATATGAAGGTGAGACTTTCTTGCCAAATCTCCAAACATTGAATTTTTGAAAACTCGCCAAGTTGGTCTTTTTGTCGATGTTGAAAAGTAATAAAAGACCAGTTTTACACAATATTTATCTCAACTGGGAACCTAGGTGCCTAATATGTTTAATGGTATATATTTTTGCAATTTAGTGTGAAAATAGTTAATTTTCGTGATCACTTAACGACTTGTCCTAATGTACGTTCTAAAATTAAAAAAAATGACTATTTAGATGTAAACTGCACTTCTTTTTATGATAATTTATTTCACTTGGATTCCAATTTTATTTTATAATTATTAAAAATAAAATAAAACGAGAAAGATATTAGACTTATTTTTAAAATAGTGATCTTTACTCTCAGATAACTTGGTTACATAACAATTTAAAATTCAGTGCTTTATCTATATATATATAACAGTTCCGTATTCAGTGACTGACATACAACGCACAGACCAAACCGCTGGACCTAAAGGGCTGAAATTTTGCATGGCGATTCTTCTCATAATGTAGGGGTGCACTAAGAAAGATTTTTCAAAATTTCTTCTTAGATTTTTTAAATTAAATTTTTAAGCTGTTTTTTAACTTTTTTTTACGTTTGCATTTAAAATAATACTTTGAGGGTTATAAAATTTATATCACGAGAAAGATCCTAAAAATTTCTTTAAAATGAAATTTTTTTCGAATCTTTACCTCCATTTCCTGATTTTTGGTGAATTTTTAAAGATTAATTTTTAGAATTTAGTTTATTAAATGCCGATGACGTGATTTCTTTTTCTGGTACTTTAAATAAATTTATCGTCACGAGCATAGCAACTAAATAAACAAAAAATTATTTTTTTCCTTGCTAATACAGCAGACGATTGGACATTATCCAAAAAAATATTAAAATACAGTAAAAGAAATATTCTACAAACTGTACTATATTAATTGTACTATAGTCTTTAGTATTCTTTATATTAGATTTAATCTGAATATTTTCTTCTACATTATTTTGTCTATAAAATTATCCTTTACGATTTTCTTATAAATAAATATATATATATATATATATATTTTACATCAATTGTATACATTGATCGTCGTATTTATCATATAATACAAGTATATATATATATATAAATACACTGCTGGCCACTGCAAATGCAACACCCTGAAGGAAACATGCAAATAACATGAAATTTACAACATGCATTAGCGGAGGTGAGATATGCAAATGATTAGAATTTCAGCGCAGACGCACATCACGCGCGCCTGCGGCGCCACTTCAAAGAACTATTTAAGGCTTGGAGATTTCGACGATTTCAAGTTCGGCAATTGTGTTTTTCTTGTGGTTTTTTTCAAAAAAAACGATCAATTATGCCTCGTCGAAAACAGCGATCATGTTTTGATCAAGTATCCGAGTTCGACAGAGGAAGGATAGTGGCCTACCGAGATTGTGGATTATCTTTCAGGGAAATCGGTAGTCGTGTTGGACGAAACCAAACAACTGTAATGCGGATATGTGATCGTTGGATGCAGGAGGGTACGACGGACCGGCGTGTTCGATCGCATCCACCTCAGCGCACCACTTCACGTGATGACAGGCAAATTGTGCGCATGGCAGTGACGGATCGCTCAGTCACATCACGAACCATAGCACAGCACATGCAGTCTGTAACGCATCATCCAGTGTCTGCGCGTACCATTCGACGCCGTTTACAACAAAGTGGTCTGTCCGCAAGACGTCCATTGCTTTGTCTACCCTTGACGCAGAACCACAGACGTCTCCGCCGCCAATGGTTCGATGACAGAAGGATGTGGACGGCAGAATGGAATGAAATTGTCTTTACTGACGAGTCACGCTTCTGTCTGCAACACCACGATGGTCGCATTCGAGTCTGGAGACACCGTGAAGAGAGGATGCTGAACAGCTGCGTTATGCACCGCCACACTGGTCCTGCACCGGGTATTATGGTATGGGGCGGTATTGGATATCACTCTCGCACACCTCTAGTACGCATTGCCGGTACTTTAAACAGCCAGCGCTACATCTCCGAGGTGTTGGAGCCAGTTGTCCTTCCTTACCTTCAGGGCTTGCCCACAGCCATATTTCAACAGGATAATGCGCGACCACACGTGGCACGCATTGTCCAACGGTTCTTCGTCAATCGCCAGATTGAATTGCTTCCCTGGCCGCCTCGCTCTCCGGATCTTTCGCCGATAGAAAACATGTGGTCCATGGTTGCTCTACGACTGACCCAGATTCCATCCCCAGCTGCCACAGCAGATCAACTTTGGCAACGTGTGGAAGCTGCTTGGACTGCTGTACCCCAAGAACTCATCCAAAGTCTCTTTGAATGAATGCCGAGGCGTGTGGCAGCGGTGATCTCCAACAATGGCGGCTACTCTGGCTACTGATTTTGGCAGGAACCACACTTCACAGAAGTCTATAAATTTAATCATTTGATACTTGGTCAACATGTTATCTACAAAATAAATTTTGTTGTGATATCTCTTGTCTTTCTTGGTGTTGCAATTTGGGTGGCCAGCAGTGTATATATATATATATATATATATATGTGTGTGTGTGTATATATATATATATATATATATATATATATATATATATATATATATATATATATATATATATTTGGCATGAATTGCATACATTGACCGTTGTATTTAATTTGAATGTACTCCGTAGCGAAGTACGGGTTTTCAGCTAGTTAATTATATAAACAATCCATGTAAATTTACATCCTTTATTTTATTTATTTTAAATTGATTCCTAATTGTTTGAATTTGTCACGATTTACTTTCATTATTTATAAATTTCAACTAAGTGGCGACACGGAATTTCTATTCATTTCCAGTCTCTCAGAATTCCCTTAACCTTTCTCAAAATCTTTTGCTTGTACAGATCTTTCTGTGTCTGCAAATTTTTAAAATTTTCGACACGAGAAAACGAGCCTATTAAAACACGTGTTACCGGTTTGTGACGTGGATATTTTATGCATATGTGCGAAAAATTTCCGTTCCAAACATGGTAGTTTATTTTTTATTTTTTTTATTCTGGATTTTCTGGCGGATATCCGCGTGATAAAAGAATATTTCCTCTCGCTTCCTGGTGATCTCAAGACGCGGTGAGACATCAAACGCGAAATTAAAACAGCCCCAGACATTTGAAGGGAAAAGGTCAGTCTTTTCTGTGAAGGGGTATGAGACCGCAAGCCACGACCATGCAAGTTTTGGCCTATGTCATCGCCGGATTTTACTCCGCGGAGTGGCTGTTGGTGACCTGCTCCGAAGTTCCAAGACAGATCGACGGTCTCAATGATACGCTTCCGTTCTTGTCTTCTGAAAACAGCGAGGATGCGTCTTACCTCGAGACCACTGAGGTACCTGTCCACGAAAGGCTGAATCACGTTTCTCAGGAATCGTTTGCTGGTGACTTCTTGAAAGCACGTCCCCTAGTTTCGGATCCTCTCTTCGAGGACGGGTCATGGAATAAATCCGGTGCTCAGAGGATGAGCAGAAAGAGAGATGCGTTCAAGGGAGCTTGGACTCACGCGAACAAGATGCAAATTCTCCATCTGCATAATTTGTACAGAAGCAACGTGACCCCACCTGCTGGTAATATGGCGTATATGGTAAGTATAAATCACGATAAAATGTTCACGTGTCCGTAAGAGCATAAATTTAAGCAACCCACGAGGTAAACAAAAGACGAATATATGTACATACGGACAAATATATATATATATATATATATATATATATATATATATATATATATATATATATATATATATATATATATATATATATATATATATATATATATATATATATATATATATATATATATATATATATATGAATCGGCAGTTTGAAGAAGGGAACAAATCCAAAAACTATATTTGTGAAAATTAAAAAAAACTTCACTCTTTTCTTATTTATTATTTTTTCTTCACTAAACTTTTATATAAGATTCTTTACATTTACCCGCTATTCCAGTACCTTGGACAGGTCATCTGAACTGTCCTTAAATAAACTATACGGTACTAAAAACCATGGATTTGTTCCCTTCTTCAAACTGATTATGAAATAGGCATAAAAATCAATGATTAAAGAATGAGAAATATTTTTATTTATTAAAATTTAGTGTATGTTTGTAAAATTTTGTAAAAAATTTTAAAAATCATTACTAATCATCACTTTTATCATCATAATATGCAGTGGTTGCAGTAGTTGGTCACTTCAAATCTTCTTCATAAAATGGTTTGTACTCACGTGGAATGTCAGTAACTCTCTTGCCAATATCCTGGATCTTCTTGTCTTGTATTACCTTATTTTATATTTATAAGCTTTAATAATGTTTAATATTAGAAAAAAGCGCGCCTTTCCGTTTATTTGGTACAAACAGTCAAAATGACCGCTGATCGTAGTTAGAGTTATACGGAAAACGCCGTAATGCTAGTGTTAATAGAGGATTACCGAGTAAATGCAGCCTTTGTTGATTAAACAAAAAAAAAAGAAAACTGTGATGAGCTACAAACAAAAGGCTAAAGAAATAATAGAATAGCAGATGGAAATACCAGCTGTAAAAGAGCGCGACAACAGCGACAGTCTGGCCAAGCACGGTATCAACAGTTTGAAGAAGGAAACAATACCGGGATATGTTCCCTTCTTCAAACTGACAAATATTGCGAGGCCCGATTACACTAGAATGTGTTTTTTTCCCTTCTTTACAGCTTACAAGGAGGGTCTATATGTAAACAACATTTTAGCGCAAAAAAACGAATTTCAATTTTTTTTTGGCTCTTGTTCCCTTCTTCAAACTGCCGATTCATATATATATATATATAATATATATATATATATACACATTTATATATATATTATATATATAATAGCCGTTGTCTCTGTATAACACTTCCGGGCTGTACTCATCTTTCAATTGAAGCCCTCAGTAAACAAACAGCCGGTTAGGCTTAATTTCAATTTCAGATGTGGATCAGAATTTTTTCTTACCTAAAAACTAATATATTCTCCATCAAATCACGTTTGTTCAGCCTAATTTTCTATAAAACATTCAGAACTAAAGAAAAATGGATGCTTTTAGCTGTATATTTAACAGTTTTTAAAAATCTGTTTACTTTTGCGATGAATTCTGAAAGTAAACAAACTTGAATGTGAATGAATCAAGTAGCTCAAGTATTCATGCCTGTAAAAAACTGGATAGCAGTCTACTACTCCAATCGCATGAAAAACTAAATAAATAAAAAAATAATGAAAGGGTTTGCTTTTACAAGGTGTGGATTAAATGCAATATTGTTATATAATTCGGGATATTTTTTAACTTTCATATACTTTTTTTCCATTATGACGTCATTATTAGTATTATGACATCAAAATGACGGGTTACCTTCTAGTTAATCTATAAAATCGCGTCGAAGCAAATTAGTAATTCACTCAATACCATTTCGGTTTCATATTAGCAGACCCACAAAACATTTGATTTTCCCGTTTTAGGGACCTGCATTTTGTTTTGCATTATCATTTACAAATACATTATTAATATGGCTATGTAAGTCTATTTCAGGAATGGGACGACGAACTTGAAAAACTTGCCCAAACATGGGCGAATCGCTGTGCATTTGAACACGGCATGCCTGACAACGATTATCCAGAAACCATAGGACAGAACCTCTACATAGGAACGGACCCCACTGGATATCTTGGATTGTACTTGTGGTACGAGGAATACCATTCCTACGACCTGAGGACGGAACACTGTTTACCTAACAAACAATGCGGACACTACGTGCAAGTGAGTGAAAACCTTTTAATATCTCAGCAGAATTGAGTGCCTTGACCATCAGGTTTTAACTCCTGTACGCAAGATGTAATGTAATCTATACTTATATATAAAGAGAGAGCGATTTTGTACGTGGAGGGTAATCTTCAGAACCACTGTACCTATTTGAAAAATTCTTTCACTGTTTGAAAGGTACAGTATTCCAGATGGACATTGGCTATATATTATGTATATCTAATCAGTAGAAATAAAGTTAGGGACTTAATCCTAACAATCTCCATTGTTTCCGCTACTGTCTTCTACCGCTTTTTGTTCCGAAGATTTCAACGATCCTTATCGTAGTACTATCGCGGTGGGCTTCCGTTCTGACGCTAGCGGTTCGAACCTAGCCGTTCTCCGGCACGCCTTTTTCTTTAAAAAAATTTATTTTAATTATTAACTAACATAAAATTAATTTAAGGTATTATTTAGGTTATTATTAAGGTAAAAAAAGATTTACAATTTATTGGCTATCAACTGGAAATTTATTGGTATAATATTTTGTTCAAACCGGACAAAGTCGGGACGGGCCGCTAGTCAATGATAACGTGCTCAATAGTTAATATTTAAAGGCTAGGTAGAATAATTAAGAGTTAAATTTACTATCAAAGTATTAAATTTATAGTTTAACACCTTCATAAGTTGAAGGGTAAGAGAAATTTAAGAATAAGTAGTTAAGTTAGTATCAAGATTAAGAGATTAATTTAATAAAGTTAATTTTAAAATAAGAGACAGGAAGATCAATTAACTAGTGTAGGATAGGTGGCCCTCAGCAAAAGGGAAAAAAAGGCCCTGTTCAGGGTCATAGAGTTCGTAATGAGATGATTGCAGAATTCCACGGGGAAAAATGAAATATCAAGGTGGGTAATTTGGAAGAAGCGATACCACCTGGGACCTCAGGGTTTTGCAGGTCAGCGTGATGCCTCTGCGCTACGGCAGGACACAAGCAGGTCTTCGAGATAGAAAGAGTATCGCGATGGGGAAATTAATGTTAGCTCCTAGGGCGTTTGCGATTAGCAGGGAGACAATGCTCGTAATCTGGAAATTCTGCAATAATCTCATTACGGATGTTCGGGAGGGTCTCATAAAATTTCCCTTTTAATATCGCCAACAGATGACGCTCTCAAGTAACATTCCGCCTATCTTTAATTCGACTTTTGAAATACGTTCTGTTTAGAATCTTTTTAAGTTTGAACAAAGGAAGGGAGCAAATATTTCTTAAATAGTGGTCATTGCAAATTTAAACATGTTTGAGTGTACAGTTACTAGTTCTTTTTAGCCTGCTAGAAAACGTGACCGTAAATACAACCGGTAATTAGAGGAAATTACGACTCATCGCCAATGATGAGAACGAGGAATATGCTCACAGGAAAACTAGCACCAAAACTAGTGAGTTAAGTCAGGGAATAATAACTGTAGCTAATTGTCAATTAAAATAGAAATTATTAAGGTTTTTCTCAGTCGTTGAGGAGTGTGCTGTCTTCAAAGACAATAAATTCGCTATGAAATGGAATCTTCAAAAACTCGGGCCAAAAGTTTCATACCGCCAGTGCTTGTCTCTTGTATGTATGATATATAAATTGCTTTAAATACAGAGTGTTTCAAAAAGAATCATCCGATTTAAAAAAATCATAACTATTCATCTTTTAATCCGATTTGACCGAATCCTGTATAGGCAGAAAGAAGAAAATCTCGAGTTTCAAGCAGTTGCCGACACGTAGCGCTGACGCTCTTCCTTCGCCTGCCTCTTCAGTGTTTGTAAAGATGGCGACTGCACAACAGAAATCGTTTTGTGTTCTACGCTTTGCGAAGTGTGAGTCCGTAACAACTTTTCAGCGTGATTTTAGTCGACAAAACCATGGTTGATCGAAATTCCTACCTTTCAGAGCATTAGGCGATGGTATAAACAATTCCGAGACACGAGTTGTCTGTGTAAGCATAACAGCCGTGGAAGCAGTGTATGCAGACATGCTTGCATAAGTTTGGGGCGAATTTGCCTACCGAATAGACATAATATCATGCATCCAAAGGTGGGCATATTGAACACCTTTAATTTGGTTTGTAAAAAAAACTTTATGATTCGCCATGTAATATAAAATTAATTTTAAGTTTCTATGTTCAATATTTTTTATAATATACTCATTTAAAATCGGAGGATTCTTTTTGAAACACCTTGTATAATAACTGTTGATAACCACTATGGGCTTGCGATAAAAATGTAAAACGGTAATTTGTCGTCTTAGATTGCCTTGCACTAAATTTTTTGCCCCATTGTATTTTAGTTATTCTTATGTTTGTATTTATTTCATATTTGTTTTAAGAAATACCAAAAGAAAATAGGAGCAATGTTTTTAGATTCACCGTAATAGCTGTCATTTCCTCGAAAACTCTAGTCGTAAGAAAAACATCTTTTCCTTCTAGCTTTATCTCTGCAGAGAAAGAATGGATAATCCTGTCACTTCCTTCCATTTATAGATTAATGCATTCCATTTTTTTATCGTTTATTTACACCATTCTAGAATTGTGGTTTTTGCTTTCTTCCTTTTTCTTG
Source organism: Dolomedes plantarius (assembly GCA_907164885.2). NCBI lineage: Eukaryota > Metazoa > Arthropoda > Arachnida > Araneae > Dolomedidae > Dolomedes > Dolomedes plantarius. The sequence goes on along the minus strand of OU015500.1, from coordinate 142,677,162 downwards.
ATTTTTTCACAATATACCCACATTTTGCTTTACTAGATTTTATGGCTTTCTACTTTTAACTCTTATACAGCATAAAACCACGAGAAGAGATAAAATCTAAAATGCAGGCTCTTTTCTTTCAATGGAAATGACTTCTCTAGGTTTCAATTGTTTTCAAGGGCAGAAAAGTTTCCGAGAAGTCAATCTAGCAATTAGAGATTTTGTTTATACTCAATTTCGTCACTTGAGATACCTACATGCATGGCTAAATGTGTTTTCTCTTTGGTCACCACTGTCTTTCAATCTGTTTACATAAACGTTCGGAGAAAATTAGAGCTTTTGCAGTCCAAATATCTTAAATCGCATATTATAAATGAAGGTTAAATCCCCCCCCCCCCCGAAGAAGTGAAAGAAATCCCTTCTTGATTTAGAGAAATGTGTAGCGTATAAGTGACAACATTTTGAAAGTATTATAATTAAAGTATCATAAATAATTTGTACTCATACAACCAGTGCATATGAATGAATATATATATATATATATACCCGTTATAGCGAACCTGGTATATAACGAACTCACAGCTATAACGAACGAAAATTTTGGTCCCGCCGTATTCCTATTGTATGTAATTTAGTAAGCATTGTGTCAGTTTAATGTAATCGATTTTAGTCGATTTTTAATAGATTTTCTCATTTTTTAATACATCATTATTGAATACACGTTGCAACTAATGAGTTATACATTCTGTGAACTCTAGCATTTTTCTTAACTGTTCGGATATAGCGAACCACCGGATAAAGCGAACAAAACCTTTGGTCCTTTGAAGTTCGTTATAACGGAATTTGACTGTATATATATATATATATATATATATATATATATATATATTCATATGAATGAATGTACAGTCGAACCCCGTTATAATGAACTTCAAGGGACCAAATGTTTTGTTCGCTTCATCCGGTAGTTCGCTATATCCGAACCGTTAAGAAAAATGCTAGAGTTCACAAAATGTATAAGCCATTAGTTGCAACGTGTATTCAATAATGATGTATTAAAAAAATAATAAAATCTATTAAAAATTATCATTAATGAATAAAATCGACTAAAATCGATTACATTAAACTGACACAATACTAATTAAATTACATACAATAGGAAAAGGCGGGACCAAAATTTTCGTTCGTTATATCCGTGAGTTCGTTATTTCGTATATTTAGAGTTACATTCTGTGAACTCTAGCATTTTTCTTAACTGTTCGGATATAGCGAACCACCGGATAAAGCGAACAAAACCTTTGGTCCCTTGAAGTTCGTTATAACGGGGTTTGACTGTATATAGTGGGGAGTATATACCACCACTATCGTAGAGGGTAAGTCAGTCACTCCAAACTCATTAACAAAACTTAACAACTTTATTGACAAAGTATTAATATTGGCAGATTACGCCGACATACACATCTTAAATTATGGCACGAACCTGCTTTGGTAATATCGACTTGAAACATCACGAGAGGTATAAAATAATTCGCAATGCGTTGTAAAAGAGGGAGCAACCACCTCAGCCTGAACTTAAACACGCCAGTCAAACTGACAAATGGCTAAAGCAAACAAGCAGAAAAACTAAAAACTTAAGAACCTCTGTCTCCCATAGGACCATAGGACAACTAAATTAACTGAGTTGCCTAGGCCAAAGCCTTCAAACTCAGATTTTTCTTAGTAGTATCATCGAAGAGCTAGAAATGTTCTGGAGTAGGTAAAAGTTCGTTTTTGACATCAAAGTTCATGAAATTGCTTCACAAAAAAGTGAAGTAGAGAGAGATTTCTGATCAGTAGATTGGAGGGTGAAAAATGGGCAGTTTTGATTGGTTGTCTTCTGGATCTTCGAGGTGATTTGCTGATGGGGGTGGAGTCAATGGCTGTCTGTAAGCTGGATTTCAATTGGCAAGTGTAGAGAGAATAGAGTAAAGTGATTGGATAGAGAGATAAGGTTTGGAATCCGTGAGTTCTATTACTACAAAAATGAGCAAAGCCAAAAGGATTTGCTCTGAGACAAGAATAATGAAGTTAAAAGAAAGTTTAGGGATAGAAAAAAGATTTTTATTTTATTTTATAAAATTTTTAGTTGTTTTTTGCCTTGGCAAGCCAAGTATTGTTTTTAAATTTTTATTTAAATGACAAGGACAAACAAAAAATTAAGACGGAACACTCAGGATGGCTCGAGGCCTTTTTCTGTTAGTGGGGCTGTCTTCCATCTGTCTGGCTATGGCTTATAACTGCTTACGCAGCCAATCAGAGTTTGCTGTGACGTTTGCTGCTACGAAGCGATTCAATGCATAAGTTAACGTGATTCATTGAATATTTAATTAGTAACTAATCTTTCTAAAATGTAATCGGAAAATGTAGACCATGGAGCACCACAGATTTGTGCTTGCTTCTCTTATTGAAAAAAGGGAAACGCAGACAAAATATCTAAGGACTAGGAGTGCATCCCTTATTATTACGAAGGCCCTCAAAAGGTGTTTTACATACACTGTAGGACGATTTAAGAGCAGACAATAAGTTGTTTTTGGGGTACTTCAGGAGGTTTTCTGCAGGTCAAGCATTCTACATTCCTCTCGAACAAAGAGGGAATCGTTGTAAACCCACATTAAAAAAAATAAATAAATAAAAATATTTATTGAGTTAAAATTTTGAATTTTTTGTGATAGTTAATCACATAATTTGTAAACAAAATCACACCATAAAACTTCTCATAAAATTTTTAAAAAATTTTTAAATTTAAAATTTTTTTAAGAAGTGGGGAAATTTAAAATCGTTATAACTCGAAATATTATTTGTCGAATTTCAAAATTTTTTCATTTAATTAAACAAAAATATAAAAGTTTTAATTTTGATTCAGCATTTTTAAAATTATTAATTTTAAAAAAATTAAAAATAGAAAAAAAATTTTGAAAAAATTGATGTTACTTAATTTTAAAAAATCATATTTTCAAAAGTAAATATTTTTTCAAATTTGCTAAATCATAATTAAAGTAAAATAATCGAAAAAGACATTTTCCAATTTTGAACCATTTATTTTTAACGGTTCTTGACTTATAACAATCTAAAGACGAGAAAAGGTGAAAAAACCCATGATGCGGAAAAACGCATTTACAGGTTTAAACATGGATTGGCTACTATTAGAATGTTGCAAAAATAAAATGAATATATCCTGTTCTAATTAAGATAGAAACATGATTTGAACGTCATTTTAAGCGGAAAAGAACACAAAATATTTTAATGCAACAAAATTATTTTCGAAAATTTGAAGAATTTTGTGTCCTGGACCTCCTGAAAACTGCGGTAAAATTGTTTAATTATCCACTGATATCCATGATAATCCACTGAGGAATATTATTATTATTTTTTTTTTACCTATGGCTTTATTTGGAAAATTAATCCATATTTACAAGCAACACAAACAGCAAAGAACTAAGCATTGAGCAGATGCATAAAGCACAACAGTGAAAAAAGTCAGATGAAAGGTGTTAAAAGTTCATAGAAAGTTCATCATATCTCTAGCGTCCCAGTATAATTTGGTAAAGTTCTCACTTTTTGGGGGCTTCCGGAGACAATCTGCCTGCATTCCACTGGAGTACAGAAAAGCAAAGAGGGGATTTTTTTTTCTCCTGGGTGGTGCTAAATGAGTAACAACTCTGGCTGCAGGCTCACCGCGAAGATATGAGGAATATTATTATTTTTCGCCATTTTGAAACCAGAATTTTAGCCTACAACCAGCTCAAACAACGTCAAAGGGTTGACCGAGTCAATAGCCTTGCCAAGGCTAGGAACGGGAAACTGTGGCGCTGTGCAGTGGCTCTGTATAATAAGCTCAATAGCAGACAATGGTCCGCTACCGCAGCTACAGTCGCGCAGGCGAGCCACAAGAAGCGAGGGTAGGCGACAGTCGCGACCTGTAGCCATAGCTGTGGCTCAGTATACGCAGTTGCTATCCCCACCACCTTTTGCCAACATCTAATATCTAATGCGTAATATCTATGATGCTGCCATCTATATCCAGAAATTTGAACGATTTGTATAATGTAATATATACGTATATATATATATTATATATATAAATATATATATATATATACATATATGTGTATATATATATATATGTATATATGTATATATGTATATATATATATATATATATATATATATATATATATATGTATATATGTATATATATATGTATATATATATATGCATATATGTATATGTATATTTTTATATATAATATATATATACATTTATATTATACAAATCGTTCATAAACATTATACAAATCATTCAAATTTCTGGATATAGATGGCAGCATCATAGATATTACGTAGGTTGTGGGGTTAGCCACTGCGCTATTCCCACAATCAGTGGGAATAGAAACGGTCCTCGATATAATAAGCTAAGTACGATTGCATGTATCGCTTCGAGTGGCTTGTCTGAGCGTCTGAAGCTGTGGC
>OU015500.1:142649639-142672575 GCA_907164885.2 Dolomedes plantarius | reverse complement strand
TACTTTTTAAAATATTAATGCAGTCAAACCCCGTTATAACGAACTTGAAGGGACCAAAGGTTTTGTTCGCTTTATCCGGTGGTTCGCTATATCCGAACAGTTAAGAAAAATGCCAGAGTTCACAGAATGTATAACTCATTAGTTGCAACGTGTATTCAGTAATGAAGTATTAACAAATGAGAAAATCTATTAAAAATGATAATTAATGAATTAAATCGACTAAAATCGATTACATTAAACTGACACAATACTTACTAAATTACATACAATAGGAATACGGCGGGACCAAAATTTTCGTTCGTTATAGCCGTGAGTTCGTTACATACCAGGTTCGCTATAACGGGGTTCGACTGCATTGATTTTTACAATATTAATGCTGTATTGTGTGCTGATGAATATGAATTTGCTCATTCTAAAATTATTTTTATAAATTCATGTAAGAGGTAAATATTAAAATTTGTTAAAGCCCCAAAAATCATGCCATTGAGAAAATAAATTCTCCGAATATAGCACTCCGAGTTCGCAAATAGAGCTTTCTAATTGCTCAAAGTGGTTTAGAAGACGTTCATAAAAAAAAAAAAAATTAAAATTCCGGTCGTCTCTTCTGACGAAACTACCACGGACTATTAACATAGGATTATTTATCATTGCTTATGCTTTTTTATAAATTTTTCTTTAAATTTTTTTGAAGCATTTTGGTACTTTTCTGTTTAACTGTTTACCGCTACTGGGTTTGGCACGCTGCCAAAATTATAACACGCGACGCAGGACGGACACTTTTTTCTTCCCGGAGGACCGTTATTGAGGAACGTAATCCTACGTTAAGAATACCCCACTGAACTAACTACAAACATAATTTTCACCTTAGAGTAGAAAAAGAAATTCCAGCAAATACCAGATTCTGAGGTAGACCTTGAAATCGTTAGTACGCTCCCATCTCAAAGACAGAGAGAACCCCGGACGATTCGAAAATAACTTCGCGTGTGTCTTGTATTAAGTCACTTATTCTTTCTCCTCTATAAAAAAACCGAGTCTCAATTGCGCTAACCTTTTTCTCAATTTGCTTTCTTTTGTGTGTTTAGGTAGTGGAAGAACGTGCGATTGCTAAAATAAATACTACATAAATTGCTTTCCAACATTAATTATATTTTTGCAAGAAAACTTAATTATTAGTTACTTAGTTAAATAATTAATACTTGTTCCATTTTCAGAGCACTAAGAGGTGTACAGATGTATCGCGTAGCGGATCCTTGTTCGCAATGTTCAGAAAAAGATGGAGTGCTATGCTTAAAGAACTTATGCAGTAAGTAAATGCAGGGTATACTTTATTTTTGACATACTCGTCCCTTTTTGTTCCTAAAAGCTAAAGGATTCAGAGAAAAATATAAAGGAAAAATACCGAGTAAATTTTATTGACGAAGTGGTCGTAACTACCATTTAATACTAGAAGTTAACCCGTCATTTTGACGTCATAATACTAATAATGACGTCATAATGGAAAAAGTATTTGAAAGTTAAAAAATATCCCGAATTATCTAACAATATTTCAGAGCACTAAGAGGAGTACAGATGTATCGCGTAGCGGATCCTTGTTCGCAATGTTCAGAAAAAGATGGAGTGCTATGCTTAAAGAACTTATGCAGTAAGTAAATACAGGGTATACTTTATTTTTGACATACTCGTCCCTTTTTGTTCCTAAAAGCTAAAGGATTCAGAGAAAAATATAAAAGAAAAATACCGAGTAAATTTTATTGACGAAGTGGTCGTAACTACCATTTAATACTAGAAGTTAACCCGTCATTTTGACGTCATAATACTAATAATGACGTCATAATGGAAAAAGTATTTGAAAGTTAAAAAATATCCCGAATTATCTAACAATATTTCAGAGCACTAAGAGGAGTACAGATGTATCGCGTAGCGGATCCTTGTTCGCAATGTTCAGAAAAAGATGGAGTGCTATGCTTAAAGAACTTATGCAGTAAGTAAATGCAGGGTATACTTTATTTTTGACATACTCGTCCCTTTTTTGTTCCTAAAAGCTGAAGAATACGGAGAAAAATATAAAAGAAAAATACCGAGTAAATTTTATTGACGAAGCGGTCGTAACTACCATTTAATGCTAGAAGTTAACCCGTCATTTTGACGTCATAATACTAATAATGACGTCATAATGGAAAAAGTATTTGAAAGTTAAAAAATATCCCGAATTATCTAACAATATTTCAGAGCACTAAGAGGAGTACAGATGTATCGCGTAGCGGATCCTTGTTCGCAATGTTCAGAAAAAGATGAAAGAAAAAGTATCATCTTATATCGCTACTCCGTGGATAACAGCAGTAAGAAAAATAGGAAACGTTTTATTTGTCTAAAGCACTGAAAAATGGTAGAAAATGAGATGAAGGAAATGAGAGGATGCTGGTTAGATATGTAACCAGCATCTAACCAGCATCATCCATTCATTTTTCTACCATTTATATTAATACCTAAATAGTTCCTCTGAAGTTTGGTCAAATAATTTTCCAGGTTGGTCCGGTTGATTCGCCTGATTGCGTCCTGTGACATTCGGATCAACCTATGACTGCGTTACTTCTTGACGTGTGCCTTGCACTTTTGAATTTTTAAGTCCCTAGCTTTGAGGTATTGGAGAGCCCCTGGTCTAATGGTCTTGTGACCAAATGACCAGCTTTTGTAAAATAGATAAAAGTTTGGTGAAATATTAAAAAAAGAATACGAAATGATTGGATTTATTTAAAACTAGCCGCCCGTCCCGACTTTGTCCGGGTTGAACAAAATATTATACCAATAAATTTCCAGTTGATAGCCAATAAATTGTAAATCTTTTTTTAACTTAATAATAACCTAAATAATACCTTAAATTAATATTACGTTAGTTAATAATTAAAGTTAATTTTTTAAAAGAAAAAGGGCGTGCCGGAGAACGGCTAGGTTCGAACCGCTACCGTCAGAACAGAAGCCCACCGCGATAGCACCACGCTAAGGATCGTTGAAATCTTCGGCACAAAAAGCGGTAGAAGACAGTAGCGGTAACAATGGAGATTGTTAGGATTAAGCCCCTAACTTTATTTCTACTGATCAGATATATATAATATATAGCCTATGTCCATCTGGAATAATGTACCTTTCAAACAGTGAAGGAATTTTTCAAATAGGTGCAGTGGTTCTGGAGTTTACCCTCCACATACAAAATCGCTCTCTTTTTATATATAAGTATAGATTTAAAACGAACCGCGATAATGTAAATAAGTGACGCTATTTTGATTCAGCTAGGTCACGGTGTGTTTAAAAACAAGTACCTGGTTTTTCCGCGTTGTAAATAAAAAATAATTCTTCAAGATGTGCAAGTACTATTGTTTCCGATGGGAATGTTTCCCTGAGTCAGAGTAGAAGGAGGGAATTATACCTGTCTCTGAGGTCGGGTTAAATCCTTAACCTCTCGATATTGTTGCCGGCGATGGGTTTCAGCTGTTTGAATCCGACCGGGAAGCAAATTTGTACATTGTACATATCTAACCAGCATCCTCTCATTTCCTTCATCTCATTTTTCTACCATTTTTCAGTGCTTTAGACAAATAAAACGTTTCCTATTTCTCTTACTGCTGTTATCCACGGAGTAGCGATATAAGATGAATGGAGCTGGATGCAGATATTCACATGGAGAGAAATAAAACCAGCTTACCATGTTTGATTGGGATGCCACCTTATGGCGGCAATTCTAAACATCAAAGCTGTTAAAGGTCATGTTTTTTTTTCATCCGAGAATTTTGGGTATCTTTAAAAAAATGAACAAACTCTGTCTTCTGAATCTTAATAGCCTTTTTATTATTGATGGAAAAAAGCTAGTACCTAATACCGTGATACGTTGATACGACAATGTGGCTGTCTTTAGCTTCAGTTTTAACATTTCTCATTTATCTCTACTCCTTGCTCCATTGGGGTTATCTGCTCCCTTTTTAACATTTTAAACAATTTCTCCGAGATTCAAAGCAGAAAATAAGCAATTGCACATTGGCTTGTGAAGTCTGAGGTGAAAGTTTACATTATGCGGGCATGCCGGCTCGCTAATTTTTTTCAGATTTTGGAGCATTTGGGATTTTGCATTTTTTGAACGACCTGTACTATTTTTTTCTTATAAAATTTAAATGTGTAGGGTTCGCGTGTTGCTCAGATGCAAATTTCTGGTAGCTGCGCAGTGCAGGCCAGTCGAAGTGAGTTCGGAGCAGGTGTCTGGTCTATTTAAGTGACACACGCTGAGTTGGCAAGAGCCCAAGAAGGGAGTGGAGATTTGTACCTTAGTGCTTTACGCTATTAGTAGAGATACGAAAGAGTCGAGAAAAGTTAGATTGAAGGTGATAGCGGTATTTCACTGATAGAGCACGTATTAGTATTTAGCCTAGGTGGCTGCACGATTTCGATAGTTATTTCAGATCCCGATGGTTACGGGTATTGCTAGTGAACGTATATTCTGCCTGAAAGGGTTCATTACGACTTTAAAGTTCAGTTTCTTAGTACCGCAAGTTGCGGTACTGTTGTGTTATTATTTGAAGCCCCAAGGCAGTCTATGTTAGTCTACCTCTAAGTAGAATAAAAAAGGAATTATTTATGTTTATGCCTCTTACTTTATAGTGTGCCTGGACCGTTAGAGGATTGCAGGGTAAATAAGAAATAGAACCACATAAATGTTCGAATTTCAAATGCTTTGCGGAAGTTTCTTTTGAAACTGTCAGAAGTTTTATCAAAAGGACTTCACTTTTTATGGGTTTATTTTTCTTTGATTACGCAAATGTTATCGGAGTTTCAACACTTCCAGTGTCAAATACTTACACTAGAACTATCCAGACATCAAAATGTCTGGACATTGGCAGGATAATGAATATCTTCAGCTCGGTGTCTTAATCTCGAATCCGTCGTTAAAGCACGTGTTCGCAGTACTGTACAGTCGAATCCCGTTATAGCGAACTTGGTATATAACGAACTCACGGCTATAACGAACGAAAATTTTGGTCCCGCCGTATTCCTATAGTATGTAATTTAGTAAGTATTGTGTCAGTTTAATGTAATCGATTTTAGTTGATTTTATTCATTAATTATCATTTTTAATAGATTTTCTCATTTTTTAATACATCATTATTGAATACACGTTGCAACTAATGTGTTATACATTCTGTGAACTCTAGCATTTTTCTTAACGGTTCGGATATAGCGAACCACCGGATAAAGCGAACAAAACCTTTGGTCCTTTGAAGTTCGTTATAACGGGGTTTGACTGTATATGCCAATAAGAGAACTATTGATGACCTGTATTATAATTTCTTTTCTCATGGGATACAAACACAGATATCGCTCATTACAGGATTCCGTGACCAAATAAATAACGAGAATTGTCATCCGCTGATTCACTCTATATCCCGATGAAAAAATATGATTTCGGAAATTGCAATTTAGATTAAAAATTAAAAAACTTAGGAACAAGACTTTTTCAACTTGCGTGTGCTTTCATTGCTCTCTGGAAACGAATGTCCCCGTTTCATAGAAAAGAATTATCCTGTGCTTCAAATATAGTTCAGTAAAGACTGCAGTAGTTATTGGAAGTAGTCAACATGAGGTTCAGTGGTTAAAAGTTTCTAAATCAAACGACAAAAGAAACGAAAGTCAACAGAATTAATATTAAGAATAACATTTAATGAAAATAGAACGTGCTCTTAGTAAGAAGCACCCTTCGTTCGAAGTGACAAAAATTTACTTAACGCGGGAATCGAAATGCTGAAAATCAATGCGCATGCGCGCTATACAGGAAGTGATCTATTTATAGAAATCTTGCGCTACAATTCACTACAGCAGCTGTTAGTAGAATTACATTGGGAACAGTTTATGATTAAAAATAAAAAAGAGTTAATATAATCGAAGAAGGAAAAGTCCGGTGATGATCAAACTGGAGCAGTTATAAACGAGTAGTCTAAGAATTAGATTCTGCGGGATGAAAAAACTTAAAATTTGCTTTTTAGTTACTTGAAAACCCGTCTCTCGTATATATTTTTGAGCACGTGGGATTTTGGCACAACCACACAGCAAAGTCATTAGTTTGTCAAATTTTACAATATAATTTTGCCATAATATTTTGGCCCGGAACTCAAAACCTTGGTTCATTTAACTAAAACTATATTTTTTTCCCATGAGTTTTAAATCATGAGAAAGTTTCACTGAAGCAGACTGAATTTCTTTCAGTCTAACTGTGTAAGGCAGTAAAATACAGTATACACTCGAAATTTGAAATATTATCTCCACGCAAAAGAACTGACTGCTAATTGTTTTCTAAGAAAGTTCTGAAGTATATAACTTTTCAGCGTCTGCAAAGATAAGACATTTTTAAAGCCCATCCATATTAAGATATGGCCAAAAGATTTTACTGATATTTATTCACTGTCATGTGCATTATACTAAACCTGAGAGTTTAGGTAATAATAAACCCACTTGTATGTACAGTCAAACAAGGAAGTGTGGATACTTCAACTCACTCGCCTTTTCTTTCAAATAAAATTGCCTCTATCTTATCAGAAGAAATTAGGGATATTGGAGGTGTAATGTCGCCGAATCAACCAACGACCAATCCACAAAGAAACAGAGTTTTTATTCCACCAAGACAGGACAAAATACGAATTAACACATTACATTTACATTCAAAATAAAAACACGTCACTTTAAAAGCTTAAAACCAGACTTCTAAAAAAAAATCGTCTATACTAAAAGCTAATTCACTCAAACGTTCGCCGGCGTTCCTCTCGAACGTTCCCCGGTGTTCCTCCCCCTCGCATTCCCACCATCTCTTATACTACTTCCACACACATCTGCACTGCACAGAATTCTACGGGGGGAAACCTAAGACTTATTGGGCAGTTGCTCTGCAGCGATCCCAGACTGTCTTCCAGACATTCCCCCATTTGACCCCCCCCCAAAGGTCCCTCGTGTCTCTTTGATGATCTGTTCAAAAACCGCTCGATCGAGCGATTTTTGCACAGATCATCAAAGAGACACGAGGGACCTTGGGGGAAGGGTTCTAAATGGAGGAATGTCTGGAAGACAGTCTATTGTTCCTTCACACATCGCTTGGGGGGGGGAGGAGCGTGACTAATCGACCCCGAAATGTGTCAACAGGTGTCGGGGTGTGCGTACTGCAGAATTGTCTGCATGTATGTGGGAGCAGCATTAAATACGAAGCCGAGAGAGGGGAATATCTTCACTTCGCTTCAGATGTGACAAGCCGGTTGGGGATTGGTTACATGACAGGAGGCAAGTGACTAACTATAATAATTATCAGGTTGCATTTGAAATAAGTATCACCATTTCTTTGAGGTCTAAACCCTACGCGTTTATTGGAATTGGGGTCCATCTGATTTTGTCATTAAGATTATGCATACATGAAGCAGAACATCTCTGCAGGAAAAAAAATCTGTCATAGTCTAGTCTTAGCAGAAAAACGTTAAAAATTCTTTCACAATATTTTCTCTCAATTGCAGATCAAGAAATTAATTCTGAAAAGCATTAAAAAATTAAAGCTTATTTTCAAGAAGGCTTAACTAAAAGTTGTAAAAGCTTTATAAGCTTACTTGTGAAAAAAGTAGCTTATATTAACAGTCCAAGCTGTCAAGATTGAGTGTAATTATGGTATGGTGCTAGGGCGTAGGAACTCGGCACTGAAGGTCGTCGGTACTGATGGAATTTCGAAACGTTTAGAAAATTATAAGTTAAATTAAACTAGATTAAATTAAATAGTTTAGATAGAAATTAACTAGAAGAGAGACCTTTCTGTCAATGGACATTGCCACAAAAAGGATAAAATATTAAAACCTAAATTGCTATCGATAAACCAGAAATGAAGTTAACCGTCTATTGCATTACTGCGAATAGCGCCCTTTGCAATTACGCTCTTTCCCGCGTGAAACCACAATCCCGCGCGATTGAGTGCAAGTGTGAAGGTGTCGGAGAGGAAGGGAAAGCTGCTTTTGAGCCTACTGCAAGTTTTCCCGCGCGCAATCCCGTGCGCTCCAAGAACTCGCGAAAGAGCGTACGGGACGCAATCCCGTAAAGGGCGCTAATATTGCACTTTACACGTACGCTCTTGGAGTGCTTGGACCGTACGGGATTGCGCGCGGGAAAACTTGCAGTACGCTCAAAAGCAGCTTTCTCCGACACCTTCACACGTGCACTCAATCGCGCGAGATTGTGGTTTCACGCGGGAAAGAGCGTACGTGTAAAGGGCGCTATTGGATGCTTTGATTCCGGTTGCTGGCGAGGGGCGAATAGCTTCCGCGGCTACCGGATATCAGAATATAGCACCTGCCGTATAAGCTAACCGCTGTGGACGGCTTAACTTTAGAATTACTTGTGGAAATATTGTTTGGTATTAGCTTAATATTGTTCGGAAAGAAACGAACCACCGAAAATGGCTAAATAGCGTGATATTAAAAAAATTGTTTCTTTTTCGTATCCAAGAAAATAACATTTAGAATTTTTTGAAATTAAAAAAAAATCTAATAATAATCAATATGATAAATAATAATCATTGCATACATGAAATGGAACAAAAAAATAACGTTCAAATATTAGACAACTATTTTTCATTATTTTCATATTTTCCTAGTTGATGATACTCCAAAATTATTGTAACCATTTTTGCTATTCATTATGTTATTTTGCTATTTCATTTTTTGTCTAACTTTTGGAGTAATAAAAGGATCTTACACAAGCAGTAAGCATGTAGTTAAGCTATATCACTATTTCTAGTAAAAATTAGTGATTCCTGAGTGACGAAAGTCATCAATGAATCTCCACCTAAATTAGCTAGTTGTCTAGATTATAATTCTGTTTATATTCCCTTTAAAAGGAGTCCGTACGATGGTCTTTTTTATTATGTAGAGTTTATTTAACATAATTATAAGCAATTAAACTGGTAAAAAATTATGAAAAATTTCAAGAAAGAACCAACTTTCTCGTCTTGCCTAAACTGCATCCTCTTTTCCACTCACCTGAAATTTATCCCTCTCCCAAATTCCTCTCAAACGACCCTTTTTTTGTGTTTCATATTCTTGTACTCTTACAACAGAGTAGGCGACAATTTTAAGTGAAACTACAACAAGAATATGAGACGTATGCTAACATTTCTAATTCAATTGTATAAACTGGTTTTGAAATAATGAAAGACATTTTGTCATTTAAATTTTCGTAACTCTATTGTTTAGCTCTCAAGAAGTAATGCATTTTTCCAACTCCTTTCAGTGACTCAAGAGCAGTGCAAATATAATCCTTTCGACTGCCGTAAGTACATTAAAAGTTTTTGCTCCTCTGCTTTCTTTATTGACATATTTATTAGCTAGCTTAAAGAATAAACCCTACAGGAGCTTTTAACAATTTTAAATGAATTTAAATGTATTTTTAGTTTAGAATAGGAATTAAAAGTAAGATATAATTCTACCTTTTATAAAAATTCTTAATTTTTTAATTTAATTTTTTTTTGTAATCATATGCACGGTTTTGTTGTTTTGAAATGAATAGGTGTGTCTGAATGGATTTTTTGTGCAGATTCCGAAAATGACCTTCAAAATTCCGTATCACGTCACGTTTTTTTCACAAATGATGGAAATGTGAAAATTTAAAAAAAACGGTATTTTGTAATGACATTGTTATAGGGCAACGTTCGTAACGCGTGAAAATGTTCTCTGGAGGGGCGGAATGATTTTTTAAGGAATAGATAAACATCAATATCTAAGTGATAATGGAAATGCAACTGTTTCATCTGTATGACGTCACGATTTGCGCCCTCACAAAGGACCATAGGAGCATAGGAAGTTTGGTCTAACTGCACTACCTGGGCCACGCCCTCAAGTGCAGGCTTTCAGAAAGTAAGCAGCTGGGGAACCATGATTGGACAGAAAGTAGAGAAAGAAGAAAAGTGATTGGAGCGCTCAGGATCTTCGAGTTCAATGCCTTCAGCTGGAATCACCGAAGCGATCCAGCAAATTTTCTCAAAAACTTAACTACTAATTTCCATAATTCCATAGACAATGATCTCCTGTTAAATCTTGCCAACTATGACTTTGCCGACCCTGCTAACAGAAAACGGCCTAGAGTCGCTCTCTGTTCTTAATTATTTTTAACTTTTTTATTTCCTAACTATTTTGTATTCTTACTGCTTACTTCGGTAAGCAGTGACCTCTTATTTATTAAATTTCTTAAATTATTAAGTATTTTCAATCTTATTTATTCACTGCTCTCCTTGAGCTTTGCTTTTTCTATCAACTTAAACTTTCTATCCTCAAGCCACTCCCCGGATCCAAAATCCACCTATCTCTTTTCACCTTTCTATGGTCATTCTCTATGCAAGCCTACGTTGGAAGGCGTGGCCTACGTAACGTAGTTACACCATTTGTCCTGATGGTCCTGATGGAAGCGATCCAGCATCAGGCAGGACAGTAGGAAAGAGAATAACATACTGTAGCCCTCACAAAGGCGAAACATGAGAGAATTTATCTTGGAACGGCAGTATGACTCATACCTCACGCAAGCGCCCCCTTCTTGCTATTGGTCACATGTGGCGCCATTCGAGGCAGATCGTGATACACTGGTATAGTGTACACGTGGTACGTGAAACACTAAAAAATCATATTGACGACTGCTACTTCTGCACAGTGAATATAGGGGTCCATACCAGAACCAGCAAGCATAACATTGTGTATCCCAACATCCCATCTGCCATAAGACCAGTGCCCCATAGTGAATCCAACCCTGTGCCATCCCCGTCCAATATCAAGCCCCCAACAGACACCGATTCAGACAATGTTACAAGTGAGGAGATGTACAAACCGGACATCAGGGAGGATGAAACCCCAGTGCCATTTACACAGCATGAACTGAATGATTTGGTTCGCGATCTAAATTTACCTAAAGACGCAGCAGAGCTTTTAGGATCAAGACTTCATGAAAAGAATTTACTGTGCCCTAATACGAGATTCTCCTGGAACAGACACCGAGAAGCAGAATTAATTCTGATTTTTGCTGAGGAAAAGTGGTTTGGTATATTGTCGAGGTAGTCATGAAATACTTCAACATCAATTAAAATCCAGTACAGTGAAGGTTTTTCATAGATGCCAGCAAATCCAGTTTAAAAGGTGTTTTATTATACAATACTAACATCCATCCATCCATTCCAGTAGCACATTCTGTGACTTTGAAAGAGACATACGAGAACCTTAAATTACTGCTGGAAAGTGTGCAGTACAAATTTCATAAATGGTCTTTGTGCGGGGATTTCAAGGTGATTGGAATATTGCTCGGCCAACAAGGAGGCTACACAAAATTTCCTTACTTTTTGTGTGAATGGGACTCCAGAGCAAGTACGGAACATTGGGTTCGGCAGCAGTAGCCAGTCAGAAGTATATTCACACCTGGCGAAAAAAAAAAACATTGCTTCAGTTCCACTGGTTGATCCCTCGACAATACTGTTGCCACCTTTACATATCAAACTTGGCTTAATGAAGCAATTCGTGACAGATTTAAGCAGGGACGGTAAATGCTTTCAGTATCTGTGTGGTAAGTTTGCATCAATCACGACCGAAAAAATTAAAGCTGGCATTTTTTGTAGGCCCTCAAATACGAAAATTAATGGCAGACAACAAATTCGAGAAAACCATGTGTGAGTGCGAACTGCGAGCATGGACTGCATTCAGAAATGTGATACACAACTTTTGGGGGAACTCAAAGGCTTCAAATTACTCTACTTTAGTTGAGGAGTTGCTGGAATCTTATAAACTGCTTGGTTGCAAAATGAGCGTCAGAGTTCACTTTCTTCATGCTCATCTCAATTACTTTCCTAACAATCTTAGTGATTTTTCGGAAGAACATGACGAGAGCTTCCATCAGGATATTAAAGGGATGGAAAAGAGATACCAAGGAAAGTGGACTATATATACGAGGGTTGGGGCATAAGTCATGGCAACTATTTTTTTCTTGTAGATATGTGAACGGATCACAAACGTATATGTGTCGTGTGGAAGTTCTGCAGGCATAGTGTGTATGCAGAACAACAGATGGCTCTGTGATAGCTAGTAGTAGCGCAGCGAGGGCTCTGAAATCAGTCAGTTGGTGAGTGTCGTGCGAGATGGAAGTAACCCGTGTTGAGCAGCGCGCTTACATCAAAATAGCCGTTCTCCGAGGGAGAAATGCGATGGAATGTCACAGTGAATTAGTAGAAGTCCTTGGGAATAATGCCCTACCATATCGTACAGTAGCACGGGCAGGGGAATACATTGAGGATCTTTAGGCCCAGGTTTGTCATGTCAACTTTATGTGTACTGTATTATCATTCTTTTGCACGGTGAAGGCCATATTGCCCTGTATACTACTGTAATAAATTAGTGTGTTACGATATTTCAGTGCTATTCATTGTCCACACATGTAGTTAAGACCTTGTCCTTTCGTCTGTATAAGTCATATTTTCCAACCGGACTGGTATCTTCAAGAAAAAAATAGTTTCCATGACTTTTGCCCCAACCCGTATGATGGTCGATTATAATTGGATGTTGAACAGGGACTGTACGGACGCACACTGAAGACAATGCAAAAAAAAGGTTGAGCCCAGGGGTCAATGTTAAATGCAAAATTGAGCCCAGGGGTCAATGTTAGGAATGTTTGCTTTTGAATATGTATTGATGTGTATCTGTTCCTTAAACAATCATTCCGCCCCTCCATAGAGCATATTTCACACGTTACAAACGTTGCCATATAGCAATGTCATTAAAAATAACTTTTTTAAAATTTTTCACATTTCCATCATTTATAAGACAAAACTTGACGTGATACGGGATTTTGAAGGTCATTTTCGGAATCTGCACAAAAAATCCATTCAGATACACATATTCATTTCAAAACAACAGAAAAAAGTTGAAAAAATGCAGATCAGTGTTATTATTATTAGTAGTAATATTGTAAAACATGAGAGATATGTTAAATGGCAAGACACCTTTTGTTTAAAAAACTTAACTCACAGTAACCTTGTCGTATATTTCTCATTTTAAAATTAATTTTCACGAATTCTCTTTGGTGCAGAAAATATTCTCTATTTAGGTAGTTAACAAACGACATCTTGGTCAACAATCTTTAAGCTGAGACAAATATTCTGTCAACATATACAAGTTATCTTTTTTCCTTTTTTACGAGGAAAAAGTTCATGATTTCAGGAAACATTTCTAGAAATGTATTTATTAATATTTTACATTTATTTTATAACATATGTTTATTTAAGTAGTTGGTATGAATGAACTAAAGTCTTTGTTATAATATAAAACATTCTTGAGAAACTCTTCATTAAATATATTAATTACAAATTTTTAGAAATTTCTCCCTTCATATCTACATCAGAACTTAAGGTTATTTTTGTGTGTATGTATCAAAGTGTATATGTAACAGAAACGCACAATAACTTTATTTAGAATGTTT
This sequence comes from Dolomedes plantarius, assembly GCA_907164885.2. Taxonomy (NCBI): domain Eukaryota; kingdom Metazoa; phylum Arthropoda; class Arachnida; order Araneae; family Dolomedidae; genus Dolomedes; species Dolomedes plantarius. The sequence goes on along the minus strand of OU015500.1, from coordinate 142,659,066 downwards.
ACTGTAAGATTCATCTAGTATTTTACTACATTTTTCATATACCAGATTGATTAATTTTGAGTCATAGATAGTCACCGACTAAATATGCTTTAAAGACTGCTAGTCAGTTATCCCCTTTTGAAATATTTTATCTCTCACATGACAATATCATTTATATGTGGAAAAAGGATACATTACTGTTAGAGTAAAAGAGACAACTGCGTTAAGTTAAAAGAGTTCCATGGACCGGAAAATAAGACGTTATTTATAGTAGGTCAAACATACACAAGCTACAATACAGATAGACACAGACTGACTGAACATAGACATAGACAGAATAATTTCGTGAGGTACACAATAGGGTCATGCAGACCCTTTAACCTCGGTTTGAACATTGGGAAACTGACTGAAAAAGAAAATCACATGTGTTTATAAACTTATACAGCAGGGGTGAGCAGACTTTACCAGGGTACGGGCTACTTCTAATTTTTTCAAGGTGTTGCGGTCCACCCAGTGACGTAGGTGTGGTGAGCTAAAAAAAACCGTCTACAATATTTATTATAACTTAATAATAAATACATAATATGTACTTACCTACATAACTACAAGAAAAAAAACTTACTCTTTTAAAACCGCGTTAAAAGAAAATCGCGTCGGTGTTCCATAAATATGTTTCTTTTATGTAGTATGCGCGTCTTAGGTCTTGGTAAAGGCGGTCACCCCAAAATGTCATGGTGGTCCACCGGTCGATCGCGATCGACTTAATGCCAACCCCTGTTATACAGGATCCAGAAACTATCAATAAGACTATCAAAAGAATCAATAGTAGCTTTTAATAAGATATCCAATAGAAATCTTGTAGGGTTCGCGTGTTGCTCAGATGCAAATTTCTGGTAGCTGCGCAGTGCAGGCCAGTCGAAGTAAGTTCAGAGCAGGTGTCTGGTCTATTTAAGTGAGACACGCTGAGTTGGCAAGAGCCCAAGAAGGGAGTGGCGATTTGTACGGTAGTGCGTTACGCTATTAGTAGAAATACGAAAGAGTCGAGAAAAGTTAGATTGAAGGTGATAGCGGTATTTAACTGATAGAGCACGTATTAGTATTTAGCCTAGGTGGCTGCACGAGTTCGATAGTTATTTCAGAGACCGATGGTTACGGGTATTGTTAGTGAACGTATACTCTGCCTGAAAGGGTTCGTTACGACTTTAAAGTTCAGTTTCTTAGTACCGTAAGTTGCGGTACTGTTGTGTTATTATTTGAAGCCCCAAGTCGGTCTATGTTAGTCTACCTCTACGTAGAAAATAAAGGAATTATTTATATTTATGCCTATTACTTTATAATCCTTGATAAAAGAACAAATAAGAAAGAAGAGAAAGAACTGAGATCAGATGATGTCGCCTGCTGTTACATTGCTAACGATTACAAAGTAAAAATTATCTATATATATTATTTCAAAAAGGTGTTATTTTTTGTTTCATCCCTTTTTCTCCCTTCATACTTCACCAAAATCGATAAATGAGGTACAATTTTAAAGATTAAAATCTCCGCTTCGTGCGATTTATTAATTTAGAATGACACAGCTTATTGTTTGTTTAAAAATCGAAGTATAAACATTTTAATCAATTTTTCTTTCCCTAGATGGCGCGCCCGCTAACTTTTTTTTATTTTACCATTATCAATCACACTGAACTTCTAAATTTAAAAATCGTTTGTTTTTATTATCATTCTGTGATTTCATTAATGAGTTTCTTTATTGGTAACATCCGCGTACGTGTACATTATTCTTTTTGCATGGAAAAAAACATATATTTTATTTCTAAAAGTTTTTGTTTTTGTTTTATCCTCTCTTCTCCCTTCATACTTAACTAAAATTGATAAACTAGGTACCATTTTAAAGACTAAGTTCTCCGCTTCTGACGAATTGTTAACTCAGAATTACATATTGTATCGTTTGTTTAAAAATCGAAGTGAAAAATTGACTTTTGGCCTTAAAGTTCTTTCCGTGGATGCGTCGAAACGGCACAGTCAAATAGTGTGCACAAAGAGGGTTTGTAATGTAAATATCACATTTGTCACTAGTTTGTGTCCTATTTAACTTTTAATATTGTCTACAAAGGTGTTTTGAAGTGTACATATCTCATGTTCCCCTGTTTAGTCTTATGCTTCACCTCCAGTATTGTGGCCAAAGGCGTTTGTTTATTGGTTTTGTATTATCATTACGCACCATTGTTATTTGAAAAATAAACATTTGCTAGAAATGAACCGGTTCTTCTTTAATCCTACTACAAACCACCAACCTCGGTATAAAATTTATTGTATTTTAATCGCTTGCGAAGAGGTCGCACGGGCCACCTAGTTAATCGTATAATTAACATTACTTTTTATTTCTTGAATCTTCAAATATTTTGTAAGATCATACTTCCTAGAATTAGGAATTTTCCGACTGGAAATTATTCAAAATTCCCAATCCTTTGTGTTTTCACCCCACGTTTCTTCTCTGTGTGATTTTATTTTGTGATTTTGTGAAAAATATAGAACATATATATTTTTAGGAATCTTGGCATAAGCTGAATGTCATTGAACTCCATACATCAATAACACGTGTATATATATATATATATATATATATATATATATATATATATATATATATACAAGTATATATATATATATATATATATGTATCTTTTGTTTATTGATACCTTTTGTTTTTTGTTTATATTCACATGTTCGTGAATATATATATATATATATATATATATATATATGTATGTATATATATATATATATATATATATATATATATATATATATATATATATATATATATATATGTATCTTTTGACACGCGTGCTTCTTCGCACAAAAAAAGAAGAAAATGTTTTATATTTAAAAATGGAATAACTGACTAGTAGTCTTTACGGTATATTTAGTCTATGACTTTCTATGACCAAAAGTTAATCGATCGGGCATATGAAAAACGCCGTAAATTACTAGATGAATCTTACAGTAAACATTCTAAATAATGTTGTGGTACATTTCGAAAGAATAATCTTAAGCTCTACCGTAGATATAAAGGAAGAAATTTCTAAAAAATCCTAATTAATGTATTTAATGAAGAGTATCTCAAGAATGTTTTATATTATAACGAATATTTTAATCAAAATTAGGCAATGATAATTTAATTTTGCTTTTCTTAGGTTCGATGCATTTCTTACATGTTCTTAAAAATTCTGCTTGTTGTTTCTATAAGCCTCTTCAGTCATTCATTTTTCTTTTTCAATGTTTAATTATGTGAATGCTTTATAAATTATGAATCCTAAACTAATACGCCTTTGTTTTACTTTGGTATGCAGAACATGCTGAGTGCAACCTGAAATGTCACAACTGCGGTCGCTTGGATAAGGAAACATGCACCTGCGAGTGTACTGACGGTTGGGACTCACCAGACTGCTCGCGTATGTTTCACTTCGTTTTATATACGGCCACATTTAACTTTAACCTTTAGCTTACGGGGCCAATTTTTCCGATTCCCTCGTTAGAACGGGAAATTTCATACCCCCCTTGTAAGAACGACCATTAAGGTGGTTTTATATATATATATATATATATATATATATATATATATATATATATATATATATATATATATATATATATATATATATATATATGTATATATGTATATATGTATATATATGTATATATGTATATATGTATATATGTATGTATATATGTATATATATATATATATATATATATATATATATATATATATATATATATATGTAGGAAGGAGTTAGTACTCCTTCCTTTAGAAGTGAATCATTAGACTTAATTATTTTGAACATTTAATTAAACTAGACGATGTTTACAAGACAGGACTAACACTTAGTATGAAATTAAAAAATAAACACAGAAGCATCAAAAGAGCTAAACATCGGGAGCTTGCAGAACAACACATCCGCTTAAAGTCCTTCGTGCCGAAGTAGTGAGGAGTGGAAGTTGTAGTAATAGTTCAGTTGTGTTGCCAAACTCACTCTCACACGGCCGTTCTGACTTTCCAGACGTCCGCGGCTGGGTTGTCAACAATAATTCTGAAAAGATAAAAAAAAAAGAGCAGAAAAAGGAAAAATATTTCAAAAAATCAAGCAGTGTTCAACACAGTGGTATTGGTGTTCAGTTTCTGCACCACTGTTTCATTTTGTCCGCTGCAGTTGATGTTATGGTTGGACCATCGTGATGTCCTAACTTTCGAACTTCGTAACGATCGTTGGGGTTGATGCTCGTGATCTCATATGGTCCGAAGAACTTTGGTCGGAGCTTTAATCCGGTTCCAAATTGAGTTCGTTGTATTGCCACTTTGTCACCGATCTTGTATTTACAAGCCGGTTTACGCCGTTTGTTATATTGTCGTATGTTTTCTTCCTGTAAACGGAGGATATTTCGTTTAGCTTCGATACGTAACGCTTCTTTGTCATCAAGAATTCTTTGGTGGTGTTCCTCGTCAAGAAGATCTTTAATCTGTAGATCCTCTTGTTGTTTCATTTTAACACCAATTAAAAGTTGAAAGGGTGTGAATTTTGTACTGCGTGTGGTGGTACTATTTAAGATACGTTGCAATCTTGGGACATATTTAAACCATTTGTCAGGTTCATCTAGAGCTAACTTAGTTAAAACGGGAATAATTGTGCCATGAACACGCTCAACCTGACCGTTGCCACGTGGCACACCTGTTGCTATTGAAATGTGTTCAATTGACTGTTCCTGGCAGTAACTTTGAAATTCTGAAGATGTGAATGCGCTACCTTTGTCAGTAATGATTTTTGAAGGGTTGCCAAATGTAGTTTGTTGCAAGGATAATTTGTCTAAGGCATCTTTCGTAGAGGTGGACTTCACGGGATAGATCCATACAAATTTGGAAAAGGCATCAACTACTGTAAAAAGATACTTATAACATTTTTTTGTCGATGGTAAAGGTCCTAAAAAGTCGCAATGGTAACATTCAAGGGGTGCATCACCTTTTGGAATGGGGTGAAGGTATCCTTCTTGTTTTCCAGATTTTCGCGAGGACAAAATGCAAGGAATACAGTTCGAAATAATTTCTTGAACTAATTTCTTAAGTTGAGGAATGAAAAATTCACGAGAAACAATTAATTCGGTTTTTTGTGAAGCAAAATGACCTTGTGAATGGGCGTTTAGCACTATTTCTTTCTGCATCATTTGTGGTACTACTAAAAGTTCGGCATCCTGATGAAGTTTATAAAGAATTCCGTTTTTAACCAAAAATTCATCAGAAGGTGTAGATTCAAGCATAGATTTAATTTGAGATATAAATTCATCCTGGTCTTGGGCATTTTTCACCTTTTGAGTGATATCATTTGAGGTAATTACAAGAATGGGGTTACGACTTAAAGCATCAACATGTTTCATCTGTCTACCGGGTCGATGACAAACTTCATAATCAAAGTCTTCTAACATCAATGCCCATCGAGCAATTTTAGCTGGTAGGTCTTTTTGTGCATCGTTTTTTGGAAAGCATCACAATCGGTGATAATTTTAAATTTTGTTCCCAACAAGTAGTTTCGAAATTTTTTTAGCGCTTCAATAACGGCAAGAACTTCCAGTTCATAACTATGATATTTTTCTTGTTGAACTGTAGTTTTACGGCTAAAATAATGAATAGGATGAAACTGTCCATCATCGGATTGTTGCAAGAGCACAGCGCCAAAACCTAAGGAGCTGGCATCAGTGTGGAGTTCTAATGGGTATCCCTGTTGAAAAACATGAAGAACTGGGTTTTGTGAAAGAATGTTTTTAAGTTGTTGAAAAGCTGCTATTTGTTCAGAGTCAAAATTAAATTCTACATTATCCCGAAGGAGGTCACTTAATGGTCTAGCAATCAGCGCATAATTTGGAATGAACTTTCTGAAATAACTTGTTAATCCAAGAAAACTTTGAACTTGTTTAGGGGTTTGAGGTTGTGGGAAATTTTGAACAGCTTGTGTCTTGGTAGGTGAGGGTTTAACTACTCCATTTTCGATAATGTAACCAAGAAATTATATCTTTCGCTGTAAAAATTGACACTTTTTAAAGTTCAATTCAAGGCCATAGTCTGCAGCTGTTTGGAGAACGAGGCGTAATTTTTGTAGACCTTCAACTTCATCATTAGATGGTATGAGAAGATCGTCCATGTAAACAATAAGAACATTGTCGCGAATGAGATTTCTAAAAACTGTGTAAACATATCGTTGGAAAACACTGGGACTGTTACATAAGCCAAATGGGACACGTAAAAATTCGTATTGTCCTTCATGAGTCACAAAACAAGTATATTTAGTGCTATTAGGGTCCATAGGTACATGAAAGAAACCATTTTTGAGATCAAGTGAAGTGAACACCCGAGATTTTCCAAGTTTGTCTAAAGCTTCTTCGATGAGCGGTAAGGGAAATTTATCTTTTATTATTTTTCTATTCAATTTGCGGTAATCAACACAAAGTCTATAATCTCCACTTTTTTTCTTACATAGAACAATCGGTGCGGCATAATCGGAGCAACTTTCTTTAATAATTCCATCATTTAACCAATCTTGAATTTGGCTTTCTACAATTTTCTGTTCCGCGAAAGGGAGTCGTCGAGAACGTTGAGCTACAGGGATTTCATCTTGTAATAAAATAGTCATCTTAATTTCAGTGTCTTGAACTTTATGTGGTTTGTAGGAAGTAACGATATTTTGAACTTCCTCACGAATTTCAGAATTCAAAATGTGTGAAAGATCAAATGGAAAAGCTTGATCATCAGAAACATTAGCAATATTAACGAAGGTGTTATTATCAAGAGTAAAACGAATACCGTCTTCATCAAATGTAAATTGGGTTTGCTGTAAAAAGTCGATTCCGATAATCACATCAAAAGGAATCAAGTCATCCTCTAGAACATGTATTTTAGCAGGTAAAGTAATGGTTTGAATTTCGATGGAATCCTGAAAGAATCCGATGCTGTGAACTTGGTTTTTGCCAATTCCTGAAAAGGGAATGTTGGTGGGCTGCAATGGTGGCGAACCAATTCTTCGATAGGTTTTCTCATTGATGAGGGTTGCCTGTGACCCAGTGTCACAGAGTGCTGTCAATTGAATTCCTGCAAGTTGAATGTCAACATGCATGGGATTTTTCGATGAAGTTTCAGGAGAAAGTGCATTTACAGTTTTATCAGAAATAGGTTTTTGAGAATCAGGTTTTGGTTTAGAATTTCGATAACTTTTAGGGCAATTAGCATGAACATGACCAAAACTTTTACATCCGTAGCATTGTTTACCATGTGACTTATTCAAACATTGGTTGCTTTTGTGACCTCTCAAGCCACAGGAAAAACATACTGGCTGTGTATTTGGGCTACGTGTATTATCGACTTTCACATTGAGGTAGGAAGCATCAATTTTTTTCTGATTATTTTGTCTGAAATTTTGTGATCTGGTAAAGATTTGTTCATAAATTTTCAACTTTTCCTTAAATTCAGGGACGGATTTACAACCGTAAAGAATAACTTTATTGTTTGTTGAATCAGGAATTCCGTTTATGACATACTCAAACAGAGAGGAGTCATCGAGAGAACCTTTGTGTGCCAAATCTCTCATAGTTAAGAAATATTCTTGTAGGGTTTCAAACGGTTTCATACGTCGAGATTCCATTAATTTATGTAACTGAATACCGTTAATTTTGTCCGAAAATTCGTCTAATAAATGGTGCTTCAATTGTTTCCAATTTGTAATTCCACGAATAGACCTAATTAAAGTTTGAGCGGGACCAGTTAAACATTTTCTAACAAAAGTAATTTGGTGAATTGGATTGTTTATCTGATATAAACAAAAAAGTTCTTCAACGTCAGATATAAAATTCTCAACACTGTAATTATCACGAGACGAGAAAGGTTTTATTAAATCAACAACGTCTTTCAGACTAAACAACTGGAAAGAGAGATTCGCAGTTTCAACTGAAGGCAATGAATTTTGATCTGATTCACCAACGGAAATGTGTGTATTTTGCTTATTCGAAGATTCTTTTGCGTCAATGGTGGGGGAAAAGGGAGATCTATTTTCCTCTATAACGCTGTTAGTTTGGGATGAACGTGCACCCGGAAGTGAGTCATCATTCACTTCGCATTCCGAAAGATCAGAAAATTCTGCTTTTAATAACGATAAATCACTAAGACTCATAAGAATGGTATTGGCACATTTGTCTGGGTCAGTTGAAAATTCTAAATGAAGTAGATTACAAATAGAAATCAAGTCTTTAAGTGAAAAATCTTTAAGTACTTTCTGTTTCGTTGCTTCCAACACGAATGGCTGTTTAAAACCTGTAAATTTACGTAATCTGGTACGATTTTGTCTGTCGCCGTCTGTACCAAAAATTAAACGATGTAGAACCTTTATTTGATTCGTACCACCAATTTTTAATGATTTTGCAATATTGGGGTAATCGTTGAGAGTAGCCATAACTATATACTAGGTTCAAACAATTATAGTACACAAATATACAAATATTCAAAACCAAAATCACTAATTATAATACGTAGTTACTCAAATTCAAAAGTAGAAAATAATATTTCAAATCGAAATTTTTTTCGAATACCAATTCAATAATAAAATATTGATTCTAAAAATATGCATCAAAATAAGTAATCTTTAAAACAGGTTTTGTTCAAGAAAACAAAATTATGAACTAAAATAAGCATCAAATATCAAATAATAAGTTCTTCAAAATAATTTCTCTGGTTGAAGAAAACAGATGACGTAAATTTAGATATGTATCAAGTTAGATATTACTTCAGCAAAATATTCATAAAATTAATCTTCAAAATAAATCACTGTTGAAGAAAATAGAGGATGTAAATGCAGCATCAAAATAATAGTTAAAGTTCTAATGTTAAAAGCATCAAAATTGGGAAATCGAAAGTATCAAAATTGTGAAATCGAAAGCATCAAAGCATTCTACAAAATAAAAAATATTCTCGCAAGAAAACAGCAGAATTAAGTTCAACATCAAAGCGCATCAAATAAGCAAAGTTGTCATCAAATAAACATTCGCTTCGTCAAAATTATGCATCAAAATAATAATATAATAATCTTCAAAAGTATTCAATTCGCGATCTTTCAAAATATATGTTATGTTGTGGTTTGTTCAAGGAAACAAGATTCTTCAAGTTAAATGTCGAAATTTTCATCAAATCATCAAATAATTTCATCGAAATAGAATTCTCTTCAAGAAAACAGAAGTGATAAATTCAACGTCAAAGACCATCAAAAGTGAATTTAGCATCAATTAAATTCCTGCATCAAAAGAACGTTGAAATATCTTTCAGTTTTCTTAAATCATCAATAAGTTGAGAATTCCCTTAATCATCAAAATTTTCTTGAACAAGCGTCAACGTATGCATCAAATAATTTTAATATGA
>OU015500.1:142454639-142647139 GCA_907164885.2 Dolomedes plantarius | reverse complement strand
AGGAAACACGTTTTCACGTCAACGAAATGCAACCAACAGAAACGAAGTGGTGAAGAAAAGGGGGGACGTATAGTAAATTTATGGTTAATAAATACAAATGATATAGAGCAAAATTCGTCTATGATTCTCGCACCGATTGCTGAAGGATAGCAAAATTGTGCGTTGAACTATTTGCAAATTTACATAATTGTGGATTGGGGAAGATTTTGATTTGAGGAAGATGGGGCACAAAGTTTAATTTTTTTTTGTTCGCACATATTTAGTAATGACTTTCTCCTTCAAATGTATCTTTATGTGAAAATAATTATATTTCAAAAATATTTGAACAAATTGAAATTTTGTTTAAAAAAATAAAGATTCAAAATTTTAAAAAGTTCGATGTTTTATACATCTTGAACAAATTGAAATTTTGTTTAGAAAAATTTAAATTAAATTTTTTAAAATGTTCAGTGTTTTAGACATCTAACGAACTTAAAGCTCAGTTTGTATATTTTCCCCTTTTGTACGTAGGAGAGGTTTCATAATAATTTTTCAGTTCTAATCATAAAAATTCTATTCATCAAGTTTTAGTCTCTTTAAAGGGAGAAAACATCTAAACTTCGAAGGATAATTTTTGCTTCAGGGAAAATATTTTCGGACGCTTTCCTCTAGGATACAGTGTAATGACATTATAACAGAGAAATGTAGATCAGAATTTCCGAAATATTTTTCTATATACCTTGCAAGGAATTTTAGATGTATCTTTTTAAGGGGACAGTGGACTTTCAAAATTGTGAAATTTGTCCAAAAATTCGATTTTTTTATTTTATTGAATTGTGAAAATTAGGACGAGTAGGAATGTGTTGCAAAAATAATTTTTAATTTTTGGGATTACTTTCCTAGTTATAGGCATTTGTATTTAATTTAGATATTATGTAGTTACTAATAGCAATAACTTTAAATGTGTTTTTCTCAAAACAAAAAGTTTCATGTCATACGAATATTCAAACTGCTCCGGGCGCATTTCTAATTATCGTATTGCGTTGAAATTTAAGTTTTATATACTTAACTGTATATTAAATAAATCTTATTGAAAATAATTATGCTTCGTATCTCAGAATTTCTAAATTTTGTACTTGAAAAGATGATTTATAGGTATTTTCCGTAATAAAAAAGGTGTTTTCACTGTTATTATTTTTTTCTCTTTATATTTTTAATGAATGCTTAAAATAAGCAATAAGTTTCATTGTTAGTTCTATAAGGTATCCTGTAAATAAAAATTACCATATTGTATGCAAAAGAAATGCGCGTGGAACATTTTTAATGAGGCCAATTTTTGATATAATTAATAATTCCTAATTCATAAATTATTAATATTTCATCTTTAAATTTTAACCACTTTTACATATCTATGGTACTAATCACATATTCAAATTTCAAGCAAATCCATTGAAAACAAAAAAAGTTAGGTTTGAAGGTCCACTGTCCCCTTAAAGATGAAAATAATTGTGAAAAACTCTGTTTCGAGATAAACAAACTGAAAGTACAGTTATCTAAGACAGTACGTACAACCAGTTCAACCTAGAAATGTAATCTATTTCGAAACATGCGTTTTGGATATTTTTCTCTTAAAACTTCATGTTATGTTTCGAGAAAAATAAATGTACGCTAAATCTGTAGACCGGAAAGTCCTTCCATGAGGTCAGAGAGGTTGGGAGAAGGTACGAATCCCCCAGATGACGCACCTGGTGATGCTCGGTCAAGATTAATGTGGCATCAGGGGGTTGTGTTGACAAACCTCTACGGTGCCTCCATAGAAAGCAACCAACGATTCTCGCTGTTAAATTGCGAATGTCTTAATAAACAAGACTGCGCGCACCGGAAAACAACATGTTTCGAAAGAAAATTAATTTTTGCATTTTCAGAAAATTTTGTGTTGGACTCTCTTAAAAGCCAATAATTTCAAACTAGACTTGTTAGAGTAAAAGTGTATGTTAAGCCTCTCTTTTTTAGATGTTTGTAATACTTACATATACGCTAGTAAATATATTTATACAATAAAATACAGCACAGCTAAACAGCAATTTTTCCTCCTTTTTAGAACCTGCTTTGTCTCACATTGTCCTGCACAACTTCCAGTTTTTAGGTCAAGAATACAGAATATGCAGAACAAACCGAATGTTGGTCGGCATATTTTATTAACAAACATTTTCCTCCATTTGTGAAGGAGAGCATTGTCATTACTCAGAATTATCCGAGCAATAGAGCAAAGAATTTTCCTTCAAAATCCAGTTTCCTGGGTGAAATCTTCGAATAATGTGGGGAAATTTAAATAAAAAAAAGAGAATTCTCCATTATAAAATATAATGGAAGACAAGATCCTAGTAATAAAAGAGAAATTTCCTCGGCATGTGCTCTTTTTCATATTTGGCGAATGCTTGCACATTCCATTCCGTTTCATTTATCTGTTTCATTTATAGAAATTTCAATATCTATATATTTAAGCTGCATCTATATATTTAAGTAAGCCGATTTAAGTTGCCAAGCCGATTCTTTGGGAAGTCCGTGAGCGAAAACTACTGCATCCATTTACTTCATTTTGGTCTTAAACGAAAGAGTTTAATCTGTAGATGTGTCAAATTTGGTTTTTGTAACCACAATTTCCATTAATTAGCGCTCATTTGCAATTGAAAATGGCTTTCTGCACATGCTCAGTGGCATGTTTAAATCTGGCTTTAGATACTCACTAAGCACGAGGCCGCATAAACACATTAATTTGTTTCTGCGCATACTCAGTGACATGCTTAAATCTGGCTTTATATACTCACTAATCACGAGGCAGCATAAACACATTAATTTGTTTCTGCGCATACTCAGTGACATGCTTAAATCTGGCTTTAGATACTCACTAATCACGAGGCAGCATAAACACATTAATTTGTTTATTCCGAGGAATCTCTCTAGCTCTCTTTAGCCATTTTTATTTTTATTATTTTTGTGAGATATAGAATTTAACCCGACGGAAAGAGTTTATTTCGCGCTGTTGAGTAAACCTATTACTTTTTATTGGGTTCAATAGTAATTTTTTAAAGTATATTTCTCTATTCTCAATATTATGATTTTCAACATTTAGCAATGATGTGTTGAGTATAATTTGTGATTTACTATCCAGCCGTCATGTTTTGACGGGTACCAACTAGTATTCTTATTATATCTCTAACCATCCTTTTACCCTTTTACTTTTGACACTTGAAATTCCGTAGCGATAAAATGCATATTGAATTTATATACTTACTATCTTTGATCATGACTTGATAATTTGAATGCAATCAAGAACTTGTTGTTCTGTAACATAACCTATGGCTACTGTATAATAGTTCCATAACCTACGGCATGGCTGTTGACAGTAAACCATTGTTCTCTTTGAAAATGCCGAAAGAAGATATTTTAACCCTTTATAGGTACTGTAGCGTCACGACAAGTAGGTAAGACGATTCTCTCTGAGGCGTTGCTAAAAATTACTACCATGGGATCCATAACAAAGAAAGTCAGAGTTCTAATTAGCAAACGGAGGCCAAATTTTCAAAACAAAAACTCAACAATTTATTAAGAACAAAAATTAACATTTAAACAGTGCAACATATTCAATTAAAATCCCGTGCAAATTCACAACGTACGGAGCCTAAAACACACATCCGCACAGGCCGCGTTCTCTAGTGTCTCTCCTCAATGTCTGAATTTTCAGCCGGGGTGGAGGGGCCGGCAGATTATCGGCTGACAGCTCTTCTTAGACGCCGAACTTTATTACATTGCAGAAACGTTAAGAATCCCCCCCCGTGTTCCGAACTGGTGGAACCGAGCAACAACACATTCCTTGAAAAATACGCAGCTGTGTTTCAAGCTCTTGTGGGGTCTCGGGAAAAAATAAGACCATACTTCCAGTTCGCTACAGTACTCATATTGACAACTGAATTACTCTTCGTCGTAAATTTTAGAATTTATTGTGTCATTTTTTTTACTTTCCTATGGCACTTTTATTTCTCTTTATTTTTTTTTTTAACATTCGTGTGTCTCAAAGATTCCCGAAGAGCTATTTAAACGATATACGTACATGTAACCCTCCTATAACACGGTTGATAGGTTCCTAGACAAGGCCGTGTTGTGTGAAACCGTGTTATATGAGACACTGAGCCAGTACTAAAAGGGGGGTTAGGTTCTGAAAACTTATAAAAAACAAACTTTTTTTAAAAAATTCCATATAAGCAACTTAATTTTTATCAAAAATATAAATGTGTGTATAAAACCAAACGAAAAGAAATAAAAAAATATTATTTTCATTTAATGCGACCTTAGTTTAATAAATTTCTTCCTCATCACTGCTCAGTACAATCAAACGACAACGTTTTTTTGTACTGAGTTTGTACTGTTTTTTCGATTGAACGATATCACCTCCACTTTCAGAACCTTTTTCTTCATTTAGACTTTTTGCACCTTCTGTCCTCTTTAAAAAATCTGCAATTTTGGTTCATTTGCTGGTTCTTACAAGGTCATTGTAGATTCACGGTAGGGAGATAGACAATTTTGCAGCTCCCTTTTGAATTTTCGACTTCTTTCAGCGGAAGGGTCTGCATTCAGGGAAAATGATTCAAGATTTTCAGCTAAGCTTGGGCCTTCTTGTAATTTTATAGAGTTACAAATAAATAAATTATAATTCGTTTATACATTTTCATGTAAAGCCACTATAGTTCATTATTCCTTCCCGTCATTATTTTAAGGTAATTTAGTTTTTAAATATGTTAATCAAAAATCATGTTATCTAGTTCTATAGAAGTACAGCGTCGTACAAAGGCTTTCGCAATTTTTTTTATCGTGTTAGAGCGAAACCGTGTTACAGGTTGCAGTGTTATACGAGGGTTCCCGCAATTTATCTTATCGTGTTAGAGTGAAACCGTGTTGTGAGATGCCGTGTTGTAGGAGGGCTACCTGTACTTTAATATTAAAGTTATTTACAGAAATAATTATAAACTTATTTGCTTTTATTTTACATGCATTCATCTGTTCCGTTTTGTAGATTTATGTGTGAATAAGCATAAGCGATGTGGCATGAGCCCTGGTTGGCCTACGAAAGCCTCCTGTTCCCTCAATGGCTATGAAGTTGGTAACACCTACTGTCGCAAAATGTGTGAAATGTGCGGTAAGTAATCGAACAGTGTTTGTTATCATGCAGGTTTTTATTCGATTGACGGACTAGTTCTCTTGGAGTTATGGTGATACATTGACTCTGCGCATCTTCAAGGGGAATTTTCTCATCAGTACATTTCTAATCACAGACTGTGATGGCCCAGTTGGCAAAGGCAGAGAGCCAGTGATCTAAAAGTCTCTGGTTCGATGCCGGTCTCTGACAAACCCACCGCCGTGTTCACTAATGGTGGCCGGTGCACGTTAAATATGTCGTAGCTGCGATGTCCTCCAAGTTCTCAAATTAACCTCTGGAGGTGCGGGGTCAAGTGTTCCGGTCTCGTCACTTGACTCGGTTCAAAATTACGGGACCGGCCCATAGGGGGTAATGCTGGTCCATCTATACAGTGACCCCAGAAAAGTAGCCAGCAAAACCGCGGTGTCATATGGCGGTAAGGATTAATGTCCAAGAAACCGTCTGCCGCATTGGAAAAAATAAATAAATTGGCAAAAAATTTAGAATCCTGATTTCTGTATTTGTAAAAGAGCTTCAACAAATAAAAACATTTTCTTCAAAAAGATTTTTTTAAAAATTCAATATTTTCAAAAAACAATTTTAATTTCTCAACGATAGACAATTACTTAATACCCTGTAAAAAGCCGACTATGGAAATTTTTTAAATTATAAAACAAAAATACTGTTTAGTTAAATGCCCTCTAACATAGGCAAAAATAGAAATAAAATGAAAAAAAATGCATTTGCAAATCTGTGTGTAGAGAAATACTGGGAGGAAATTTCCTACAGCTCAACATTGGAATTGAAGATCTGCAATCTCAGCTGATGCACGGCCTTATGATCCTCTATATAATATGATAGATGGTACAATATAATTTGATATTATACTGGGTCAGCAAGGCTATATTGATATAAATAAGTAGAAAAATCATAATTTACAAAATACCTGAAAGGTGTGTGTGTGTGTTTGAGGGGGGAGAGGGGGAATTATCTGGAGGATTATTTTAAGCTTCTTAAGCACACAGTAAATTAATCCCTATCTAATTCAGCTTTAAAATCTTGTTAATCATGCTCTGTGTATAATTTCCTAATTTGCGTCACTCTTATTTTTGACGAAATACCTAGAGAAAAATTAATAAGTAAATGTTATTGAAATAACGTAAGAATTATCTAGAATTTAGTTTCTTTCATGTCAAATTATCGATGCTGAAACTTTAAACAACTATATTTTAGTTTTGTAAATTGAGATAAATGTTCTTCGTATATTAAGTTCATTGCCTGTGCTTTTATTTATAAAATGCCATTTTAATATGTGTGCAGGCATGGTATTATATCGTACCCCTCGCAATAAATATTCCGCGTACTTCATGCGCTGTTATTACACGATAAAATTAGGGCCCCGTCTAAGTTTGTTTTTAAACATGCTCAATAAAAAAGTATTACTCTTTACAATGAAATACTGATTTACAATGAAACTGTATATAGACATTGTTACTGGGCATTTCGCTATATGTTTGGGAGCATTGCTCAAGCCTAAACTCGCAAGCAGTAAACTCACGTACTCCCCCCTCTCGACAGACATTGTTCATCCGGCAAAGCAAATGTTTACTACTTTTTTATCTTGCACAGAAGATAATAAGGCAACCTTTGAGTTTGACACCTCGGACTCCCAGACCATTGAGGTCCATCGTCCATGATACACCTGAAGACAAGTCACTACGTAGCAAGAGCCTAAATACGCAGTAGAGGGTTAATTTCCCAAGTTCGGTGGCATTTTCCATTGCTGCGGGGCTGGAGGATGCCGGACAAACAGCACAGATCTGTCATCCACTCAAGGCACCCCCAGCCCCTAATGCTGCGTTTGCATTCATGCACTCTTCTCTGCTGTGCCTTGGGGAATCCAGTGATTGATGTTCACTCCGTACTCTGTATATGCGTGGATCGCCTCCTCTTTCGGTCCTGATGCAGAGTATCAAAGAACCCGGGGTCCCGGGGGTCAAATGGTGACAATGAAGGCGGGGGACACTAGATCAAGAAACACGAGGGACCTTGGGGGCTGACCGTGACTAATGTGACTAATGTTACCGTGACTAATGTGATGGCAGGAGTCGGGGGCCTGCATGCAGAGAACTCTGCACGAATGCATATGCAACATTAGATAATAAGGCAAACAAAAGGAAGAATAGAAATAGTGCTGTTTCTGCGTAGTTCACGACTCTAAAATCAATAAGATATACGATATTCCGAAACAGACGGCCATGCTGAAGAGTACTCGATAGCCGTGTTTGAATGAGTCTACGTTAGCGTGTTCCTCAGATGCGATGAGGAGATGGTTTCAATCGCGCCTGTGATTACCCCATCGTTAGACTGCCAATGATGCGTCGCGTTGTCTTGAAGCGTCGATCAGGTACGTTAGTGGAAGAGATGATGAGCTAACAAATAAATCTATCTGTGCTACAAGCAATAGGTACAAGACATGAGCTACGATTGGCCAGAGAATCTGCAAAAACTCATGTTGCAACCAGTTCAGCAAAATAACTGTAGACGGGGTGGGAACTTATCCATGTTGGAGACTCAATGACAGGGGTTGATGAAACCTGACAAATTACCTCCACAGTTATATTTGGAAACCTCCGGGGGAATGAAAGACACGCCTAAAATTTCCGTAAATCAAAAAAAAAAATTTTTTAAATAAAAAATAATAATAATAATAATGCTCAGACACTGTGCAGTATTACAGGTATTTTGGTATTCTGGCATTAATGATTTGGTTCCGTTTGGACTGTCAGTTCGCAGAGCAATTCGGATGGAATTGCCAATGCACAGTGCAACTAGGCAATTTTGGGACAACAATACCTGTGTACCGTGGTCTATCTTCAACCTCAGAGAGATGCTATTTTAGGAAAATCTGTACAAGCTTCATAGTGCACGCTTTTTTAATGTGGGGGTCTCCCAAAAAGTCTGTCGAAATCCTAGATTTGCTGTCCTAAATTTTCTGAATATGTCTGTCAAAAAGTTTTCGCCGATTTTTGTAGAACACTATCGCTTAAGCAAAACATTTTGATTATGAATAAAGTTTCATTACAAATGCAAAAGAGATCGCTTTTCTTACGGTTTATAACAAACATCTAAACTGTGCTCGTAATTTAATTGCCTTGGGCTATATATAAATATATATATATATATATATATATATATATATATATATATGACGAGTTTTACTGACTCGTGCTTAAAATTATCGTACTCCCTCTTAACTCGTTCCCCTACTTAATCTAAATCTATGCAGTCAAGGAATCGTAGACCCGTGGAATTAAATACAATTAGTTTACATCTAAATCCTTTATTTAAAATACTATTAATTAACCTGATTCAATCGGAGACATTGTTCGATCTCACACCTCGCGACACGCGTTCCGCTCAATTCGAAATCCAAAGACGCTCTGACAATTAACCCTTTGTTAAAACTTAGGCGCAAAACTTTCGCGCATGCTCTGTGATGTCTATGGAATGTTCGAGACGCCCCTCCATCTCTGAAATTACGTAATAGTTTCACTCCTCGCAAGCCCGTGCTTGCTCTAAAAATAGATTCGCTCGCTCGACCACAGACGCGAGTCAAGGTTACATCTAATGAAACGGGGAAATTCCCTAAAAAACACGGTGCGCTCGTTCTATGCTCTGTGAAAATAGTGGCGTTCGGCGCCACGAAATAAATTATCCTGAAGCCCCCTTTAAATTTTAACTTAATTATTTTTCCTTTCATAATTAATTCTTCACATATATATATATATATATATATAACTAATTTTACATCAGTTAGTTACTTTTATTGTACTACAGTTTATAATGAACATTTATACGAGAAATTAAGTTTTGTTTTCTTTTTCTTACTTCGAAATTTAGAACCTTTGCTCGAAACATCGAACAACACTTGCTGTAACAGAAAGTTATGTGACGATGGTTTTGTTCTTGATCCCCTTGGTAAATCATGCACATGCGTTCTTCTTTGTCCAGGTCCTCTTTGTGGTATGTTTTTACATCTCTTTTTTAAATATGTATTTTAGTTACGAGTAAAAGTATTGTTTTAAAGACCAGTCGAAAAACTCGTGATGACTATTTTTGACACCGATTTTTTTTTCTTCTTTTTTTTCTTTTTTTTTAAATCAAGCTACTAAACAAAATTGATAAAGTTTTGAAAGTGAGCCAAAGAACTTGACTCATGTTTACTAACCCTATGTTGTAAACGCCAATATCTGTAAGTTTACTGTCCTGTAAACTTATAGACATAACTGGTAAATACTTACACTACAATGATAATCATTATTTAACGAGAGTTCATTCAAAGCAAATGTTGACATCTACACAGATGACTATAATTTGCTCAACTTGAAGTCTATTCATGATTACGTAAAATGATAACTTTTTTAATTAACTCTAAAAATAGTTGGCATCGGAAAAAATAGAACATTTTGTTTTCTCATCCTGAGTAATCCGGGCAAGAGTCACTGAGTAATCCGATAGCTCACTTCCGATAAGTCCTTTTAAGTCACAGAGTAATCCGATAGCTCACTTACGATAAGTCTTTTTAAGTCACAGAGTAATGCGATAGCTCACTTACGATAAGTCCTTTTAAGTCACTGAGTAATCCGATAGCTCACTTACGATAAATCCTTTTAAGTCACAGAGTAATCCGATAGCTCACTTCCGATAAGTCCTTTTAAGTCACTGGGTAGTCCAATAGCTCTCTTCCGATAAATCCTTTTAAGTCACAGAGTAATCCGATAGCTCACTTCCGATAAGTCCTTTCAAGTCACTGAGTAATCCGATATATTCAACCAATGTTTGCCCTTGACCTTCCCTTCTTTTTACAGAGTTGCATAGCATCGATTCTCCATGACTGATCGTCTGAATAAACCAATTCACAAGGAATTGATACATATAAACATCTTCCCGATGTACCCATCCCTTGATATTACCATCTCAATGATGACGTAATCAGACTATGACTTCGTGTCAAAGATTTATGATACCCCATTTCATACTCTCCGGTAGGAATAAGACGAAATACTTTTATTCCCATTTTTTCACCAGTTTAAGTTTTTGAAAAGCACCTACCATCACCCAATCCGTGACATGGGCAACAGTGGCCACTCCAATTTCTTTGTCATATAGGATGGGGTGTAGTACGCCAACAAATCAAATATGACATATATGGTTTTATAACTCTAATTTCAAAGATTTTTCTTTTTTTTTCTTTTGCTCTTTTTTCCTAATTAGTCTTTTAATTTCATCAATAAGCTTTATTTTCAAATCCTGGTTGTTTATATTTTATATTTTTAATATGTTGTGTTGTTGTTGTTGTTGCTGCTGATCCCTGTCACCCAGCAGAGCTAGATTAGGTCTATGATACCGCACACTCTCAAGAAGTCAATGGCCAACAATGGCCGCTCCAGAAGATCATCCTTTTCAAGTCCTAAGCACACAAAGATATGATCCGGAGTGGGTTTGTCCTTTGGAATATTTGTTACAAGTTGGAAACACTTTTTCTTTGTCGGTGTAAGTCAATGTTCTGAGGTGGCCACTATGATTGTAGTTTGTTCCTGTCCGCTGCACCTAAGGGACAGAGAACCACCAGGGAGATTACCCTAGTACCAATGGGGCACGGGGGGAGGGCGAATGCAGACCGTACAAGAGAGTTATGTTAAGAATACAGTTCAGTATATGCTAGAGGCCCCGGCATATCCATAGACTCGTCATCACCTCTTTTTGCCAGGGTATCAGCAATCTCGTTACCGGCAAGGTCTACATGGGATGGGATCCACTGTAAATGAATCTCACGAGATGAGGAGAGCCGCTTCAGATTGTCCAAAATAGCTACTTCCGTATTATCACGGACACTGTGCCAGATAGAAAGATGCTAAATGGCACTCCGGCTATCAGACATAATTCAGATTTCTCGAGCCCCAGAGAGCGAAAGGACCATGTCAAGACCCGCATTAATTGAAATCAATCGCTGTGAAAGACGGAACAACCGTCAGGATTTCTAATTGAAATTTGATTTAATATGTTGTTGTTGCTGTTGTCGCGTCTACGATTAGCGCAGAAGCAAACAAGAATTCGCACTATCAATAGAAGAGGGGTGCCATTAACTCGAAAGAGGTTGGACTGGTACCTGTTGGTCCAAGGAAGGTATTTTATTTTCCTTCTACCACCCAATGGAAATTCCAGTGGAGGCATTCCCCGATCCGCCACTTGGGGACGCGCCCTCTATGGGTTACAGGCTCCCCCGAGGGATACTTTTTATGTGTTTCGGAGAAATTAAACCATAGAGGAACTTTCAGACATTTCTCTCCAATTTTGCATTTTTTGTTTTCATCGGACATTAGGATTTGACAACCTGCTTACCATAAATTTGTAAAATTCCAATTTAGAAATTTTATGCTACTTCCAAAATTTATCGTGCTATCGTCAGAGACCAATACACGTTCATGAAGTTAGTGCAAACAGCTTTTTGGCAGTACTCTTATGTTATCGCTTACTTTTTGGTAATATGTCTAACGATTTTTCTTTTGCAGATGGCAAAGATCCAAGCAAGACCCAAGCTGCTCTAGAGGGTAGCGCTGATTGCTTTAGAATAGTCCCATATTTCATTATTCTGATAAACGTTTTCACACTGTGCGAGAGGGTCCTATGGAAATACATTTAAGGCAATTTTTTGAATGCGTAGAAGTATGTAGAAAGATGCTTTATTTATAAAAGAGCTCATATATCCACAAATATTTCTATTAAGGGAGAGATACAACTCTGTCGCAAGATTTTAAAAAATTCTTCGCTGTTGTATCAGATTCTTGGTTGTATGTAAATGATATTGCGCGAGAATATTTTTTGAATAATTTGAAAATAGGCATAACAAGATGTTAATAGCTAATGCTATATAAATGCTTCGGTGTGTAAAAATGGCACAGTTTTTAACATGTTTAGTTTTTTATATAAATATGGACAAAAAAAGTTTTTATATGTCATGGTTTTTTAATAAAATTCCCTGTATGTTTCATTTATGCGTCATGTCATTGCTTCTCTTTTTCAGCAGTACATAAAAAATAGCTGAATTATACTTCGAAATGCACTTTAAAAATTTGAGAGTTCTCAAACTGAAAGTATGTTTAATAAAAACGTAGCAAAGAGTCGCCCACATCTATTCACATTTTTCCTATCGTTATAAACTCTGTGGCTGTAGCAGATACCATCTTTGGTATCTATTTAGTTAAGAAGGAAGTTAAGAGTGGAATTATCAAAATAAAACTGTGGTAAATGCGGAAAGCTTCAAATGAAATTTAACTGTCCAGCACTTTATAAAATATGTAGAAAATGTAGAAAAAGATATTTTTCTAACTTGTGTCATTCAGAAAAAATGTTATCCTAGAACTTTAATGCTTGTTCTTTGAATGATAAGAATTATAATGAATTTATCTGGAGTTGTTGAAGCAAATCTGTGCTCAGATAGCAAAATGTTATAAGTCACTTTTTTTAAATTTACGTGACAATTCTAAGATTCAAGATGTCATGAACAATCAGTAATTTGTTTTATATTTGTACTAGCGGCCCGTCCCGACTTTGTCCGGGTTGAACAAAATATTATACCAATAAATTTCCAGTTGATAGCCAATAAATTGTAAATCTTTTTTTACCTTAATAATAACATAAATAATACCTTAAATTAATTTTACGTTAGTTAATAATTAAAATAAATTTTTTTAAAGAAAAAGGCGTGCCGGAGAACGGCTAGGTTCGAACCGCTAGCGTCAGAACAGAAGCCCACTGCGATAGCACCACGATAAGGATCGTTGAAATCTTCGGAACAAAAAGCGGTAGAAGACAGTAGCGGAAACAATGGAGATTGTTGGGATTAAGCCCTAACTTTATTTCTACTGATCAGATATACATAATATATAGCCTATGTCCATCTGGAATAATGTACCTTTCAAACAGTGAAAGAATTTTTCAAATAGGTACAGTGGTTCTGAAGATTACCCTCCCAGAGAGCGATTTTGTACATTCGCTCTCTCTTTATATATAAGTATAGATTATATTTTATTTATATATGTATTAATAGTTGGCTATTACTTACAGTAGTTAAGCAAATAGAAAATATCGGCGAACGAGAATCTGGAATGTGAAAATCTCAATGTTTTTAAGAGAAGTGACTTGTAACATTTTGCCATCTGAGCAAAGAAATATTCTCGAAAGTTTAGATAGGTATGAAAATTGAAAGCAAATGTGTCTGGATATTTATGTCAAATTACCGAAGCTCAATGTAATATTTTGCCTACATGAAATTCGGGCAACTTAAATGGAGAGAAACTAAATTACTCTCACGTTTGTTTAAATTACTATAGTAGTTCAAAATAAAAATTAAAAGTAAATGTATTTTGAAATAAGAAGCAAGCTGATGTACACTGGATAGCCAAATTTGGCTCTCAATAATGCTGCTATTCCCTTTGGCATGGACTATATGAGATGTTGGTTTAAGCATCTTTGGTATCTCGGACTGTTATTCTAACCATATGTAAGATATAATGTTATTGTTTCCTGTTTGTAATCCAGTTATGCTACATTGGACATTGCACTCAGCAACAAGAAAGTAAAGAAGATACATAGCTACTTCAAATCAGAAAGTAAGTCTGTACGGTACGAGCTACTTTTAGGAGAAATATGTAGATAATTCCCATCCAGTCGAGGTCAAGGCTTTGATTTGCGAAGCTGGTTGTTGCCGAAAAATAACTATAAATCCAGTCACGCTTGCAAAGAAAAAGAATATATAGGTACTGATTGCGAAAGCTACATACGTGAGTGTCATACGTAGAAAATAAATAGTACGTAGGGTCAGAGATTCCATTTTAACGTTAGGCGTGTCTAGTAGACCAAAGTAGGCCAGCACTCTGCGCATAAGAGTTGCAGACAACCAGTAGCCTGCTAAAGTTGTGCATAGTGTTGCAAGCTATAGTCTATCCTAGTATACAGGTTTCGCCAACCCAATGGCCTTGGTGCATTGTTTTGCTCCAACCGGTGCCATGGAACTCCGAGTGGGTGTACATTTTTTAGTCGGTGTATTTATTATGCTTTGTTCCTCATTTTTCGTTCTTAAGCCCAAATTCAATAACAGAAACTTAAGCTATTGAGTTGTATCTAAACCATCTTGCCTCTGACATTGGCATTCTCCAAATCAACCAAATTAAATCAAATAGGCAATTATTAATACTAATTTTTGGGCATGAGAGAATGCAAAATGGTTGAACTACTTTACTTTCTCTTCCGCCGAAAAACTGTATGAGATCGTCAAATACCTCAGTCGAAATTCCCTCAGTTTTTGTTATCTCCCCCATAACTACCAAACACTACTTCTCACAACCCTTAATCAGATCACTTCTCCCGTTAAAAGAGGACAAGAAATCGTATTCACCATCTTCGGCATCTAAGGCCGATATTCTACATTTGCCACCGAATTACCGGGGTGTACGTTTTAGAAAAAGAAGCATACATACAAAATTAAAGAAATGCTGCATCAAATGATAAAATAATTTGTATAAATAAAAAGGTCGTTAAATCTGATTATACTTGTGAGGAAATCCTGTTAACCATCATCGACATCTTGAGGCTATATCCTGTTTTTACCATCGAATTTCAGGGGCATTTATCACAACTATACGTTTTCGAAACACATACACTTGCAAGCACAAAATATAAATAAATAAAGGCTGCGTTAAATGCTTTAAGGTATCCGACTACGTTCGGAGCCCTTTTTTTGAAAAACTGTACTTGCGAAAATTTCTATCTTATTTTTCAAAGGAATATAACACCAAAACTCGAAAATGATGAAAAAATTGTCATTAACTATGCAAATTTTTACAAAATTGAGGATTTTGGATCGAAATTTAGCAAATTTTTATAAAAATGGCTTTAGCTCTAAAAAAAAATATTGTGCATATAACATTAACTTTTTTTTGTCATATGTACATAAGTACCTTCTAAGTGTAATGACCTACTAGCTAATCGATATCTTAAGGCGACACATACCTTTTAAAACTTCAAAAAATCGATTTTTCAAATTTAGATTTATCTTATAGCTAATTTTTTTCTGCATCTTATGGCACAAACCGCATAAAAATATTCTGAAAATTCGAGTTTTTATGAATAAAAAACTAAAACGAAACTATTAAAATTCTCCCGTTTAAAAGGACACATGACCACAGCTGTGAAAATGGCGCTCGTTGTTTACAATTTGACTTCTGTTCTCACATGCTTGTTTTGACGTGTAACTATATCTTCGCAGCTGCTATTTCTTTTTACTGACTCCATGGTTTAAAAATTGCAGTAGAAATGTAGTGAAATTATGCACTTCAACTTTCAGGCGGGTTTTCAAATTGTTTTTAAAGCTAAACCTCGTGAGCGAACGTTCTGCGACGAAGTTTTTTAGCGATATTTCTTTACCTTTTACCATTTTAAAAATTGTTTCTTGCTTTATTTTACATAGAATATAGTTATGGATGAATTCGTTACGAAACCAGCATCTGGGAAACGTCCCAAAAAGCGAAAGTTCCTTGGCAATAAATATACTCGAACGAGTAATGTTTCGTGTGTAGAGAGTTCGTCAGCAAAAAATTTTGTATGGACAATGTTCTACCTCCCCACGAAAAGGAAGAAATATCTGAATCATTTAGTGGCTACAGAATTTTCGATTTTGATATGTTATGTCAGACAATTGAAAATAATTTAGTGTGCAAAACATGTCACATGAATGTGAAATTTAAGGAGATTTTTCATACTGGATTATCTTCTAAATTTGAATTGACTTGGGAAATGTGTATCAATAATTATTATTGATATAAATGCATATTAAAGTATATATCTATCTACAAAATAGCAAATTTTACAGGAATGCTAAATTTTAAATCATATTAGAAATTGTTGCACTTTCGTAAAAAACAGCTGAATAAAATTTTCACGTTTCCCTAACGTATTTTGTCTCCCTACACAAATAGAAAACAGGTAAGTTTATAAAACTGGTTGTAACATAAATATGAATTATATATTAATTTAATACAAGTACTTTAAGTTAAATATAATGAAAAATAATATTTTTAAA
This sequence comes from Dolomedes plantarius, assembly GCA_907164885.2. NCBI lineage: Eukaryota > Metazoa > Arthropoda > Arachnida > Araneae > Dolomedidae > Dolomedes > Dolomedes plantarius. Next base: position 142,630,823 of record OU015500.1, on the reverse strand, counting down.
TAAAATATTTGTATTAAAATTGGTTTTTCTCAAAAACATTTTTTTGTCTATTCTGCGCATGATATCTAAAAATGTATTATTTGTATAACCTTGAAATTTGGTACACATATTACTCATATAGTTTACTATATACCCTAGTAATATCTAAGTAAAATAATAATATTTGCATTTTTTATATGCTTTAGTATTGCTAAAATTATAAAAAAAAAATTTTATTTAAAAGAAAAATTTAAAAAAAATACAAAACATGGGAACTTTCTTTAGATTTTACTAGGGTATATTTTTTAACTTATATATATAGACTATGCAAAATATTAGATCAAAATAATGGACAGAAAGCTTTGAATTCTACGCGGAAGTAGTATACTATGTGACATAATGTAATTCTTTCATTCTTAAATATGACTATTTTACACAAATATTTTATTAAAGAGGGCATATTTTAACTATATCAATGCAAAGATGCATCATTTCTTTATATGCTAAAAAAAATTCAAATGCATTACTTGAATAACAAATATGTTATAAGCAATCGAAAAATATCAATTTTTAGGCCATAAATCAACGGTTTAAAAGGTATGAGCCCCCTTAAAATCTAAAAAAATACAGGTCATTATAAGCAAATACATGTAAAATTTTAGTAATTTTCCATGACATTTTGTATAAATGCAGCTATAAATCAACAAATAATATACCTAGAACCAAATCTGTAGTCCATTACATTCTTAGTATTATGAAAAACATACGTGAAAAATTGCATAGACATATCAAGGTTAGATTTTGAGTTTTCCCAAGAGTCGTTTACATTTTTGATGAAAAATAAGTTCTTCAGAAAACACGATTAAAATTTTCAACTTGCATTGAAATTCATAGCTGCAGCTCATCTTTAAAGCGCTCTAATTTCATTTCTAATGATCGTATCGAAAAAATAAAAGCAGATTTAGAAACATAAATTTACAATCTTTAAAAAAAAAGAATTAAAAGCTATTTCGGAATTTTCGTCAAAATCGATGTTTTAAACGTAGTCGGATACCTTAATATTATGGATCAACAGAATGGTCATTTAATCCAGTTTTACTCGAGAGAAGATGCATAATAATAACGGCATGTTGTTATCTTAATCGTTTATATCATACAATGAAATCACAGTAATGAATTAAATGGTATTCTATGCATAGCTCAATTTGCTGCTTGAGTCCAAAGACACCAAAGCTAGGGAAATTTTTATAAAAAATTTTATTTACTAAGGGGACCGGATCCCAAATTTCTCGAATTTTGTTTTCAAATTTTATTGACATGAAATGAGGAAGAACTTTTGTAATTAAATAACACAAACTTCATGTTTCTAAGATGATTATATTATCAGATAAAACATGTGTTATAGAGTATTGTCTCTTGCGTACCCTGCAGTTAGGGGACGTAAATTTCGCATAAAAATATCGAAATTTTCTCAAAAAAATTACAGTATATGAAGTTTCGCATTTATTTGCAATATATATATATACTAGCTGTACCCGTCCCGGCGTTGCTCGGGTAATGTAATTACCAATTTTTTAGTAGCCTTAACCCTTTGTTAATGGGCGTCGCTGTCATCCTTTTCCTCACCACGATACATTATTTTACCCATATAAATTTAATCCTTTCTGGCACATTTTGGCAAAATTTTTGACATAGGATTACTATTCGAATATCACTGCAATAGTAATCGATTTCCTTGAAAGCGAATATATCACATCCTCCACATGCTGAAATTCTTTGAAATCTTCATAGATTTTTTCCACAAATACACCACAAATTATATGATATTAACTAAGTGTTGGCCAAAAAAATTACGGCATTACTAAATGTGATTTTTTAATCGATTATCACTGCAATAGTAATCGATTTCCTTTAACGACCCAATCCCTCATAGAAAACAAACGCCCCAACACATCACGTGCATGAAGTCGAAAAACTGGTTTTTCTCCTATTTTCACCCGCTACCTTCGTCCGGAAATGAAGAACGAAATCTCCAAAATGAGATTTCTCGCAAGAGTTTCCGAATCATAAAATAAATTATTAAAAAATAACTACAATTTGTAAATTAATTTTGGTTCTGGCTTTCGAAACTGTGATGTCTAGGGTCTCTGAGATAAAAATTTCGTAAAAATGCAACGACATTTACGTATCGATTCGACAATTTGGAAAAAAGGGTCACGGACAAAATCGCGTTTTTTTCCGAAAAACGGGTGCGTACAGGCGATCGAAAAAAAATCACAATTAATCGATAAATTAAGACAGACAATTTTAATTATGATTTCCGTATAGTGTCATCTTTCGCGTATAGGCTCGTCCGAAAAAAAATTTCTTGGACGGATACGTTAGGATTTACGGAGCTTTTACTCGTCCGGGAGCTCCAAATCGCGACTAAATATTTAATTACGGAAAATCTAATTATAAAATCGAAAAAAGGGCTTCGAGGTGCATAATGAGACCTCGGGAGGCATCTTCGTGTCGAATCTCAAGACTGTCCGACCTACCGTCTTTGCGCTGCGCCGCGAGCAGACAAAAACTCGGTCACACACACACAGACTTTGCCTTTTATATATAAAGATACATTCAAAAATTTCACATTTATTTAAAAAAATCACATTTTTACTTACTTTGTTCGGTAAGTATCGAAATTCTTAGTCAAAAGCTTACATTGTAGTAGTCTCCACATTTTCTTCCTTAAGTCTTTAGCAATATGCAAATTTCGAGAGTGAGCTCTCAGTTACAGTTTCGAGATCTCTCAGTTAAAGACCGTGGATGGTCTTAGTTAAGCAATTATGTTAATAAATTATTACTATTATTACCTAATTTCGCTTAAAAAGCCGTTTTTCACCGAGTTTTCTCCGAAAAGTAGTGAAAAAATAATTTTCGCATTTATTCGCTCATATCGGCCAATTTCGCATATATTCGCATCTACTTCGTAAATACGAAAATTATGTAGCGTCACGACAAGTAGGTAAGGCGATTCTCTCTGAGGCGTTGCTAAAAATTACTACTATGGGATCCATAACAAAGGAAGACAGAGTTCTAATTAAAAGCGAAGGCCAATTTTTTAAAACAAAAACTCAACAATTTATTAACAACAAGTTAACATTTAAACAGTGCAACATATTCAATTAAAATCCCGTGCAGATTCACAACGTACGGAGCCTAAAACACACATCCGCACAGGCCGCGTTCTCTAGCGTCTCTCTCTATGTCTGGATTTTCAGAAGGGGTGGAGGGGCCGGCAGATTATCGGCTGACAGCTCTTCTTAGACGCCGAACTTTATTACATTGCAGAAACGTTAAGATGACAGCTTTACTGGCTGCATCTGTGGGGAAAACGTTTTCTAATCTCCCCCCCCACGTGTTCCGAACTGGTGTAACCGAGCAACACATTCCTTGAAAAATACGCAGCTGTGTTTCAAGCTCTTGTGGGGTCTCGGAAAAAAATAAGACCATATTTCCACTACGCTACAATTACGTATCCCTACCTGCAGTACATCTACACTCTCAACCTTTTTTTCTCCGTATGAAAATTTTCGATCCTCTTCCTTAAAAGGACATATCACAAATTTCTTTCAAAATATCTATAAATTCTCATTCAGCGTTCCCTCGTTCTATTATCACTAAATTTTGCCCTTTTAAAGGGATTTAAAATTTTATAAATACAATTCCTTTTTAATTCCGAAAGTAAATTATTTTGAAAAATGGTCATAATTTTTCACTTCTGCACACACAGAAGTGAAAAATTGAGCAAACAGAACTATTGTTCCAACAGATTTTATAAGAAAAAAAAACTAAGCATGTTTTAAATTTCTTTTATCTTAATATTTCGAAATGTTCAATTATATTTATGCGTGTAGAATTTTTTTTAAACGAAAACTCACTTGAAGATAGAAAAATGTTCACAAAATGCATATGCATAAAAAGATGAAAATTTTATGACCCGAACTACGTTTAAAATTTTTTTAGGGGGATTGAATTTCTCTTACTTCGAACCTTCTAAACTTGCAGACTTTATCGGTGTGCCGTTTTCGTTAGTATTTCTTTAAAGCTTATAAGCTTCGGAATTTTTTTTATTCAATTCCTACTATTAGTTCACACTCTCTCTATATATATCTTGTTCAAATTTTCAATCGTTAATAAAAGTACTTTTTATTCATCCACTCAAGTTCAAATACATTTTTTAAACTTGTAGTGGATGACACTTGATGTTAATACAGTTTTTTCAAATATTAATTCATTAATTAAATTTAATTAATCAATTTTAGTTTTAGACCTAGAGCGTCTCGTGCTCTTGAATAGTAATTTCCCTCTTGTTACTGTGTAAACGGTAGCACTGCGGTATCGCGGGCTTCTCCCGTCCTGTAGGTTGCGAGATCGAATCCCCAACCTGACAAACTTTTTCTCTCGCTTTCCCACCCTCCTAATCTCGCACTGTAGGCAAGGTTCTGGCAGGCAATCCATTTTTTCAATTCCTACTATTAGTTCACACTCAAATTTTTCTTTGTTGACCTAAGTAGGAATTGACTTTAATTTTTTTTTTTTATATATTACTTGTTAAAATTTTGTATATCACATTCGGTTGAATTTCCCTCTTATTTGTTATTGTAGGAATTGTATTTCCTCAAGCTGTGGCAGGCAGTCTCAAATGACGAAAAAAAAAGGCCGCTGGAGTTACGCTTTATATTTTTACCATGTTTTTATTAACTCGCTTTCTTGTTTGTTTGTTTGTGTGTGTGTTTGTCCCGTACAAATCTTGCAATCGATTTTTAACTTCCTGACTAGCTATACATTTGAAACTTTTAGAATAGCTCAAAACACGATGACAATGCATTCTTTTGGTACTTTTAGCCAGAATTAAACTACACTTACTTTAAGCAGCATTAAATTCCTTTTCAGTTATTTTCAGTTAATATTCTTTTGTAGACTGGTGCAGCCATCTATCGACCGGGACAGGAACGAAAAGTTAAACGCAAGTTAACTTCCAATTAACTTCATTTTCTTTCAAGTTGATGGGATAATTCATCAAAAAAAAATTTTTTTAAGTATTTATTAATACATAGAATTGTCAAGTTTATATGATTCAACAGAAAATATAAAAACATGGTATATAAAAAGTTCTTTTAATCTTGAAATTATTACATTTAGTCTCATGTTAGTGGATATTTAGATACGTACTCAAAGCTATCTTACGCAGAATTTCAGATTATTAGGTTATGCTTCATACGAAATTATAATGGGTTTTGGAAATAATTTTTAATACCAAAATTTTCAATTTTTTAACGCGTAAAGGTGAATGGTTTAATTAGACAAATTATAATTACACGTACGTATGCAAATCGGTAAGCATAACAGCGTCACTTATGTATGAATGCTTTTAGAATGCTGTGGCCATTTTTCTCAACACTAAGGCTAAACAGATAAGGGCTGACACTTTATAGCCGATATTGCAAATGGTTAGAAACAATCACGCCAACCGTGAACACTCGAAACCACAGATTCTACTAGTACCGAGGCTCGTGAAGTCCGAAAACTTGTGAATTCACTGGTGACATTTTAAGTTCGTATATAAAAATTTCGCCTAAATCTAAAAGCTATACATAAAACCTCTGAAACATAAGCACTTTATAGAGAAACACAAAAATCAATGAATTTCCAGAAATTCTCATACACATACAACTGATTAGATCCGTGATCTGACTTGTTTGTTTAGAGCAGGGATTCCCAAAGGGGTCCAGGTGGACCCCTTGGGGCTCGATGGAAGTTTAAAAAGGGTCTATAGTATTCCATTGGGGTCTATTGGGGATCGATGGTAAATTTTTCTGTTTTAAAATTTTTATTTAATTTTTTAGGAATGTAATTATTAGATAACTAGCTGAAACCCGCGCTTCGCTACGGAGTACATTCAAATTAAATGCAACGGCCAATGTATGCAATTAATGCCAAAAAATAAATATATATATTTATAATAAATGCGACGATCAATGTATATAATTGATGTAATATATATATATATATATATATATATATATATATATATATATATATATATATATATATATATATTTATTTATTTATTTATTTATTTATTTATTTATAAAAAAATCGTAAGGGATATTTATTTTTTTTTTTGGATAATATCCAATTGTCTGCTGCATTAAAAAGAATAAAATACTTTTTTGTCTATTTAGTTGTTATGCACGTCACGATAAATTTATTTAAAGTATCAGAAAAAGAAATCACGTGATCAGCATTTAATAAATTAAATTCTAAAAATTAATCTTTAAAAATTCACCAAAAATCAGAAAATAGAGGTAAAGGTTCGAAAAAGATTTCATTTTAAAGGAATTTTTATGATCTTTCTCTTGATATAAATTTTATACCCATCAAATTATTATTTTAAATGCGAACTTAAAAAAAGTTACAAAATCAGCTTAAAAATTTAATTTTAAAAAAATCTAAGAGGAATTTTTCAAAAATCTTTCTTAGTACACCCCTACACCATAAGAAGAATCGCCATGCAAAATTTCAGCCCTTTAGGTCCAGCGGTTTGGTCTGTGCGTTGTATGTCAGTGAGTCAGTTACGGAACTGTTTTATATATATAGATAATATCCGTATTAATATGCATAGATACAGATTTGCATAAGGCGGAGTGATCCAGGGATCTAAAGTCGAATGTCATGACGCTTTAGTATATGCCTCGAATGCCGCATTTGGCTTTTATTTGTGTACCAACACTAGCAGAACTAGGGAATTCCAATGGACCTTAAACAACCCATGGGTCCTCCCGATGCAACCAATCAGAAGCAGTTCCGTTTTTTCTTTTGGCGATGTCTGTGAAATTAAAATCTGTGTTTCTGAAATCTATACGGTTCTATTTCTTATGTACCCTGTGAATCCTCTAACGGTCCAGGCACACTATAAAGTAATAGGCATAAATATAAATCATTCCTTTATTTTCTACGTAGAGGTAGACTAACATAGACCGACTTGGGGCTTCAAATAATAACACGACAGTACCGCAACTTGCGGTACTAAGAAACTGAACTTTAAAGTCGTAACGAACCCTTTCAGGCAGAATATACGTTCACTAACAATACCCGTAACCATCGGGCTCTGAGATAACTATCAAACTCGTGCAGCCACCTAGGCTAAATACTAATACGTGCTCTATCAGTTAAATACCGCTATCACCTTCAAACTAACTTTTCTCGACTCTTTCGTATCTCTACTAATAGCGTAACGCACTACCGTACAAATCTCCACTCCCTTCTTGGGCCCTTGCCAACTCAGCGTGTGTCACTTAAATAGCCCAGACACCTGCTCCGAACTCACTTCGACTGGCCTGCACTGCGCAGCTACCCGAAATTTGCATCTGAGCAACACGCGAACCCTACAAATCTTGTTTATACTTGTGAAATTAAAAATGAAAATAGTACAAAAATAATAAAACATAAACCTAATAAACCACCTTTTCCAATTTTTTGTTCATATTCTTGGTTAAATTGTTATCTTTCAGTGTTCTATGTGCAATCATTAGTATTATAATTACGTTGTATAATATAGAGGATAATGTGAAGAGGTCGATGAAGAAAATTATTCTTTTAAAAGGGGCCGGTGTAGGATAAAGGTTGGGAACCCCTGGTTTAGAGGATGTATACCGATAATGAGAAAAAGACGGAAACAGGGCGAAAACGGTATAGGAAGAATAAAATAATTTATTAAAAAATCCTATTCCTTTTCAATTTCAAATATTTTTAGAATTAGGGGGACAAGGTACCTTCAAACTCGAATTTCTTAATTTTGAATTTTTTAACTCTATATAAAAAATGAGAATAATTAATTTTCTCTTTTACTGCATTGAAAACCCTTAGAATTCAAAATAAGGATTTTTTTGCAGAATGATGACTGTTTTTCAAAATTTTTCAAAAATGCTAACGTTATTCAAAATTCTCTGTACGCATTCTATATTAATTAAAGTCTTTAATTTTTTTATTACGAGTTTACTATATGTATATAAATACAAATGTGCATTTAAATTTTTTTATAGAAATCTAAAGTCTTAAATTTTTTTTCTATTCTGTCTGTTTTTTTTTATGTTTTTACCTTGTTTTATGGTCTATAAATTTGAAAAATATTTGTGATTTCAAAGAATTATGCACGGTTTTGTGACAAACCCTTCAATTAACAATTCTGGGAAATTTGGAAGATATCAGAATAAAATGAATACGCACGGAGCCTTTTGAAAAATTCTAGCATTTTTGAAGAATTTTTTGATAAACAGGTCGAATTTCTCCACAAAATACTTATTTTCGAATCCTGAGTATTTTCAATGTAGTAGAAAAGAATATTAATTATACTCATGTGGTGTATAGAGTAAAATATTGGAAATTAAAGAAGAACGATATTGAAGGTCCCTTGTTCCCTTAAGGGGATGGTGGACTTTCAAATTACCAAAAATCGAGCAAAAATTGGAATTTTTTTGGGGGGTGTATTAATATTTTAAAAACAATTAAATATTGGAATGAAATGCATTTAAAATGTGTAGTGAAAAGAAAAATGAAAAATTGGTGGCTTTAGAGTAGTAAGTATTAAAGGTAGATAAAAAATTATCTTTTAAATGACTTTTTCTCAAAATGAGAAATTTCCAGATTTGAAAGTCTTTAAAATGCTCCTCGCGTCATAATTTTTGACGAAATTTTATGAAATTTATAATAAAGATTCCTGTAATACATCAAAATAAAGTTATGTATCCATTTTAGGATTCGAGGTCATTTAGGTTATAAAAGTTTAACTTTAGTGTAGAAAAGTACAAAAATTTCACGAAAATTCAGAGTACAAGCATAAAAATATTTTCTAAAAATTAACTATTCAACGAAAGTACACGAAAAATACATAACTTTGTTCAGAAAGTATTTATAAGCACTATAAATGCAAAATTAAGGGGAAAAGTTTAAAATTGAGTCGCAAGGAGCATTTTAAAGAAGGGTAATTTAATTTAAATTTTTTAATTATAAAATATTTTTTTTTAAATTGTTATAAAATTTTATAAGTTGTTTAATATTGTTATACTTTAATGAATATATATACAAAATTTCATATCTCTGTGGTAAAAATTTCAAAAATCGTTTTGAAAGGTCCACCATCCCCTTAACGTAATTCGATAAACATCAGTGTCAGTTGAATGTTAATTTTTCAATCTTTGGCAGAGCGGAAAAATTGACTATCTCGGACTCATAAATCAACATTCAGGTGAATCTCAGCGATACAGTCACAGAAATCACATGCATGTTCTTACAAAAAAGGAACTATCCTTTTTCTTAATTTTCTTGTCTCATTGCCGTGCTGTTTATGATTTTATAGGTACTATTCGCGCCCACTTGCCCGTTAATTATTTAAACTGTTAGGTTACGTGATGATAACGTTAATGAAAAACTCAAGAATTCTTTTCCAACATAGAGCCGTTTATTTGAACACACTTGTTAAGCACGAAGTATATACAAATGCATACTAGTCAGTGCATGCTGGATTTTTATAACAACACAATGTACAGTTCGGTTAACAGTCAAAATCATATCACTTCATTTCATACAACAATATCAAAATACTAAATAAAAATACTAAATGCTAACTTAAAATTATGAAAACAATCTTAAAAACTGATAATAATTATTTAATTTACTGTGACAATTTAAAACTCTTTATATTTCATTAATTATATTTCTTTTTACATTTATTAAAATCAGTAACTGTTAACTGGTTATTTATCATTTTATCACTTTACTAGTGCAGTCATCTATTGGCAGGAATCAGAATTATTCTGTCCCAACAGTACCATATAACATGCAGAGCCTGACTAAGGCAGGGGCATACGGGGCAGTTGCCCCGGGCCCCCACATCAGAGGGGGCCCCCCAAATCGAATAGAAAGTTTAGTATTAAGTATTAAGTTCTTCATTACTGAAGTAGTGAAGCAGAAAGGGGCCCCAAAGAAGTTTTTGCCCCGGGCCCCAATTAGGCTAAGTCGGGCCCTGATAACATGGCACAATAAAAAACTAACTAATGAGAAATCGTTAAATATTTTTGTGCCTTTTTAAATTAGTGTTTAGAAGATTTCCTTTAATACATTATCGCTTGACGGAAATCAAGCAGGTCACCTTTTGTTTTATTTTCTTGTGCTTTTGGTTCGAAACTCTGTAATATTACTAAATCGGATAACAGATCTTTCTGGTTAAATAAGAGCATTTATTTCTGAAAGTGTCATTGTTAACTTCATAATAAAAATTTCTAAAGTACAGGGTGTTTCAAAAAGAATCACCCGATTTGAAATGAGTATATTATGAAAAATATTGAACATAGGAATTTAAAATTAATTTTATATTACATGGCAAATCAAAAAGTTTTTTTTTTTACAAACCAAATTAAAGGTGCTCAATATGCCCACCTTTGGATGCGCGACATATTTCTATACGGTAGGCAAATTCGTCCCAAACTTTTGCGAGCATGTCTGCATACACTGCTTCCACGGCTGTTATGCGCACACAAACAACCCGTGTCTTGGAACTGTTTATACCATCGCCTAATAACTTCTAGCTACCAGGGTTTTGTCGACGAAAATCCCGCTGAAAAGTTGTTACGGACTCACACTTCGCAAAGCGTAGAACACAAAAGGATTTCTGTAGTACAGTCGCCATCTTTACAAACACTGAAGTGGCGGGCGAAGGAAGAGCGTTAGAGCTACTTGTCGGCAACTGCGTGAAACTCGAGATTTCCCTCTTTCTGCCTATAGATTATTCGATAAAAACGGATTAAAAGATGAATAGTTATCATTTTTTTTAAATCGGAGGATCCTTTTTGAAGCACCTTGTATATCGTAACTTCTTAGTAATTTTTTTTTTCTAAAAATCGTTAAAACTGCATACATACTTTATCTTTAGACTGAAAAATGCACAAATGAATGAAATATGTACTTATGTAAGAAAATATCTACATGCAGCACATTTAAATCCTGCATCCTGATATTAATATGCGTCAGGATGAGCCATGCATTCGAGAACAGAGAGATGTCTAGGGATACGTAATTTTCGTATTTACGAATGCGAATAAATGCAAAATTTGCCGATATGAGCGAACAAATGCGAAAATTATTTCTTTACTACTTTTGGGTGAAAACTCAGTGATAAACGGTGTATGAGCCAAATGTCATACGTTGCACTGGTCCCAAATCTGTTGTATTCGAATGGACTGTAGACTAATAAATTATATCAAAACCATTGTCGACCATACGACACACGAATTAATAACAATTTTATTTACTTAAACGAATTATCTACAATACTAATGTATGAACAAAATCAATATATGAAACATCGACCATACGATGTGCGAGCGAAACAAACTTTTTTATGCAACAAACGATTTCAAACAAATTCTAATATCTTATATAAGTTTAAGATGCCAACATAAGAAATAAAAACTATGATACCTATATTTGTATTCTTTCAAGAGCGCGTTTGGCGATTGCAAACATAGCCATTGTTTCAACAAACGGCTTTTTAAGCGAAATCCTATATATAATAGCCGTTATCTCTGTATGACACTTCCGGGCTGTACTCATCTTTCAATTGAAGCCCTCAGTAAACAAACCGCCGGTAAGGCTTAATTTCAATTTCAGATGTCGATCAGAATTTTTTCTTACCTAAAAACAAATATCTTCTCCATCAAATCAAGTTTGTTCAGCCTATTTTTCTATAAAACATTCAGAACTAAAAAAAAATTGGATATTTTTAGCTGTATATTTATCAGTTTTTAAAAATCTGTTTACTTTTGCGATGAATTCAGAAAGTAAACAAACGTGAATGTGAATGAATCGCGTAGTGAACTGTAAAAAAAATTTTTTAACTTTCATATACTTTTTCCATTATGACGTCATTTTTAGTATTATGACGTCAAAATGACGGGTTGGATGGCAATCTACTACTCCAATCGTATGAAAAACTAAATAAATAAAAAATAATGAAAGGGTTTGCTTTTACAAGGTGTGGATTAAATGCAATATTTTAGATAATTCGGGATATTTTTTAACTTTCATATACTTTTTCCATTATGACGTCATTTTTAGTATTATGACGTCAAAATGACGGGTTGGATGGCAGTCTACTACTCCAATCGCATGAAAAACTAAATAAATAAAAAATAATGAAAGGGTTTGCTTTTACAAGGTGTGGATTAAATGCAATATTTTAGATAATTCGGGATAATTTAACTTTCATATACTTTTTCCATTATGACGTCATTTTTAGTATTATGACGTCAAAATGACGGGTTGGATGGCAGTCTACTACTCCAATCGCATGAAAAAGTAAATAAATAAAAAATAATGAAAGGGTTTGCTTTTACAAGGTGTGGATTAAATGCAATATTTTAGATAATTCGGGATATTTTTTAACTTTCATATACTTTTTCCATTATGACGTCATTTTTAGTATTATGACGTCAAAATGACGGGTTGGATGGCAGTCTACTACTCCAATCGCATGAAAAACTAAATAAATATAAAATAATGAAAGGGTTTGCTTTTTCAAGGTGTGGATTAAGTGCAATATTTTAGATAATTCGGGATATTTTTTAACTTTCATATACTTTTTCCATTATGACGTCATTTTTAGTATTATGACGTCAAAATGACGGGTTGGATGGCAGTCTACTACTCCAATCGCATGAAAAACTAAATAAATAAAAAATAATGAAAGGGTTTGCTTTTACAAGGTGTGGATTAAATGCAATATTTTAGATAATTCGGGATATTTTTTAACTTTCATATACTTTTTCCATTATGACGTCATTTTTAGTATTATGACGTCAAAATGACGGGTTGGATGGCAGTCTACTACTCCAATCGCATGAAAAACTAAATAAATAAAAAATAATGAAAGGGTTTGCTTTTACAAGGTGTGGATTAAATGCAATATTTTAGATAATTCGGGATATTTTTTAACTTTCATATACTTTTTCCATTATGACGTCATTTTTAGTATTATGACGTCAAAATGACGGGTTGGATGGCAGTCTACTACTCCAATCGCATGAAAAACTAAATAAATAAAAAATAATGAAAGGGTTTGCTTTTACAAGGTGTGGATTAAATGCAATATTTTAGATAATTCGGGATATTTTTTAACTTTCATATACTTTTTCCATTATGACGTCATTTTTAGTATTATGACGTCAAAATGACGGGTTGGATGGCAGTCTACTACTCCAATCGCATGAAAAACTAAATAAATAAAAAATAATGAAAGGGTTTGCTTTTACAAGGTGTGGATTAAATGCAATATTTTAGATAATTCGGGATATTTTTTAACTTTCATATACTTTTTCCATTATGACGTCAAAATGACGGGTTACCTACTAGTTAGCTAATAATAGTAATAATTTATTAACATAATAATTGCTTAACTAAGACCATCCGAGGTCTTTAACCGAGAAATCTCACTCTCCCTCGGAGTTGCTCCGAATTTCAGACTGACAGTTAACCTTTAGCTTACGGGGTCCATTTTTCCGATTTTCTCTTTACAATGGGAAATTTCATACCCCCTTTGTACAAACGGCCATTAAGGGGGTTATAATATATATATATATATATATATATATATATATATATATATATATATATATGTGTGTGTGTGTGTGTGTGTGTGTGTGTGTGTATATATATATTTATATATATATATATACATATAAATATATACACACAATATAAGATAAATAACACAATTAACATAACACAATTAATATATATATATTATATATATATATATATATATATATATATATATATATATATATATATATATATATATATATATATATATATATATATATATATATATATTCATTCTTGGGCCCGTATTCTTGGGATACATGCTATCCCACCCCTTAAGGAAAAGGTTAATCTGTACCGGAGTCGAACCTAAAAATCTAACTGTAAAAATCAACCATCAAGTTTTGTGGAACAATTTAGTAGATTTAAGAACGTCTCTTGAGCGTCAAAGTCAAGGGTATTTCAGCTACTTACAATAGTCAACCAACAGATTCCGGTTGATGTTATAATGCATGATGTTAATTGCAACGAAATGCTGCTACCTTAACTTTGCAATGTCAGCTATACAAAGCTTCTATAGTCCCGTTAACAGACTAGATGCTGAGATAATTTAGTATGTACAACGTAGTAATTAATGACAGAACGCAAAGACTTAAGTAACAGAATGTGGAGACAACTACAATGTTAGCTTTTAACTGAGAATTTTGCTACTTACCTATCCAAGTAAGTAAAATTGTAATTTTTTTTAATGAACGCAAAATTTTTGAATTTATATTTTTTTGCGTTTAAATGCGAAATTTTATGTATTGCAATTTTTTTTAATGAACGCAAAATTTTTGAATTTATATTTTTTTGCGTTTAAATGCGAAATTTAATGTATTGTATTCTTTTTTAATGAACGCAAAATGTTTGAATTTATATTTTTTTTGCGTTTAAATCCGAAATTTTATGTATTGCAATTTTTTTTAATGAACGCAAAATTTTTGAATTTATATTTTTTTTGCGTTTATATACGAAATTTTATGTATTGCATTTTTTTTGGTGTTACGAAATTCTGATATTTTTTATGCGAAATTTGCGTATCCCTAGAGATGTCTAATGCTATTCAAAACACTAGTTACTTCTTTGTATAAGGAAGTCCTCGGTGAATTTAACATCTTGTAATTAGACGAACTCTAAAAGCTCGCTTCATATTATTTTACACAAAATAAAAAAGCTTTCATTGAAAGTGCGTCGTGTTATCCCTTCTTCAAAGAAAAATATAGAGTTCCTCGAAGTAATTTTATCTAAGAATTCCTTGAAACGCAGAAAGCGGCGGACAAAAAGAGATTTTGCTGCAAATGAAGTTTCGTTGAAACCAGTAATTTTTACTAGGAATGCTTTTGAAAGGTTGTTGAGGTCATCCCGTCTTAGAGGCAACATTCAGAGAAGTTTGAATAATTCTTTGAACAATTAGTGACCAAACTTCATATCATTCATTTCCTTCAATCGTGTTAGGCGTGACTTCCGTTCTTATATACCATGAGTGGCCAAGATAAACAGTGTTAAGAGTCATTTGGGAATATCTGGATGCTTAAAAGAGCCAAAAAGAGAAAAAGCTTATATCTGATATGAGAAACCTTAACTGTCTTATTTAATGTTTTTATTAAAGCTATCATTCTTTAGTTAGAAAAATCCATATTTCTAAATTCTAAAATAGTTTTAATAGGTTTGATAATTATTTTACTTTCAATTCTTTACCAAATTATTCTAATCTTGCATTTATTGAGCTGCTGCAATTCGTAGCCAAGAAGTGAAATGAGCCGAAGTTTGGCCACCCCTATTATACACAGGGTGATTTTTTTAAACTGACACTACTCAGAGCCATCTGTAGCGCCATCTATCAGCCGGAATTCCACGAAAATTGGTACAGGGACTAAGGACGACATGGGAAAGAGTTTTCGTGAAAAATAAAAATTAGTTCCAAAAGTCGCCGATAGGGGACAATATGGCGCTGTTGTTGTCGGCGCACCCGATGATTTGCATAAAAGGCAAGTAAAACATCAAAATACCAATTCACGACTATGTAGTCGACAGCAGCGCCAGTATTTTGGGCTATAAAGATAAGGGATGAATACCAAACAAGTTGTAAGCAGACAAAAGAATAGCAAAAAATTTCACTGCAACACCACTTTGTGCAGAAAATTCCCTTCTCTCTCCCTCAATGTGACCACAGTCCTGGTGGACGACATATTGCATCCTGAACACTACGTTCTCAACGACCGAGCGTAACATGCAACCAGGAATGTTCATCACAGTCCGGGATATGTTGTCCTTTAGGGCCGCCAAGTTCGAGACTGCACCAAAACACACCTTAGACTTTAAATAACCCCACAGAAAGATGTCACATGGGTTAGGTCCGGGCAGCGAGATGGCTATGCAAGTGGAACAAAGCGACTGATGACCTTTTCTTCTGTAAAGCGAAGGCGCAAAAGATTCCGCACCGATAGCTCAAAATACTAGCGCTGCTGTTGACTACGTAGTCATGACGTTTTACTTGCTTTTTAAGCAAATTCCCGGGTGCGCTGACAACAACAGCGCCATATCGTCCCCTATCGGTGACTTTTGGAACTTTTTTTCACGAAAACTCTTTCCAGTGTCGCCCTGAGTCCCTCCATCAATTTTGGTGAAATTCCGGCAGATAGATCGCGCTACAGATGGCTCTGAGTAGTGTCAGTTTTAAACAAGTAATATATAAAAAAAATTTTAAAAGTCAATTCCTACTTAGGTCAACAAAGAAAAATTTGAGTGTGAACTAATAGTAGGAATTGAAAAAAAAGATTGCCTGCCAGAACCTTGGCTACAGTGCGAGATTAGGAGGGGGGGGAAGAGAGAGAAAAAGTTTGTCAGGTTGGGGGTTCGATCTCGCAACCAACAGGACGGGAGAAGCCCGCGATACCGCAGTGCTACCGTTTACACAGTAACAAGAGGGAAATTACTATTCAAGAGCAAGAGACGCTCTAGGTCTAAAACTAAAATTGATTAATTAAATTTAATTAATGAATTAATATTTAAAAAAACTGTATTAACATCAAGTGTCATCCACTACAAGTTTTAAAAAATGTATTTGAACTTGAGTGGATGAATAAAAAGTACTTTTATTAACGATTGAAAATTTGAACAAGATATATATAGTCTAAAACTAAAATTGGTTAATTAAATTTTAATTAATGAATTAATATTTGAAAAAACTGTATTAACATCAAGTGTCATCCACTACAAGTTTAAAAAAATGTATTTGAACTTGAGTGGATGAATAAAAAGTACTTTTGTTAACGATTGAAAATTTGAACAAGATATATAAAGAGAGAGTGTGAACTAATATTAGGAATTGAAAAAATCACCCTGTACACACATGAAATGAAATAAGCTCACCTCAGAGGATTTTCCTAAAATCATTTTCAATGGTAAAATTTTCAAAACTATGAATCTACAAAACATTCATCCGGTGTTAAGTGAGCGAGTGCGTCCTTGTTGCTATGCTCGCAATATACAGCGACGGCCCATGACTAAAGACCTAAGTTATAGACAAGATTTTTAATTTTATACTTTTTAAATTTAAAAAAATTTTTCAACCCAAGGGAAAACAACACGGTCAATGCATACCACTGATTACATATTACTTATAAGAGGGAACACCGGTAAAACATATCAGCCATAAATGCTAAGATGGCAGATTTTATATATCATTAGGAGTCATAACTGAGATGTGCTTATCTAAATAATCAAAGAATGAAACGTTGCATATTTCTGTTATATTTGTAACCTAACAAATTTTAGAAAATTATTTTGTTTCTTTTTTTTCTTCACTAATATATAATTAAGACTGAAGCATAATCTACTCAGACTTTACGGTATCCATCCAAACGATGTATTGTTTGTTTACAAACACATCCCTGATCTATTGTTTAAGCACCCAATTCCTTCTTTTCAACATAGCAGGCAACTGTTTATAAGTATTTTACATTTTTCTGTGATCCTTTTGATTTTATCATTCTACTTTTTTTTTTAATTGGAAACCGTATTAAAGATGTAAAAAAAGAACAACGTTTTTGACTCAGAAAAAAATATCCTCAACAATGTATTTCAGGAGTGGTGTAAGGATTTCGCCTTAAATAAATGACTGCCAGTCTTTTTGTATTTTTATACTTTAACTAGCAGGTAACCCGTCATTTTGACGTCATAATACTAATAATGACGTAATAATGGAAAAAGTATATGAAAGTTAAAAAATATCCCGAATTATCTAACAATATTGCATTTAATCCACACCTTGTAAAAGCAAACCCTTTCATTATTTTTTAGTTATTTAGTTTTTCATGCGATTGGAGTAGTAGACTGCCATCCAGTTTTTTACAGCTCACTACGCGATATGAATACTTGAGCTACTTGATTCATTCACATTCAAGTTTGTTTACATTCAGAATTCATCGCAAAAGTAAACAGATTTTTAAAAACTGTTAAATATACAGCTAAAAGCATCCAATTTTTTTTAAGTTCTGAATGTTTTATAGAAAATTAGGCTGAACAAACGTGATTTGATGGAGAAGATATTAGTTTTTACGTAAGAAAAAATTCTGATCTACATCTGAAATTGAAATTAAGCCTAACCGTCTGTTTGTTTACTGAGGGCTTCAATTGAAAGATGAGTACAGCCCGGAAGTGTTATACAGAGACAACGGCTATTATATATATATAATTGCATATCCTTAATAAATACAGGCTATATACAAAACAATATTAATTTCGTGGGTTCATCACAGTTACCGACGGGGGAGGAAAGTCTTGAGTCGCCTACGCTCGCATCACAGGTTCTCTAGGCTCGGCCAGCAGCTCGACAGTATATCCCTTTGTAACGGCTTCAACTTCTCTCGACGGTTTATAAATACCCACACCGAACGTTCTCGAAGTATCCAGAAGCGCATTCTTATCCAGCTGCATTTCCGATTGATTAAGCGATTCCAGTCCTGAGGCTCCACTTAGTAGACTGGCTTACTGTTCGGGGGAACTGTCGTAAGCGCTTTGGGTCTTTTAATGTCGCTAAGTGCGGCTGTCTGCAGCTGTTTAAGCAAGGGTAATTTAAACTAATTAAGTGCAAAGTGGTCTTCTGGAATTCCACGTGCGGAGGTAAAAAATTTACTTTACTGTACGGGAGTCATTACAGTGACAGCTATGCAGATATCTTTTGTCTTTTAAGTTCATTTCCCGCAGGAGAGTTTCGCAATTAGAGTTTTCCCTGTAACTTCCTGTTAACGAGAGTTTCATGATGTTGGACCATTAAACTAACTGGCGATGATACGTTTGGTGGTCTGACAGGTTTATCATTGTGATTTTTAATTTTAAACTTTTTTAAATAAAACAATTTAGACAAGGAAAAACAATTGGCTTCAGTCAATGGATACCGCTGATTACAAATTCGAAGTGCTAAAGGACTTAGAATTTTTTGAGCGTCAAGTGCTAGCTAATTCATTATATCATTATTCATATGTAATTGAATTTTTTTTCTAATGCTGTTTTTAATAAAACTGTTGGTTTCATACCTTACTAATATTTTTTTCCTAGCTGATTTGCTTAAAATATTTTTTTGCCTATTAATTACTCTTCCCCCCCCCCCTTTATCTAGATGTCTTAATTATAGGATTCAATCAGTATCAAGAAAAAGTTTTATATGAATGGAATATTTTTAGAAAGAAATTCTGCTAAATATTAAAGAAAATGATTGAAAGAGATAATTGAATTTAAATACTAAAAAAATTGCAAAAAATTAAATATTTAATAGCTATAAGTATCCTGTGGGTACTGAGTAAAATAATTTTGCTGAAATTTTTTTCTGAAATAACAATATAAAAATAAAAACTTATTGGTGCAATAACACTACATCATTTTTCCTCTTAAAAAATAATAAAATACAAGAAAAGGGCGATAACCTTAAATTCCAGAACCCGCATTTTAGTTCCTATGGTATAACACTTGCGCGCTGCTGTCTATGAAGAAATATGGCATTAAAAAGTTTGCTATTACTAATCCTTCTTGGGGTGCTTTCTCAGTGATCATAGTTATTTGATTTCGGAGTTAAATAATAGTTATAGTTTTTCAAACTGAAAACGGTATTTTAATTTTTAAAAAAAAGCAATTCACATTTTTAACTCCACAAATATGTACATGGAAGGAGTTCAATAAAAAATGTATAGATTTGGAGCAATAGGCTCCGTAAAATCTCCATAAGGTTTCCAAGTTTTTGGTTTCCGAAATAGTTCAAGATGGCCACTTCATCCTGAAAGCGTATTATTGGACCTTTATCCTTTTTAAATGCCAACAATTTTTTGCATTTTGAGCATTTTTTGCATTTTTTTAAATGCCAACAATTTTTTGAGTCGCTGACCAAGCATAATTCTAAAAATTGTAAAAAATGCGCAGCCTTACTTTCCGATTTACTACAAGAATTTAAAAATCTATTTCAGTACTTTTGGAAAAATAAAGAATTCATTTGCATCTTTGCTACTCCATTTACAGGCGATATAGATATGCTACCAGCGAATTTTCAAATGGAATGCCTAGAGTTGCAATCTGACATCCAACTTTAAGAGACATTCAATCAAATCTTTTTGTTAGACTTAAATCATACCTGCCCAGAGAAAAATATCCCTCACTGCATAGTTATGCGTTACTCATGTCCTCATTGTTTGGAAGCACGTACATCTGTGAACAACTGTTTTCAAGAGTGAAGCACTCTAAGAGTGAAATTAGAACCAAAATATCGGATGAACATCTTGAGAACTCCCCGAGAATTGCAACCACTTCAATTGACCCAGATATTGATGCATTTGTTTCCTATATTGATGCATTAGTATGACTCTCATAGTTATCGTTATGATTATAAATAAAATTTATAATGAAATATGTGAACTGCGTATTATACTTTTTTTACTCATTAACTAATTTTAATGTTAGGTATATTTTTGTGTGGCCCAAAACAATTCTTCTTCTTTCAATGCGGTGGCCCAAGGAAACTAAAAGGTTGAACACCCCTGATCTAGGATATTATTAAAAAGTTCGTTTAGAATTAAAACTTGTAATGAATGATGAAGGAAAACACAACGCTTCTTGGCAGAATTAGCGGAATTTTGGCAAGTTTGGTGACATCAAGAGAGACAATCGGATTTGACCTAGGAAGCGTTGTTGTCATTTCCGGTTCTAAAACAATCCAGAATGTCGCCAAACATATATAGCCCTCTAACCGGCCCACCGGTCCCTATGACCGGCAGCGGCGGAATTAACTGGTGGGGCAGGAGTGGAGAGAGTCGTGAACACCTGGCTGGCTTTGACATCCTGAGGCAATTCCTGGACGTCAGGGAGAGTACATCAGGGTTTCACAAGTGCTCGCCGTTTGCCGGTAAGTTGCAATTTTGTAACATTATAGCTGTCAAAATGACCGGTAGACCTGTTATTGCCACTGAGCTTGACGCTTCGGACGAGGAGTATGACCCAAATGACTCATATGCTGAGTCAAAAGAAGCTACTGTTTTTGAAGGAAACGATAATTCAGATAGTGATGATGAAAATCTTGTAGACGAGCCACCTTCCCTTGTCGGTGAGCCCACTCCAGGTTGCAACGTAACGGTTACTTCGGAGTCGTCTGATGAAGAAAGTGTAGTGCCAACAAAGCGTAGGTTCACTGGAAGACTAGCAAACATTATTAGTTCGGACGAAAACGAATGCTCTGAAAGTGATGAAGAGGCACCAGTCACTTTTTATGATAAAAAGAACTGTTTTACGTGGAATTCGAGACCTGTGTGAAGTTCAGGGCAAACTGCTACTCAGAACATACGAGTACTTCGAGTAAAATGAGTAAAATGAAGGGCCCTGCTCTTCTTGGAAGTAAGGTTACACCAAAGCAAATTTGGGGGCAGTTTTCCACGGACGAAATGATAACCAAAGTTGTCCATCACACAAATCAGAAGCTTGCTGGAACTCGTGCCAGATTTGAAGAACATGATAGCCACCACTATATGGATACAACAAATCATGAAATCAATGCTTTGATAGGGATTACAGTGTTCTATGCGATTTTTAAATGATCCCGTGATGCCTTGATATCACTCTTCTCTACCTCAATCACTGGCAGGCCGATTTTTGGTGCAATCATGTCTGAGAAACGTTGTGCAATTCCTTTTAGAGCCCTACGATTTGATGATGTAGATACCAGATTAAAATAAATTAAATACACTCATGTCTATAAATTAAGGATAATGCCAGCTCCGGCAAATAAAGGTTCAGAAACAAAACAAACGTGACTTATTCATAAAGCCCATTTATTAAACAAAAGATAAAGAACAAAAAGGATGGTGTATGTATGATACCATTCATAAAAACTACGATTTTTGCTCCCTGGAGCAACTGTAAAAAATATCTTCTTTACAAAAACTTAATATTACATGGTTGGCATGGCCGATCAGTGCCATAACCGAATAGTTGTGACACAGAGGACGCATGTGGATGATTTTTTACGTGGTAGAATTATCGGCAGCCTGGAATGTGGGCGTACTCATATGGAAGTATTCGAGGAACTTTGAATTGCCAAAATGTGTCATCTCTAGGCTTTGGCAACGATTCCAAGATGATGGAAATGTCAGTAGACATTACAGTACAGGTCGCCCCCGAGTTACAACGCCGAATGAAGATCGGTATTTGGCAGTAACTGGCAAAAGAAGCAGACGGAGCACAGCATCCGACCTGTCTCGTCAGCTGTCTGCAGCCACGGGTGCCACAGTTTCAAGGCAAAACGTGTACAGACGTTTGGGAAATATTGGTCTATATGCTAACATGCCTGTCAGATGTGTTCCGCTCACGGCAACTCACTGTCGGCAGCGATTAGCCTGGACTAGACAACATTCAATGTGGACATCGTCACAGTGGGCTTGTGTGATGCTTTCCGACGAGTCCAAGTTTAGCTTGTAGTCTGATTCACGTTGGACTTTCATACGGAGAACGCCAGATACCCGTTACCACCAAGACAACATTATTGAATGACACCGTTACGGTGGTGCAGGATTGCTCGTTTGGGATGGAATTATACTTGGCTCCAGAACAGATCTGCATGTTCAAATTGGAACCATGAACGGCCACATTAATCGGGACATTATTCTGGAACAACATGTAAGTTTGTTTAGGGGTGCCATGGGCGCAGAATTTGTGTTTATAGATTGCAACGCCCGCCCTCACCGAGAAAACATCGTAAACGAATGCCTTCAATCTGAGGATATCATCCGTATGGAATGGCCAGTATTCTCACCTGACTTGAATCCGATAGAGCAGGGGTGTTTAACCTGCTGCCCGGCACACCATATTTTGCGGCCCGCGCATGGCATAGCAAATATAAATCATTCCAATGTTGATTTTGTGTTTCACCATTTTTCTAATCCTAATGTAATTAAAATTAATTCAAAATCATATTTATTTGTTATAAAGCCATTCATACACCTTGTTTATATGACAATTCATGCCTTTATAACACTAAACTTGATTACATGCAAAATTGCATCTTTGATATTTATCAACTATTAAGGAGATACACGCCAAATCTGGTGCCGCCTTTGGCGCAATCTCGCATTTGACTTGGCGAGTTTTGAAGGAGAAAGAAATTCCCCTTCACCGAACGCGGCAGCGGCAGTTTTCTGCTGCGCAGTTTTCTACTGCTTTTATTTAAAGATTCTTTTATTAGGTATGGATTTCTTTATATCATTTTCTTGTTACTTGAACATGTTAATCTAAATTCTTTATTTGAAAACGTACTGTACTTAATTCCACTATGCTTTCACGATGTAACATTACTATGTTTGGAATATTTCGACAGCACTGATTATGAGCGCGTTTTTCTGCCGTCTACTTGCTACTCGAATGCGTTAGATTTCTTTCTTATGTTGGTACCACATCAATAGAAATTTGCTAGACGAATATCATTATTTGAGATAGATTTTTGAAGAGCACGCATTTATAATCCTTTTTTTATTATTCCAGTTTTGTTTTAACAGATTAATATATTGCAAATAATTGTGTATTGATAGGCTGATAATATAAAAATATAATAATATAGCTGTGATAGTTAAAACTTATTTTGCTAACTAGATTGTGTATTTTATATCTGGTGCAGTATAATTCATATGTTTAATAAGAGAAAGTAAGTTAAAATTGTTATTCTCATAAAATTGATTTCAACATTATTACTTCATTTTATAAAATTTCTTTGCAGAACCCATAAATGGCGTTATTAAAACAAAAGCGAAAAATTCAAGATGAAAATAGGACATTCAATGATTCTTGGACAAATGACTATTTTTTTATTAACTGCAAAAATTCACCTTTGTGCTTAATTTGTTCTGAGAAACTTGGTGTGATGAAAGAATACAATATTAAACGCCACTACGTGCAAAAACACGGAGAAAAATATGAAAAATTTACAGGTCAGTTAAGAAAAGACAAGTTAAGTATAATGCAAAATAGCTTAATGGGGCAACAGAGTTTATTCACAAAATTGTCGGCTGATGGGGAGGCTTGCACAAGAGCTACCTATGAAATAAGCCACGTTTTAGCTAAGAAACTAAAACCTTTTTCTGACGGTAGTGTAATAAAAGAATGTCTCGAAATAGCCGCTGGATTAATATGCCCTGAAAAATCAAATCTATTCTGAAACTTGCGCTTATCGTGGTATACTGTGGCTTGTCGACTTCATGAAATGGCACAAAACGTCGCGAGCAATTTAATCAAACGTAGCCGTACTTATGAATATTTTTCAATTTGTTTGGATGAATCCATGAATATATCTGATACTGCACAACTTGCAATTTTTGTTCGTGGCGTGGACACAGCATTGAACGTAACCGAAGAATTATTAGACTTGGTCAGCATGACAGGAACAACAACAGCTTCAGATTTCTACCAAACAGTACAGGAGACTTTGGAAAAGTATAGACTTCCACTTGCCAAACTTAGCGGCATAGCAACTGATGGGGCATCTGCTATGAGAGGTCGTCATTCAGGTTCAATTTCACTTATAATTAACTCTTTGAGCATTGAACATAAAAAACAAATTTTTTGTTGTCATTGTGTTTTGCATATTGAAAATTTATGAGCAAAACAATTAAAATTCGATAGTGTTATGAAGATAGTAGTGTCAACTATAAATTTTATAAGATCACGTGCGTTAAACCATCGCTAATTTAAGGAATTTTTATTACTACTTGATTCCGAATATGGAGATGTCATTTATTTTAGCGAAGTGCGTTGGTTCAGCAAGGCAAAAGTTTTGCAAAGATTTTACGATCTTTTAGAAGAAATAGTTTTGTTTATGGATCAGAAAGGCAAACTGATTGAAGAACTTAATAACACTGCATAGATTGCTGATCTTGCGTTTCTGGTGGATATTACATCTCACCTATCCGATTTAAACATAGAATTGCAAGGCAAAAACATTATAATTTCCGAATTCATCACAAACATTAAATCATTCTTAGCAAAGCTATCACTTTGGGAAAAGCAGTTAGAAAAAAATAATGCATTCAACTTTGTCAATTTACAATCTCGCTCATTAGCAAACTTGAATACGTATGCAAAGAAAATAAAAGAATTAAAAGTTCAATTTGAGGAACGATTCACAGCATTTCTCGATAAAGAAGAAGTTCGAATTTTTACTTCGCTATTCTTTTTAAATATTGATGATGTGCCAGATGATTTGCAAATGGAAATAATAGAATTTCAATCCAACTGAGAGCTGAAGAATATATATTTAATAGCAAAGATCTTGTAGATTTTTATAAAAATCATATTTCATTCAAACAATTTCCAAAACTTCGAAAATTTGCCTCACGAATATTGTCGCTCTTCTCAACAACGTATGTGTGTGAACAATTTTTTCTTTGATGAAATTAACTAAAACATCAAAACGGAATGTGTTGACTGATACAAATATTAAAAATACATTGTGATTGTCTTCGAGTAGCATACCACCGAATATAGCAGACATATTAAAAAGACACCAATTTCAAAAATCACATTAAGTTCGAGTTCATTCAAAATTACTACATCACATTGCATACCAAGATTATAATATTATATACAATGTATTTTTCATTTTCATAATAAAACTAAACTTTTGAATGTAGTTGACTTTTTTATGCGGCCCGCCTGCCTTCAAAAAATTTACCGTGTGGCCCAGATGTTGCAAAAGGTTAAACACCCCTGCGATAGAGCATGTGTAGGATATGCTTCGCCGACGAGTTGCAGCCTGTCAACCACCTACTACATGTGTACCGGAACTTGGGAGAGCATTGCTTGCTGAGTGGAGTAATCTTCCCCAAGATCAGCTGGATAATTTGATACCCAGCATGCCTAGGCATTGTACGGACTGGACTGTATTTCATCGCATAAAATGTATTAACCATAAAATGTATCGCATAAAATGTATTAAAATGTATGGAGACATAAAATGTATTAAAATGTATGGAGACATAAAATGTATTAACCATCATACCAGCCATGTAATATTAAGTTTTTGTAAAGGAGATATTTTTTACAATTGATCCAGGGAGCAAAAATCGTAGTTTTTATGAATGGTATCATACACACACCACCTTTTTTGTTCGTTATCTTTTGTTTAATAAATGGGCTTTATGAATAAGTCACGTTTGTTTGGTTTCTGAACCTTTATTTGCCGGAGCTGGCATTATCCTTAATTTATGGACATGGGTGTACATTGAATGAATAAGTGTAGAGGATTTTTTCCTTCACTATTCATCACTAATATAAATCAAACCACCCTGTGCACAATATCAACATGCAGTTCCATCGTAATCAAGCCAAAATAACAGCTTTTAGGCTTTAGGGGGGGGGGGGGTCAATTAGATCGATAGTTCTGATTGTGGCATCTAATTTATGGGCTGGTTAGAGGGATAAGCAGCCCAAAATTTGCTCTCAGTCAATCAGATGTTGCACTAGTAACATTTTGTGCTATGTAATCCATGTTTTCTTTTAGCCTTAATTTTTTTTTTGTATTTTGTTGCTCGTAGTTTAAAATAAAGTTTGAGCTAATCGGCGGTATTGTATTATTATTATTTTTTTCTAATGATTTACAAACTTCAAATTTATCTTTCATGTGTACACGTCATAGCGAAACTTGCCTTCCTAACAAACAAGAGGATATATGACGTCACAAAGCTGTAGCTTTTAATAATCTAAATGAATTACAGGTGTGGAGTCTTCTTAAGGTTTGAAGAACTGTATGATTAAAGTTTATGGAGTTTGTTTTCATTAATCTATTTTTATGCATCATATAGAGGCATTTTGGAGGTTAAATAATATCCGAAAGGCTTGTGCCTCTTCTGCGCAAGCGCAACAGAACTTTGTATGATCAAAATATCTACTGCGCAGACACACCCCTGACATCAGACACTGATCGAATAAATTTCCAGCAAGGAAATACGGAATGAGTCATTCCTTTAGAAGTTGAATGTTTTTTTTCGATTTTATTTGACAACTTTTGGTAGGTCGATTGGAGTTTACACCGGTAACAGTCGGAGGCGCCTCTTTTGATGTTATCATTATGAAACTTAATTATAAACATTTTTTGCATTTGTTATCTCTACATTTTATATTATCGTAATATCGCTATTAGTTTTGTCTGTTAAAATCCGTGGTTGCGGTAAGTGTGATTACCAAATATCGAAGTATTTATGTTTCTAATGGTATTACGATTTTTGTATCTACATTCATTGTTGTAATACAGTATTTTTCTAAAATTTTTGATTTCGGAAATTTAATGAATTAGGTATTTATGTTGATAATTCTTTGCTCGTGCGTGTTTTCAGTGCAACGGTGTTAATAAATGTTTTATGAGTAATAATAAGTTTTCAGTTTCAGATTTTATCATCTCATCCTGGCTTAAGTAAATGAGTTATGCTACATAAATTTATTAACCCGTATATCAAACGTGTTTATAAAATATTCTCACAAAGAATGAGAAACTTTTAAATATCTGAGGAATCTTATAATTTGATATTGAGTCTGACAAAAGCTACTGAATTATTGATTAACACATGTTTATAATTTTGAGCTGTTTATAGAGTGATACTTATGCATGCTTCATCATCCAAATTTTTTTCACCTTGAAATATGCAGTGAGTTAAACATGTTTGATTAATCTTATATTAGAAAGTCCACATATCATTGAATAGAGAAGAAAACATCTTATAGAGAAGTTGCATTGACTGGAATGCAGTTTTGTATCCTTTCACTGCATGAATCTATAGAGTTGTCAACTGTGTGCACACTGTTTTCTAGCTGTTCTTTCAATTTAAATTTACAATGGAGCATTTGTTTGGTGTTTGCCTAATTTTTGTTGCTAATAGTCAATGAATCTATCAAAAACTAGCCAAATTTAAATATATAAATGTTTGTATACGTTAAATTAAAAAAAAATCATGTTTGAAAGTTTTAAAAATTAGCAATGTACTCAATGGAAACTTCTGGTTTTTTGGAAAGATTACATGTTTATCAGGAATAATAATAAATTGTTCTGTTTAGCACTAATTTTAGGTTATCTCAGGTTTTATTCATTATGAATATCTCTAAAAGAAAGATTTTCATTCAGATAGAAAAGCAAAATATGTTAGATAAGGAGTGTATATAGAAAACTAAAAACTGATCATATACATATTATAGAAAATTTTGCAAGTTAATTTTTGTATGGTTACACAATAATCGTGATGCTTTGCTATCTGTACAAAATATGTCCAAGTCTGATGAATTTGACCTGTGTTTTTCCTTTCTCGGATTTCATGATTTATAATTATGCTTTAATGGGATTATTTAGAAACATTTTAATTTATGGTACTTTTCCGTTATAAGAACTACAATCATTTTGACACCAATTTGGTGCATTTTAAAAAATCGCCGCAACGAGAGAAAAGTAACGCGATATAATCACACTAATGATTGGCAGATTACAATACTAAAATATATAAAAAGTGAGATTCAAGGATCACGATACGCTATGAGGATGATTATTATCGTGGTCATGGAGATAAACAAACTTCATGGAATGCCGTAATTAAATACGCCTACTGTAGTTTGTATATCTTTCTCTCAATATGTATTATTTAAGATAAAATAAATATTATTACATTTTTCTGATCTGTCAAAGAGATTATAAACTCCATTATTTATTGTTGTTAATATATCTTTTGCGTAAAATCCAGAGTTATTTTGAGCTATTTCGTTCGCCAATACGATGTGTTGTATCTGTGCGTCGCCAAGATTAAAAATGCGCCGCCAAGTGTAGTGCTTATAACGGAAAAGTACCAAATTTATTCTATGGTATAAAAATTTTTATGTTTTTTTCTCTATTAAGCCTATCTTGCCGTTATCAGTGGTTTATGATTTACTGAAAAATAGTAATTATTTTTAAAATATATCTTTGAATACTTTGAGTAGATAATTCTTTCTGTGTCTAATGACACTTGAATGAGGTCTTTGTATTGCCTCTGATACTTTTAATATATGAAGACTTTTGTCCTTGAGTGTTCAGAAAAAGTATTTCTCATATATAGTGATTTGTTTTAAGATAAATATGTAAAATTCTGTATGATATTTTATTAAAACTGTAACTAATGTAATACTTCTAATACAAATCTGTAAATTTTTTTTCTCTTTAGATTTAGAAGCTGCTATTTCATAATTTCATTTTTATTGTTACAATGTCCGGCTTAGAAGAAGTTGGTATTCCTGGTAAAGAGTATTTAAGGGAAGCTCTTACAAACTGTGCAGATCCTTTAAAAGCTATTGAAGATTTTCAAACTGAAAATGGTATTCTTTTACCATCTCTACGTCCTATGTTACCTCTTCTTGACAGACATGGTGTGCCTCGTTTAGAATTTCATCTTTCAGTTTTAGAAGAATTAAAAGACTCTTTAATTACACAAATTGAAAGCCTTGCTAAGCAAGATAGTCAAATCAAAGATAAGAAACTGAAAGAACTCTTACAAAAATGTTTTGTTTTAATAAATGTAAGTATTTAGTTTTGTTGTCTGTAAGAAAAAAAAATAGCATATAGTCAATATTGTGTCACGTCTAATTTTTCTACATTTAATGTTTAATTTGTTGTGCTCATATATAGATATTGATATTTTATATACGTTTGAAACAAAGAAAAATCTTAATAGATAATAAATACATTAAACTCCAAACTATCACTGCAAATTAATGTGTGGGTTTGCACAGAAGACATAAATAAATAAGCCAAAATTGTCTCTGTATACCATAGAAAATAAACTATTAATTTGTTTGAAAGAATCAAATAATAGAATGTACGTAAATTTTTAGTTTCTCCTCTGGTAAAGTCTATTATATTCATTAGTCTAAGAGCCATATTGATATTCTTTTAAATACATGGATGGCCTTTTTTTTATATTATTTAAGCTTAGTTCAAAATCTGAAATTACGTCAGTAATATTCTAACACTTGAGGTAACTGTCATTTATATTCTCTAACTTGCATTTATTATTCACTTAAAATCTACTCTTCAAACTTTATAAAGTATAATATTTACCTTGAATTATGAAATATATAGTGAATTTATGTATAAAAATTTGTTTAAACCAATTTTTTAAACAATGTAAAATGTTATTAGAAGAAGTATCTTTATCTTTCATTTGAGCAACTTTTTAATTTTACTCTGGATATTTTTATGCCGTCAAAAATTAGTTTTACAGTTTTAGGAAATTTTAAAAATGCATAAAATTAATTTTACATCTCAATCAGCATTTCTATAGAATATATGGTTTAAAATTGAGAAAGCTAGGAATGTATAAGTAATGAAAGATATTTCAATTTATTGGGTATCTAGAACTTACATGAAAAACAATAGAATAAGAGTGGCTTGTAATTTTTGGATCCATTAATAAATTGTTGATGTAAGCAGTATAGATTTTGCCATCATTGATGGTTGTTTGATGTCATGTCCATTGTTAAGTCAGGTAGATCCATGAGCTGCTAAGACAGCCCTGGCATCTAGCAGAATTCTTTCAGAGTATAAATTTTCTTCTGGGATTTTGTCAACATTTTGCATAGCAGCTAATATTACAGGGCAAGTGGGAATATGTTTTGGTATTAGTTCTGTTTCAGGACAATTTTTGCAAGACCATCATTGTTGACTAAGGTAAAATAAAATTCTTCACTTTTTGCAAAGAGCATTAAAATTTTTTGCTAATACAGTTGCATCTCAATCTATAGTTTTTCAAGGGACCGACTGAACTGAACAATAAATGTGGGAACATAACAAAGCAATATGATCGTCGGGACTGGGTGAATTAAATGACACATATGGGAAAACGATGATTTGGAGAACGATCGATCGAGATTCCTCTGTATTTGAAAGCTCTTTCATTAGTAGTAACTTAATTATGCTATAACAATGTGCATCAAATATTCATATTGATAAAAGCATTATTAATTGTTGTAGTATATAATTGTAGTAATATTTTATGTCATTATAAGAAAAAGAATTGCTAAGATATTTATGATATTATGTAGGATGGTTTGTTGAGTACTTGGTCATTTTTTTTTGCTATAGTCAATGGCTAATTTGATTGAGACCTACAGTTAGAGTGGATTCTATATGTTAACAAACATCCAGGCCAACTTTAGGATTCAAATCCACAGACTCTGGTACAGAATTCCAGTATAAAATGATATGAATAGTTATATATAAAATCAGTTGTGATTTATTAGTTATAATTTTTAAAGAGATTTTGCAATTATTTCTTTTAATTATAGGCTCCAAAAATAAAGCCAGTTGTGCTGTGTATATTAAAAAATATGGACAGAGTAGAAGAAAAATATCTGAAGCATTTAGTTGGTAATAAGCAGTTGTATGATGAATGTGATGTTCAGGTATGTCAACTTTTTTTTTAATATAAAATTATGAATTAGGACAAAAAATATAAATGCGATTTGTTCTTTAAATATTGTCAGATCTTTATTTTTCATTTATACATTTTTTTACTTCCAACCTATGTGTTTAGTTTAGAACTGAAAATTTTAATGTACCTGATTGTTAAACATTTTCAATGATTAAAATTCTTTTTGCACCATTTGCTTTGAATGTATGCTATAAATGTTTTAGTTTAAGAATGTTACTCAAGCTGTTTTGTCATTGTTACTATCTGTTCTGAAGTTTCATAATTTCCCAAATGGTTTGTTTTATATTTAATTTTCTCATGGGAGTTGTATTATTCAGCAAATTTTATTTCATTTCTCTTTCATTTAACTTTCATTATAAGCAGTTTTCTTTTGGATTTGGCATTAGAATTTGAAATTTTTGATGCAGACTTAAATTTTTTAAGTACTTAAAGAAAATGTCTGATTTAGTTATTGAAAAATAAACTTATAAATTTTAGTGAGGGAAAAATGATTTTTTAGACAATTATTTTCTTTAGTATTGTTTTCTATCACATTTGCTTTAGAAAAAGAAAGTGGTTTTTTTTTTTCCTCCTTGCCAAAAATTAAAAATATAAAGTATATTTTCAGCAATACTCGAAGCTATTCACTATTTAAATTTTTACATTTAACAAAATAGCTAAGAAATCGATATTTGAAGTAAAGGGAAAAAAAAATTTCAAACTGCATACCAACAGAAAAGACTTAGGTTCAGAACTTTTTAACATATATTTCTGTGATGTCAAGCTACACAAAAATTTGAAAAGGTTTTCCTGTTGTTATGAGGCAATTTATGTTTCTATTCTCTAGTGCAGTGTTGCTCAAACTTTTTTCAACTGCAACCCATTTTCTTTAAATAAAAAATCCCACAACCCCAATGAAAATTTATTGATTATCAAAAAAATTAAAAACAAAATTTTTAGGAAAATTTTAACAAAAGAATAGAAAAATAAAATAAGCAAATTTTGAGAAACTACAGAAGGTTGTTCGAACGTTATGGAAACGAATTTGTAATTTATTTTTGTTTGTATTTTGAGATAAAAATTTGGCAACTTCAGAATAATCATCTTCTATTGTTTTGTTTTGATTAGAATGTAAATTAAATGACTTAGTTTGAAAATGGCTCATAAAATTGATAGATGGCTCGAAGGTTATTTAACTGACTTTCTTAGGAGAAATATTCGTATCAATGATTTATAGAGAGGTATAAAAATCGCATTTATGGCATTTCAAAAAAAGGTAAACTGAAGGTAAAATGAAAACACGACTGTGAAACCTTATCCTAAGACTGTTCGAACGCAGGTAAATATCAAGAAAGTGAAGTCTCTGATCCTAAAAGAAAATCTGCTGACTCAAAGATCCATTGTATTGTACCTAGGAATGTCATCTGGTACTGTAAGTAAAATCATTCATGAAGATTTGAAGTTTAAAAAAAAAGTTTAAACCTAAGTTCATCTGTTTTGCCAAAGCATATTGCTGAAAGAGAAACAAATTGTAGAGAATTATCTGAAAAACACAGCTGCTGAAAAATGGAAATTTGAGGTAACACTCGATGAGGCATGGGTGTATTTGAGTGACAAGATGAATTTTCTATTGCTCAAATGATGGGAATGACCATACAAAATGGCTTTGTCAGTATACAGAAAAGTTCCCAAAAGGATTCATGATAGTTGCACGATTTTGTTACAACAGCAAATTAAAAAAGTCTCAAATAAAGCTAAAATTAATTCACCCTACTATAAGTAGAATATTTTAGAACCAATTTTTGAAGAAGAAATTCTAGCCTTATATGGAAAGGACATTGATAAAGTTGAGCTTCATATGGAAAAAGCCTCTAGTCATATGTGTAAATCAACCAACCAACCACATGTGTAAATCAACTGCTGCTTATTTAGCAAAGAAAGAATCGGAAACAGGAATAAAATGTATCCCATTTAGTAAAATACCTGTAAAATCACCTGACGCATCCAATGGACTTTAATGCTTTCAGTCTATTCAATCGAGCCTTTGGAAAATGGCATCCAAGAACACTGAACAGACTTTGAAAAACGGTCCAAGAGGAATGGGGTAAAATTGACATGACAGTACTAAGAAAAGGTTTACTGTCATGGAAAATTCAAGCTAGAGCTAATGTCAAGAACCGTGCTATCAGGTAGAAGCAAATCGCTGCAAAAAATATGGCATTTATACATAAAACTTAACTATCAAAATTGCTCCTATAAAGTGCGAATGATCTTCTGTATTTTAAAAAACTGATGAACTGTAGATTTTGAGTATATATTTACTTTGCATAATAACAATAGAAAAAATGTTTTCCTTACTATCTACACTTATTTTTTGCCAAATATCTTATGACTAAAACTTCATATTTAAATTTTACAAACTATATAGGTAAAAATTAAATTTTGAAAAGAGCATGATTTTAAAATTATAAGTTTCATATTAAAACACTGAAAATTATAAACTTCATTTATCTATATACAACTAAACTAGATAAAAAACTAATAAGAAGGTTGAAAGTGGACCTCGGATAGTATTTGTTTAATTATTGGGGAAATATTTGAGAATTCTACTCTATATCATCGTTGTTTCATTTTTATAGCTACTTATTTTGAAAACCCAGTTGTGCACATATAGGTAAAAGTGAATGGAAGCAATGTAGCCTTTGTAAGACTGTTTGACACTGTATTTAACAATAACATATCACACCCTGGCAAGAAAAGTGACACAACTAAAAAATGCAGTATTTGAGAAAAATCAGCTTAAAGAATACTATACAGCTTGAACTAGCATTACAGTAAAACTGATACAGCTGCCCTCAGGTGGACAAATTGCAAGATACAGATGTTGCTTTTCATGCACGATGGGACACTTTATATGTATTTTTCAATGACACAACCTCCGAATTGCCCTTTTAAGACTTGTGTCATTTTTCTTGTTGGAGTGCAATATATTCTTAACATATAAATAAAAATATAAAAAATATGTAATTATCAAAAGTTTAAAACATTTTTAAAAATTAAATAATTTAGTATGATAATAGACTTGCTTCAAAATATCTGCGATCCATCCATTTTTTTTTTTCATGACCCCTCTGTGGGTTGCGACCCACAGTTTGAACACCATTGCTTTAGTTCAGCATATTTATTTTATTTACAAAATTTTTATGTATAATATTTCTTTTCTTCTTTAAAGGTAAAAAGACAGATTTGGCAAGATAATCAATCTCTTTTTGGAGATGAAGTATCACCATTACTCACCCAGTACATTAAAGAAAAAGAAGAATTATTATTTAAACATTCTGACCCAATAGCACAATTTTTTTCCCCATCTCCAAAGCAGCGAAGACAAGGAGAAGTCATTCAAAAGTTATTGACAATGATTGGCCATAATGTTAAATTATATGACATGGTGTTACAGTTTCTTAGGACTTTGTTTTTAAGAACAAAAAATGTTCACTATTGTACATTGCGTTCTGAGTTGCTGATGGCATTACATGATTTAGAAGTAAGTGCATGTTACACTTATCTCTTTAAGAATAATGTAAAATATATAAAATGAAATGTCTAAGATAATGTGTATATATTCAGAAATATTTATAATTATTTGTTTTAGTATGATTCTGTATACAAGCATGGGGAAAATGTATTCTGTGCAACAAAACTAAGTAGTTAGCATAATTTATTCTGCAAACTATGCTTTTTAAAAATTATTTTCAAAATTTCACTTGTAATTTCCTTTGTTTAGTTTTTAAAACTTCAGATGCGTTATATATTATTTTTTAAATTTTAGATGTATTTTATATATTTATTCATCTTTAACTTTTTGTGTTGGGCACAATCTGTTCTATACTAAACTGTAACTAGTATTGATAATAATAATATCTTATAATACAGAACCTACTGATGAGAATTTGCTCTATCTTTTAAGATTTTTAAGTTGTTAGCAAAAGTAATGGGTATCTCATGTTAATTTTTTCTTTAAAAGAGGGAAAGTTGTCACAGTATTTTAAAGATCTTATACAGGAGAAAGATATTTAGAAAAAAAAAGAATTGTTTAAAAATTTTTCCTGTATAGTGTTGATTGCTAAATTTATAAACTATGAATTTCATAAGTTCTGGAGAATTTTTATGAGAAGAGTCCAAAATAATATTTTATCCAGTTATGTGGGCTTTCTAACATAATTTCTCATTTTTTTAATCATTATTTTGATCTTAAGATATGTAAAGCAAATCTTAACCCTCAAATGGTACAATGGTTTGACACAAAATAGATGGTACAGTCGGGTTGGATCCAACTCAATCTCTTTTTTGATGAGGTATTTGTTAGAAATAAGCTCACAATAAGCATTTTTGTTGTATAATAACATTTATTGATAATATTTTACATGAAATAGAAACCATTTTGTAGAAAAAAATGACCAACAAATTGTAATTTAGCTAAACAAAGAAAATCTCTCTGGTATTTACATAGAATGTTGTATATATTAAGTCTAACATGTAATTTAGTCCTGTACCTAGTTTTAGAAGTTACTGGATCAAATTTCCAAGCACAAAAATATAAAAAATAATATATACTGATATTTTTGGGCTTCAAAATCAAAATAAAATATTTAAAAATCTTAAAAAAAAAAATGACTAGGGATTATGAATAACATTTTTCAACAAAGACACTCATATTACTGCAGACTTAGCACTCTAACACCTGTTGCAAGGCTGGCTAGTAGGGTTCCTTGTCAACTCTATCTCTTGCAATG
Organism: Dolomedes plantarius; assembly: GCA_907164885.2. Taxonomy (NCBI): domain Eukaryota; kingdom Metazoa; phylum Arthropoda; class Arachnida; order Araneae; family Dolomedidae; genus Dolomedes; species Dolomedes plantarius. The sequence continues at coordinate 142,594,423 of OU015500.1, read as the reverse complement.
AAAGGGGAGAGTATGAGAGGGGGAAAACACACCCTTGGGTCGGATCCGACCCCCACTGTACCGTTCGACGGTTAAGATTTGAAAAACAAGGGTATTTTGTATCAGTTCTGAAATATAAGCTGTTTAATTTCTTTCTATCTCTTTTCTTAATTTATTATTTTAACTTCTGCATAACTTTTCAAAATGTAAAATTCAGCATTCTATGAACTTCTATTTTTTAATAAGCATTGTGCTTTTCTCTAAAGGTTTTAATTATAAGCATTGTACATTGTATCATTTATACATAAGTGCCATATATATTATACAAACTATAGTTTATAATTTATAACTGGTAAAGAATAAAATTCATGAGCAGTCTATAGACAATTTTTTACCTAATTAAAAATGCATGGCTTTAAAGGAATACCATAAGTATTGAGACAATTGACAATTATCTATTTGGCGGTTATATGTAGCAAATTTTAGTTTAGATTCAATTATGTAAAATTTAATTTACAGTTTGAATTTGCATCTAGTGAGAATTTAGGAAAGCATTAGGCATAAATATATATATACAGTAACCACCGCTTATAGTGTTCAGTGGTTATAAGAATCAATATCGCGAAAACAAAACCAAATGTATTATTTCCATGTTAAAATTTTCGCTTTAAAGAATCAATCCACCGGTTTTAAGAATCAGTTTACAGTCTTCGCTTTCCATTCATTTTTCCGAAAAAGCCACTTAAACTCTCAAAAGGCACGAAGTTCTTTGTTTTTCTTTTTTTTTTTAAAGAAAGATTGATAAGATGGGATGGAATATAGTCATAAAATTCTTCCCTTTCTTTGTTAGACATAACAGATTAGTTTCCCCTTAAAAGCTTTAGTACAACACTGTCCTATTAACTTGACCCGGGAACATCTTTACCCATCCGGGTTCGAGTTCACTTTTCTCCACTGACAAACAAAAATAGGGACTATTTTTCCCCACCTCCCACATCCTGGTTGTAGCTTCCTGGACCCTGAAACACATAAATCTTCGGCGAAGTGTCCACTATCACTTAGGCAAACGTGACATTAGTAGATTCAGCACGTTATCAAACCATGATACGTAAGCTGAATGGCGAATCTTCGTCTGAGACTATTAGTATTGAAAGAAGTATAAACACTGTTTATACCTCCTGAAAACTTCATTACGTTAAACTACCATAGAAAACTTTTCTTGCTCCCTTCCTGTAGTTGAAATGTTAAAAGTGTTAAGCAGGTATGTTGTAACAAATATTGGATTTTTTCTTCTCTTACTATAATCAAGTGTATCTACTTATATGTCTAAAAATTAAGTTGTATTTTTAAAATTATAAAAAATAATTTTAATAAAAGATAATTAACGTAAATTAAAGAGTATTTTATGGTAAATTATCTAATATATGTATAAATAGATGTGTGTGTGTGCCTGTCCAGAAACCTAAATTTCGGCTATAAGAATCAAAAACACTAATAACAAACGTGATTCTTATAAGCGGAAATCGCTGTATATATATTTTAATGGAGGGGCTGTTGATAGTAATTTTCTGGAGTAAAACTGTAGATAATACATTTAGCTAATTGTAATTGACTTTTAAAAAAGTCAGTGTGTTAATTTTGTAAAAACTGTAGCCATATATTTAGTTTTATAAACTATAAATGATGGTATGTATTGTCTTCATATGAAACAGAGAAAAAAGAAATTTTGATTTGACAGTATTTTTCTTACATTGTCTTCAAGGGTTAATTTTTTACTATATGTTAGTTTTATCTGCCTTAAAAAAAATCTCAAATCACCATTTATAGGATATATTAAAGTTCTTGAACTTTTCTAACAAGCTTTACAATCCCTTTTTTTATCGCTTAATGTATTGCTATTTAAAGCATGAGGTGTTGTTTAACTGTGTGTTATTGCTAGATTTTTCTTGTTTTATCACTTTTGCTATGCCTAAGTAGTTTTAAACTTTAGAAATGCTTTTTTTTTCTTATATGTATGTGTACAGTGAAACTTCTCTAGCTGGTTACCCCTCAAAACGACCCCTTTTTTTATTTGAACCATGACTGGCTGCCTTAGAGAAGTTTTACTGTGTGTATCAGTGATGCACCCAGGGGGTGGGCCAAGGGGCCTTGCCCCCCCCCCCCCCCAAAGAAATAGAAATTGCATTATGAATATTGAATTTGCATTCAAAATATTTTTATCTGTTCAACTCCCCCCCCCCCCCCCCCCCCCCCCCTCCCAAGATTAAATCCTGGGTGTGTCACCGGTGTGTGCATGTATGTATATATACCGGGTGAGTCATAAATTTGTGCAAAGTTCCAAAATTCATAATAAAAGAAGTAATGCTCGGAAAATTTTTCTGTTTGTGCCAATAAGATCAGAGTGACATTTAATTTTTTTTCCATGTAATAAAAAAAAAAAAAAATTTCCAAAAGTAACCGAAAGAGGGCGCTCACACGTCATACTGAGATGTTTTATGCAAATCAGGCAAACTCAAACATAAAATCAAACATATCACAATAACATGAGACTGTGCATTGAAAATTAATATAACAGATGTTCAACATTACTACCAGCACAAGTTAATAGGCAAGTGAGGCGCGTCACTAAGCCCATTACAGCAGATTCTAGCATCGATGGCAGCGACTGTCGAATGACATTTTTCAGTTCCACCAAAGTTGTTGGGGAGCCCCGGTAGATATGAGACTTTAAGTATCCCGCAAACAAAAAATTTGTCCGGGTCAAATCTGGTGATCATGAGGGCCACTGAACCTTACAACCGCGACTTATAGAACTTGGTCTTCAGTGAAAAATTCCAACAGGAACGTCTTGATATCACGTGAAATGTGGGGCAGGACACCATCCTGCATGAACGTGACAATAGGTAACGCATGTCTTTCTTGCAATGCAGCCTTAACGTGGCCATGCAAAAGTGCCCTCTTTCGGTTTATTTTGGAAACATTTTTTTTAGATGGAAAAAAAATCCAATGTCCCTCTGATCCTATTCGCGCAAACAGAAAATTTTTTCGAGCATTATTTCTTTTATTATGAATTTTTGAACTTTGCACGAATTTATGATGCACCCGGTGTGTGTATATATATATATATATATATATATATATATATAAAAGTAGAAACTTGGTTATATCTCAGGAGCTGTTAAGTATTTCATAGATGACTCTTCCAGAATGCATATATATATGTATATTGATTTGTTCACTAAACATAAGTAATTTCAGTTAAGCTATTCATACTTGCATAAAAGCCCATTAATTGAAGATTCCATTGTATAAGTTTAAAGATATTGTCCCAAAAATCTTACTACTCAAATTTCATGATCTTTTATCATGTTGATCAGTTTAATGTTTAGTTTAATGACTATACCAAGAATTTATAAATTCTATAATTTTATGTCCAGAAAATGTATATTTTTAATGCTATATCAGGAATAAATTACTACTTTAATATAGTCATAAACATTATTAGGTTTATTTTTTGTAATGTATTTTTCAAATACTTGATAAAAAGTATGAATAAAATTGCTTGATGTTATATATATATATATATATATATATATATATATATATATATATATATATATATATATATATATATAGATAGATATATATACACAGTGGAATCTCGATCGTTTTCTGAATCATCGTTTTCCAGTATGTATCGTTTATTTCACTGAGTCTCGACGAGCATATTGAGCTTTGTTATGTTCCCGGATCTATCATTTTCCCGCATTTATCGTTCAGTTCAGTCAGTCCTTGAAAAATGATAGATCGAGATTCCACTGTATATATATAGTAATTTGAATAAAGAAATCATTTTGAATTTATCTTAAATTACAGTCACAAAAATTGGCGACTATTTGTCCATTCTTTAATCTTGAAGAAATTTGTTAAATTGTTTTTGTTAACCAATTTTATTGAAGCTTCTAGAACTTATTATATATGCTTTGTATAAACTTTTGTAACACTTAGGTGCTATTGTTATCACTTTTATAAATTTGTGTTTCAGCTTTATTCAAGTTCACAAAAATTTCCTATAAAACAAGTTATGTAGATTTTGCTTTGATGCTGTTTTAAACAGGAAGAAAAAATTATGAATTTATTCAATAACACTTTGGTGTGTATTTAAAATCTCAAATTGAGTTTTTTTTTTTAATTTATATATATATTTTTTTATTTAGATTCAAGAAATTACACATGTTGATCCATGTCATAAATTTACATGGTGTCTAGATGCTTGTATTAGAGAGAAAAATGTTGATGTTAAACGTTCTCGGGAACTTCAAGGTTTTCTAGATAGCATAAAAAGAGGAAATGAACAAGTACTTGGGTAAGTAAAATATGTCTTTGGAAAAAAAAAATAAAAAATTTGAAGTGTTCTTCATGTACTAAACACCATATTGAAGGAGTTCTCTATATTATTAAAAGTGAAGGTATCTCCTGAATGGAAAATTGATTTTATTTCTTTAAGGATTAATGATTTGCTTTACATGCTAGATAAAGCACAGAAAGAAACCTAGCTGATGCACCTCCAATTTTAAACATTCTTACAAATTGAATATTTGTAGCTATGTATTAACTACATGTAAGCTGGTAGTTTACATGGGGCTTCATATTAAATTCTTAAAACCTTAACTTTAATTTTTTATGTTTTCTTAAGAAATTTAAAGCTTTGAATTTCACCAAGGAGTTCAAAAAAGTATTTGTTTTTATGCCTTAATGCCTTCAGATTTAACCAAGTATTAGATTACAGAGTTGTAAAATATTTCTCGAAAACATATATTATAGTTAAAATTTTTGACTCTAGCTTCTGACAAATTAAATCTCTATCTTCAAGCTACATAGAGTTCTTCTATATTCCATTTATAATGCTTACATATTTCTATTTTTTCACAAATATGACAGAATAGTTTGCTCTTTGATACAAATGAAAAAAATATGGAAAAATTAAAGATTCCATTGTATAAGTTTAAAGATATTGTCCCAAAAATCTTACTACTCAAATTTCATGATCTTTTTTCATGTTGATCAGTTTAATGTTTAGTTTAATGACTATACCAAGAATCATAGGTAATTAATATGTGCCGTCACTGGCTGGTAATAAGAAGTCATTAAATTGTCAACTGTGGGAAAAAGAAGAATGAAGTCAAAACATCCTAAAAGTTTTTAGATGCACTCATTTCTACTGAAGGTTAATGATAGAGATAAGAAAATAGTATTGTTACTAATGCCCCATGGCTGGAAGTTCCAGACTAGGTCCATATAGGCTTTGGTTCTGAGGAGTACAGCTCCAGTTTATAATAGCACCTCAAAGGTTGAAATCCGACTTAGCCAGGTGCCACCACAATTTTGATCGCGCAGCTCCAGGGGTGACATCTGGGGGGATTGTACATTCCTTACCCACTGATCTCAAAGACAGAAAAACAGTAAAAAATATTGCGGTTAGAGTATAAGAGCAGTTGATTATAAAAATAATTTCATTAATTTCAATGAATACTGAAGCAATACATACTTACCATGTAAATAGATGTATGACTACTCAGATATATGACCTTTTTGGAGAAACAGAAAAAGAATAAAAATGAACTAGTGCAACCTTTAGTTGTTTTGGCCCTTAGTTGTAGTCCAAACAGTTACAAAACAAGCCAGAGTATAATATTAAAGAAATAATTATACCTGAAACAAAATTGATAGATGAAAGAGAATAAATTAATTTTGGAGAAATAAGTTGCAATGCCAAGAAAAGGCAGAAGACAACAGTAGCAAAAACAATGAATATATTGTTTTTAATATTCATTAATAAAAGTTCTTGTAAATTTACATTCTATATATTATTGTGTGTATAATATATAGAATGTAAATTTACTTATATATGTGTACACACGTGCACACACATACACATATATAAGTAAGGTTTCATTGTTTTTCAGGGATATTTCCTAAAATAATAAATAATTTAGGAGGGCGTAAGATTATATATGTTTTTCTAACATCTTGAGCAAATATCTAAATACTAATGTCTGAAAGAGGTATATAGAGGTACTTAATGTAAACCTGGGGAAATTAAGGAGTTACTTTCTGAGGCAGCACTACCACCTTGTTAATTCCTTACATTTGCTTTATATACATACCATTATCATCTATGTATTCTGTAAAATAAGTGCAAGAAAAGAATCATAATTTTAAAGCACTTTTTTTTATGTTATTCGTTAAATCTTTAATCCATCCAGCCATAAATTCTAGATCAAATTGATTCTACTCCATCTTCCTCTATAGTGGATAAAAATTAACTAGTTTGCTAACCATGAGTGATATACCATCATAAATTTTACTTAAAGTTATTGTATTTTGAATAAAACAACTTTGAAAAATACTTATCGGACATGTGAGAAAAGTAAAATAATTATTGGAAACATTGATTTGTGTCATTTGTTTGCAAACACTGGCTGCAGAAAAATCCAAATTTGTGTCTGAGGTCCAAAAATGTCAAACATCCAAATGTTCATGCCATGATGCATCTTTAATAAAACTAATACCTTGATAATACTGTTATACCTTGAATAATACCAACTTAACATATGAAAATTTTGTTTGGGGTCCTAGGAAAGGTTTTAGAGTTTATTAATAGAGACAAGCTACAATGCTTTTATGACTTGGAGGTTTAGATCATGCTGTTAAATTTAAAATGATTGATGTTTATTTATAATTTATATGTTTAAGTGGGATGTAACCAAGGAAGCAGAAAACTTAACACAGTTATTATTCTATCAATGAATAAAATATGTGGACTTGTATCTAACCAAAACCCTTTTAAGTAATAATTGTTGATCTAAGATCAGTTCAAAACATTCATACATCTTTCCAGAGGTATTTCATGCACATGTTTTATTTTCAGCTCTTCGAAACTTTTTGCATCTGCAAATTCAAATCTAACTGAATATTGTTCATTTTTAGGGATCTTTCAATGACTCTATGTGACCCTTATGCAATAAACTTTCTTGCTACTTATGCTTTGAAGATAATTACATATCTTATTAGTCAAGAATCATATGCAAGGGTTTGTATATGTTTTTATTTTTCCATAGTTGAAAAGTTTTTAAATTTGTATAAATATGTCTTAATTTTTGATAAATTTGAATTGTGTGTGGAAAAGAAAGAAAAAAATTGCATAAGCATATAAGATGTGAGATCTAAATTGATAAATTTAGATTGTATTTGAAAAAGAAAACAGATGTATAATAGTATTACTACAAGATGTGCAAAAACATGTACAAATTTATATATGTAAAACAGTTCCGTGACTGACTGACTGACACAGACCAAACTGCTGGGCATAAAGGGCTGAAATTTTGCATGGCGATTCTTCTTATAGTGTAGGGGTGCACTAAGAAAGATTTTTGAAAAAAAAATCTTAGATTTTTTAAAATAAAATTTGTAAGTTGTTTTTGTAACATTCTTTAAAGTTTGCATTTAAAATAATAATCTGAAAGTTATAAAATTTATATCACGAGAAAGATCATAAAAATTCCTTTAAAATGAAATCTTTTTCGAATCTTTACCTCCATTTTCTGATTTTTGATGAATTTTTTAAGATTAATTTTTAGAATTTAATTTATTAAATGCTGATCACATGGTTTCTTTTCTTTTTGTGATACTTCAAATTAATTTTACGTCATGTGCATAACAACAAAATAAATTGACAAAAAATATTAAATTACAGTAAAAGATAAAATTTAACCACTAGATTAATTGAGATGGAAGTTTTTAATGTAGGATTACATTCCTCAATAATGGTCCTTCGGAGAGTAAAAAATTGTCCTGCGGCGCGAGTTATAATTTTGGCAGCGTGCCAAACCCAGTAGCAGTAAACAGTTAAACAGAAAAGTACCAAAATGTGTCCGAAAGAAAAAAAGGAGGTAATCAAATGACAAGTAATCCTATGTTAATAACCCACAGTAGTTTCATTAGAGGAGACTACCTGAAATATTTTTTTGGCATTAATTGCATACATTGCCTGTTGTATTTAATTTGAATCTACTTTGTAGCAACGTACGGGTATTCAGCTGGTCACTTATAAGTTTAATGATGCAAAATCCTTCAGTACATAATTTTAGCATAGAGAGAATTTTAACTCTTTTAAAGTTGCATTCTTGTCACTGAAGGAAATATGATAGATTAGAAACATATGCCAAGTTTTTAGTTTCTTCTTTCTTTTTTGAAAATATTCACATATATTTATATTTTAAAAGTATTCTATTATCATAAATTCACTTTTTATTCTTTTGCATATCATAGACTTCAATGATGTACATTAAAATGTATGATTACAAATTTCAAATATATAACTTTTGTTTAATATTATAATTTCAAGATGAACTGAACAGTAAGAAAATATTTTAAACTATATAATATTATTAAAGAGATCCTATAAACTATAAGTAAAGACACATTATAATTCTTTTATTATAATTTTTTACTATACTGTTTTGTGTTATGTCGATTATTTATATGCACGGTAGAATATTGCAGGAATTTGCTCTTACTGAGGTTGGCAGGTCTGCGTACAGCTTACGGGCCTCGATATTCTCTCCTTTCCTCTTTTCGTTTGCACATGTTTTTCGTTTGTAAAGACTAATACTAATACAAAGCCTAGTACAAATATTTTTAACAGATGTCATAGCTTGTCCATTTCATTTAGATTCTTTTAACCTGGTTTTTCTTTATTAAATGGAAGTGTGGGAATTTTTGCTTGGTGGAATTTTTTGTTCTACTGCTTGCAATGCTTGTGAATTCAAACCACTACAATTTTTTAAATTATGGATGAAATAAACAATGAAAATACTTTCCTGTTAGATGATGGACTGAATTCTGATTCAGATTCGGAACTGTCTTCTAATAATCTGGATTATTCTTCAGATCATTATTTCTGCCCTGATTGTGATGTAGGACTTTGTATTACATCATGATTCAAATTGTACCACACACAAAAAAAACTTTTGATCAATTTACAAAAGTATAAACTTCAAATTTTAAAGTAAATATGAAAGAAATTTTTGTAAGATCTGTTAAACATTCTTCATTGCATGTAGAGTTTTCTTGCAAAAAGCAAACATTTAAGGGGTTTTGTGTTCTAAAAATTTTAAATAAAAATAGTATAAAAGCATTAAAAGTGAAATTTAATAAAAAATTCTTTCGTTTCCTTATTCTATCAAGTATGGTGTTTAATTATAGGCAACAAAAAAATATGCCTTTTTTTGGCAACATTTCTTGTAAAAAAATTGACCGGTTAAGGGGTTAAAGCTTGCTATTTACAATTGTATACTTTACTTTTGTTTCCCTATTTTTAGAATATGCTGACATCTAGGTATCTGATTGTAGAATGTCATTTATGATGAACTCTAATTCTAGATTAATACGAGCAAAACAATGTTTACTGTGCACTGGATCCTTAATATCTTAGAATTGGATTTTATTAGTTAAACTATCTTCCCATGCATATGTATAAAGTTTTATAAATCATATCTTGAACACAAAAATAAAATTGATTTTCTCTTGATTTAGGAATGAAATTTATTTGTATTTTATTATTTTATCTTTAAGTATCTCCCATTAAATATAGTTTCTAATATTTCCTCCAGATTTATAAATTTGGGATAAAACACAGATCTAGGTAATACTGTCATGTTGTAGGTATAAGATTTTATTTAACAACATAAAGCAAGCTCTCCCCCCCCCCCCCCCCAAAAAAAAAAAAAAATTAATAAAAAAGTACAAAAGTTTTACTCTAATTTTTTGTGCCTTGATATGTTTTCAAATTTCACAGTAGAGTTTAAAAGTTCAATTTCATGCTTTATTTATTTTTTCTAAACTTTTGCATTGGATTCATGAGTTACTTTTAAACTGTTGTGCATATTAAACTTGTGTAAAGAATAGGTAGGGAGAAATGAAAGCTTTCAAAGGAGTTTGATTTATTTGATAATTTTTCTTGGTTTTTAGATTCTACATTGGTATGTTGTTTTATTTAAATTTAAGGTCAGGTCAACAATGGTAATACTTCTATTTCATTATGTAATCATTCATGAAAAGATGTGAATTGTATAGGATAGACTCACCAAAATGTTGTCTGATTTTTAAAAATGTAATACAATTTTTAGGAAAAACTGTCTGTAAATAAAACTTTCAAATACTGTTGAAGTAGAAATATGAGTATAATATTGATTCTAGATAATATAATTTCTTCTAGTTTGTATCTTTTTAAAAAGATTTTTTTTTTCAATATAGGAGAATCCTGTATTAATTCTGTTGTTACGAATGTTAGCTCTTGGCTTGCAAGCATGGGATATGATAAGTACTCAAGTTTTCAAGGAGCCTAAATTGGTTTGTAAAATTTTTATTTTATTCTGTACTTTTTGAAAGAATCTTCAATTCTGTAAATGTCTAATAATTTATTTTAGGATTTGATATTAATTTAATTTAAATGTGCATGGAAGTTATTTGTATTTTTTTTAACTGCATTATTGTGGAACTTGTGTATTGTGAAAAATTATTAAGGCTCCATGCAAAGGTATAAATTAGTTTTTATAATTATTATATTATTATATTCTATATTCTTGAAAATTTTCAGTTTATCATTGATTTTTGTATGGTCTTGACCATTCAATTTTATCTAAAGTTTTATCTGAGAGCAGGCTTGTTGAAAAAAGATCGAAAATGATCAGCTTTAATTTTGTCATTAATTAGAAATTGTAAAAAAAAATGCTATTATAGAATTAAGTTGTTTTTTTTTTTGGGGGGGGGGGGAGGATTAAAACTGCATGAAAAATTTATTTTGTATTTAAAGTTATTTGAGCTTTACTATGTTTTTATCTTAATATGTTGTAATATTTTGAGGTAAAATATAAAACTTTCTTGTTCATAAAATTTATCTTTAAAAAGTTCTGTTAGTTTTTTAAAAAATTTGACTGTAAAAGTATTGATATTATGTATATGTATATATATTTTGAATTTTATTCAGTTTCAATAAGTGGTAATTATGTAAAATTTTATTTAATATTCTCAATTTTTGAATTACAGGATGCTCAGCTGGTTACAAAATTTTTACCTTCATTGATGTCATTAATGGTAGATGATCAGGTATGGGCATATAACTGTATATAATTGCTGTTTTCAGTGTTTCATTGTAATAGAAAATTATGCACATATTTTGTGATAAAAAAATTAAGTATTTTTTAAGTACCTTTAAATTGACTTAACAGTTGAAAACCAAAACTAAAGCACCAAAATTAGTAAAAAAATAATAAAGCACATTTTACTCTACATATTTACTTTAAAAATTCACTGCATAAAGGAATTTAAAACTCACTTTTTACGAGTTTCATCAGAGATAGCCTTTTTTCATAGAACAAAAATGCAGTATGGAATATACCTGAAAGACCAAGTAAAACTGATGATAAAACTATCTTCATTTTAATGAATGTAGGACTATATAGCCAAATGAATATTTTATTATTCCATCTCCATAAATAGTGTTTTGCCTCAACTCAATAACTTTTCAAATTTAGTAGTATCGCCTAACGGATAGATGATAATTCTTAACAGAAACAAATAACCAAATGGATTTATGTTTTGAATATTGAGGTTGAAAATACAGATAATTATATGTTAACCAAAGGAGTTAAAGGACTAACTTATGCATAAAAGCTTACTGTAAAATCTTGACTGTAATATGCACACATGTATAATATGCATGCTTGATTTTGCACAAAATTTTCAGAAAAAATTAAAATTTGACTATAATACACATCCATAACTTTTCATTATTTTATTTAAAAATTGCACAAATATTAACATAAATAAAATTTGTAATAAAAATAAACAAAAACCTCAAATTCGGTAGATAAAAACTTAAATTTTTAATTCAAAACAAACAATACTGTGAAATTATCAGTCTTAATCACTTTCACTAGAATACAGCTCATCTATTGTTTGTCGTTTTTTCAATGTTAAAAACAATTTTTTTTTTGTACAGGAGTATAATATGCACCCTCATTTTTGCAGACTAAAATATGAAAAAAAAGTGCATATTATGATCAAGATTTAATGGTATATTGACTGAGTAAAAAATGAAACAGCTGTAGTAGACTCAGTAATAAGTTTGATTTGTTTATATTTATATATATATATTCAGTGGAATCTCGATCGATCGTTTTCGGATCCATCGTTTTTCCGTATGTGTCGTTCATTTTATCCAGTCCCAAAGATCATATTGCTTTGTTATGCTTCCGCATCTATCGTTTTCCCGCATTTATCATTCATTTCAATTGGTCCATTGAAAAACGATCGATCGAGATTCCACTGTATATGTATATATATATTTTTAGTTTTGAGGGCTTAATTTTTTTTTTATTATATTAATTTGTATGTATTATTGACGATGAATAGCTTCAGTTGAAAAACTATTGACTATAATAGTATTTGAAAAAAATTAATATACCCCTATTTTTAAGGGTTAGATAAAAAAAAATTGCTCCTAGAATTGCTACAACTCATTTTAATTTGCTTCAGCATCCTTGAATAATTGTACTTGAATGTTTTTGGTGCCTATTTTCAGATCCATTATTTATTGCATAATATATTATATAATTATTGGTAAGCATTGATTTTATAGATCATAGATTTTCAAATATTTCAAAAAGTTGAATTTAAAATGTTGATCTTTATTAATACAAAAAAGCATTTTAAATATGTGCATTAATAGTAGAATATATTATGAATTTTTGTCGGGCTTTTTCAAAAGTTATAGAACGTTGTGACTCCAAAACTTTAGTTTTATCAATTAATTCTATTCCCAGTTGAAGCAAAATGTTAACCATTTTACAAAATATGTGTGACTTTAAAAAAGCCATTGCATAAAGAATATTATCCTGTTTTAATAAAATGTATACTCAGCTTAAAAACAGGGGAAAAGGTATTGTCTGAAAAAGTCAGAGGGAAATACTAAAATTTCCAAAATCTTGAAGCGATAGTTAATTTCTTGCTGAATTCTCATTGCTTATCCTGAACATTGCAGAGTTTGTTTCAGATTATACGTATATTCAATTTTTATTTGTATATTTTTTGCATAATTTTCAAAAATGAAATTATAAAGTTTCAAAAATTTCTCTCCAGTTTTCATGAATTTCAGCGCATTTCCCTCAAAGTAAAAGAGGGTGAAAAATTATGAGGTTGTACTGAATCCATGATTTAATACTAAAGTTTTTTTAAATTAATATTAAAATGTGAGCACATTTGCATAATTATATTGTTTAATATCCTTTCTCCACATTTGCGTGCATGATTATATGAACCGCATAATATTCTTTGACATGTACATAGATGTCATATTGTATTTGTTATATTGATAGTTATTAACTGCAAAAAAAAAAAAGACATTTTATGTGCTTTACTGGAAATGTTATTTTTTATTTCATTAGCTTTTCTAAGTCCTTTAAAAGCATTTCCAAACAAATATACAATATGATGTTTGTCTCTTTTTTGTCTAATTCAATATTTAAATATATATGAAATAAGTAAATAAAATATAATGATTGTAATTTGATTTCTTTATCATAATTTTGCACTAGAATTTTGCTTTGAATCATATTGAAAAGTTGGGGAATTTTAATGTATTATAGTTTTTGTATGAGCCCCACAGTAAGTTATTTAATATTTAAAATATCTGTTTTTGGTATTACTGGGTTTTAATAAGGAAAAAAAATTTCAGGTAGTCTCTTCTAACGAAACTACCACAGGTTATTAATGTAGAATTACTTATCGTTGCTTACCTCTTTTGTATGTGTTATGTACATATGTATCTATATATATGTACATATGTATCTATGTATATGTACGTATGTATATATATATATATATACATATATGTATGTCATAATTTTAACACATTTTGGTACTTTTCTGTTTAACTGTTTACTGCTTGTCGAAGTGATATAGACTGGGTTTGGCACATTCCCAAAATTATAACTCGTGAGGCTGGATGGACGGATGGTTTTAATGTCTAAAATTTTGCTTTCTGGAGGACCGTTATGGAGGAACATAATCCTACGTTAAAAGGGTACAGTTAAAGGAAATGAAATTGGATAAAATGAAAGAAAACTCATTGGGTGGTACTTAAAAAAGTTAATTGTAATATAATATTCATTTGCGCAAGTATAGTATTGTGGCAGACTTTTTCGAGGGCCTCATGTAAAAAATCTCTTGTATAAAAGTTAAAATGTCTATATCATTCAGTATTTAGCCTTTAATTTTAATTTTATGATGTATCATAAAATTCTATTTATCTCTATTTAACTTACTGTTGAATATTTTTCACCAGGTCCGTTCAATTAACTCTAAGCTGCCTCCAGATGATCGAGAGTCTGCTATCACAACTATTGAACACTTTGGTCCTCCTCCAGATGCTTATCAAGCATATATTCAGGAAAATGGAGTAGCATCTGTGTTGGCGATGTATTACACATTACAAAATGGTAAATAATATTTTACATTATCTTGGCTTTTGAAATGATAGTATTCTCTTCAGAAATATTCAGAATTTCTCTCATTTGTTGAGCTGGACGATGGCTGAATGGCTAGGGCACAGGCATTTGGTACCAGAGTCTGTGGGTTCAAGTGTCACCAGGGCCCGATTTAGAAAATTCTTGACTATAGGCGCAACTCGGGATGGGGGGCCCGTAACACTGATGTGAGCATAAAATTTCCAAAATTGATACACAAAAGAAATAATCATGAATCATTGTGAAAGTACCATTTTACCAAGAATTGGCTATTTGAAGTGTAGAAGCCTAGAGCATTATCAAATAGCAAAAAGCAATACAACATATTACTTTCATCGTTAAAACACCAATACAATGCAACCAGAAAAACTTATTAATCCCTTATATACACTAAAACATACATATGATGAACCTATCAATCAAATTTGAAAGGATATATTTAAAAAAACTGCTATTAAAAAAGGTAAAATAAAAAAAACAATAATTGAATTGGGAATTTTTTTCTTTTAAAATAAAATTATTTTGGGGGCCCCTAGGCCTAGGCCTACTGAGCCTAATAGAAAATCAGGGCCTGAGTCTCACTATTCGCATGGACGTTTGTAGCTGTTCATAATCGGCTTTAAGCTGTAGGTCCCATTCTAACTAGCCCTTGTGTTGCAAAAAAATTACTGTTGCACTCCAAACCAAACCTCTCATTTGTTGGAAAAAAAAAGCCATTTTGGAATCTCATCTATACATATAAAACAGTTCCGTGACTGACTGACTGACTGACAGATAACGCACAGACCAAACCGCTGACCTAAAGGGCTGAAATTTTGCATGGCAATTCTTCTTATAGTGTAGGGGTGCACTAAGTTAGATTTTTGAAAAATTCTACTTAGATTTTTTCAAATTAAATTTTTAAGCTGTTTTTGGTAACTTTTTTTTAACTTTACATTTAAAATAGTAATCTGAGTGTTATAAAATTTGTCATGAGAAAGATCATAAAAATTGTTTTAAAATGAAATCTTTTTCGAATCTTTACCTCTATTTTCAGATTCTTGGTGAATTTTTAAAGATTAATTTTTAGAATTTAATTTATTAAATGCTGATCACGTGGTTTCTTTTCTTTTTGTGATACTTTAAATTAATTTTGCTTCATGTGCATAACAATGAAATAAATTGACAAAAGAAATATTAAAATAGGGTAAAATAAAATTCAACCACTAGATTCATTGAGATGGAAGTTTTTAAAGAATTTAATTCAAATTAGTATGTTTTATGGATATTAAACATACAAAATAATTGCATACATTGACCATTGTATTTAATTTGAATATTTCCTTCTACATTATTTTGTCTATAAAAATATCTGTTATGATTTTTTTTATAAATATATATATATATTATTTTTTTACATTAACCATTGTATTTATTATACATATATATATTTTTTGTTTTTTTGCCATTTATTGCATATATTGACCGTTGTATTTAATTTGAATGTACTCCATAGGGAAGCACAGGTATTCAGCTACTATTGTACATTTTGGCTCGTAAATCAATTAAAAATTCTCATTTTTTTTGTTTCTGTTTTGAATGACTGTGCTGATCACATTTAGAGTTGTAATACAAAATTTGATATTAATTTTATATATTGACATTTATATAGAAAAATTAATTTAAAAAAATTTATTTTTGGATTTGAACACTATAAATTCAAAAGATGGTGAAAAATTAAACTTGTGACTTTTCAAATTTGGTGTGCTTTACTTTTTTTGCTGTTGATTTTAGTCATAGTATATCATATGAATTTTTCTATATTTTCTTTTATAATTTCCAAAAATTTTAAATTCCAGACTTATCATTATAGAATGAGGAGTGACTGTAAAATACATAGAGGTGAACATTGGATGAGAAACTGTTTTCTTGATACAGTCGATTCCAGTTAATCAGACCATATCAAGACATGATCATTTAGGCCCAAATAACTGGCTGATTCGATTAAACGAACATCCCTTATGTTACAAGATGGGATTTGGTCTGAATAAGCGACTGGGTTGATTAACCGGTGGTCCTATTAACCAGAATCTACTGTACTTTATCATCAAGTTTCATAATTGAAAATATGACTACACGACTTCGCCTTTCACTGCCTCATATGTATAATGTAGCATTATTATTTTAAGTATAGTTTTAATAATTTTTAAACATTGCTCTGTAGGGTAGCAGAAATAATTATGCTGATTTGGAAAATATTCGTATAGTGGCTCTGGAATTTAATATTCTTGATGCTGCTGCATTTATGGGGGTACAAATTTCTGTCACATTGGTAATTTGTCTGTCCTTTTATCATTATTGCAACTTATATGTTGGTAGTACTTGCTTCTTCAGAATTACAGAAAAATCAAGTTATATTTTCAATTTTAATTTGTTTTATAGCTCGACAGAAAGATAGACAAGGTCTGATGAGAGTACTAGGCACTCTTGCACTCTGTGAAAATGACCGTGCATTTGAAGATCCCTTTTTGAACAGTCTCATATCTAGCCTTGTTACTTGTTTGGTTGATGAATTTCAAGCTGAAGATTTCTGCACTGTGGTATTTGATGAATTCTTCCTTACTGGACTATCCAAAGAAAGTGTTGTTCGTCACATATTAAAACTTCTCTATTATGTTTATCCTAAACTACCTCCTAGTCGACTGGATGGGGTTATGAAAGCCCTGCAGCCTTGTGCTCAGGTAATTTTTTTTCTTCATGTATTAATTTCATAAATTTATATTTTTATTTCTTTATATTTTTAGAGGGGAGGAGAGCAGAATTTTCACTGTATTCTACTATTCAATTTGGTAAACTAGTATATGATTCGTGCAGTTCTTTACACTCTGAACCTTAATTTTATACATATATAACCTTAAAATTCGAGCATAGCCTTACATTAGGTGCAGTAGTAGCTGGTAAAATTATCTACATAAGACCATTGTAGCAGGTGAATTAACCTGCTACAATGCTCAAGTTATTTTGATGATTTTGGTACAGAAAATGTCAATTTTTTTTTATTATTGCAAGAATCAAATGTTTAGTTCAAAATAACGTACATAAACTGCCATTTACTGAATAAAGCAAAAATTCACCTCACAAGATATGGTATTGAATAGTAGTGCTGCCATCTATTGAATAAAGCTCAAATCAACTTGTCTCGAGATAGATTCAGGTTCGACAATAAGATGCAAGAAAAAAAATCTACCCCGAGACTATCTCGGGCACACATTTTGGAATGCAAGTGCCATGCCTAAGACTATCTTGGGCACGATAGTTAAAAGGTTAAAATGATGTGTTTCGTTTGATCTTTTAACCACAGAATACGTTGATTATCATGATCCTGTAAGAGCCAATTCCATAACTTTGTTGATAGTACCAAGTTTTCAAGTTATATTTTAAATGAATGAAACAAGCAAGCAATTGGAATAAATTAGCATCTTACTCTTTTTCTAGCTGTGGAGCTTATAGATAAAAGATTAAAGATTTTTTTGTTGTGTGTATATATATATATATATATATGTAACGTTTTCAAGGGCTCAAATTTCTTCTCAAACAAGGGTAATTTCCACCATTACACAAAATTGCAGCTGATGAAAACTAATGTAAATACTTCCACAACATCATAAAAGCAGTTCTTTTCTTCCAAAAGAATATAAATATAAGAAAAAGGTAATATATAAAACTATATAAAGAGATAGCTTTCTTAATATTCTTCAAAGAGTCAGCCAGGGCAAAAATAGTCAATAGAGCGGTGACAAAA
This sequence comes from Dolomedes plantarius, assembly GCA_907164885.2. Lineage (NCBI taxonomy): Eukaryota > Metazoa > Arthropoda > Arachnida > Araneae > Dolomedidae > Dolomedes > Dolomedes plantarius. Next base: position 142,576,075 of record OU015500.1, on the reverse strand, counting down.
TGCAAACATTTAATTCACATAGTAAGCATGAAACATAGATAAATCTGGATACATGAGACATGTTGACAGGTTAGTGGTGAGGCAGAAAAAGTCTAAATACCTATGTGCCCTTCTCTTATATGTAGAGCTGACAGAATGTTCTAGTTAAAAAAGATGAAAATATGCCCCAAACCTTAGAGCCCAAATTTGTTAAAGAGATCTTAGTCATCCACTTATAAGATTATCTGTTAGATATGGGGCATCTTCACAAGAGACAAGACTCCAGGGTCTAACTATACCATGCAAAAGTTTTAATAGTACAGATATGTTTAGAGGTTAGAGTTATGTTTTTGACTAAGGATATTGTAAAAATATGGTATGTGATATTTAAGATAGTATATTTAAATACCTATAGATCAGTGCTTCTTAAACTGTGGATGGCAACCCCAAGTTTTGGGGTTGCAAAAATTTAATTCTCATATATGAATTTAATTCTTGTCACCCACCACAAGTATCTAAGACATATATTTTATATGTATATTGGTACCAAATATGTATATTATCTTATGTATATTGTTTACAAAGAAATAAATTATTTATAAGAAAATATTTATATCCTTATTACCTGGGGTCGCGAGCAAAATCTCGATGATTAAAAGTGGTCATGAATGAAAATAGTTGAAGAAGCTCTGCTATAGATATATATTTATTTATTCATACCCATCGAAGTGTTTAAATATATTTACGTGCAGACCCATGTAGATGATACAGACTTGCATAAAATATGTGCACTCTTTAAGCATCATAGCTTTTTTTTTTATACTATAGAATTATTCTTTATAGCTCACATTTGTCTATAAGGGAACGGTAGACCTATATTTGAGCAAATCTTGTCACTGTAGTATTGATTGTGTTAATGTAAAAAATATATATATTTCTGTAGATTAATAGTACCAAAATGGTTTTTTCAAGTAAAAAATCATTTATGAAGCTTTGCGAAGTAATTTATAAAGGGTAAGTGTAGTAATAAACTTTAAAACCTTAAAAAATCTGTTTTTCCCAAAACAGATTTTTCAAGGTTTTTAGATTTTTTAAATGCTTCATGTGACGTAATTTATGTTCAAAATTCATGAAATTGATGAGGAAGAATCCTGATACTGTTTACAAAAAAAAAAAAGGTATGCATTTTACATTTCGACTTCATTAAGGTATTTAATTTTGATTTATAACTTATCAAAAGGCAAAATTTTGATGAAAATCAGGATGGAATTCAGAAAAAAATCTCTCAAAAATTAACTATTCAAGGGATTAAGTAAATGATCATCAGATTTGTTTGTTATACAGTTTAAAGTATTTAAAATGCAAAATCGAGGAAATATCTCAAAAATTAAGTAGCAAGGAGCATTTTAAAATTTTGTTTATAAATTTCAAATTTTTTAAAAAATCTTAAAATTATAATGAGATTAGAAATTTCTTTTAAGGTATTCTATAAATTTATAGTGAAATGTATATATGTACAAAATTTTGTATCTCTACGATGAAAAAAAAAAAAAATTATCTCTACCGTTCCCTTAAGGGTTATTTAAAGTCTTATGACATTTATTTTTGAAATTTATCAAGTTTTCGCATTTTCATATTCTTTTGAGTAGGGGTAAACAATTATCATATTGTTATCTGGGTTACCTGTGTTTATTATTCATTAAATGTCCCGTATTGCCCCTTATTTGTTATTTATTTATATGTGTGTATGAATATGATTCAGCTAAATTTTTCTATCTTAGCACTATGAAAGCATTCAACCAGCATTCCAAGAGATTCAGAAACTATTGAAAAATCACCAGCCTGTTAGCATTCCAAAGCCAATGGAGGTTGATTCACCACTGTTGAGTGTTCCAACACCTGCTCCCATTTAAAACATGTACAAATCATCAGCCAAGCAACTTTTATTCTCAGATTCTCATACAACACTTCTATCTATGCAATTCTTAATGAGACTGGCTTCCATTTACAAAATGTTATGCATTTCCAGTGATGTCTAAATGTATTTTTCATAAACTGTAAAGTTCCTGATATAAAATCTGTATGTCATGCTGCATGTCTGAGACTGGTATAGGAACTGGGATTATCAAGTACCTTGTTGATAACAATTTTTTTTTTTAAGTATCATGGTGTGAAATTGAAATTGGTAGTGTACAACACAATAGTTTTATTTTTTAAATGTTTCAAAACAGTAGTCTCTTGTACACTGATAAGAATCGCTTGACTGTAATCGTTTAACTTATTTATTTGCTTTAGGAATAACTTAATCATTTCAGATAAAGGTATATGCAATTACTTTTATGTTGTGCAATCAACGCTTTTGTGAGATGATTGTTTACGTATAAAGGTATGTAATTTTGCATTTGACAGTAAAATAGAATGTGTAGTATCTAATTTAATAACTGTAGGTTTTGTAACAAATTTAAATGTCTTCTGTAAAACTATGTTACATGTACTTACATGGTAATCATGATAATTAAGATTTATCATTTCAGTGCTATGAAGTTTTTATTTTCTTTGACACTCTCTAATACTTATGTCATTTAGAGTTTGAAATTAATTAAATCGAATTAATTCTCTTGTGTTATTTATATATTCTTTATAGCAGTGGTTCCCAACCGGTAGTCCACGAGAGCCTCAGCAATGGTTTGGCACCACATATAAAAAAGTTGCCAAATAAATGAGGATTTTGAAAGCAATGTTCAATGAACTAGATGGGTTGAATATATCCGATGACTATCTAGTGTTGAATTGAAATTTCTTAAAAGTTTAATATAATTATTTTATTATTATAATATGATACATTAGAATGTGAGTATGTTAATCCTGTATCCCTTCTGCCTGAGGGATATTCTATACCCCCATACCCACCGGAAGGTCCCCCCCCCCCCTCAAGTTGGTGGGAGGTGGCGGTGGTCCATACATGGTTCAATTTCTGGCTTAGTGGTCTGCAGACTTCTAAGGGTTGAGAACCACTGCTTTATAGAGATAAATAGTTTCTTATAAGTAGATACATATCTTTTGCTTTTGATCTGAAACCTGCCTTATCGTTTAATGAAATGAAAAATCAGGCATTGCATTTTTCATCATAAAAATTGCTTGGATCAACACCATAAAATTGAAAGAGAGAGAGAGAAAAAAAGTACTACTTACTATATTGTTTATATATTCATTCATAAAATGGCATCTCTTCAAAATTACTTTTAAACATTTATTTTCATAATCATTATTTTCCTTTTGAACATTACATAGTATCTATGTTTATGTGTTGTGTATATATATGTATAGCTGCTTGATAATGCTAAAAATGCTTGTTAAAACTCTCACCATGAAAAACCATAAATGTTATAGAACATTTTCACATGCTTCTATGTGAAAGACATGAATTTGCAAAATAGCATATTTGACACATGGAGTTGAGAAACACGAGGTGTTGCCTTAAACCTAAAAACTAGATGCCTTCGACATTCAAATTGTAGCATCTAGATTGAACCCTGTTCTAACATTTCTCCTGTCTTGTTCACCGAAAGGTCAATGTAGGCTTTTTGAGCAAAGAGGTTGAATATTGCCAAACTGATGCAGGTACAGTGTAGGCACATGAACATCTACTGTGGAATGCTGTATCTTTGTTGTTTACAAAGCATAGCCTGTGGTTTGTTTCATTTTTCCACGATACAAAACTGTGGTTAGGTCACTCCACTTTTATATATCTCTTCTGTAACTGGACTTCACTTTGATATTATAAATTAAACTATACATCTTTTTATATTAGTCTGTTCTGGTAGCATTCTGTAATAATCTGAAGTACAATATTAACACACCATTACAATCTTAAAATTCAAGCCTAGTTTTAAACTTTATATTAGTTTTATATGCATAGTTCACATATCAATACGAGAGCAGTTAGGTGCATTTATAATGGTGACTATGTTTGGGATTTTATTTTTTTATGCATAAGATCTGTGATCAGACATCAAATAAAGCTTTTTTAAATTTGTTTAGAAATGTACATTTTTTGCCTAAAATCTAACCTTTATATGGTGAGAATATATTATTTTTTTTTAGTAAGGTTTGCTTCAGATTTGTATATGCATTCATTCCTTTTTTTCCGTAAGTAGACTGCTTTCGTTTAAATTCCTTCCTCATCATAGTTAGTTTTTTCATCTAGTTTTGTCTATGATTCCTTTGTTTTTATGACATGAAGTCTATTGTAATCTTGCTTGTAACAGGAGTTTCAGCCATTTATTTAGATCAGTGGTTCCCAACCAGTAGTCCACGGACCACAGGTGGTTCACAAGAGCCTTGGGAATGGTCCGGCACCACATATAAAAAAGTTGCCAAATAAATGTGGATTTCGAAAGCAATGTTCATTGAACTAGATGGGTGGAATATATCCAATGACTGTCAGGTGTAGAGTTAAAATTTCTTAAAAGTTTAACAAAATTATTTTATTATTAGAATATGATACATTAGAATGTGAGTACACTAATCCTATATCCCTTTTGCCTGAGGGATATTCTAAACCCCCATAAAGGGGTCTCTCCTCAAGTCAGTGGTGGTAGGAGGTCCGCACATGGTTCAATTTTTGGCTTAGTGGTCTGCAGACTTCTATGGGTTCAGAACCACTGATTTAGATAAACTAGGGTGCAATTGTGGTTATAATATAATTATTATTAGCATTTTCTGTAAATTTTTTTTAAGTTTGCTTAGTGAAAATATTTTTATTTTAAGCTAGGACAGATCATCTTTCTGTTGGGTGATTCCTAAAATTATATTTGTTTTAGAATCAAATAAATGAGTGTGAATAATGTAAATAATTTTTTATTAATGTCATATGCTAGACTGTAGGTAGTGAGAGCTAAGAAAGCATGAAAAAAAAGTTATCGAGTATTCAATTTTTTTTTTTTTTCATATGTAATTTCTCTTTCCATGAGAAGTTTTTATTCATTTATTGCAAAATACATTAGAAAATTAATAATCAGTTTTTTTTCTGTATCAAAAGTTGTTTGACTGCTAAATCAGTATCAAAAATATTTAATCAAAGCTGTGTATTTAATTTTACTATGTTATTCCTATTTTAATTTATTGTTTTCTTTTGTTATGTCCAGTATTTCCTAAAGCATTGATTATATATGGTTGTATATAGTTCGTTTTCATTAAAGTTCAAATATTACTAAACATTTCTGAAATTTTTTTGGAAGGTTAGTAATAAACAATAAACTGGGGGTTAATTTGTTCAAAAAATTGACTTAGCATGAATTTGTCATATTAGAAACATCATCAAGCATAGTTTTTGACCGATATTAAGTATAAGTATGTGAAAATTATACTTTATTATTTAAAATGCTTTTCTGGAAATGTACTAGAATGTTATAAATAAAAGAAAGTTTTACAAAACTGTGTAGTACTTTTTCTTGCTTAGATTTTATGTATATCTTGATTGTGAGTTTCAAACTTTTATTAAATATTTTCTATAAATTACTTCTATTCTCACATGTATTTTATTATGAGTTCTAACAAAATGAAACACATGTAATCAAGGCTTTCTTTGTATGTCTTTGGCACTTTTTTCTGTTTTTAGTTATATATTTTCTAAAGCTGATAATTATTGCAGTATTTGTAGAGAAAAATATGTAAGACAATAGATTTTCTAAAAACAGTTATCAAAAACTAATATTGCAACTCTGGAATTTAAAAAAATGCTATGTTTTATTAAGAGCTATGTGTTATTAAGATAACTAAATTATCTTTTATACAATCTATGTAGGCATGAGTTTGTATAACATCTATTTAGAAAGATATCTCTCATATTTTGATACTAGCCGGGCTTTTCTCAGCTATCGAATCACAGTTCACTCGAATTTAAAAAAAATTTTCACTTTTAATTGCCAAAAAATCAGTACATTTTCAAATGATCTATTTATAATTAAAAGTATGAAAAATAGAAAAATAATTAAAAATTAGATACACAATGAAATATTTCTTTTGAGTGATTCATATTTTAGTGAGAATCACGTTGTGAATGAATCACGATGTGTTTACATCGTAAAACATGGCAGTTACATTTTGTATTGGTGGAGTATGTATTTAGAATTTAAATATCTCTAAAATTATTAAAGTAACAGAATAAGTATACACAGAAAAAATTATCAGCTTTTAAAGCTCTTTCCATATATGTAACATTTATGTACTTTCATGAAGAAAAAAATACATCGATTTCGACATTTTCAAACATGGCCAAATTTCATAATGGATGCCATACCAGAAATGGTCTACTCGGAATTGTTCCCCGACTGACCGACAGACAAAGTTTTTCTTTTATTTATATAGATCATAACAGATATAACTTTTGCTTTGTATTTGGCTAAAAAAGAAATACTCCAGAAATATTTAAAATGTTCAGGCATGATTGGGAATGTAAAATCAACTGTCATGTTTTCCTATGTATCTCCAAGAAATATTTGCTATTAGTTTTATATGTAGAGGTACTTTGATTTTTGGCTTTAAATATATGCACCTTAAGCATCTTATACATTCCTTTGATGGTGTGCATCTAATATTTTCCTAGACTATGTCAGAATTGCATTTCTGTGAATCATTCACTGAAAACTACACTCTTGTCATGTACACAGTGTCAGTTATCCAAAGCAGTGATTCCCAACTGGTGGTCCGCGAGAGCCTCAGGAGTGGTCTGGCACCATCTATAAAAAAGTTGCCAAATAAATAGGGATTTTGAAAGCAATGCTCATTGAGTTATACTAAACTCATGGAGCAACAGTCCGATGTGGACCAGGGCTGACAGTACCCATCTCCACTTTCTTGACCGTGGGCTTGGGTTGCCATACAGCATATGTCTCAGTCAGGTGTTCAACCTGATGTGGGACCCCCAGAGTTTAGTTCCCAAGCATGCTTGGTCCTCATTTTATCGACCCACTCAAGGGATGACAGGATGAGTCGACCTTGCCTAGTCGCAGGGTCGAACCCTGGACCTGTGGGATGGCAGCTTGACGCTTTTAACCACTACGCCACTGGGCTTCGCTCATTGAATTAGATGGCCAGAATATATCCGATGACTATCAGGTGTTGAATTAAAATTTCTTAAAAGTTTAACATAATTATTTTATTATGAGAATATGATACGTTTGAATGTGAGTATGTTAATACTGTATCCCTTTTGCCTGAGGGATATTCTATACCCCCTTCAAGATGGTGTGTGTGTGTGGGGTCTGCACATGGTTCAATTTCTGGCTTAGTGGTTCGCAGACTTCTACGGGTTGGGAACCACTGATCTAAAGGAATAGTGTTTTCTCTGTACTTCAAACCAAAAGAAAAAAGCTTGATTTTTCCCCTAACATTAACATAAAATACATAGTATTATCACAAATACACCACATCTTTTAAATAGTCTCAGAATGATTAATGAGAGAAATCTGCCATGTACAAATAATTTTAATGAACATATTTTTCTGTACTGTGTGACATATAGCATTCGTTAAAATAACAATTGTTTTATCTAGTTTTGAATTAACTATAGTTATATGCTTGTATTTGAAGAAAAAAGTTATATAAAACCCAATCCTTGAAATTTCAGTTTTTTTTTCAAAGCTGTTTTTACTCCTTAATAAAATATTTAGGCTATTTATAGTATTTTAAAAATTGTTTCTTTTAAGAGAATATTTTAAATGACCTAAATATTTTATTCTTTTAAAAGTTTTAAAACAAATTCCAAATTATTTTTTAAAATTGTTTAAAGTACTAATAACTCTTCTATTTTGCTCTTGTATCTTAAGGTATCTGACTACGTTCACAGCCAAGCTTTACTTACAAAAATTTCTGTCCTATTTTTTGAGGGAATATAGCACTAAAATAGGAAAATTGGAACAAAATAGACCATAACTATGCAACTTTTTCAAAATTGATGAGTTTTGGTCATAATTAGTCTAATTTTACATAAATGGCTTTAGCTCTACAAAAAAACAAAAAATATGCATATAACATTTATTTCTTTTTATCATAAGGCCCTCGTTAGTATAAATAACTAAAAGCTAATTGATGTCTTCAAATCTCAATAAAATGCAATTCATTATATACAATTTCATGTAAAATTTCAGTTATTTCTCATGAGATTTTTTATAAATACAGCTATAAATCTACAAATAATAAGCCTAGAGCCTAATCTGTAGTTCATTACATTTTTAGTATTATGAAAAACATACCTGCAAAATATCATAGAGATATTAGGATTATATTTTGAGTTATCTTGACAGACGTACACATTTTTGATAAAAAAAAGAAGTTCATCAGAAAATGTAATTAAAGTTTTCACTTGTATTGAAATTGACAGCTGCTGCTGTTCTTTAAATCATTCTCATTTCATTTCTAATGATTATAGAGAAAAAATAAAAGTTGACATAGAAACAAAAATTAACATTCTTTAAGAAACTGGAATAAAACAAAATCTCGAAATTTTCATCAAAGTCAACATTTTAAATGTAGTCGGATATCTTAACTCATTTGGAACCATCATCTGGCAGATGTAACATTAAGAATTTCTTTCATCAGCCCAACAACATGTATTTGTGTTGAAAATAAAAGTACACCCATCCAACACTTAACAAATTTTGTTGGGCCATAGAGTTAAATTGCTTCTGTCATATGTATGCGATGTTTGGCTTGAATAAATTAAAACAACTATTGAGCTTTGGTATTCGAATTCAAGGCCACTTGTTATCCAAGATAAAAACCAAAGCTTCATTTATGCCATCCACATTCTTCAGTAATGAACTGTATGAGAGAAACTTGTGAAAAACCTTTGCACAACTCGTGGATCAGGCAGAATACATGCATCAAACCTGGAGTTATTCAGATATCTGTCATTTATTACTCGAACTATTACTAGTATTTGAGTTCAAGGACACCTGTTATCCAAGATAAAAACCAAAGCTTCATTTATGCCATCCACATTCTTCAGTAATGAACTGTATGAGAGAAACTTGTGAAAAACCTTTGCACAACTCGTGGATCAGGCAGAATACATGCATCAAACCTGGAGTTATTCAGATATCTGTCATTTATTACTCGAACTATTACTAGTATTTGAGTTCAAGGACACCTGTTATCCAAGATAAAAACCAAAGCTTCATTTATGCCATCCACATTCTTCAGTAATGAACTGTATGAGAGAAACTTGTGAAAAACCTTTGCACAACTCGTGGATCAGGCAGAATACATGCATCAAACCTGGAGTTATTCAGATATCTGTCATTTATTACTCGAACTATTACTAGTATTTGAGTTCAAGGACACCTGTTATCCAAGATAAAAACCAAAGCTTCATTTATGCCATCCACATTCTTCAGTAATGAACTGTATGAGAGAAACTTGTGAAAAACCTTTGCACAACTCGTGGATCAGGCAGAATACATGCATCAAACCTGGAGTTATTCAGATATCTGTCATTTATTACTCGAACTATTACTAGTATTTGAGTTCAAGGACACCTGTTATCCAAGATAAAAACCAAAGCTTCATTTATGCCATCCACATTCTTCAGTAATGAACTGTATGAGAGAAACTTGTGAAAAACCTTTGCACAACTCGTGGATCAGGCAGAATACATGCATCAAACCTGGAGTTATTCAGATATCTGTCATTTATTACTCGAACTATTACTAGTATTTGAGTTCAAGGACACCTGTTATCCAAGATAAAAACCAAAGCTTCATTTATGCCATCCACATTCTTCAGTAATGAACTGTATGAGAGAAACTTGTGAAAAACCTTTGCACAACTCGTGGATCAGGCAGAATACATGCATCAAACCTGGAGTTATTCAGATATCTGTCATTTATTACTCGAACTATTACTAGTATTTGAGTTCAAGGACACCTGTTATCCAAGATAAAAACCAAAGCTTCATTTATGCTATCCACATTCTTCAGTTATGAACTGTATGATGGAGGAACCTGCTTATGGAGGAACGTAATCGTAAGTAAAAAATCCCCCTTTAATCCAAGTCAGTAATCCTTGGACACATTTTCTCCATAGGTTAACATGGAGGTGAACGAATCCATTAGGGTTAGTACACAGCAGTCTTAATTTGGCATTTGCTCTTCTCAGTACTTTTGAGTAACAGTTTTTGTCGTAGATATGACAGCAGAAGCGTTTGTTCTGCTCTGCTCTGCCTCGAATTTATTTTGAATAATCTTAAAGACACGGTGAGCGAGACCGTGTTTAAGTACTTTCTGTCCATGAGTGTGTTGTGTTCTGTCGAAAAGGTGCGTTGCAGCGATTCTGATTTTGAATAAAAATAAATTTGAAGAATTTCGAGCGAAAATGAAGATTTTAGTGAAGAGTACTTTAAAAAAAAAAAAGTGAGAGTAGGGGGGGGGGGGGTTGCGATCTCGTTGTGGGAATTCAATTACTTAAGAAACTAATTGATTTTTATAGTAAATTAGTCAGGTTATGGCCATTTTCACATTGGTTGCATTAAAGAATAGCGTCGAGCGCATCTGATAACTGATGGTTGCTCCTGTATTTTTGAAAGTAGCAGACGAATGTTGGCTTAACCTCTGACTGATTTGACGTATCACGTGTGGTCTTTGCGCCATCCGTCAGCGTTGAACTCGAATCAACATCAATGCTTCAGATGACATCATTGCGTTGAGCTCTGTGATTGATTTAAATTTGGTAGGACTGCAGTTTAGGGTGCCGCTTGTTTTTTTGACGATAAACATCCATAAAAGCTATGCTAATGCAATAAAAAACATAAAACTATCTATATATTTAAGTTGCTAAGCCGACTTTTTGGGCAGTCCGTGAGAGAAAACTACTGCATCAATTTACTTCATTTTGGTCTTAAACGAAAGACGTAATCTGTAGATGTGTCAAATTTGGTTTTTGTAACCGCAATTTCTATCAATTAGCGATACTTTACAATTAAAAATTTGATTTTTTGCGCATGCTCAGTGGCATGTTTAAATCTGGCTTTAGAAACTCACTGTTTCTGCGCATGCTCAGTGACATGTTTTAATGATAAATACGTTTATTCCGAGGAGTCTCTCTAGATCTCTCTCTCTGCCAGTTTTATTTTTATGATAATTATGTTTGTGAAATATAAGATTAAACCTCATGGAAATTATTTATTTCGCGCTGCTTAATTAGCGATAATCTACAATTAAAAAAAAATTTGCTTTCTGCACATGCCCAGTGACATTTTTAAATCTGGCTTTAGATACTCACTAAGCACGAGGCCGCTTAAACAAATTAATTTGTTTCTGCGCATTGATTTTCAACAGTTGGTAATGATGTGTTGAGTATAATTTGTGTATAAGTAAATTTATTTCCTATCTAGCCGTCATGTTTTGACGGGTACCAGCTAGTAAGTATTAAAATGGTAAAAAACACAGTATAGAAAAATTTTATACACAATTGCATTGTACCAAATTTTTTAAATTATCAAAAAAAAATTCTGAAGCTTTAGGGCCTGTTCACATAGGAGTCCGTTGCGTTGCGTTAAGGAAAAGATGACGTTGAGACGAAAATAAACCAATCATAGGCCTCCAAACGATTAGCAATGAAATTTTTAACGCCTATAATTGGTTTATTTTCGTCTCAACGTCATATTTTCCTTAACGCAACGCAACGGACTCCTATGTGAACAGGCCCTAAGACAGAAAACATGAGCACTTTAGGCAGAACTAGCTTTGTCCGAATACAGCGGTATAAATAAATCTTTAACACAATGTATGAAGTTTATAAATTAGAAGAAGCAAAAAAGAAATAAATTAGAAGATTTCCATTCATAGCTTGGTAGAATTTTATAAAAATGCACTTCGGGGTGCCCCTTGTCTTTTGGCGCCAATAGTGCAAACGTGCCATTTAATATTGCGGCGATAAACATCCATCGTGATATATGCGTCACAAAATAATCACATGACAAACAGGTAAAAAATTTGCAACAGTAACAACATCGGCGGACACGTGAGAAAAATCGCACACTTGGCGATCAAATTCCGGGACACTATTGGCGCCAAGAAAACAAGGGGCACCCTAAACTGCAGTCCTACCTTAAATTTACTATTAATTATCGTATTTTCCAAGTTAATATCATTTTACTGATAACTAATAATTAAACTAATGTTTATCAGCAATTTGTATGCAATGAAATAATCAAATTTACACAGATTTTATCAGCGGTCTCTGGGTCCTTACTACCGCCACAATCTGACACAATGATAATCGTTTCTACGATTTGTTGTGGTGCTGCCATCTATCGGCAATCGTAGACGTCTTCGATTTAATTGCTTTCCGTACATCTGGATCCCAAATAGCTAAAATGGAGTAGATATTTAAGACTCCAGAACAATTAGGAAGTAAATTAATATTTTCAAAGAGATAGATAGCATTTAAAAAATTAATATAATTTTGCAGTGTTATTTTAATTCCTACTAACAAAATAACTTAAAACTAAATAATGTGTTGCCATTCCGAGATGTGAATTAATTGAAACTATTTATCACACTGAAATTCTCGTTAAGACAAATGAAATTTAATATAGTCTAATAGCCAGTGTTTCAGCCACCACAATTAGAAAAGTTGAACAATGAAAATTGTGTGTGATTTTTAAAATCCATTTTAAAGAGAATAACTTAATTATACAGATTAATTAGTTTTAATAAGAAAAGAACGTATGTCCCTAAAACTTCAACCTGGATGCCTCATATTCTATACAACGCATCTATTTATAAAGTGTTAAACATGAATCTCTTTTGATTTTGTGACAATTATATGCACTGCTCAAAACAATTAGGGGAGCACATAGTTTTAACGAAATTACGCAAATACTTACACCGATAATTAACATAAAATAAATCATCCATAATTTAAAGCCTAGCAGGAAACAGAAGAAGAAAACTTCATATGCAAATCAAAGTTCATGACGTCAAAAACAAGAAAAAGAACATAAGGGCGGAAATCGGGATGTTGCAGAAACGTCTGTTTCACTGCCTTAACTGTGAAATTCGATTGCTCAGTTATTCTTTTTGAGAAAAGGTGACTTGAAAATGTCTCAACAAAGTGATTTACCGGAATTCACGGCATGGCGTATTATAGGCAGACTTGAATCCGGGCTAACACAACGTAGTGTCGCGGACGCTGTTGCAGTCGCCAGAAGTGTCGTTGCAAGGCTGAGGAATCGATTCCAAGAAACAGGAAATGTTAGACGTCGACCAGGGCAAGGTCGGCCACGCACCACTACAGCAACTGATGACCGGTATATACTGTTAACAGCTCGTCGAAACAGAACAGACAACGCTACTCAGCTGCAAAGACAGTTGCTCTTGGCAACAGGACGAAGGGTGTCCAGCCAAACAGTACGTAATAGGCTTCATCAGGAGGTCTCTATGCACGTAGGCCAATGGTCTGCATTCCGTTGACCTCACGCCACCCTGCGGCCCGAAGGAGATGGGCTGCTGAACATCGAGATTGGGAGCAACATGATTGGAGCCAAGTGCTGTTTACAGACGAGTCCCGATTCAGTCTGGATTGTGACACCCGACGTGTTTTGGTATGGAGGGAAAGGGGCACTCGAAATAACCCCACATTCGTTCGTGAAAGGTCACAATACAGACGAGCTGGTTTTATGGTATGGGGTGGAATCAGCATAGGTGGACGTATGGACCTGCATATCATTCGGAATGATACTTCGGCGGCCCGAAGGTATGCAGACGAGATACTGAGACCTCATGTCATACCTTACGCTGCAGCCATTGGGGATTCCTTTGTTTTCCAGCATAATAATGCCAGACCGCATACAGCTCGTCTTGTGGAGAACATGCTTGAAGCTGACACAATACAGCGCATGGAATGGCCAGCATGCTCTTCTGACCTGAATCCAATCGAGCATGTTTGGGACATGCTCGGACGACGCATTGCTGCGAGACCAAGGCCTCCTTTTACTCTCCGAGACTTGGAGATTGAACTTCTTGAGGAGTGGAACAGTATTCCCCAAAGTCTTATCGATAACATCATCGCATCCATGGAAAACAGGTGTGCAGCAGTCTTAGCTGTTCGAGGAGACCACACGCCATATTAAAAATCTTGCATCATTTCTAAACAATACTTTTTTTTATCGTTTACATGTAACCAAATTGTTTCCTTAAATCATCTTTTCATGTTTTTCCATATTTTCAAAGAATTAAAGCTTAATTACAAAATTTTTTACGTCTTTTGTTCTGTATTGCGCATTGATACGCGTGTACTATCCATTTTATGCCGATACGTGACTGTCTCTCACGGTTTTTCTTAACTTCTTTGCTTGCTCCCCTAATTTTTTTGAGCAGTGTATAGTCGAGTCATCCTAAAACGAAAACTTATGTTTACAACTAGAAAGTGTATTTAATATATTTTTATGTTTCTACCAAAAGTTGATCTTGAAATTTAAATTTTCGAATGTGGCATCTTTATGAAAAAGTTCGAAGACTAAATATTTTGCTTACTGACCACCAAGGTCAGTTAACAAATATTTAGTTTGCTAACCTGTGCAGAGAAAAAACAATTTTTACCTTTTAGTACAGACACAGTATCTTATTATGGGGAGAGGTCACTTTAGCGTACCTTTAAAAGTATAATTTTTAGAACTATGTTAAAATGTATGTGCTACTTAGGATTTTGCTTGATTTACTTGAAATTTTTTGAGTAACTGCCTATAATACTGCGGCTGTATATTATATATGCAATATTTCAAGGTAATTAAAAAAATATTATTTTTTATGCATAAAAAGTGAATAATTTTTTTCAAATGGAGCATTTTGCAGTCAACTACTGTGCGCATTCTGTCAAAATAAATTATTAAGGTACAGTAATAATTGTTTACTATATGTGATAACAATACTTCAGGCATCAAAATCCATCAATATTTTTTAACCTTAACATATTTTAATTTTTTTAAAGAATTTTATTATAAGCGTTTACTTAGTCACTTTTGAAATTTCTAATTAAAAATAGCACGTATTAAAATGTTTTAATATATTTTAGAATAAGGTTGGTGGATATTGTTGCCTGAAGTATTGTAACCACATCTCTCTATTCTAAAAAAAAGTAACTGGCGCTGCCGCTGCCGCCGCCGCTGTCAAAAGCTTGTCACGCTATCTCCTCCGAAACCGCTGGGGGTATGGGGTCGAGACCGATACCAATCGATGTAGAACAATGTGGGGAAGAAAGTAAGACATGTCTCATATTCGTCGGACTTTAAGTTTTTTTTAATTTTATGTTTTGTGGGAAAATATTGACTTTTTCATGTTCAGATTACGATAACTCGCCAAAAAAGGATCGTAGAATTTTTTTTTTACAATCTAAGACTACAGACATCTCTCCTTCAAACAAGACCTCATTTGTTTAAAAATAATTTAAAACAGACTGATATTTTTATTAAAATTGAAAACCCACTTTTTGGAAAAATTTATGCGTTTCGAGATATATAAATTCGATGCTCTCAGACTTATTATGTTACAAAGAAAATATTTATATCAACTGGAAGATGAAAGCTTTCTCATTCATATAAACTTCATTTCAAGTCTCTATCTTAAAATTTCGATTTTTAATTGAATTTTAAAGAAATACTTAAAAAAAACTTTTCATTCGCTTCCTTTGCAGAAGGACATGAAAGAAGATCGAATTTTTCACCCATAGGCGGGCTTCATCCATTTCGCCAAGAGGGGGGGGGGGAAGCTTCAACTGTAAACAAATGAATGACTCAATCGCTGTAAACAATTATTGAGTCATTCATTCACTTGATTCACCAGAGGAGCGAGCGTAGCGAGCCTAGGGGCGAAGCCCCTAGTATAGTAAACAATTATTACTGTACCTTAATAATTTACATTGACAGAATGCGCACAGAAGTTGACTGCAAAATGCTCGATTTAAAAAAATTAACTTTTTATGCATAAAAAATAATTTTATTTTTTTAATTACCTTGAAATATTGCATTTATAATAAACAGTATTATAGGCAGTTACTCAAAAAATTTCATGTAAATCAAGTAAAAATCATGAATAGTACATACAATCGAATATGGGTCTAAAAATGATACTATTAAAGGTACGTAAAAGTGACCACTCCCAAACCGGTATGTTCTCTGAATACAAAATTGAGAAAACTGAGGATTTTAATTTGGTTTCTTCATAACAAGGTCCTTTTACCATCGGAATGGTATTTTCTGCTGTTCATTGATACTTTACAAGCTTAAAATAAATAAATAAATAAATAAATAAATTTAAAAAAAATAAATAAATAAAAAAAAAAAAAAAAAAAAAAAAAAAAAAAAAAAAAAAAAAAAAAAAAAGACGTAACGATGTAAGCTTTGAAACCTCATAAATAAGGTAAAATTGTATACAGTGATCCTTTAGTCTTTTACATATTATGAGAAAGTAGATGTTGTAATATTAACAAAATAAAGTGATGGCTAATTGAATTTAGGACTTTAATGAATAAAAAGTAGGAAGAGAAACACAGTACGTATTACTGTTTACATAAAATTACAATGGAATACATAAAAGGTGATGCCAGATGCATAACACATAATAACACAAAATAACAGAAGCCACTCAATAGCACGTAATATTAATTGAAGACTCGATTCTCAACAGCTTCCTTCGAGCATGAAAATAGTCATTGTTAATATGGGTTAAACTGTCACTTATACATATTGACTGCTTTCACACCGAGCAACTTCTTTTGAGAATGAAACTGAGGTGCTGGAAACGCCTTTGTCAGAATGTCTACTCGCTGCTCATCACTTCTGACATAGCCTAATTCAAAGTGTCCCTTTGAGAACTCATCTTGGACAAACTTGTACCTTTGGTCGATATGCTTTGTGCGTGCGTGGAACATCGGATTTCTGATGTATTTGATGGCACTCTGACTATCAATCTGCAGGATTGGTAATGAGACATTGTTGGCTATCTCGTTAAACAAGCGCTTCAACCATATCAGGTCTTTTGTGACATCAGCTGCTGCCATGAACTCTGCCTCTGTCGTTGAATTGGATATGGCTTCCTGTAGCTTGCTTCGCCACGTAATTGCACCTCCACCATAGAAAGAAACTACACCTGTGCGAGACCAGCGTGTTTCTGCACAGCTGTTGTTATCTGCATCACTAAATAACATCAGGCTTCTGTCATCTTCATTATTGTACACAATGCCGTGTTCAATGGTATTGTAAAGGTATCTTAATGTTGTCTGCACGATTTCCCAATCAGTCTCTGTGGGGTTGTCCAACTTACGAGTCACCAAACTCACTGCGTAAGCAATATCTGGTCGAGTCCCCATCGCCAAATAGAGCAAACTACCAACTGCTGATCGGTATGGAATTTCACTGCTGAGAGGCACTTGATGATCAAGATCACTCATGATCTTGATCATGCATGATCAAGATCACTCCTTGATCTTGATCATGCCATCGTCCTTTGGCTGACCATAGTCGACCTTGAGACTCGACTTCTTTACTGAGATGCGTGATGTCTTGGTATCTCCAAATCGCTCTAACATCTTTATTGTAAATGCTTCTTGGTGCAAGAAGAGTGAGCCGTCTTTCAACCGTTCAACTTGCAGACAAAGAAAACAATTCAACGTCGTCACTTTAATGTTGAAATGTTGCTTGAGCTCGTCCATAAATGTGAAGAATGTCGCTTCGTCCTGAACAGCGACAATGCCATCATCAACATAAATCGCCATCAGCATCTTGTGTCCGCAATCATTGCGTATGAATAGGCAGTGGTCGGATTTACTTTGGGTCATGCCATGTTTCTTTAGCAAGTCAGTAAACTTGGCATTCCAACATCGTCCAGCTTGTTTCAAGCCGTATAAAGGTCGGAGCATCTTGCATATACGCCCACTTCCGTCATCGTATCCGCTGGGTTGATGCATGTAGATCTCCTTAGTCAGGTCGCCTTAAAGGAATGCCGTCTCCACGTCAATTTGAAATAACTTTAGATTCTCCTTGGCTGCCGTTGCAATTACAGCTCGGATAGTGCTGTATCGGCACACCGGGCTAAATGTTTCATTGTAGTCGATATCCGCCGTCTGCGTATACCCCTTTGCTACTAGACCTTGCTACTTGCCTTGAATCTCTCGATTGAACCATCAGGATTTGTCTTTACCCTGTAAACCCAGCGATTGTCGAGGATTTTCCGTCCTCTAGGTGGCTCAACAAGCTGCCACGTCACGTGCTTGGCATGCGAAGCCATTTCGTTGTGCATGGCTCGTTTCCAGTCGGCATATTCAGGAGACTTTGTTGCTTCGTCATATGTTTTGGGCTCATTCAACTTCAGAATGCTGCTGTACACGTCGTAATCGTTAAATCGGACAGGACGTTGGATAGTCGAACGTTCTCGCAATTCATGCGCCGTCAGCTGTGTTGGTTCGTCTTCATCAGTACAAAGATCACCAGCCTCCTGCGTATCTGCATCATCGGGAGCATCCAAAATTTCATACTCCATACCGCTTGATGGACCGGTATTAGATGTCGCTTCTAAAGGCTGGAAAGTAGGACCGATTTGCTGTTCATTGAACACTACGTTGGCACTCTTTATTGTATCATTCTTTGATGGTATGAAAACACGATACCCATCGTAATCACAATATCCAACCAAATAGCCCTTTATAGCCTTGTCGTCAAGTTTACTTCTGTTGACATCTGGTACATGTACAAATGCAGTTGGTCCAAAAACTCGAATCCTATTGATTGCCGGCTTGCGTCCAAACCATTCCTCAAATGGATATTTTCTTGTGGTCTTACTTGGCCCAGTTCGATTCAGAATGTAAACAGCTGTAGATGTTGCTTCTGCCCATAGGAACTGTGGTAGACCTGTATCCTTGAGCATAGTGCTAACTGCATCCATTATTGTACGATTCTCTCTTTCAATCAAACCATTTTTCTCTGGCGTATACGGCATAGTGATTCGCAACTTGATACCTGCATCATCAGTCAGTTTTATCAATTTAGTATTGTCGAACTCACGACCACCGTCTGTGACCAGTTCTTTTACATTTATACCATCCTTGTTGGCCCGAGCAAGGAACTGCCTGATTTTATCCACAGCCTCGTCTTTATGTCTGAGAAATTCTACACTTCGAAACTTTGAAGAATCGTCCTTAAGCACTAACATGTACTTCTTTCCACCTCTTGACAAGACTGGCGATTCGAACAAGTCTGCATGTATGATTTCACCAGACTTTTTTGTCTTGAATCGTTTTGATTTGAATGTTCGTCGACTTTGTTTGCCATAAGTACATGGCTCGCAAAATACTCCATCGTCGATGAAATCGATACAATTCTGACGCAGGTACTGCTTCACATACTGTATTCCCTGGTGCCCAAGCCGTCGACGCCAAAGTGATAACGGCAACTTTGTCGTCGTCGTCATTGCCGTTTCAGATAAAGGAGTTGTCATTTATTTGTCAACCAAGTAGGCTTAAACAGCAGAACCCCCTTGGGGCTTGACAGGTTTTGCGCGCAGTTCAAAGAGTCCATTTGATGAGCATGGAGCCTCTAAAAGTACATTATCTGGGGTCTCCTTGCGGAAGAAATGACAAATTATGTCATCTGAATCTTCGAAGTTCGAGATTCCTCGCTTCATTGTCTTTGAAGCTGATACCAAATTTTTGCCGATGTCTGGTGCATACAATACATCACTGAGTTTAATAGATTTTTGTAAGGTTCCAACCGTCGCGCACATGTCAATGTCCCCGCAGCCATAAGCCGGTATTGTCTGCTTCTTACCGACTGTGATTTCTGCTTGTTTGTCAAAATGGCGATACGTCTTGAAGTACTCTGCTGAATTCGTAATGTGTGCTGTAGCTCCGTCGTCCTTAAGCCACACATTTTGGCCACTATCATCCTCTTGACAAGCAAATGCACTGCATTGAGTATTTGTAAAGGTTTCTGTTCTGCCACCCGTCGTCGTTGGCTTGTCAGGGAAATCTGGACAAAATTTTCCAATGTGCCCAGGTTTATTACAACGAAAACAGATGCCATTGAAACCTTTCACACCATCACTGGTCCTACTAAGTCTATTGATCGTTTTGACATTATTTGTGGTCAAGGGTTGGGGTTGGTTCACCATCTGGGACCTTTTCCCACCTTTCTTCCATTTCTTTCCATTATGTTTTGCACCATATTTAGCATTTGCCATGAATGCTGTCGTAGTATCGTCTCTCAGCTCCCGATTTCGTCTTTGCAGTCTCATATTGATCTGTTCGATTAATTTTTCAGATGACTTTTCTGTCCTTGGCGTTGAGTCCCACTGTGACTTGAACTCACGATATTCATCATCAGGAAGAATAGACAAGATGCGTGGTGCTAGCAGGTTTTGCGGCAACTTCCCTTCACCGCTCAACTCTTGCTCGCGTTGAAGATCCACCCACAGTGTACGCAAACGTGCGAGTGAATGCATTACATCTTCGTCTTTCTCGATGCGAAAAGTGCAAAAATTGTCGCAGAAGAGAGTCTAATTTGACACTTTCTCAAAGTTGTTTAACAACTCGGTCCATATCGCTCGTGCAGAATTACCATGCATGCGAATCAAATTTAACACATTCGCTGATACATTTGTTGTGCGGATGATCACAGCAGCTTTCGCATTCGCCTTTGCATACGCTTTTACCGCTTGGTTGTAGTCGCGTTGTAGGGTTCGCGTGTTGCTCAGATGCAAATTTCTGGTAGCTGCGCAGTGCAGGCCAGTCGAAGTGAGTTCTGAGCAGGTGTCTGGTATATTTAAGTGACACACGCTGAGTTGGCAAGAGCCCAAGAAGAGAGTGGAGATTTGTACGGTAGTGCGTTACGCTATTAGTAGAGATACGAAAGAGTCCAGAAAAGTTATATTGAAGGTGATAGTGGTATTTAACTGATAGAGCAAGTATTAGTATTTAGCCTACGTGGCTGCATGAGTTCGATAGTTAGTTCAGAGCCCGATGGTTACGGGTATTGTTAGTGAACGTATATTCTGCCTCAACGGGTTCGTTACGACTTTAAAGTTCAGTTTCTTAGTACCGCAAGTTGCGGTACTGTTGTGTTATTATTTGAATCCCCAAGTCGGTCTATGTTAGTCTACCTCTACGTAGAAAATAAAGGAATGATTTATATTTATGCCTATTACTTTATAGTGTGCCTGGACCGTTAGAGGATTCACGGTAAATAAGAAATAGAACCATATAGCGTATAGTCTTTTCATTTGCGTCGGCTGCCGGTGCTGTTGGCTCTACAAGGGAATCATCGAAGATGCCTGCACAATCGTTGAGCACGAACAAAGAGTTTATTTCAAATTTCCAGTCAGTCCAGTTGGATGGACCATCCAATTTGGTGCACTGAACAAAATTTTTAGCTTCCATATTATTACGTCGTCATTCACCAAAGTGCGCGAAAAAAAAGTTATCGGTACACAGTCGTTTACCTACACACAGTCCAGCAAATATGGCGAAATCAAAAGTCAAAAAATCCGAAATCGAAACTCGAAGTCAAAATCCGTTATTCAAATACGTCGTCATAGCCATCGTTACTTCATCTGCGCAGTTAAACGTCGCTAAAACCCATAACCTGTTGTAATATTAACGAAGTAAAGTGATGGCTAATTGAATTTAGGACTTTAATGAATAAAAAGTAGGAAGAGAAACACAGTACGTCTTACTGTTTACATAAAATTACAATGGAATACAAAAAAAGGTGATGCCAGATGCATAACACATAATAACACAAAATAAGAGATGCCACTCAATAGCACGTAATATTAATTGAAGGCTCGATTCTCAACAGTAGATATCACATTTGGAAATTTTAAAGCAAGTAGGGTTATTTTCTTGATCGTCGAAAACGGAGGAGAAGCTTTCGAAAAGTATTGTAGTTGGCGAAAACCTTGGCAGGTAAAATATCGATTTTGTACGGAATTGTGTGTTTAAGGACAGCGCTGAAAGAAAAATCAGTTATTCGACTACACCAGTTGCTCATGCGGCTGAAGAAAGTGCATACAGAAACATAATTACAAGATAAAAAGAACTTTTCGTATACCATGTTTTTTAATTTTCTGTTGAATCATGACATGAACGTGACAATTCTATGTATTAATAAATACTTTTTTAAAATGCTTTTGATGAATTATCCCATCAACTTGAAAGAAAATGAAGTTGATTGGAAGTTAACTTGCATTTAACTTTTCGTTCCCGTTCCGGCCAATAGATGGCTGAACCAGTCTACAAAACAAAAGTAACTGAAAATAACCGAAAGCTAATTTAATTCTGCTTAAAGATGGCTAAAAGTATTAAAAAAATGCATTTTCATCGTGTTCTGAGCTATTCTAAAAGTTTCAAATGTCTAGCTAGTAGGGAAGTTAGTTAAAAATCGATTGCAAGATTTGTAGTTGACAAACACACACACACAAACACACAAACAAGAAAGCAAGTTAATAAAAACATGGTAAAAAATACAAATTAATCAGATGAGTTAATGCTTACTGTTCTTTCTTGTTATAATCTAGTTAAACTGGTGTGACAAAATCAACGTAAATGAATGAGTTTTATTTTTGCTGCTTTGTTCTAGTTTTCTCCAAATATTTGAAGGATTGTCCAGTGTGTTTGGGTATGTTTCTCTTAAATGTCACATTTTTGAGACGCGGTTCTTAATTTTACGATGGCCGAACGGCTTAGGTGCAGGCAGGTGGCACCAGAGGCTGTGGTTTCGAGTGTGAGTTTTGCATAGATGTTTGTAACCATTCGGAATCGTCTTTAAATTCCTTGGGCATTTTTCTTGAAAAAAAAATCCAAATAATATTTTTAAATTTAATTATTCGTGGGAAAAAAAATCTGGTATACTGTGTTTTAAACGCTCCTAAATTTCTTCAGTGGACGAAATTTATTAAAATGAATCTTGTTGCAAGGTGCAGAAAAGTTCAGGTGACCTGAAAATAACATTTTTATTGGATTATCGGCATTTATGTAGCTGTCAATAGTGGACACATTTTCTCCATAGGTTAGAATTGAGGTGAGATAATCCAGTAGGGTTAGTATACATCAGCTTTAATGATAATGTCAAGCAATGTACACTGGTGTAAGAAATTAAGAGAATTTGCAGACTTGGTCGATTATCTCTAGAACTACTGCACCGATTTTAATGAAATTTGATATGTACATACATTGATACAATGCAAAACAAATAAACATTCAATAATTGTAATACACACGCATGATCGTGCGTAACACTCGTTGGAGTCGGAAGGTATGAAACAGAGGTTGCAGAATAGTTTGCAACACATATTGTTGGCGATTAGCACATTTTGAAAAATTTAGCACAATAGATTAGTTTCGGAGATAAGGCCTCCCGCGAAGGGGAAAAAAAACAGTTTCGGAGATAAAAATGCTAACCGACTGAAAATCCTTTTCGACAAAGTTAGAGAACATAGAAATTTATAGAGTTCCCAACGCACGGCTCACTTATATGCAGAATCAATATAAGCATGGTGACAACCAAATTTTAAGCGTGTTTTGACTACAGTGATGTAATACATTTGACTAAAATTTTCTTTAGAGGAATTGTTAGATGTCATGCAAAAATCTGTACGTCAAAGGTAAACCATCATAAGTGAATTTTCTTCATTTTTGATATTTTTATTGTAAGTGACTCCTTTTGGATGGCGATTCTTTGAGGAAAACTGCCCTATATGCAAAACAAGATGGTGGGTGAAATTTAGACTTATAAACTATCGCATATGTAAGTTCTGAAGCAATGGCGGCTCCAAGGGAAGGGGAGCAGTAGGGGCAATTGCCCCTCCCCCCCCCCAAAAAAAAAAGCCCGGCGTATATTTTTTCCATAGCCTAAAATTATATAATCGTAGACCTAATACTAAATGAGTTTAAATTAAAAATGAGACGATGTTTATTTCTTATATATATATATATATATATATATATATATATGTATATGTATATGTATCAGTGGCGCACCCAATGGTGGTGGCAAGCCCCCCCCCCCAAAGAAATAGAAATTGCATTATAAATATTTTTATCCGTTCATCTCGGCCCCCTCCCCCAAGAAAAAATCCTGGGTGCACCACTGATATGTATGTATATATATATATATATATATATATATATATATATATATATATACACTGCTGGCCACCCAAATTGCAACACCAAGAAAGACAAGAGATATCACAACAAAATTTATTTTGTAGATAACATGTTGACCAAGTATCGAATGATTAAATTTATAGACTTCTGTGAAGTGTGGTTCCTGCCAAAATCAGTAGCCAGAGTAGCCGCCATTGTTGAAGATCACCGCTGCCACACGCCTCGGCATTGATTGAAAGAGACTTTGGATGAGTTCTTGGGGTACAGCAGACCAAGCAGCTTCCACACGTTGCCAAAGTTGATCTGCTCTGGCAGCTGGGGATTGAATCTGGGTCATTTCGTAGAGCAACTATGGACCACATGTTTTCTATCGGCGAAAGATCCGGAGAGCGAGGCGGCCAGGGAAGCAATTCAATCTGGAGATTGACGAAGAACCGTTGGACAATGCGTGCCACGTGTGGTCGCTCATTATCCTGTAGAAATATGGCTATGGGCAAGCCCTGGAGGTAAGGAAGGACAACTGGCTCCAACATCTCGGAGATGTAGGGCTGCCTGTTTAAAGTACCGGCAATGCGTACTAGAGGTGTGCGAGAGTGATATCCAATACCGCCCCATACCATAATACCCGGTGCAGGACCAGTGTCCTCTAACGCAGTGTTCAGCATCCTCTCTTCACGGTGTCTCCAGACTCGAATGCGACCATCGTGGTGTTGCAGACAGAAGCGTGACTCGTCAGTTAAGACAATTTCATTCCATTCTGCCGTCCACATCCTTCTGTCATCGCACCATTGGCGGCGGAGACGTCTGTGGTTCTGCGTCAAGGGTAGACAAAGCAATGGACGTCTTGCTGTCAGACCACTCTGCTGTAAACGGCGTCGAATTCTACGCGCAGACACTGGATGATGCGTTACAGACTGCATGTGCTGTGCTATGGTTCGTGATGTGACTGAGCGATCCGTCACTGCCATGAGCACAATTTGCCTGTCATCACGTGAAGTGGTGCGCTGAGGTGGATGCGATCGAACACGCCGGTCCGTCGTACCCTCCTGCATCCAACGATCACATATCCGCATTACAGTTGTTTGGTTTCGTCCAACACGACTACCGATTTCCCTGAAAGATAATCCACAATCTCGGTAGGCCACTATCCTTCCTCTGTCGAACTCGGATACTTGATCAAAAGATGATCGCTGTTTTCGACGAGGCATAATTGATCGTTTTTTTGTAAAAACCACAAGAAAAACACAATTGCCGAACTGGAAATCGTCAAAATCTCCAAGCCTTAAATAGCGCTTTGAAGTGGCGCCACAGGCGCGCGTGATGTGCGTCTGCGCTGAAATTCTAATCATTTGCATATCTCACCTCCGCTAATGCATGTTGTAAATTTCATGTTATTTCCATGTTTCCTTCAGGGTGTTGCATTTACAGTGGCCAGCAGTGTATATATATATATATATATATATATATATATATATATATATATATATATATATATATATATATATATATATATATATATAATATATATAATATATATATATATATATATATATATATATATATATATATATATATATATATATATAACTCTAAAAGCTGACGTTGCCCCCTCCCCCCCCCCCCCAAAAAAACCCCATATATATATAACTCTAAAAGCTGACGTTGCCCCCTCCCCCCCCCCCCCCCCCCCAAAAAAAAACCCTGGACTGGACCCCTGTCCTGAAGAGAGGTAAACCATCAGAAAGCTCTTCTGAAAAATGGGAAAATTCACTAAAGAAAATTCACTTATGATGGTTTATCTCTGGACGTACAGGATATAAACTCAATCCGAGAACGACAACATGTTTACTTGAGAAACTGGAACCTCCAACCAGGGGGGCATTATCAACAAAAACAACAACAACAACTTGAGAAACGTTCTAATCCTCCCCCCCCCCCCCCCTCCCCAATAATTCGAAAGTGTTCGGACGTACGGCCACTGTTGGGAGCCGGTCTGTCTAATACGTTACGAAATAGCCGTCGATCGGATCGCCAGAGAACACGAGGAACGAAACAGAAGAAACTGTTTCGTGTTCGATGTTAACCACCTGCGAGGTTCGAAGCGAGCGGCTCCGGAGAACAATCGCCGGCCGGTTAAAAAGTATCTGTTTCCCTGCGCGCGAAATCGAAGACCGTCGTTTTAAGAGATCTCGTTTTCTGCTTGTCAGCCGTCGGAAGGGAAAAATAGCCTGTTAACGGGAAAAACCTGAACATACGCCGGTCTTCGGTTCCGAGCGGCACAGACAGGTACCGAGGTTGCCACAAGGATTTACGAAGGTCGCCAGATTGGCGACTTGTTGGCAGTCGTCTGGACCATGCTGTAGAACAGTGTTTCTCAACCCATTTATGTCTAGGCCCCACTTCAGATTGCCTTGATACTCTAGCTCCAGACCAAAAAAACGTAAATAACCCTAATAAAATATTCTCTATACATATTTTTTTGTTAATCAACCGCGCCCCTCCCCCCTAGACCTAAAAAATGTAAATAACCCTGATAAAATATTCTCTACACATATTATTTTGTTAATCAGCCGCGCCCCCTCCCCCCTAGACCTAAAAAATGTAAATAACCCTGATAAAATATTCTCTACATATATTATTTTGTTAATCAGCCACGCCCCTCCCCCCCCCGACCTAAAAAATGTAAATAACCCTGATAAAATATTCTCTACACATATTATTTTGTTAATCAGCCGCGCCCCCTCCCCCCCTAGACCTAAAAAATGTAAATAACCCTGATCTACATATCTTTTACTGTATTTTAAAATTTTTTTGGATAATGTCCAATCGTCTGCCGCATTAGAAAGAAAAAAATTTTTTTGGAACTTTTCGTTGTTATCACGTGACGATAAATTTATTTAAAGTACCAGAAAGAGAAATCACGTGATCAGCATTTAATAAATTAAATTCTAAACATTAATCTTTAAAAATTCCCCAAAAATCAGAAAATGGAGGTAAAGATTCGAAAAAGATTTCATTTTAAAGGAATTTTTAGGATCTTTCTCGTGATATAAATTTTATAACCCTCAAATTATTGTTTTAAATGCAAACTTTAAAAAAGTTACTAAAATAGCTTAAAAATTTAATTTAAAAAAATCTAAGAAGAATTTTTCAAAAATCTTTCTTAGTGCACCCCTACACTATAAGAAGAATCGCCATGCAAAATTTCAGCTCTTTAGGTCCAGCGGTTTGGTCTGTGCATTGTATGTCTGTCAGTGAGTCAGTCAGTGAGTCAGTCAGTTACGGAACTGTTTTATATATATAGATAATCACAATGGGGGATAAATTATTTAACGTATTGGCGACGCAGTCGGACGAAGTGTTCATCCAGGAAAGCACTGAAGATATTTAGGAGAGAAACACACACATGGAGCCATAGAAGAGAAACACAAATTCCAAGACGTGTTTTATTTATGAGAGGGCATTAGCTGCAGTGGCCACTGGACTTGTCCGGCGTCCATGCCAGGACGGGACGTGTTAAAGGCAGTGCTTACATGGCAGAGTTAAGTGAGAAGAGCCGTCGTGACCACCGGACTTCTGGCGTCCGTGGACAGCAGATCTGACAGCAAGGAGAGTTAGGCGTGAAGAGAGTTAGACAGATATTAAATGACTGTTTGGTGATATTCAACACCAGAGGGCCTAGATTACTTATTTTTTAATTAGACGAATTTAGTCTCGTGGAGTTCACGTGTCCACGTCATGGTGCTCCCGGGGATTAACTAATTGCTAGATCACGCGCTTGCTCTGCGTTTTACCAAAAAGGAAGAATTTGAAAACAGGACTTAATTAATACATACAAATTTTATGAGACCTTCGGTTTGGACCAGATATGGTGATGTTATGGATTCAGATATTTCAAATGCCTGCTTAATGATCTGTAGGGCTAATATAAATTAGTACTTACATTATTTTTAGCTTGCAATTTGAAAAAGGGGTTGTACTTTATTAAAAAGAGAATATGCTTTAAAAGTAATTTAGGAAGACGCGTTTTCTTGTTACTTACTTACACACACACACACACACACACACACACACACACACACACACACACACACACACACACACACACACACACACACACACACATACACACACACACACACACACACACACACACACACACACACACACACACATATATATATATATATATATATATATATAAGCTGCCTTTACCCTTCACAATAATGGCTTACAAAAGGTCTTTGAAATAGTGATATTGTCTGTATTGTTGAGAAGGCTTCAAAGAAACAGATACATTCAAAAATATATTATGGTTCAAAGTGCTGGTATGAGGAATGGAATTCACAATATCAGGTTTTAGAATGAAACAGGTGGTCGTTAGAGTGGCGTTGGAAAGATAGATAAAGCGCTATTTGGAAGTATATAACAACTATTCAACATGGAAAGAAAATAACCGAAAAAATATGTTAAAACAGATATGTTTCTGAAGCGATACTACTGTGTTAACGGGCTTAACACCGTGCGCTGTTAGAAAATGCAACATCTTGAGCGTCGGCCGCAAAATTTGGGGTAAAACACATCAATAGTGGCGTATAGTTATTAGAGGCGCGTGTTCAAATCCCACTCCTGACAGACAGTCCTTAGTGAGTTATCATATCAACAAAAGAAAAGCAGTTTCTGTCAGTTAAAGATGTGACCGCTAAAGTAAAACGCTACGACTTCCCTAAAAATGTGACATAACAACAAAGTTTTATTATAGTCCTTTATTTTCAAAAGGGCAGCTCTGCGCATTTGTAAAGTAATCTATATACAGTGGACGCTCGTTAATTCGAACTCTGTTAAATCGAACTTTCGGTTAATTCGAACTAATCCAAAGGTCCCAAAAAACTTGTATTGGAGTTAATGTTAAAAATATCTCATTAATTCGAACTAAATTATTATCACTTCGGTTAATTCGAACTAAAAATTTGACAAAAAAATTTCATTTTCCCGTTTAATGGAGAAAATACACACTGTATTTATTATTTTGTGTGTCAAAATTTCTTTTCTGTGTAAAGAGGCACATGCCTGCATTCCTAGACTATTGCATGTCCGCTAAACGTTAGTATCTATTGTCCTTCTTATTAGTGCTAAACGGAAAAAGCAATTTTCCTTTATTTGGATCGATTTTTTTAGAATTTCAGAAAAACTAGTCTTTACTACAGATTCTAGGGAGCTGCGTCAGTTATAACTGCAGTGCAGACAAGTTAATGTGGTCTAGTTTTTCTTCCTCATTGTGTGGTGTGAACCTGTAAAAATTCAGGATGTCTACACATGGAAAGTACAGAACCCTAACTTTGGAGACAAAGGTAGAAATTGTAAAGAAAGTAGAGAATGGCGAATTTAAAACAAAGTTAGCAGCTGACTATGGAATTTAAAAAAATGCCTTGTCAACTAATTTGAAAAACAAGGAGTCAATTTTAGATTCATGGGAAAAATCAAAATTTGCTAGAGGAAGGAAACGCATGGGAAATGCGTCCGAAGAAGTTCTAGAAAAAGCTCTACTGCTATGGTTCCAGGATGTTAGATCTCGAAATTTTCCGATAAATGGACCCCTAGTGCTGACGAAGGCTGATGAATTGGCAAGTCGAATAGGTATTGAAGATTTTAAATGCAGTGATGGATGACTTTCTCTATTTAAGTCAAGGCACAATATTTCTTATCAAACTGCATGTGGCCAAAGCTCTGATGTAAACGAAGACGTATGTACTAATTTCGGTAGGAAACTGCCAGGGCTTTTCTCTACTTACCTGCCGAAAGATATTTTTAATGCGGCCATAATGGAATCTATTAAAACTCTGTTCGGATAATTCGAACTTTTCTCTGAGAACCTTTGAGTTCGAATTTCAATTCATTTTCAGATGGAACCTTCCTCTGAAAATGAATTGAAATGTTTACTTCAAATCGAGAAGTTGGCTTAACAATGTAGGCATCATAAACAAAACCAAACATCCACTTTACAGTTTTTCCCCAAAGTGTAATTCGTATTTTTAATTAAAGTTTACTTTCTACTGCATATCTTCTGCTTCATTTTATGATTAAGGCAAGTCTGTATTACTTTTTAATATGTTAATTCTAGATAACATAATATAATATATTTTCTGGGGTTATACATACTAGTAGATTTTCTTCTTCAGTGATACAGATTTAAAGTTATATATTTTCTCTTAACATCGGATAATTCGAACTTCGGATAATTCGAACTTTTCTCTGAGAACCTTTGAGTTCGAATTAACGAGGGTCCACTGTATATAAAACAGTTCCGTAACTGACTGACTGATTGACTGACTGACTGACATATAACACACACACCAAACCGCTGGACCTAAAGGGCTGAAATTTTGCATGGCGATTCTTCTTATAGTGTAGGGGTGCACTAGAAAGATTTTTGAAAAATTCTTCTTGGATTTTTTTAAATTAAATTTTTAAGCTGTTTTTGTAACTTGTTTTTAAAGTTTGCATTTAAAATAATAATCTGAGGGTTATAAAATTTACATCACGAGGAAGATCATAAAATTTCCTTTAAAATGAAATCCTTTTCGAATCTTTACCTCCCTTTTCTGAGTTTTGGTGAATTTTTAAAGATTCATTTTAGGAATTCAATTTATTTAATGCTGATCACATGGTTTCTTTTCTTTTTGTGATACTTTAAACTAATTTTGCGTCACGTGCATAACAACGAAATAGACAAAAACAAATATTTTGTTTTTCTTTCTAGTGCGGCAGACGATTGGACATTATGCGAAAGAAATATTAAAATACAGTAAAAGCTATGTTCCTCAAACTGCACTATATCAACTGTACTATATTCTTTTGTATGTTCTATTAGATTTAACTTGAATACTTTCTTCTACATTATATTGTCTATAAATATATCCGTTACGATTTTTTTTATAAATATATATATATATATATATATATATATATATATATATATATATATATATATTACATAAATTGCATACATTATATATTGGTATTAATTGCATACATTGATCGTTGTATTTATTATATATGTATATATATTGATATTGGCATTAATTGCATACATTGACCGTTGCATTTAATTTGAATTTACTGCGTAGCGAAGCACGGGTATTCAGCTAGTGAGCTATAAAATTATAAAGGGTAAAATTATTTTATGTTTTTTTTTCCTTATCCGTCAGCGTACAGTAATTTACATTCGTCCTATAATGTTTATGCACTTTGTAACAGTCGGGGCTGACTTTTTTGTAGGGCAAGCGTTTCCCATGGCTACGACTTTGTATTGAAATAGATTTATTGTAGGAACACACCGCGGCGAAGAGAGAAAGTTTTCCTCCGGTTCAACGCTATCGTGACCGTTAAGATGTTTGGCAGCCTGCCTGACAAGAAGAGCAGTGAAATTGAACTATTAGCCTGTCGATTTCTATTTCTCCTCTTCAGGCCGGCGTGAGTGTGTGTGTGTGAGTGTTTACCCAATAACTCAATTTGAATCTTTGATTAAAAACGAGTTTTTAGTTGGACAGGCGCCAAGGGAAGGCAGGATGTTCTCGCATGCCTGTATTCTGTCGCGCCAAGAACCTTCTTAAGTGGTGTATTCGGAACCAGGAAACACAACAAAGATTTCTCTCAAGGGAAAGTGAAACAAACAGGAGCAGGCGATGTGTTCCTGTTTGTTCGAGCAACTAAAATACAGGTAGCCCTCCTACAGCACGGCATCTTACAACACGGTTTCGCTCTAACACGATAAGATAAATTGCGGGAACACTCGTATAACACTGCAACCCGTAACACGGTTTCGCTCTAGCACGATAAAAAAATTGCGAAAACCTTTGTACAACATTGTACTTCTACAGCGCTAGATAACATGATTTTTGTTTAACACATTTAAAAACTAAATTACCTTAAAATAATGACGGTAAGGAATAATGAACTATAGTGGCTTTACATGGAAATGTATAAACAAATTATAATTTATTCATTTATAACTCTATAAAATTACAAGAAGGCCTAAGCTTAGCTGAAAATCTTGAATCATTTTTCCTGAATGCAGACCCTTCCGCTGAAAGAAGCCGATAATTCAAAAGGGAGCTGCAAAATTGTCTATCGGGTCAATCCATTTCAAATCACCAAGGGGGTGTTGCTCGACATTTTTAAGTTTCTTAATTTTTTAACCAAGTTCTCTTCATGGTTTTATGAGTTAAAAAGCATGATTGAAAATTTTTTTGACCTTATAATTTTTTTTGGTGGCCATTTTTATTCAGCTTCGGAGTCAATTTTTGGTGAAAATGGTAATTCACGGAAAATGCTATAGCTACTTTATTTTTTACCTATAAAGATAAATAAAAAATGAAATGTTCAGCATAAAATTGTCTACATTTTAGGTTATTAGAGAATGTCATTAGATTTAAGGACCTAGGCCAAACAAATGTTTAAAAGCGTTAGAAATAAAAGGTCAAACATCACATTTCGCTACCCTAATTTTTATGAAGGAAATGCGACTCACCTTAAATATTTTTTTCTTGAACATATCTCTCATAGGGCTATTTGTTGAAAAAATTTCAATCTTGAAAACCTTTTCCTTTTTTTTGGTACAGCTTATAAAAAAACGTGTTAAGCCTGTTTTAGGCAGTTTTCACTAATCAATATCTCAAAAGGGTCTGAGTAAAAAATTCTAAAATCTTAGGATAATAAACATCTTTGAAATATGAAGCTACCCTATAAATTTTATGAGTGATATTTGACTGGTTTTTGAATTACAGTTCACTAAAAATGCCCAAAAACTCTGTTCATTTCCCTTCAGTCCAGAGAAAGGAAGTTTTAACTTTTCTTTGTGTTATACTTTCTATTTTTTTAAAAATTATCCAAGATTGTTCTTTAATCTTAATATACTAAAACCTACAAGAATAAATTGTATCCCTTAGGTTTTATTGCAATTAAAAGAGCATCAACATAGAAAGTATTAAAAATAGTAGTATGATTTTATTTTGTACATCCCCTTAAAAAATGTTTATAAAAATATCTGAATGTCTTTTCTTTTTATTAACTTACTTATTTGCATTTTAAAACCTATTTACAGTATTAAACAGTGCGGAAATTTCATTGCATATCTTTTCTAAGTTATTGAATGTTCGTCCAGAAATAGTTGTCAGTTCAATCGGGGTGAATTTGCATAGGACTTTAATGACAGGAATCCAAATACTATCATTTTTTGATAAATTAAATGTAGTTGCAGGTCCTGATGAATGAAAAAAAGGCACTAAAATGTCATTGTACTCTCCTCTTTTATCTTTACAGATTCCCCATTCATCGCTATAAATGCATGCCATGCTGTCGTTTTCGTCAAAGGATGAGGTTTTTGTAAACTCAATTGAGGTTTTGAAATCCTCAAAACTGGGGCATTTCAAAGTAGTTTAACACCTAATCTGATTTTCACTTATGGGTACATAAATATGATAACCTCGAGTTCCTGGGATTGGTACATAACATTCAATTTTTTTAATTAAAGATTCTTTTGCATTATTTCCTCTGTCGAGATAAAAATATAATTTATCCCTAATATTTCCGCTGAAAAAAAACATAAATGTATTTTGTGGTGTGAGTATTTGATCACTGTAAGGTTTTTAAAGACTGGCTCCTGTTACTTCCCGTTTCGTGGTTCCACCTATACCACCGCAAGAATTTTTTCAGTGCTATGAGGCAAAAAATTCCATTCTGCTGCTATGCCAAAATCGTGTTTCTGTTGTCAGCCATTGATGAAATTATTTTTGCTTTTGTATTGACTGATGGCACCATCAGTCTAATGTAAATAATCTTCTGTATTCTAGATACAACATTCACCTCATGTACAACATGTTGTTGAAATGTATACACAGTGGTTTTATCGTGTATAAGGTGGTTACTAATAATACAAATACTTTTACAATATATTTGATTTTTGCTTAATATAGCAAACAAAAGGATGTAGCGTAGCCTGTGTATTCGTCCAATGGAAGCTTTGAATTTTATCTTGGACCGTAAAAATATAACTATCTGAGAAGTCTCTAATAAATATGCATTCAAAATCTGTAAGATTCTCTTTCAGTTCTCTACAGTGTTGAGTTTGGACATTTGATGTAAAATGGTGTGATTTTAATGAGATCAGTTTTCCACAAGAGTTTGTAGAAATTCATCACTAGGTAACAATTGTGTGATAATATCAGCTCTATCTGTCTTCACCCACTGTTTGAAACTTATTTCATCAGACAAGTTACCAATATCATTCATTAAGGCTTCAAGAAGTACTTCTGGTCCAGGATATTCCAAGCACTTATTCAGCATGCAGGTTTCACTCTCAATGTCACACAAGAAGTCTAACAAAGTCCGGTAATTAGTATTTAATTTTGCCCTTTCTGTCATCAGTTTAACAATCTGGTGATATTTACACACACTGTGAGTGCCAGATTTTCCAGGCAGAACATACCATTTTGACCGGAGAACACTGAACATTGACTACCAATTATATATTCTGGATATCTATATTTGTAAAGACTATAAAAAGCTCATTTAAGGGTATTAATACTAACCTTTTTTGTTTATATACCTTCACAATGTTAATTTTATCTGAGACACAATTCTTTTTACCCGGAGAGACAACTGTTCTCATCTTGATAAAACTCGATCACACAGTTGACGGCTTCTTCACTTATCTTGTGTCCACCTGGTCTTTTACAAAGATTTAGCAGGATACCTTGCTCCTTAATTGTCTTGTTTGACTTACAAAATACTCAGAAACAACAACAACAAATTTTATTGACCATAAATCTGGTAAGAGACAAATGATTTTAATTTGTTTCATCTTTATTCACCAAGCTGCATTTTTCTTTTAGTTGGTAGATCAAAATTCCATACCCACTTAAGGGGACTCACTACCCTTAAATCTTTAAAACATTCGATTTTTTGTAAAAAATAATATGTTAAAGCCTGATCATTTCTGAACAAAATAAAGCAAACCGCGTGAAAATATTCCGCTTAGTTCCGGAGATATTGATATTCTAAATATTTAATTACTGATCAAGTTTATGGTTAAGAAAAATTTTAAACTCATTTTTCTCAAAATGTAATTTTGCATCATTCCGCAACTGATATCTCAAAAACTATAAAACATAATTCCATGAAATTTTTATCACTGCATAATCCTGTTATTTTATTGTGTCTGAACTAGAATTAATGCAATCACTGCATATTCTGTTATTTTTTCGGGGGTAAATTAATGCAAAAATTTAAGGAAATTTTAAGCATATTTTGAGCAGTTTTAAAAATTGAAAAAAATATTCTAATGTTTTATGTTCAAATGCATTTTGAATTATTTATTTTAGATATAAAACAGAAATTATACATTTAAGTGTAAAATTAATTTCATAGTTCTGCGCGCAAGCCAGTATACAATAAAAATGCTTAAAAAACAAGGTATTTCTAAAGCATTTAAAAAAAAAATTATTTAAAATTATTTCGAGAGTTGAAAATTTGTTTATTAAAATAAATATATCAATTTATCATATACATAAAATTTGGACAAATTTGGAGTAAATTGAAATAGTTACAAACAGTCAAAAAGTATGGAAATATGCCTTATTTCCTCGACTTAAGGGTCGTGAGTTCCCTTAAGCTGATTTAGAGCAGGTCTGGTTTTGTTGTTCCTCTAAATCTTCAATTTTCTTTTTACAGATATTGCATTTTTATCTGCCTTTTTGTGTAAAGTTGACAATCTCTTTTCATTATTTAGTTTCGTTATTTTACTGATCGGAGACCACTCCAATGTAACACATATTGATTTCACTTGATTCAAATGATTTTCATCGACTAACTTATTAGACTCGGGGACATATAAGTTTTAGGGACAAGTTTTAGGGTTAGGTAAAACATAACATTTCTGTTTTTGTTGTCGAAACAAGAACAACAGGCTTTAATACTGATTTTGAAAGTGGCTAGTCCGAAAAAATGAGCACAATTTTTTTTCACAAATTTAGTGCTCTACCA
Source organism: Dolomedes plantarius (assembly GCA_907164885.2). NCBI lineage: Eukaryota > Metazoa > Arthropoda > Arachnida > Araneae > Dolomedidae > Dolomedes > Dolomedes plantarius. The sequence continues at coordinate 142,539,898 of OU015500.1, read as the reverse complement.
CTCTAAAACCAGTTAAATATCACTCATAAAATTTATATGGTAGCTTCATATTACAAAGATGTTTATTATCCTAAGTTTTCAGAGTTTTTTACTCAGTCCCTTTTGAGATATTGATTAGTGAAAACTGCCAAAAACAGGCTTAACATGGTTTTTGGTAAGATGTACAAAAAAAAAAAGAAAAAGGTTTTCAAGATTGAAATTTTTACAACAAGTAGCGCTATGAAAGATTTGTTCAAAAAAAAAAAATATTTAAGGTCAGTCTCATTTCCTTCATAAAAAATAAAGGTAGCGAAATGTGGTGTTTGATCCTTTATTTCTAACGTTTTTAAACATTTTTTTGTTCTAGATCCTTAAGTCTAAAAAAGTTTTCTGATAACCTGAAATATAGACAATTTTATGCTGAGCATTTTAGTTTTTTATTCACCTTGATAGGTATAAAAATAAAGTAGCTACAGCCTTTTCCGTGAAAAACGTTTTTCACCAAAAAATGACTCCGTAGCTGGTTAAAAATGGCCCCCCTCCCAAAAAAAATATAAGGTCAAAAAAAATTTTAATCATGTTTTTAAACTCATAAAACTGGGAATAAAACTTGGTTAAATAATTAGAAAAATTAAAAATATCGAGCAACTTTACCTTGCCAAAGTTGGTGATTTGAAATGGATTGACCCTTACCGTGAATCTACAATGACCTTGTAAGAACCAGCAAATAAACCAAAATTGCAGATTTTTTTAAAGAGGATAGAAGGTGCAAAAAATCTAAATGAAGAAAAAGGTTCTGAAAGTGAAGGAGATATCGTTCAATCGTAAAAACGCTCTCGTTTGATTGTAGTGAGCAGTGATGAGGAAGAAATTTATTATATTAAGGTCGCATTAAATGAAAATAATATTTTTTTGTTTCTTTTCGTTTTGTGTTATACATACATTTATATTTTTAATAAAAATTAAGTTGCCTATATGGAAATTAACCAAAAAAAGTTTGTTTTTAATAAGTTTTCGGAACGTAACCTCCCTTTTTGGAACTGTCTCTGGGTATCACACAACACGGCATTTTCTAGGAACCTATCTACCGTGTTATAGGAGGGTTACATGTATATGAAATTACTAGCTGAAAACCCGTACTTCGTTACGGAGTACATTCAAATTAAATATAACGGTCAATGTATGCAATTAATGCCAATATATATATATATATATATATATATATATATATATATATATATATATATAATTATAATAAATACGACGATCAATATATATAATTGATGTAGAAAGAAATATATATATATATATTTATAAAAAAAATTGTAAGGGATATTTTTATAGACAAAATAATGTCCAATTGTCTGCCGCATTAGCAAGAAAAAAAAGTTTTTTTGTCTATTTAGTTGTTAGGCACGTGACGATAAATTTATTTAAAATACCAGAAAAAGAAATCACGTGATCGGCATTTAATAAATTAAATTCTAAAAATTAATCTTAAAAATTCACCAAAAATCAGGAAATGGAGGTAAAAATTCGAAAAAAATTTCATTTTGAAGGAATTTATAGGATCTTTCTCGTGATATAAATTTTATAACCCTCAATGTATTATTTTAAATGCAAACGTAAAAAAAGTTACCAAAACAGCCTAAAAATTTAATTTTAAAAAATCTAAGAAGAATTTTTCAAAAATCTCTCTTAGTGCACCCCTACAGTATAAGAAGAATCGCCATGCAAAATTTCAGCCCTTTAGGTCCAACGGTTTGGTCTGTGCGTTGTATGTCAGTCAGTGAGTCAGTTACGGAACTGTTTTATATATATAGATGATCGCTTGTGTGGATACTACCTGCAGACACTTTAATATGTCATCATTAAGACGTAATACAGTGGAATCTCGATCGATCGTTCCCCGGTAGATCGTTTTTCCGTATGTGTCGTTTATTTCACCCAGTCCCGACGATCATATTGCTTTGTTATGTTCCCACATCTATTGTTTTCTCGCATTTATCGTTCAGTTCAGTCGATCCCTTGAAAAACGATACATCGATATTCCACCGTAGTTGATAATAAAACCCCAAAGTGTTTGTCATTAAGCCTTCTGAAATGCACGTTAACGTTCTATCAGAAACGTGACGTGTTTTGCAACAAAATGATACCGAGCTGAGTCAAACTTGGGCAAACAAACCCGTGCATCTTTGTTTTTATTGCCCGAGTTTGTCTACAAGAGATCGGATAAGATGATGAAAACCGTGCGAGGATGTCGAAAGAGGGTTAGGAAAACACTCGCGTAAGAAAGCGAAAGAAGATTCAGTCTCACAGTAGGTCACGGACGGAATTTCGGCTACAAGCTGATTAAACACACCAGTTCGCAGTCGAGGAAAGTCTTTTTCGGAAGGTTCTTTTCTTCCCTGCGCACGCAAGGGCTACATATTTCACGCGCGATTGAAGATGAAGTACCTTGCAAATGTTAGGGCGAATACCTTTAGGCAGGCAGAATGTGATGTTTTATTGCGGCGAAATTTAGTCGAGTTTTCCAAGAAATTTATATCCTAACATGGTTCGCTTAAGTCCATAAACTTCGTCTTGTGTTATAGATCTGACCTATCGATCGCAGCTTAAGCCAAGCGTCTGAGGTTTCTTTCATGAGAGGGCGCCCTGGGTCAATTTAATCTTTGTTTTTCAATTCCTACTATTAGTTCACACTCTCTCTATATATATCTTGCTCAAATTTCCAATCGTTAATAAAAGTACTTTTTATTCATCCACTCAAGTTCAAATACATTTTTTTTAAACTTGTAGTGGATGACACTTGATGTTAATACAGTTTTTTCAAATATTAATTCATTAATTAAATTTAATTCATCAATTTTAGTTTTAGACCTAGAGCGTCTCTTGCTCTTGAATAGTAATTTCCCTCTTGTTACTGTGTAAACGGTAGCACTGCGGTATCGCGGGCTTCTCCCGTCCTGTAGGTTGCGAGATCGAATCCCCAAACTGACAAACTTTTTCTCTTTCTTCCCCCCCCCCTCCTAATCTCGCACAGTAGGCAAGGTTCTGGCAGGCAATCCTTTTTTTCAATTCCTACTATTGGTTCACACTCAAATTTTTCTTTGTTGACTTAAGTAGGAATTGACTTTAAAATTTTTTTTTTATATATTACTTGTTTCTTTTATGCTCCTTTACCGGATTTTTACGTTTGCTCTTTTACCTCTTAGGGCCTGTTCACATAGAATCCAATGAGTAAGCGTAAAATTTTTTTAACCAATCATATACCAATCATTAACCCATTTTACAAATCAGCACCAACGGAATCTTCAACGCTGACGCTGACGGATTCTATGTGAACAGGCCCTTCCTTATTCAGCGACTGCATCGCGACGTTTCTACAGGTTGAGCTGCGCCCCGGGTATAATTTTTTGTTTGCGATCCACGGCCAAGGGTTACAGCTGTTTCCTCCAAAATCTGAACACTTCCTTCAGCCCTGGATGGATCTTATGAGGCAGTTGTTTTCGACGTGTTTGTACTACAGTGGAACCCCGTTATAGCGAACCCGGTATATAACGAACTCACGGATATAACGAACGAAAATGTTGGTCCCGCCGTTTTCCTATTGTACGTAAATTAATTAGCATTGTGTCAGTTTAATGTAATCTATTTTAGTCGATTTAATTCATTAATGATCATTTTTAATGTATTTTATCATTTTTTAATATATCATTATTGAATACACATTGCAACTAATGAGTTATACATTTTGTGAACTCTAGAATTTTTCTTAATGGTTCGGATATAGCGGACCACCGGGTAATATGTGACGAGGGTTTTTTTTTGTCAAAACTAGGGAGCCGTCATTTTTCAAATAAAGAAACATTAATAGTAAATTTACATCATATGACAGTGAGGAGAGTAATATCGCCGCCGTCCACACCCGAATGTTATACGGCCCTTCAATAATAAAACTAATCATGCCGACGGCAATCCAACCCAACCGGGTCCCGATGTTTTTCTTTTTGCAATTCGTTTGCCTGTCTTTTTTTTAAATCTGAGGGGCTATCCACCTTCCCCTTGTAGGGGGAAGTGTATAATCATAAGTTCCTGCATAATATTCTTGATGTACCTTCTACAATAATAATCAGTAAATAATTTACTAGGGGCCCAATCTTGAAAGCCCAAAGGTAGTTTTTTTCGTGCTTCAGCCCATTTGCTACAATTGTATACAGTCGAACCCTGTTATAGCGAACCCGGTATATAACGAACTCACGGATATAATGAACGAAAATTTTGGTCCCGCCGTTTTCCTATTGTACGTAATTTAATTAGTATTGTATCAGTTTAATGTAATCGATTTTAGTCGATTTAGTTCATTAATGATCATTTTTAATAGATTTTATCATTTTTTAAAATATCATTAATAAATACACATTGAAACTAATGATTTATATTTTTTTTTGTGAATTCTAGCATTTTTCTTAACGGTTCGGATATAGCGAACCACCGGATAAAGCGAACAAAACCTCTGGTCCCTTGAAGTTCGTTATAACGGGGTTCGACTGTATACAGTGCTTTATAGTTTGTATATTGCCACACTCAAAAAGATCTGTTTTAGCAAAAAATCTGTTTTGATAGACTCCTATACAGCCATGTTCAGTTATTGCTTGATTAACAAGGAAATCTGCCGACAGTCTTTTCGTAGAAACTCTAGGGAATACTTCGAATACTTTCCTTCCTACACTGCTTCTCTCCCAATTTTCTTGCCATATATTTATGTAATAATTCTTAATTTTATTCTTAATCTGTTCTTTAGTTAATTTATAATTTCCTGGGATTTCATTCAGTGTTGTTGCTTGTTTAGCTGCTGCGTCTACCATCTCATTTTCATTAATGCCACAGTGGGCGGACCACCGGGTAAAGCGAACAAAATCTTTGGTCCCTTCAAGTTCGTTATAACGGGGTTCGACTGTACTACATTAAATATGATGTCGTTTGCTTTGGCTGTGACAACACCTTTCTTTTAGCTTCTGTCCGTTATTGCCCCTCCTTTTTTTTACTATTCAAATTTTTTTTTTGGGGGGGAAGTGTGTGTGTGTGTGGGGGGGGGGGGCTTTTTGGCTTTTTTGTGTTTTTTTTTATGACATTCCTGTGAGAGTGACGTATGGGTCATTGGTGCGTGTAGCTTTTGCCAGTTGCGACCTTTCCTCGTCGGCGGTGGTCTTCTGTCCGACTGGCCATGCTACATTGTCTCGTGCCCTGTATGGCATTTAGAAGTCATCGAAACAATTACTTTCAGAGGGTTCGGGCCGGACGACAGCCGAATGGCTAAGGCGCTGACTTTCGGTACCAGAGTCTGTAGGTTCGAGTTTCACTGTTGGCGTGAATAATTGTAGCCGTTCGGAATTGGCTTTAAGCAGTAGGTCCTGGTATAATTAACCCTCATGTAGCAAAAAAATGACCGTAGCACTCGGAACAGAACCGAACCGAACAGGGAGGTAGGAAGATAAAAAAAACCATCAATAAAAACGAACGTTCTGGGATTAGCATACGCTCAAATTTTCCCAAACTATTTGTCCACACGATAGTGAAGGTCTAGGCCAGTAGTCATCTGCTCTCAGATATTTTTTAAAATTAAGAATCAGTAACTTCTAAGGTATACACAAGATTCGATTCACAAGAATCGAACTTTTGAGTGAATGAATTAAAGAAGCTGCTTGAGATATGCTAATTTCGGCATACGCGCTTGGTATAAATACCAAGAAGCTTGATTAAGTTAAGAAGTTGTTAAAGTTGATAGATAAGCGAGAGGGAACTACGAGGTAAGCAGCTCCAGGTGTTAACCGGCGCTAGTGCAGGGGGCCCAAAGTTTACGTGGCAGAACTGCTGGTTTGACTCCCTAGTTTGTGAGTATTGCAAAGCGTATTTTTATTGAATGCTAATATATATTCCGTACAAGTAGTACGTATGCTAATTGCTGTAAAAGCAAATTCTATATGTGCAAAGAATTCAATAAACATTGTTTCATGTATAAACTGTGTTTGTATCAAATTCATTTAGAGTGCCACTTCAAATTATATACACCCAAGTGCGGGTAGAAGTGAGTTAAAACTCTACAAACTTTACATGTGATTGAACGAATTCAAGTAACACGAGAATTGTTTCCACGATTGTACACTGTCTACTGCAACTGTGATGGGGGAAATTGCCGAACTGAAAAACGTAAACGCAGGAAAATAGATTTGAGAATCATAACTATGGTCAGAACTCCAGGTATGGGAGGCGATAGAGGACATAAGTTTATTTGAAAATATCTTTATGGAATATGAGCTGAAACTTAAAGATCTTACTAATTTTATCCTCTCTTGAAGATGTTTACGAAATCTAGTAAAAACTAGAAGACAATTTGAACACTTTCGTCAAATATTATTTTTTCCATATTCTTTCATTTAAAAAAAATGTAATGTTACTTATCATAGAAGTATACCTAGTCCAGTGATTCTCAACCTTTTTTTTTGTCGCGGCACACTTTTAACGATTTCCAAATTTGGCGGCACACAAAAAAAAAAGATACGTTTAAAAGTTGTTTACTTAAAACGGATAAAAACAGTTAAAAATATGGCATTTAACTGTAAAAACAACAGTTTTCTTTTACAGTGTACTTTTCTTTAATTTAAACAAACTTTACTCGTAATAAAAAAAAGCATTATAATTTTTACTATATACATTTTTAAAATTTGGCGGCACACTTTAAGAATTTGGCGGCACACAAAAGTGCCGCGGCACAGTGGTTGAGATTCATTGACCTAGTCAATAGGTATGTTAATACATTATCCGTGACTACATATACAGTAAAACCTCGTTTATTCGGCCCTCGTTAATTCTGATAATGCGGATCATATTTGTAGACATTTTTATTTAATGTTCACATTAGATAATAATTTTTAACTATGATAGCAAGAACGTGACTGCAAGTACGCCAAATATTCGCTTTTTAGTTGGATTCAATGTACAGTTCCTGCATAGATTGTACAATAAATTATGGTAATAAAATACTTTTTGTTGAGTTTAAGAAAGCTTTTTCTAGACTTACCGATTCTTTGTTAAGAAATGACGTGAAAAGTTATTTATATATTTTTTTAATGTCTTGTAAACAATACTGTGTAATTTTGTTACAAAAAAAATAGTTTTTTTATCGTAATAAACGGTAAGTCCGCTTAGTTAAGGATTTTGCTTTTCTTATTACCCATATTACTTGGATTATCCGGATTTCCTGGGTTCCTAGTTAGCAGTGGCGTAGCGAGCATAACTGGTGCCCGGGGCACGATACCTTTGTGACGCCCCTCCCCCTCAAAACATATAGTAATACTAGCATTATTGCCCGGCGTTGTCCGGGTAGATATTTAGATATAAAATATTTCATGCATTCCATCAAAAAAATACTGGGCTGCATTCCCGCTCTTCATGTTCATCTGACCAGACAGAATGCGCTTAGCACGTTTCGACTGAAATGATATATAAACAATAAGAAAGAAAGAAAGAAACTTTGAGCCTGCGGACCTTCGTCTGATTTTATGGTCATTCCCAACCCTCTTTCTCCCGTGCATTGCAATTCGCCCCCCCCCCCCCCCTCCGTCATCCTCAAACCACCCCTCTTAACGCAGCTGGTCGAGCGAAATCCACAGGGGGTAGACGCACCTCTATCGGGCACAAAAAACATTAAAAAATTAATTTAAAAAAAACTAATTGAGCCCCAAATTTCGTTTTTCCTGATTTAAGTTTCTCGGGTCCAAAACATTAACTGTGCCGAATTTGATCCCGGTGGGTGAAACAGTCTATGATTCTATAGCGGACAAACAAACAGACAAGCTCTTTTATATATATAGATAATATATAGACCTTATATTGGCGCCCCCCCTAAAAAAAAACATATAGTAATATAATATATAGACCTTATATTGGCGCACCCCCCCCCCGGGCACCGGGTATTATGGTATGGGGCGGGTATTATGTATATTGGCACCCCCCGAAAAACATAGTAATATAATATATAGACCTTATATTGGCACCCCTCCCCGAAAAACATATAGTAATATATAGACCTTATATTGGCGCCCCACCCCCGAAGAACATATAGTAATATAGTATATAGACCTTATATTGGCACCCCCCCCCGCCGAAAAACATATAGTAATATAATATATAGACATTATATTGGCGCCCCTCTGCAAGAGGCGCCCGAGGCATGATAGACCCCCTTGCAACCCCCTCGCTACGCCACTGCTAGTTAGTCCGGATAAACGAAGTTTTACTGTATCTTTTACTTATCTTTTACATACCCTTTTACTTATCTTATTACATACCCTTTTACTACATACCCTTTTACTTATCTTTTTTACTTATCTTTTACATACCCTTTCGTGTAAAATTTATACTTTACACCGATCAATAATTGCGGAGTGAACGAGACTAATTTTACTTCTTCAAGTGCAATACATATTCTTAGACTTTCCAGCAAAGAAAAGTAAAAGCGGCGTCTCGCGTGAACGTGGATTTGCAAAACAAGTCTGCACTTTTTCTTGTATCGGGAAGTAAGTTACTTGACTTTCGAAATGTATAATTCACTGGCTATTATTGATGAGGACGTCTTGCCTCAAACTCTTGTCAGGAACTTGTATTTCACCTTGAAAGTAGAGCCACGCAGAAAATTTTCCCTTTTTTTTATGCCCATGTCATCATCTGCGACAGGAAAAATATATGCCAGGCTATGGAAGATTAATTTCATGAAAACATTAAGTTTACGGGGTGCAACAGATTTATTTATTATTTCTCGGAAATGTTTTCCTTAGGTGACCTTTCCTGTTGAAAAATGAACTGTAGCATAAAGTTTAGTTCATTCTTATTCAGTATGTGATCTATTCAGCTGAAGCCAAAGACAAACTTAATTAGGTAACTTCGGTTTAAATATTGTGTATAATATGTGTCTAACATCGTTCAGTATGTTTATAACATACAATAGAGAGTCACTGTTACGAACTCCACTTGAACCAAGTATTCCCTTTAGTAAAATTATCTTCAGAAGCCAACTTTGAACGACATTAAATGCAGACTAATTTATATATATATATATATATATAAGAAATAGATGAAAGAGAATACCAGTAATAGCCCTAAAGCTACTTGCAGCCAGGAACAAATAACATGAAAAGAAAAGTATGAAAGAGGATTTAGACAGCATCTCTTCATCAGCGGTGTCAATACTGTCTAAAAACCAATGGATTGTTTCCGATGAGTATGATCTATACAATAAACACACTCAGACACCGTACAATCCATGAAAAACAGAAGAATTGATTAAAAATTGAAATAAGAGTTACTTAACCAAAGAACACCAAGCCTGGCGCTAGACAGAGTGGAAGTTAAGAACATGTAACCGCAAGATGACTGACGTCACAAAACTTGCAACCATGGAGATACTCAGTTACTGACTTACTATGGTTACTGTATTTTAGGACTATTAATCCATTATTAATTTAGTTTTTAATTATTATTACTAAAAGTTAGCTTTATTATTATTTTTATTTTTAATTATGATTTTTATTTTATTTTTATTTTTAGTAGTTATTTTTTCTATTTTTTCTTATTGTTATGTTTAACTTATTAAAAGCAACAGAAAAAACTATTCATTAAAACGAAAACAACCAATTATGTTAAATGGGGGTAATTATCCCGTATTAGCACAACTTTCAAGTCTAAAATATGCTTATTCCTATTGTCTTTATATATATATATATATATATATATATATATATACAGTGGAGTCCCGATAATCCGAAATGTTTGGGACTTAACCTCTTTCGGATTAACGAATTTTTCGGATTAAGCGAAATCTTTCTTAAATTGAGTTTAAATTACATAATGACGTGTGTTTACATAAATATTACATATTTCGTGTGATTACACAGTTTATTTTATATGGTCTGTCTAAACTATTTCATAAGGTAGTATGTACTATAAGAACAGTATCGTACAGAACAGTAGATTGTAAGTTGCTCTAACAATACGACACAGTGCTGGACAGTTGGATTTTAGACGACCAGCAGATTGTTGAAATTGTTTTGAAAGAACTTGTCAACGTCTCAGACGAGAGTGAAGGTGAAGCAGACGGTGACAACGAGTAGAGTGTATCCCACTCACACGTCGCAACTCCATTTGATATAGCACTACGCTACGTATAGGTTATTGAACCATCTTTACCTTCAGCAACGAACGCCGAACTAAGGAACGAAAATCTTATTGTGACGTAATTGTGAAATTCCATATTGCAAGTCAGTCATTACTGTCATATCTTATTTTAAGCTCAAACCCCGTATTTTAATCAGTTAATGGTATTTTTGTTTAATTTAATTTTAACTTCACAAGTAATAATTTTATAGTTTTTGATTATTTTAAAAATGAATGTGAGTTTTAAATTTAACATTTTGGTTAAATATCGGTACTTTTATTTGGTTTAAATAAGATCTCAAATCTTTTGAGTAAAGTCTTTCAGATATTTTCACCACGTTTGTTTAGTGGTCAGAATCCATTACTTGGTTGATGTTCTAGCCTTTGAAGAATACCTTTTCAATCTCGAAATGCGGCTGATTTTTTTTCAAAATGTTTTAACTTTATTTTAACACTCCAAGTCAAACAAGAGCGCTATACTACTATACTTGGCTTATCTTTCGGTTCAGAAATATTAAATTTGATATTTTTATGCATGTTTTTAAAACTTTGTTTAGTTAAATTTATAAAATTTAAAAAATATTACATTTTTAATCCATTTTGAAACGTCTTAATAATTTCAAAAAGGATAAAAAAATAATTTTTTTTTATTTAAATGAATCAAAATTGTTATCAACTATACTGATACATTTTTGGAAATTTTATGAATCCTTTTAAAACAGGTATTTCCAACGGGGTCCAGGTGGACCCGCTGGGGGTCGAAATATGGCGTCATGGTCGAATGTATTTCACTCTCTCTCTCTCTCTCTCTATCTATCTCTCTCTCTCTCTCTATCTATCTCTCTCTCTCTATCTCTCTCTCTCTCTCTCTCTCTCTCTATATATATATATATATATATATATATATATATATATATATACAGTTGGTTCTCTGTTTAACGACGCTCTACTTAACGACGATCTCTATTTAAAGACGATATTTCCCGGTCCCGGTCCCGGTCCCTCAGACGTAAAAAAATTCTATTTTAAGACGATTTTGTTTCTATTTAACTACGATTTTTTCTTACATGATAAACTTTTTCTTCAACATTTTATCTACAGGAGGGTTACTTTCTGTGGGGGAGTTTGGTTTCAATAACAGACCCGGAATTTCCTTTATGTTTGTTGCAATCATAGACTTGTTGCAGTGGAAAATACCGGGGGGGGGGATTACTGTTTCTCGGAAGATCGAACATTCTTCCCTGGTGGATCGAATTTCTTAGTGCGTGTGTGGAATCACTCTATTGTACCTACCATGTTGTCATGTGATTTACGAACTGTCCAAAAGCACCCCTCTCTCACTCCTTCTGGGAAGCATGTGTTAATGTTTAGAGAATTCATGGTTGTGTGTAGGAGCTCATTCCAGTACGAATACGAGGTGAGCAGAGCAAAATGGAATCAAAGCGAAAGCATCTTACACTACACGAAAAAGTAAAAATTATTGAAAACTGGGAAGAAAGTGTTGGAATAACAAAAGTCCAATTCGCAAGACAATTTCAGCTACCCGAGTCTACTCTGAAAGACATTTTAGCAAGCAAAGAAAAAATTCTTGAAGCAGCACAAAAATTTGGTTTGGGATCCAAATCCAAACGGCAGAAAATTCAATGTGGCCGATCAGAAGAGTTTGAGAAGGCAGTCCTGCAATGGTTTCATCAAGCAAGAGCATATATCATTCCAATTTCCGGAGTGATATTTAAAGAAAATGCTATTATTCTGGCAGAAAAGTTTGGAATGCAAAATTTTCAGGCTTCGGCTGGTTGTCTAACAAAGTTCAAAGAAAGATACGGGCTTGTATTTAAAAGCATATCTGGCGAAAGTGGCTCCGTAGATGAAAAAATAGTGGATAATTGGAAAATAGTGCTGAAGGGGATATTAGATGGATATGATGAGAAGAACATATTCAATGCAGATGAGACGGGCCTTATTTACTCTTTTTTTTTTTCAATGAAATTTAAATAACTTTTTGTGAATAAAATAATGATGATAATAAAAATAACATTTTTAAACACGCCAATATATTAAGAAATATATTGACAGTCCTAAGCCTGTAAATTGTGAAGAGAAATGTTATTTTTTCACAAATACTGTTTAAGGACGATCTCTACTTAAGGACGCTTTTTCACGGTCCCTTGAAAGTCGTTAAACAGAGAACCAACTGTATATATATATATATATATATATATATATATATATATATATATATATATATATATATATATATATATATATATATATATATATATATATATATATATATATGTATATATGTATATATATATATATATATATATATATATATATATATATATATATATATGTATATATATATATATATATATACAGTAACCACCGCTTATAGTGATCAGTGGTTATAAGAATCAACCGTTTATAAGAATCAATATCGCAAAAACAAAAACAAATGTATTATTTCCATGTTAAAATTTCCGCTTTGAAGAATCAATCCACCGGTTATAAGAATCAGTTTGCAATCTTCGCCTTCCTTTTATTTTTCCAAAAAATGCCCCTTGAACTCTCAAATGGTACGAAATTCTTTCTTAAGTTTTTGAAAAGAAAGATTGATAAAACTTTGGGGTGGAAAACAGTCGTAAAATACATTCCTTTAGACATAACATAAGAGTTTCTCCTTATACGTTTTTGCTAAACACTGTCTTATTAGCTTTACCCAGGGGCATCTAACCCGCCCGGGTCCGATTTCACTTTTCTCCAGACAGGCACTCTTTTCCCACCACTTACTTCCTGGTTGCGGATTTCTGGACCCTGAAACACATAAATCTTCCGCGAAGTGTCCACCCTCACTTACGCAAACGGGACAGTGGATTCAGCACTTCAAATCGTGAAACGTAAACGGATCCATTTTGCTGAATCAGATGAACCAGATGCTGAATCAAACGTTTCACGGTTTGATTCAGAATCAAACCGTGAAACATAAGCTATAAAGTGAATCTTCGTCTGAGACTGTAATAAGCATACGTCGCTAGTATTCACTTTAGTTTTCTAACAAAATTGCCAGTTAGTGTTAGAACTTTTTGATAGTCGAATTCAAATATGATAAAAACAAGGAAAACTCTTAGTTTTTCTGAAAAACAGAACTTGTTAATTAGATATGATGCTCTTTCAAATTGTAGTCAAAGAGAAGCTGCCTCTTGTTGATTTTATAATCATGTGTTGTTACTTATAGGTCTAGAAATTGAGTTATAATATTTGTTTAGAAATTGAGTATTTTTAAAATTATAAAAAATAATTTTAATAAATGATAAATAACGTAAATTAAAGAGTATTTAATGGTAAATTATGTATATATGTGCCTGTGTGTTTATATATATGTGCAAGTATATATTTGTGTATGTGTGCCTGTCCAAAGGGAAGTTTCGGTTATAAGAATCAACCGCTTATAAGAATCAAAAACAGTAATAACAAACGTGATTCTTATAAGCGGAAATCACTGTATATATATATACATATATATATATATATCTATATATATATATATACATATATATATATATATGTATACACATATATATATATATATATATATATATATATATATATATATATATACATATATATATATACATATACATATATATATATATACATATATATATACATACATATATATATATATATATATATATATATACATATATATATATATACATATATATATATATATACATATATATATATATATATATATATATATATATATATATATATATATATATATATATATATATATATATATATATATATGTTGTGGCGCCCGAGGCAAGTTTCAAAGACGACGCTTTTCAAATTTTCAGAGAGACTCTAACTAATGAATAAATATAAGTTTAAAAAGGGTCTATAGTATTCCAGGGGTTTATTGGGGGTCGATGATAAATTTTTCTGTTTTAAAATTTAATTTTTTAGGAATGTAATTATTGGATAATAAAATCCGTTTTAATATGTATAAATACAGATCTGCATAGGGCGGGGTGATCCACCCATCTAAAGTCGTATGCCATGACGCTTTTGTATATGTGTCGAATGAAATTATATTAAAATTACATATAAGTCAGTAAAATTGTTTGGTAAAATATATATTTATATTCGTTATGTTAGTTATTGTGACTATACGATGGTAAGCAATTTCAAGCCAAACATTAAAAAAATTGTATCAATGCATCAAGCACGACCACCACATTAATTGGAATCGAACTTTTGCGAAATTGCAATCTGTGTTTCTGAAATATTGCTTATATTTGTGAAATTAAAAATGAAAATAGTACAAAAATAATAAAACATAAACTTAATGAACCACTTTTTCTAATTTTTTTGTTCATATTCTTAGTCAAATTGTTATCTATAAGTGCTTTATGTGCAATTATTTATATATATAATAGCCGTTGTCTCTGTATAACACTTCCGGGCTGCACTCATCTTTCAATTGAAGCCCTCAGTAAACAAACGGCCGATTAGGCTTAATTTCAATTTGAGATGTGGATCAGAATTTTTTCTTACCTAAAAACTAATATCTTCTCCATCAAATCACGTTTGTTCAGCCTATTTTTCTATAAAACATTCAGAACTGAAAAGAATTGGATGTTTTTAGCTGTATATTTAACAGTTTTTAAAAATCTGTTTACTTTTGCGATGAATTCTGAAAGTAAACAAACTTGAATGTGAATGAATCAAGTAGCTCAAGCATTCATATCGCGTAGTGAGCTGTAAAAAATGGATGGCAGTCTACTACTACAATCGCTTAAAAAACTAAATAAATAAAAAATAATGAAAGGGTTTGCTTTTACAAGGTGTGGATTAAATGCAATATTGTTAGATAATTCGGGATATTTTTTAACTTTCATATACTTTTTCCATTATGACGTCATTATTAATATTATGACGTCAAAATGACGGGTTGGATGGCAGTCTACTACTCCAAACGCATGAAAAACTAAATAAATAAAAAATATTGAAAGGGTTTGCTTTTAAAAGGTGTGGATAAAATGCAATATTGTTAGATAATTCGGGATATTTTTTAACTTTCAAATACTTTTTCCATTATGACGTCATTATTAGTATTATGACGTCAAAATGACGGGTTACCTTCTAGTTAGTATTATAATTATGTCGTATGCTGCACATTATAGAGAAAAATGTGAAGGGGTCGATGAAAAAAATCGTTCTTTTAAAAGGGGTCGATGTGAGAAAAAGGTTGGGAACCCCTGTTTTAAAACATTACTCTCATATTTAGATTCTTTCCCCAAACTTTTTTTTAAATTCTTTAAAACTTAAGGTTACATATTAAGCATTATTTCACATCGGACATAAATTTTTACCTCATCTGTTTCTGTCGTTCTTAATTTTGATAGTCCTAATACTACTACTAGTGCTCCAGTCCCGTTCAGCGTCAAATACTGACAGTAGAATTAAGCAATCGAGAAAAGCGATCACTCGCCAAATGTGGCAACCCGCTAATGTTTTGAGACGATGAAACAAAAATCCACGTGAAGCCCGGAAGGAGGAGTTTCAATTCCTCACGTGATTCTTTAATGCCATTTACTAAACCGAAAAAAATGGCTTTTTGCCCAATCTTCTAAGTGAGTAATAAGCGCACGGTCAGCGCGGCTCAGCGCTCCGAAAGTGAATTTATTTTGACTCGCGAAGTGTGTGTGTGTGTGTTTGTGTGTGTGTGTCTGAAAGAGAACCTAATGTTTTGGAGTTTGTATTATTTTTACGTCCTTCCCTGCGGCCTCTCCATTCAGCCAACGGAACATGGAAAACTGAATGGATAAAAAGTGAAACTTCGGGATTTTTTTTAAATGTGCTATTTATTATCTCGCATTGTTTCAAAGCTTATCTTTCCGTGTGAGATATTTCGATTGTTCTGCATCGCCGAAGTGGAGTGATGTCGAATGTAGGTTATTGGAAAATTCATTTCAGGTAAAGTATGCATTTTTATTTATCGTGTTTGAAAAGAACGTTTGATAATGCGGGCACCTTTTTATGTGGAAAAGGGCACTAGCGCGTTTGAAGTTTTGCGCGCGCCCTAAAATTCACAGTGTAATATAAAAAAAAATAATATATATTAGGTGTTTGAAAACCGATACAACCCTGCTGAAACATTAATGAATGGTGACATTGCAAGTTTTTTCATAACTAAAGAAAATGTTAATTTTTCTTTCAGTTTCTCTATTGCTACGTTATCTCACTTTCTCTGCTTATCAGTTTTTAAACATTTCTCTTTATCTGTCAATGAATATACATACTTTTTTGTTATCGTTAACTATATACACAGTGAAAGTTCTTTATGACGGCCAGTCATGGCCAAAGAAAGTGGCCGGTTTGAGGGGTGGCCGTCGGAAAGAGGTTTCTTTCCATAACATTCGCTTTATGGGGTCTTAGATCGGTTCTGAACAAAATATGGCCGTTTAGAGAGATGGTCGGATAGCGAGGTTTCACACTCTCTCTCTCTCTCTCTCTCTCTCTCTCTCTCTCTATATATATATATATATATATATATATATATATATATATATATATATATATATATATATATATATATATATATATATATATATATATATATATATGTTGTGGCGTCCGAGGCAAGTTTCAAAGACGACGCTTTTCAAATTTTCAGAGAGACTCTAACTAATGAATAAATATAAGTTAAAAATAATGTATTCAATGGAATTGCGGATATTTTCAGTTTAGAGAAACGGCGCTAATCTGTTTCTACAGTCACAGGGAGTGTGGGTAACATTCTTAGAGCTACAACAACGTTTGGAAACAGGTATCGAAAATTTATTTCTCATGTTTTGAGATTCAACAATTTATAAAAAAAAATTCAGGTAGTCTCTTCTAACGAAACTACCAGGGGTTATTGACGTAGGATTACTTATCGTTGTTTACCTCTTTTGTATATATATATATATATACATACATACGCACACATATATGTAGGTCAAAATTTTAACGCATTTTGGTACTTTTCTGTTTAACTGATTACTGCTTACCCAAACGATAAAGACTGGGTTTGGCGCGCTGCCAAAATTATATTATTATGGGGCAGCCTCTGTATATATCTGGGGCTTGGTTCTAAAAGGGCCAAAAAAATATTATTTTCAAAGTAAAATCATTTAAAAAATATTATTTTCAATGTAAGAACTACCCAAGTCTGTACAATGATTTAGAAAACACTTTTAAAGTATAGGACAGACTTGAGCACTTCTTACATTGAAAATAATATTTGCATTTCTCGTGATATAAATTTTATAACCCTCGGATTATCATTTTAAATGCAAACTTAAAAAAATTAGAAAAACAGCTTAAAAATTTAATTTTAAAAAATCGAAGAAGAATTTTTCAAAAATCTTTCTCAGTTTACCCCTCCACTATAAACTCCACAATAGAAGAATCACCATGTAAAATTTCAGCTCTTTATGTCCAACGGTTTGGACTGTGCGTTATCTGTCAGTTAGGCAAGGCCAAAGGTTATTACCATAAAGCTCTCCCCCCTCCCCCCGCGCACCCCTCTTCTCCCGCGCGGGGGAAGAGGGATAGGTTCGGATTTCACTGAACGGTTTGTATCCACAGGGGGTACCTCGCACCTCTTACGGGCTTAAAAAATTAATTTAAAAAAATTAATTGAGACCCAAACTTCGTTTTTGCTGATTTAAGTTTCTTGGGTCCGAAACATCAACTGTGCCGAATTTGGTCCTTGTGAGTGAAACAGTCTATGATTCTATAGCGGACAAACAAACAGACAAGCTCTTTTATATATATAGATGTATGTATGTATGTATGTATGTATATATACATATATATTTATATGTAGTGTGTGTGTATAGTGAAAACAAAACTTAAGACATAAATAGAAGATTAATGCTAAATGTGGAAAAGTTTTTATTTCTATCAATAACGCAAGCAATATCAAAAGATAAAACCTCGTTCCCCTGAATCATTCCACCTTAACAATAAACCGATGCACTAAAACAAGCACAAATCAGCAACCGGCCTTCCAAATAAAAACAAAACCCCATGAACAGAAAATCCGCACGGGTGAGTCATATTTCAATCGTGCCCCAGAAAAATGCGTCAGTCTGAGACAGCTGACGGAAAAACCATCGAGAGTCGTATATATAATAGGATTAAATTGAGGAATACCAAAAACTAATATATATGCCGACAATTCTAGTCCCATGATTCGCGGACTTAAAACGGGACGCTTACCCGTAATTGTAGCCGCTTTTCGGTGAAATTGGCGGGTTTCTCTTTATATTGCTCTGTTTTGCCGGTTGTGGACAGTGTAGTGTTGGTCAAATGTTTGGAGGATTGTCCAGCGCCAAGAGGTGTTTATTTTAAGAATCACCGAAATCCTCCGAAAACAAAAATTCGTTGAATGTTAATGTCGAGGCTATCAAAAAATAAATATTATCCTTAAAGATAAGACTGCTGTGGTGCTAACTCTATTTGTATTCGCTCTCCTCAACAAAGCCGCCCAGAGGGGGGGGGGGCAACTGGGGCACTTTGCCCCAGGCCCCCAACTGCCGGAGGGGCCCCAAAAATTTTTTTTTAAATTATTTACTAGATTTCCTCCGAAAGAAAATTCTGAAACTTGTACCGTACTTCAAAATTCAAAATAATCACCTGAAAAAAGGGCCCCCCCCAAAAAAAAAAAAAAAAAAAAAAAAATTCGATTAATCAGATTTCTTGGGGCCCCCAACAGAAGTTTGCCCCAGGCCCCGTAAAGTCTCTGGGCGGCCCTGCTCCTCAATGTTAACCTATGGAGAAAATGTGCCCAAGGATTGCTGACTTGGATTGAAAGATTTTTTTTTTAAATTGTACTCCGTAATAGAGAAAGAAATTTTATACTTTGCGGCATTTTTCTTTTTTTTTTATAAACACAAATAATATTTTAAAATTTAAGGGGGGTCTGGGATACATTTAAATTTTTTTTTTATTTATTGAGTTAAAATTTTAATTTTTTTTGTGATGATTAACCATATAATTTGTAAACAAAATCACATCATAAAACTTCTCATAAAGTTTTTAAAAAAATTTAAAATTTAAAATTTTTTTTTAAAAAGTTGGGTAATTTAAAAGCATTGTAACTCGAAATATTTGTCGAATTTCAAAATTTTTTTCATTCAATTAAACAGAAATATATGAGTTTTTATTCTGATTCCGCGTTTTTTAAAATATTAATTTTAAAATTTTTTAAAAATATTTAGAGTAAAAATTTTTTTTTAAAAAAGATGTAACTTATTTTAAAAAATTCATATTTTTTATAAGTAAATATTTTTTTTAAATTTGCTGAATCAAAATTAAAGTAAAATAATTGGAAAAGACATGTTCCAAGTGTGAAATATTTATCTTTAACGGTTCTTGACTTGATAACAATTTAAAGACGAGAAATGGTGAAAAAAACTCCTCATGAAGAAAAACTCATTTACAGGTTTAAGCAAAGATTGACTGCTATTAGAATGTTGCAGAAGAGAAAAAAAAAAGAAAAAAAAATAACTATTAAAAACATGAACTATATTAAATGACTTAAACGTCATTTTAAGCGGAAAAGAACATAGAATTTTTTTAATGCAATAAAATGATTTTCGAAAATTTTAAGAATTTTCTGTCCTGGACCTTAAATTATTCTGGGGGAAAATGTAGTATACTGTGTTTTAAACTCTAAATTCCTTTGGTGAACGAAGTTTATAAAATGAATCCTGTTGTGAGGCACAGAATAGTTCAATCATGAAAATACCATTTTTAATGGATGATCAGCATTGATGCAGCTGTAAACAGTAGACACATTTTTCTCCATAGGTTAACATTGAGGTGAGCGGATACAATAGGGCTAGTACATAGCAGCTTTAAACTTAAGAACATCAAATCTGACATAGTTATGCATTAAAGAAATCTATACAGTAACCACCGCTTATAGTGATCAGTGGTTATAAGAATCAACCGTTTATAAGAATCAATATCGCAAAAACAAAAACAAATGTATTATTTCCATGTTAAAATTTTCGCTTTAAAGAATCAATCCACCGGTTTTAAGAATCAGCTTACACTCTTCGCTTTCCTTTCATTTTTCAAAAAAAGCCACTTAAACACTCAAAAGGCACGAAGTTCTTTCTTTATTTTTTTTTTAAAGAAAGAGTGATAAGACGGGATGGAATACAGTCGTAAAATGCATCCCTTTCTTTGTTAGACATAACATAATAGTTTCTCCTTAAACGCTTTAGCACAAAACTGTCCTATTAGCTTGACCCAGAAGCGTCTCTACCCGTCCAGGTCGATTTCACTTTTCTCCATTGTCAAAAATAGACAGGGACTCTTTTTTACCCCACCTCACATATCCTAGTTGCAGCTTCCTAGACCCTGAAACACATAAGTCTTCGGAGAAGTGTCCACTATCACTTAGGCAAACGTGACATTAGTAGATTCAGCACATTATCAAACCGTGAAACGTAAGCTAGAAGGTAAATCTTCGTCTGAGACTATTGGTATTGAAAGAGGTATAAACAGACTCCCGAAAACTTCATTACGTCAAACTACCATAGAAAACTTTTTCTTGCACCCTTTCTGTAGTTGAAATGTTAAACTGTTAAGCAGGTATGTTGTAACAAATATTGGATTTTTTTCTTCTCTTATTATAATCATGTGTATCTACTTACAGGTCTAGAAATTAAGTTGTATTTTTAAAATTATACACAATAATTTTAATAAAAGATAATTAACGCAAATTAAAGCGTATTTTATGGAAAAATATCTAATATGTATATATAAATGTGTATGTGCCTGACCAAAAACATAAATTCCGGCTATAAGAATCAACCGCTTATAAGAATCAAAAACAGTAATAACAAACGTGATTCTTATAAGCGGAAATCACTGTATTTAATTAAATATATGAGTGGCATAAAATCTTCATATTTGTTAAATTTATTGATAATGACTATGTTTTCGGGGCTCGTCTAACTCGTCATATGAAGTTAAAATTCCAAAAAGCCTCTAGCAGACAAATTACTCGCAGACTGGAAAGAGAAAGGAGACCGCCAGTATCAAAGGGAAGGGGGTCGACTGAAAAATTTTCACTCAATTCTAATGTAACTTAATTCCTTGTTATTTTTGAGTGTGAGAATCTCGGAGCATGATTCTTCATTCACAACCCTCTCAGTTATTTAATTAAATGTAATGCACCTCAAAATTATTTTTTCTTAATTTCGAATCTTAATTTTCTTAATTTTTCTATGTTAATTTTGGGGGAGAGAATTATTAAAAGAAATCCCTAAATAAAATAGCATTAAATGTGCAGTAATTAATCTATATATATAAAACAGTTCCGTAACTGACTCATTCATTCATTCACTCACTGACTGACTGACATACAACGCCCAGACCAAACCGCTGGACCTAAAGGGCTGAAATTTTAAATGGCGATTCTTCTTACGGTGCAGGGGTGCACTAAGAAAGATTTTTCAAAAATTCTTATTAGATTTTTTAAAATTAAATTTTTAAGCTGTTTTTTAAACTTTTTTTACGTTTGCATTTAAAATAATACATTGAGGGTTATAAAATTTATATCACGAGAAAGATCATAAAAATTCCTTCAAAATGAAATTTTTTTCGAATTTTTACCTCCATTTCCTGATTTTTGGTGAATTTTTAAAGATTAATTTTTAGAATTTAATTTATTAAATGCTGATCACGTGATTTCTTTTTCTGGTACTTTAAATAAATTTATCGTCACGTGCAAAAAAAATAGACAAAAAAATATTTTTTTCTTGCTAATGCGGCAGACGATTGGACTTTATTTTGTCTATAAAAATATCCCTTACGATTTTTTTATAAATATGTTTTTTTTACATCAATTGTATACATTGATCGTCGTATTTATTATAAATATATATGTATTTATTTTTTTGGGGAATTAATTGCATACATTAACCGTTGTATTTAATTTCAATGTACTCCGTAGCGAAGCGCGGGTTTTCAGCTAGTCTATATATATAAAACAGTTCCGGTCCTGACTGAGTCACTCACTGACATACAACGCACAACACCAAACCGCTGGACCTAAAGGGCTGAAATGTTGCATGACGATTCTTCTTATGGTGTAGGGGTGCACTAAGAAAGATTTTTGAAAAATTCTTCTTAGATTTTTTAAAATTAAATTTTTAAGCTGTTTTTGTAACTTTTTTAAAGTTTGCATTTAAAATAATAATTCGAGGGTTAAGAAATTTATATCACGAGAAAAATCATAAAAATTGCTTTAAAATAAAATCTTTTTCGAATCTTTACCTCAATTTTCTGATTTTTTATGAATTTTTAAAGATTAATTTTTAGAATTTAATTTATTAAATGCCGTTCACGCGATTTATTTTTCTGGTACTTTAAATAAATTTATCGTCACGTGCATAGCAACTAAATAGACAAAAGAAATTTTTTTTTTTCTAAAGCAGCAGACGATTGGATATTATCCAAAAAAAAAAAAAATAAATATCCCTTACGATTTTTTTATAAATATATATATATATATATATATATATATATATATATATATATATATATATATATATATATATTACATCAATTGTATACATTGATCGTCGTATTTATTATAAATATATATATTTATTTTTTTTGGCATTAATTGCATACATTGATCGTTGTATTTAATTTGAATGTACTCCGTAGCGAAGTGCGGGTTTTCAGCTAGTTAGAACATAAAATCAAAAATAATCTTACGTGGAGGATGCTTTGCAAACTACAGGTAACAAATCTTTATGTGATTTCCGTCATATAATGTCAAGTTTTTCGCAGAAAGTTGAATGACGTGCATCTTTATATAAATTTTACTTGTTAAATAAATTTTACTTGTTATATGGCTGTATACGATCTCTGCATGTTTAGTATCAGAACCGTTTTTTTTTTAACTCTCATTTATAGAACGGAATGTATGTTACTATTTGACGAACTATTAATAATTCTTTAGACTGACGCCAGGCCCACGTGAGCTTAAAAAAACTTATTAGTGTGGTTCTCTGACCAGCAGGGTTGAAAAACTCTATCAATAACCTGTAAACCTCGTATTTTGATTCATTTTTAACATTTTTATTTCATATTTCTTAAAACTTCAGGTTATGCCCATAGTGTATCATCATGCCTCTAGCTTTTTAGCTCCTCCTTTTCTTAAATTAACACTAGAAAGACGGGAATTTTTTTTCTTACTAAAAAGACTGAGCGCCGTCATTTTGATAGTTAAAATTAAAATCAAGAATTTAAAATATTTAATGTTTTTTAAAAAAATGGTTGAAATTTTGAACTATTTCATGCCAGTATATAATAAACTAGCTGAAAACACGCACTTTTCAGCTAGTGCGTGTTTTTAGCGCTACGGAGTACATTCAAATTAAATACAATGGTCAATGTATGCAATTAATGCCAAAAAAATAAATATATATATATATATTTATAATAAATACGACGATCAACATATACAATTGATGTAGAAAAAAATATATATATTTACTAGCTGAAAACCCGCGCTTCGCTACGGAGTACATTCAAATTAAATGCAATGGTCCATGTATGCAATTAATGCCAAAAAAATAAATGTATATATTTATAATAAATGCGACGATCAATGTATACAATTGATGTAAAATATATATATATATATATATATTTATAAAAAAATCGTAAGGGATATTTATTTTTTTGGATAATATCCAATCGTCTGCTGCATTAGAAAGAAAATTTTTTTTGTCTATTTAGTTGTTATGCACGTGACGATAAATTTATTTAAAGTACCTGAAAAAGAAATCACGTGATCAGAATTTAATAAATTAAATTCTAAAAATTAATCTTTAAAAATTCACCAAAAATCAGCAAATGGAGGTAAAAATTCGAAAGAAATTTCATTTTGAAGGAATTTTTATGATCTTTCTCGTGATATAAATTTTATAACCCTCAATGTATTATTTTAAATGCAAACGTAAAAAAGGTTTAAAAAACAGCTTAAAAATTTAATTTAAAAAAATCTAAGAAGAATTTTTGAAAAATCTTTCTTAGTGCACCCCTGCACCATAAGAAGAATCGCCATGCAAAATTTCAGCCCTTTAGGTCCAGCGGTTTGGTCTGTGCGTTGTATGTCAGTCAGTGAATGAATGAGTCAGTTACGGAACTGTTTTATATATATACTAGCTGAAAACCCGCACTTCGCTACGGAGTACATTCAAAGTAAAAACATCGGTGAATGTATGCAATTAATGCCAATATATATATAATAAATACGACGATCAATGTATATAATTGATGTAAAATATATATATATTTATAAAAAAATCGTAAGGGATATTTTTATAGACAAAATAATGTAGAAGAAGATATTCAAATTAAATCTAATATAAAGAATACTAAAGAATATAGTACAGTTAATATAGTACAGTTTCTAGAACATTTCTTTTACTGTATTTTAATATTTTTTTGGATAATGTCCAATCGTCTGCCACATTAGCAAGAAAAAAAAATATTTTTTGTCTATTTAGTTTTTATGCACGTGACGATAAATTTATTTAAAGTACCAGAAAAAGAAGTCACGTGATCAGCATTTAATAAATTAAATTCTAAAAATTAATCTTTAAAAATTCACCAAAAATCAGGAAATGAAGGTAAAGATTCGAAAAAGATTTCATTTTAAAGGAATTTTTATGATCTTTCTCGTGATATAAATTTTATAACCCTCAAATTATTATTTTAAATGCAAACTGAAAAAAAGTAAAAAAAAACAGCTTAAAAATTTAATTTAAAAAAATCTAAGAAGAATTTTTCAAAAATCTCTCTTAGTGCACCCCTACACCATAAGAAGATTCACCATGCAAAATTTCAGCCCTTTAGGTCCAGCGGTTTGGTCTGTGCGTTGTATGTCAGTCAGTCAGTGAATGAATGAATGAATGAATGAATGAGTCAGTTACGGAACTGTTTTATATATATAGATATAGATTTCTTAAAACTTCAGATTATGCCCAGTGTATCATCATGCCTCTAGCTTTTTAGCCCCTCCTTTTCTTAAATTAACACTAGAAAGACGGGAATTTTTTTTCTTACTAAAAAGACTGAACGCCGTCATTTTGACAGTTAAAAATAAAATAAAGAATTTAAAATATTTAATGTTTTTTTAAAAAATGGTTAAATACTTTAAATTTTGAACTATTTCATGCCAGTATATAATAAACTAGCTGAAAACACGCACTTTTCAGCTAGTGCGTGTTTTCAGCGCTACGGAGTACATTCAAATTAAATACAACGGTCAATGTATGCAATTAATGCCAAAAAAATATATAAATATATATATATATATATATTTATAATAAATACGACGATCAACATATACAGCTGATGTAGAAAAAAAAAATATATATTTATAAAAAAATCGTAAGGGATATTTTTATAGACAAAATAATGTCCAATTGTCTGCCGCATTAGCAAGAAAAAAAAATATTTTTTTATCTATTTAGTTGTTATGCACGTGACGATAAATTTACTTAAAGTACCAAAAAAAGAAATCACGTGATCAGCATTTAATAAATTAAATTGTAAAAATTATTCTTTAAAAATTCACCAAAAATCAGAAAATAGAGATAAAGATTCGAAAAAGATTTCATTTTAAAGGAATTTTTATGATCTGTCTCGTGATATAAATTTTATAACCCTCAAATTATTATTTTAAATGCAAACTTAAAAAAAGTTACTAAAACAGCTTAAAAATTTAATTTAAAAAAATCTAAGAAGAATTTTTCAAAAATCTCTCTTAGTGCACCCCTACATCATAAGAAGAATCACCATGCAAAATTTCAGCCCTTTAGGTCCAGCGGTTTGGTCTGTGTGTTGTATGTCAGTCAGTGAGTCAGTTACGGAACTGTTTTATATATATAGATTAGATAAAATAAAATAAAATTTATCTTCACTCAAACCCACTTCTACTAACTAGTTTCACTCGACTACTTGAAGGAATTTATGGCCTAATGGGATAGTGGCGGTGTAGAGGAGAAGACGGGTTATTGCTTGGAAGGGAGGTCTCCTTCCAATAAAACATCAGGCGCTTGCACAGGGATTCTTTCTCTTTTCTGTCTCTTAACACCACCGATCCCTGGTTCAGACTCAAATTTAAGGAGTTTCACAACAGACCTACGAAGAGAAACTAGCTTCTGCCAACGTTTTGAAAAGTCTCTGAAATGAGACAGTGTTTCGATCATTAAAAAAGTCCACATTTCTGCTTGCTAGAGCTTTGTCAGGACTTTAGTACAAAACTTTGTAATTCAGTCCATTTAGAACACAATTAAGCATATCGCTCACTCTTTTCAACAACGTCATATCTCAAAAATGGCGATTTTTAGTTATGCTTGTTTTCAGAATCCCCCAAAAGAGTAGTATATCCCTGTATGATCGTCATATCTCACCGCTCAATATTTAGCAGCTAGAGAGCAGAATTAAAATTTATTACCACTACATTTCAATGTGCTTTTCAACTTTCAAATCACTCTCCTGCAAAATCTTGTTTTATGAGATATGACATTGTTGAAAGGAGTGTTCGATATGTGACAAGAACCCAGCAATTTTTTCGCGTCGAAATGCGTCAAATATCGGGGTGTGACAGCATATGAATCTTAGGTGTGTTTCATAGATTTAAAAAGTATCAAATTTATCTACTTTTTTGTTGCTTTAAGGGGACAGTGGACCTTCAAACCTAACTTTTTTTTGTTTTGAATCGATTCGCTTGAAATTTGAATATGTGATTAGTACCATAGATATGCAAAAGTGGTTAAAATTTAAAGATGAAATATTAATAATAATTTATGAATTATGGATTATATCAAAAATTGGCCTAATAAAAAATGTTCCATGCGCATTTCTTTTGCATATAATGTGGTAATCTTTATTTACAGCATATCTTATAGAACTAACAATGAAAGTTTTATTGCTTATTTTAAGCATTCATTAAAAATATAAACAGAAAAAATTATAATAGTGACAACACCCTTTTTATTACGCAAAATACCTATAAATAATCTTTTCGAGTGCAAAATTTAGAAATTCTGAGCTACGAAGCATAATTTTTTTCAATAAGGTTTATTTGATATACAGTTAAGTATGTAAAACTTAAATTTTAAAGCAATACGATAATTAGAAATGCGCCTGGAGCAGTTTGAATATTCGTACGACATGAAAATTTTTATTTTGAGAGGAATACATTTAAATTTATTGCTATTAGTAACCACATAATATATAAATTAAATACAAATGCCTATAACTAGGAAAGTAATCACAGAAATTAAAAATTCTTTTTAAGACACTTTCCTACTCGTCCGCAGTTTCATAATTCAATAAAATAAAAAATAAAAATAAAATTTTTGAACAAATTTCACAATTTTGAAAGTCCACTGTCCCTTTAACTCAGGTGTTATATCATATTTTTCGCAGCAACAATACTTCAAAACTTTAGCTCGTAAATATAGCAATTCGTTTAATCTAGTGAGTAAGCCATCACTGCGAAAATTTCCGGACCTACATCTAGCTGCATATCATGCGTGAATAATAATAATAAAAATATTATTTCGCCTTCAGCTGTCAATTTTCTAGCGAACAGGAATTATCTTAGTCATCATTTTCTTGTTCAATTTGTGTTATTATTTTCTTTTGTTTCCTTGTAATCAGATAAGAGGATTCCTAGAAACAAAATGAAGTATTTCCACGTTTTATAAGAATGATATTTTTGACGCATTTTTAAACTTTTCATTTTGGTTATTTTATTCAAGTTAAAAAGATAATTAAATTTTCTGTGAAGATTATCTTTTTCCTTTTATTTTTCTCTTTGACTGGAGAACAAAAGTTAAAATCGTTAAATTCGGATTACAGTGTTAATTCACAGGAAGTAAATATGATTGAAAACCCTCGGATATTCCATAAAAGGAAAAGAAAAAATAAACTTTTTTTTTCTTGATGGATAACAGATTTAAAATATCAGCATTTTCAGGAATTCTTGTCATGTCATATCACTCATGTCATTTTTTTAAAACTGATATCTGAATCAATTTTGCCACTAAATGATCCCCAAACTATAGTCTATTTCAGAGGTGGGGAACGCGCGGCCTTGAGGTCGCATGCGGCCTCCGTGATATACGGCAGACTGAACACCCATGCCTTTGTCGGGATTCGAACCCTAGCCCACCTCGTGTAAGCTCATGATGCTAACCACTGTACGACGGCATGTTTGTTTAAAGATAGACATGCCCGAAATTTAAGGTAACTCAGTGTGATTTAGCTGGAAGTAGGAAATTCGGAATATTGCGAAGTTAATTTTTTTTTTATTTATTCCAAAAGATAAACTGGAAATGTTTTTTTTTCACCTTTAACTTTGTTTTTTTATCCGTTTATTTGTGGTTTCTGTAATGCGCTGAGAATATTTTGTAAAATAAATACAGGATGTCCGGGCTAAAGGTATTCAAAAGTCATGACTTATTTTTACGGAACTACCCATTAGAATTTAAAAAAAAATATTTAAATAGAAAGAACATCTCACCAAGTTTTAATATCAATCATAGATTTCTATCATAGTATCATAGATTTCTATGTGTGCACCTTTTGTAGCACGACTAACGTCTAAATGGTAATCCAGTTCCCTCCAAGTGTTTCGTAGCTTATCAGGCGTTATTATACTTTTTTTACTTGGGGAATCATTAAATCCGTTGTGTATAAACAAAAAAATTGAAACTGTGGATGATTTGAAGAAGCGTATCATTCAAGCAATTCGTATAATAACGCCTGATATGCTACGAAACACTTGGAGAGAACTGGATTACCATTTAGACGTTTGTTGTGCTACAAAAGGTGCACACAACGAAATCTATGCTACGATGATCGAAGTCCATGACTGATATTAAAACTTGGTGAGAAGTTCTTTCTATTTAAACATTTTTTTAAAAATTCTAATGGGTCTTTCCGTAAAAATAAGTCATGACTTTTGGATACCTTTAGCCCGGACAAAGTTAAAAGCTTTGGAAAAAAGTTAAAAAGTTAAAAGCTTTAAAAGTTTAAAGATTTAAAAAGTTAAAAGCTTTGGAATAATTGGAAGTTATTGGAACAGTTAAACGACAAGGTAAATAAAGAATTAAAAGATTACTGCTTGTAATAAATGGTACATTTACCAATGAATGATCCAGAATACTACATTGGTATACCTCTACATTTTTCCTCAAAGTATAATGCAGATGAAATTTCCGATTTAATATTATTTTCAGTAGAAATTCAGTTTCGGATTCCACGGAATTTGAATGAAACTATTCTCCAAGGAAGGTTAATACCTAAGAGTGAAACCGGTTGTACATTTTCTTCTTTTGTAAACTGGATAAATAGCATTACGAGGTCTGGAAAATTATGAATCTGAACAGGACTAACATGTCTTTGAATTTTTACGTATCCATATAGAGTGAATATGAGACATGAGTCAAAATCAAATACTGAACCTGAAATGTCACACACGGAGGAAAACTAAATCCAGAAAATTGATGAAATAAAGTTTATTAAGTCTTGTGTGTACTAACCCTATTGGATTCGCTCACCCCCAATGTTAACCTATGGAGAAAATGTGTCTGCAATTAACAGCTCCATAAATGCTGATAATCCAATAAAAATGTTATTTTGAGGTAATCTGAACTTTTCTGAACCTTTCAACAGGATTCATTTGACAAATTTCGTCCATCAAACGAATTTATCAGCGTTTAAAACACACTATACCAGATTTTTTTCCAGAATAATTTAAATTTTAGAATATTTGCCTTTAAAATAACGAAGAATGCCCCAAGGTGTAAAATTTCTTTCTCTATTACGGTGTACAATTTTTTTTTAAAAAATTTTCAATCCCAGTCGGCAATCCTTGGACACATTTTCTCCATAGGTTATCATTGAGGTGAGTGAATCCAATTGGATTAGTACACAGCAGCCTTAATATCATTACTTTGCCTACAGGGTTGACTTTTCATCAAACGAAAGACTGTCTCTAAAAAATCTGTAAAAGACTGTCTCTAAAATGATCTTTAAGATAATTACACATCCCTTCACAATTATAAAAAAAAACTGAAAAAGCAGAGATCTCCAAAACCACAGAATCTACCACAGTGTAAGCAGCCCAGTAAATTACCCAACGTAAGAGCCAAAATTACAGTTAAGCAATACTCTCAAAATCGGTAAATCAAAGAGCATAATTGCTAGCAATAGCCACAGTTTTTCAAAAACAGCTTACAAAAACAACTTACAAAAACAAGTTTAAAAAAAAGAAAACTTAAAATAGCTACAAATAGAGTACTATTAACGAAATTAGAGTTTAGACTGCTGTTGATAAAGATATGTTACCTGTAAACTTTATTTTGTTGTTTTTCCGAGTTTGGTTTTTTTCAAGAAAATGGTTTTTCAAGAAAATGAATATATATCTTTATATATAAAAGGCAAAGTCTATGTGTGTGTGACCAAGTTTTTGTCTGCTCGCTGCACGGCGCAAAGACGGCAGGTCGGACAGTCTTGAGATTCGACACGAAGATGCCCCCCGAGGTCTCATTATGCACCTCGAAGCCCTTTTTTCGATTTTTTAATTATATTTTCCGTAATTAAATATTTAGTCGCGATTTGGAGCTCCCGGACGAGTAAAAGCTCCGTAAATCCTAACGTATCCGTCCAATTTTTTTTTTTCGGACGAGCCTATACGGGAAAGATGACACTATACGGAAATTCCAATTAAAATTGTCTGTCTTAATTTATCGATTAATTGTGATTTTTTTTCGATCGCCTGTACGCACCCGTTTTTCGGAAAAAAACGCGATTTTGTCCGCGACCCTTTTTTCCAAATTGTCGAATCGATACGTAAATGTCATTACATTTTTACGAAATTTTTATCTCAGAGACCCTAGACATCACAGTTTCGAAAGCCAGAATCAAAATTAATTTACAAATTTTAGTTATTTTTTAATAATTTATTTTATGATTCGGAAACTCTTGCGAGAAAACTCATTTTGGAGATTTCGTTCTTCATTTCCGGACGAAGGTAAAGAGGGGGAAAATGGGCGTGTCTTTTTCGACGTCAAGCACTTGATGTGTTGGGGCGTTTGTTTTCTATGAGGGATTGGGTGGTTAAAGGAAATCGATTACTATTGCAGTGATAATCGATTAAAAAATCGCATTTAGTAATGCCGTAATTTTTTTGGCCAACACTTAGTTAATATCATATAATTTGTGGTGTGTTTGTGGAAAAAATCTATGAAGATTTCAAAGAATTTCAGCATGTGGAGGATGTGACATATTCGCTTTCAAGGAAATCGATTACTATTGCAGTGATATTCGATTAAAAAATCCAATTTCCTAATGCCTTATTTTTTTTGGCAACAGTTACTTATTCTCATATAACTTGCGCTTTGTTGTTTGAAAAAATGTTTGAAGAATTTAAACAATGACTTCATATGTTTAGTAGTTTTGATTTTTTTAATAATTTTATTTTATTGAACAGGAATTTGTACGTTTTAAGTAATCCTATGTCAAAAATTTTGCCAAAATGTGCCAGAAAGGATTAAATTTATATGGGTAAAATAATGTATCGTGGTGAGGAAAAGGATGAAAGCGACGCCCATTAACAAAGGATTCAGGCTACTAAAATTTGGTAATTACATTACCCGAGCAACGCCGGGACGGGTACAACTAGTATATATATATATATATATATATATAAATAAATAAATAAATAAATAAATAAATATATATATATATATAAGCTCAGTAAATTCCCCAATGTAAGAGCCAAAATTACAGTTAAGCAATACTCTGAAAATCGGTAAATCAAATAGATAAATCAAATCGGTTATCGGAATGTCAAAATCGGTAATATATATATACATATATATATATATGTATATATATATATATATATATATATATATGTATGTATATATATATATATATATATATATATATATATATATATATATATATATATATATATATATATATATATATATATATATATATATATATATATATATTTGATGAACACTTTTGATGAACATATGAAAAAAATTACATTTCAACCTCTCATGTCTCCATCAGTAATTGAAACATAAAGCAGATCGACCTATTCGTCCTCTCTGATTTAAATCATAATTAATTCAGATACTTTCGATATTAATTTAAAATCTAATTAAAATACCATTCATATATTCTTTTCTTATGAATAATCGTACATATTTTAGTGCTATTTTACTTTTGTATTTAGAAAAATTCTCAAAATTCGGCTAGACAAACTGTCAAATTTCATCAGATTAAAAAAAAGGAAATTGTCAGTCATTTTTTAAGAACTTCATGTCTAGACTTAATTTTCGATTTGCTGTATTTCGGGACACCAAAACGTCCTAGATATTTGTAACGGCCTGCACGAATTGTGAATGTTTGTTTGATCTCAATCCTACCTATAGTTTTCCGTTTGTAATTTGGGAGGTTTCATGCGGAGCTTTCGATTTCCGTATTTTTAATTTTTTCTTTAAAGCCTTTGATTGCACACCTGTTTTCCCGGATCGCGAGCATCTATTTGTTGTTCCATGGAAAGGAGTGTGCACATGCATTGGTGTTCAATTGATAACACGACTAAAACAGGTGAGGATAGTATTTTTCATTTCTTTTCTGCCTGGAAAATTTTCTATATCCTCTAAAAATACACGTGGGGAAAGCCATGTGATCTGTCAAACCCCTCTGCTTTTGAATTTTGATTGGGTTTTAAACGTAGCTTTGACGAGCAATTGTATGTGAAAACCAGCGCGAGTCCGACGGCGGCAGACATTTTGGAATAAATTAATCCAAAAGAAACTATGACGCAGTTTTGAAAAACTCTACATCTCCGAAATTATAAATTTTCAGAAATCGACAAAAACGTTTAGGTTCAATGTAATACATTTGAAGAATTTTTTTTTTTTTTTACTAAATTTTAGTTTAGTTTTTTAATTAAACGCTTTTGTATCTCTAAGAATTCTTCTAACACTACCTGTAACTGTAGCGGTGGCTGAGCGCGGTTTTTCTAAACTGAAAATTTTAAACAATTATCTACAAACGGCAACCCAAGAATGATTGAATGATCTTGCAATCATTTCTATAGAAAAGACTATGTGAAAAACAATAAATTCTAGAAATGCAATCAAGCAATTTGCTGCGATAATGGCTTGAAGAATGATTTAGAAATTATTTTTATGACATAACAAATTATATTCAAATTTATTTACTTTTTTTGCTCTTTTTAAGATTTGCAATTTAAAAAAAATATATAAGTAGATATGTAATTTTATGTAAATGATAAGTAATTGTATGTAAATAATTTGTAAATTTTTATGCAAGTAGATTTTCGAATCATGTTTCAATATCCCTATTCGATTCAGCTTGAAATATTACATAAGAATCGATCAACAAAAAAACAAAAAAAAATTCGATTTTGGCGTTTGTTGTATTTGCAAAACCGCGCCTCAATTCTTAACATTGTGAAGTCTGTTTTCATTATGTAGGGACCTGGGAACTATAATTAAAATGGTGAAACATGAACATTTGTTCGAACTTCATCCAGGTCATTCATTAAATGTGAGTCAAGTATTTCCGTTGTATATCAGGAACTGCATTATTTCAGTCGATCAATTATTTTTTGATAAAACTAATCAAAAGTTTTTCTAGTCTAGATAGGCCGAATATTTACACTCTTTCCGCGTTTTCTTTTTGAAGCGAATGACACAGGATGTTGGCTTGTGCGTCGTGATTTATTTTTTGATTCAACGGGGGTGAATTTTTATACCATGATTATCTATAGATATAAAACAGTTCCGTAACTGACTCATTCATTCACTGACTGACTGACTGACTGACATACAACGCACAGACCAAACCGCTGGACCTAAAGGGCTGAAATTTTGCATGGCGATTCTTCTAATAGTGTAGGGGTGCACTAAGAAAGATTTTTCAAAAATTCTTCTTAGATTTTTTAAAATTAAATTTTTAAGCTGTTTTTTAAACTTTTTTTACGTTTGCATTTAAAATAATACATCGAGGGTTATAAAATTTATATCACGAAAAAGATCATAAAAATTCCTTCAAAATGAAATTTTACCTCCATTTACCATACAAATTTTACCATACCTCCATTTACCATATAAATTTTACCATACAACCTACTTACAAAATGAATTTTTACCTCCATTTCCTGATTTTTGGTGAATTTTTAAAGATTAATTTTTAGAATTTAATTTATTAAATGCTGATCACGTGACTTCTTTTTCTGGTACTTTCAATAAATTTATCGTCACGTGCGTAACAACTAAATAGACAAAAAAAAATTTTTTTCTCTTTCTAATGCAGCAGACGATTGGATATTATCCAAAAAAAATGCATATCCCTTACGATTTTTTTATAAATATATATATATATATATATATATATATATATATATATAGATAGATATTTTACATCAATTGTATACATTGATAATCGCATTTATTATAAATATATATATTTATTTTTTGGCATAAATTGCATACGTTGACCGTTGTATTTAATTTGAATGTACTCCGTAGCGAAGCGCGGGTTTTCAGCTAGTTTGTCATATGTTTGCTTAAAGGTACTGGTGGTGGTGATATATCCCCGTAAAAACAAACTTCCTCCATGATCATTATATATCACGGTAAGCCAAACTACGGTTCTCTATCACTTTCTTTGCGGCTTTTTCACTTTTTTGGGGAGTTCTTGATTCAAAGGTCATTTTTTCAAATGCTTTAATATTAGCGACATATCGAATGATCTCAATTTTCGGTACAACTTTTATCTTTGAATTCTTGTATTTTATATTAAGGTAGATAAAAAATAAACAACGCACGATGTTGACAAATTAACTTTAAAAAAAAAAAATCAGAGGCGCTTGTCGTCAAACATTTGCCTATATTGAAACACAATAAATTCTAGAAATGCAATCAAGCAATTTGCTGCAATAAAGGCTTGAAGAATGATTTAGAAGTTATTTTTATGACATAACAAATTATATTAAAATTTATTTACTTTTTCTGCATTTTTTTTTTTTAAGATCTGTCATTTTTAAAATTTTTATGTTTTTTAAATAAATAAAACTTAAAAAAACATACATATCCTTCCCAAAATGCGCGTTGTTCTATTAAGTAGGCTATTTCTGATAGAGATGTATTCATAACTTGGAGTCGGTCTAAAAACTTGAAAAGGCTCCGTTTTTAAAACTTGCCTCAGGCGTCACGATTGATCGGCCTGTCTCTGCTGATATAACGCAGATGTACATAGGAACAGTAAAACAGTTGAGTTAATTAAGATATTTATTGACTTTTTGAAGTGTGGTTATCAATCATTTCAATGCTCTTCGGTTCATTACCGTTTATCACAACTGTCAAGAACCACTAAGACTGTGCCCGCACTTTTATCATTTTAATCGTGCTGTTGTTGTTGTAGTTGCTAATGTCTCCTGGTTGGAGGTTCCACTCACCAGGTCCTAATAGGCTATTGGGCTGAAAGGGGCGGCTCCTATTTTAATTAGCACCACCAGGTCAGAGTCCGACTTGGATTAATGACCGGTCCCGTAATTTTGAAGTAACGAGACCGGATCACTTGACCCCGCACCTCCAGAGGTAACTTTGAGAACTTGGAGGACATTGCATCCACTGCTCATTTTACGTGCCCCGGCCTAGGGATGCGGCATCGATGTCGATGTCTTCAAAACATCGATGTTTTGATAAAAACATCGATGTTCTAAACATCGATTTATTGAAGTCGATTTTTTTTAAGCATCGATGTTTTGTGCTCGATTTTTTACGTTGTCTTGATGGGTTTTTTTTAATGGAAAAGCACCATAATAAAAAAAAACCCAACCACGAACCATAATTTTCACACTCAGTAAATGTAAGTCGGAATTATGAAAAGGACAAATACAAAAGGGGGAACGATACCCTATCAACGAGACAAATGACAATTAACAACTAATGAACCAATCAGAGCGCTTGGAATTAGTGATGCGACATCGATAACAAAACATCGATGTTTTGAAAACACGGATATTCAATATTAAAACATCGATGCTAATAAAACATCGCCCAAAAACCATCGATGTTTTTAAACATCGATGTTTTATAACATCCATTTTTTAAAACTGGTTTAGTAATCTCTAACATTAATGTTACTTCCGTTAGTCGTGGGGGGAGGGGGTGATTTAATTTTACTCTCTGATTGGGCAGGCACAAATGACAAAAACTTGGTTGCTTTGGGCTACATTGATGACTCAAAATTCTTGTTGTAAATACCGCCATGTTTTACCTTCAAATGTCCAGATAAATTCGTGGTATTGCCAGAAATTTTGAGGGACTTAAGGCAAATATTGCATTTCGCCGATTTGTCAGTGGTTTTGTAAAAATATTTCCAAACGGTACTTTTAGGAGGCATCTTACTAATAATATTAACGTCAACTTATATAAAACCAGAACAAAACAAAAACTTAAATGGATGCACTCGTGTAAACACTATTTGTAAAATAAAACCCCATGGCAGGTTCTGGAGTATCAGGAACATTCCAAGTGCTCTGATTGGTTCATTGGTTGTTAATTGCCATTTGTCTATTTGCTAAGGAATCATTCCCCTTTTTGTATTTGTCCTTTTCAGAATTCAAACTTACATTTACTGAGTGTGAAAACTATGCTACGTGGTAAATTTTTTTTATTACGGTACTTTTTCATTAAAAAATAAACATCGAGACAACGTAAAACATCGAGCACAAAACATCGATGTTAAAAAAACATCGGCTTCAATAAATCGATGTTTAAAACATCGATGTTTTTATCAAAACATCGATGTTTTGAAAACATCGACATCGATGTCGCATCCCTACTTGGAATGTTCTCGACACTCCAGAACCTTCAATGGAGTTTTAATTTATGAATAGTATAAACATGAGCGGCCGTTTAAGTTTTTGTGTTGTTCTGGTTTTATATAAGTTAGCGTTAATTTATATTAACATGCCTCCCTAAATCCGTTACTAAACCAGTGTTGACGCCAAAGGCGCAGTTGGCGATTGCCAACATAGCCATTGGCGTCAACATTGTTTACGCCAATGTTGTTTAAGTTAATAACAATTTTATTTACTTAAACTTTTTTTTATATCCCCAACACGCCAATGGCTATGTTGGCAATCGCCAAATGCACCTTTGGCGTCAACAACCAGTTTTAAAGAATGGATGTTTAAAAACATCGATGTTTTTTGGGCGATGTTTTATTAGCATCGATGCTTTAATATTGAATATCGATGTTTCAAAACATCGATGTTTTGTTGTCGATGTCGGATCCCTACCCCGGCCACCATTAGTGAACACAGCGGTGGATTTTCAGCGACGAGAATCGAACCAGGGACGTTCAGATCTCTGGCCCGCCGCTCTTGCAAACTGGGCCACCACGCCCGTTTTAGTCGTGTCACTGTCATATATCAAATCCTGACAGTGATACGATTAAAACTATAAAAGTGCGTGCACAGTCTTACAGTGGTTCATATATCAAATCACTGTCATATCTCAAATCCAGGATGATAGAGCTGAGCAGACGGCAATCTCTAGATTTACCAGTGGCTAATTGAGGCGCAAAAAATTTGATCGACAAAACAAAACTTTTCCCTAGGGTTTGACGGTTTTTCAAACCCGGTTTTAAAATAAATTTGTCACATTTAAAAACCGGTTTTTAAATTAAGAAAACCGGTTTAAAAGAATTCAAATTATTATGTACAAATTAATTTTTAACTTATTTGATTTCTTGAAGACCCCGAAGAAAAACTTACAAATCCAAAGACACTGAAAGCTGAATTTTCATTATTTGAGGCAACGAATAAAAGAACCAAAAACTTAGATTTGTTATTTGATGCCCTGAAAACTATAAAACGAAGCTCAGTAGCTAGTGAACCAGTATTTTCAATTTCAGGTAATATCGTGTCCAAAATAAGAACAAGACTTAGCCACCGTTCAGTGGATATTTTATGTTTTTAAAATCCTATTTTCTTAGGAGAAATTAAAATTAGTGAAATAAATATAAATATTATTCGAAATTTGAAATTTTTGTTTGAGTTTTCGTTATTTTGTGTAAGTAATGTGTAATCCTTTAATTTTTTTTTATTTTTTGGCTTTGATTTCGTTTTTTGTTATTTTATATAAATTAAATAAAATATTTTTCCCTATTCTATTTTTTTTTTTTGGATAAAAATTCAAAAACCGGCTCAATCCGGTTTTTTGGAAATCTGGAATTCGAAAACCGGTTTTTCAAAAATTAGGTTTTTGTATAAACCCTACTTTTCCCCGCTTGAAAAACATGTAATAATGAGTAGGTCACATCTTAACTTGCTTAAGGAGACAAGGGACTTTCAACAATTTTTTTCAAAACAAATTTCAAACAAATTTTACTCTGTATGCAAAATCAGAATAATTAATATTGGTTTACTTCATTGAAGGCACTTAAAATTCACATATAAGAATTTTGTGAAAGAAAACGACCTGTTTTTAGAAAAAAATCTTCAAAAGAGATAGAAATTTTCAATTGCTCCATGCTCCTTAATTTTCTTCCGATTTCTTCCAAATTTCTGGCGATTGTTAATTACTATGTTTGTCACAAAAGTGTGCATTATTCTTTCGAAACCACAAATATTTTTCATATTTATAGACCATGAAATAAAGTAGAAACATGCAAAAACATAAGAAAATATCAGACAGATTAAAATTTTTTTTTTTTACTTTTGATTTACTCACACAAAAAGAATTCAATGCACAATTATGTTTATATATATATGGTAAACATATATTAAAAAACATATATAAAACATATATTAAAAACATATATTGAAAAATGCTAGCATTTTAAAATTTTTTTTGAAAAACAGGCATTATTTTGCCAAAAAATCCTTTTTTTTAATTCTATGAGTTTTCATTTTAGTAAAAAGCAATATTAATTATTATAATTCTGTACATAGAGTTAAAAATTTTTAATTTAAAAAAACATGGTTGAGGGTCCATTGTCGACCTTAAATTTATCTAGTGAGGATTTTATTACTAATCCTAGTCTGTTAATGGACCTACTGAGGATTTATGGGCTCATGGACTTGGTCTAGCAGCGGTAGACCAGGAGAGATTAGAAACAACAACAACAACAACAACAACAAATCCTAGTATACTAGATCTAAGTCTTCGGAAGTCTTGTTTTTGCCGTATACCCAACCCCTAGCATTTTATTTTCCACCATAGCACAACTCTCTATGGATATGTATTGTGTTTCGTTGGGATGCCATGGAAAGTAGCTACATTTCCGTACGTATCAGCTTTACGTATCATTTCCCGGATGCTTCGGCGAAAAATCCGACTCCAAGTGGATCATGGTCGTGGCATATCAGTTTAGGAAATTTTGATTCACCGATACTTTAAAGAAACACTCTGTCCACACGTCGGCCAATGAACGTAAAGCACCTTTAATGGACATTTTTATGCGTGTACACCTACTTGTATGCAAAATCTTTACGACCGACTGTCAGGAATGCGTCTCGAGCTACGCATCTTTTAATCCGCAGATTGGGAATTGTTGACTTATAAACCGTGTAAGGTATACACAAGATTCGATTCACAAGAATCGAACTTTTGAGTGAATTAAAGAAGCTGCTTTAGATATGCTAATTTCGGCATACGCGCTTAGTATAAATACCACGCAGCGTCATTAATGAAAAGGGGAGGTTGTTAAGGTTGAAAAGGTGTTATCCTGCGCTAGTGCTTAGCGGGCCAGAAGTTTACATGGCAGTACTGCTGGTTTGACTTACTGTTCGTGAGTATAAAAATATATTGTTCTTGAAAGCTGTGTTTATACATTCCGTACAAGTAGTACGTATGCTTATTGCTGTAAAAGCCAATTATATGTGCAACGAATTCAATAAACATTGTTTCATGTATAAACTGTGTGTGGTTCAAATTCAAATAGAGTGCCACTTCAAATTATATACACCCAAGTCTGGGTAGAAGTGAGCATAGAAACTCTATAACCGGTAATCCGAGAAACTGTCCTTCTAAATTTTCCTTTTCACATATTTAATGTGTGATTATGGGTATTATTAAGCGGTTTGTCTGAAACCCGAGACACTAACTCATTATAAAATGTTTCCTTTGTTAAAGGTCCTGGGACATATAAAAAAAACCTTTTAAAGGTTTTTTATATGTCCTGATATGTTTTTCTTACAGCGAAAGCATATTTTTGTGTTTAAACTTCTATCCGTTTCAGAAGTAAATTTCAGTCCAATATTTAAAGTTTGAAAATCGTTTCCCCGCCGACAATTTAGCCCCAAAATTTGGTGTTCAAAAACATCTGAGAGAGTACATTTTTGACGCTTTTAACTACCAAGCTAGAGGATGAAATATTTCGTCGCAAACTTTTTTCAGTTTGAAAATGCGCAGTGGAAAAACACGTCTCAGACGCTTAGAAGGTTTAAGTTTAATATAAGTTAAAGTTTAAGGTTAAAGTTAAAGTTAAAGTTAAAGGTTAACTCTTTACTTTGTTAAGGTTTAATTAAGTTTAAGTTTAAGGTTAGTTTTTTAATTTAATATAAAGCATGTTGACCGTAATTTTTTTTTTAAATGAAAACTTTATTTCCCCTTTAAGTCCAGTATTATCATTTTTTTAAAGAAGCTACATTATTTTAGTTTATCAAAGAAATTGGCTTTGTTTCATCGAATATTTTTATATACTCAAACTCTGACAAGAAATACTCTGTTTATAAACGGACATTTATAAACAGTATGTATCTGTGTAATCGTTATCTAATCTATAGGAGCGGCGTCGTTTCTTTTTCTAGCCATAGATATGACTTTTCTTTTCGATATGCTGGTGGTGCAACGAACTCATAGCGAGAACTGAAGCCTTAAAGTTAGACCCTCCCTTGCTTATGCTGCAAAAACCTTTCTGGTTTAGCTAAAGAAAGCGCTAATTTCCTACCATTCATGACCAAGTGCTTGTCTATCTGCTAAGGTTTCCCCTCTTTAATAAATTAAACCGAAGATGAATATTTTCTCCAAATCGTAATCAAATAGAAAAATGAAGCAATTTTTTCATTACCGGAAATACATATCAAACTGTATATTTTCCCATTGGATTATTCTCTAGCTGATTATATTGACTTTCTGTTCTAGATTCGCTTTAGTTTATCGTGTTGCAAGGTAGCTATAATTTTCATTATTGAAAGACAAGACGCGAAGTAGAAGTTTTGTTTTCAGATATAGAAAATTTATGTCACAATTTCATATAAATGGAAGGGTTTTCAAGTGCAGTCCTTTTTTGACAAATTGATTTTGTAAATTTTGTCTGCCTATTGTGGTTAAAAAGTCTGAGCATAAAGTATCAAAATTTGTTGTCAAAACGTTATTTTAAGAATATTTGTAGGAAATTCCGTAAAGATATTAAAATTTTGTTACCGATCGTAATTGATTTTTTGGATCTACTTAAATAATAATAGAAAGAAATCAAAAAGTTTCTGCTGTACGTTACAGATTTTGTAAATTTGTCTGTTAAGTATGAAGCCAAAATACTTGAAATTTTATTGTGTAAACTTAAAAGTTTTGCGATTATACCTAGAAAATGATAATGGATAAATTATGGAAATCTTTTTATACAAAATTTAAATTGTCTGAGTACATTCATAAAATTTCAATCTGACGTTCACATTTTGCTAACTTTGAAAGATTTTGAGAATATATCTAGAAAACTTATGATCTGAATGTACTGTTATTTTACGGAACAATGTGGATTTTGAAAATTTCTCTGGAAACTATCGCAAATGAGAAATTGAAATTTCATTGAAAAAATTGCAGATTTTCTGAATTTGTCAGGATATTATCCAAAAATACGTTTTGAAAATTTATTGCAAAATGTTACAGATTTTCTGAATTTGTCGGAATATTATCCTAAAATACGTTTCGAAAATTTATTACAAAATGTTACAGATTTTCTGAATTCGTCGGGATATTATTCTAAAATACGTTTCGAAAATTTATTACAAAATGTTACAGGTTTTCTGAATTTGTCGGAATATTATCCTAAAATACGTTTCGAAAATTTATTACAAAATGTTACAGATTTTCTGAATTCGTCGGGATATTATTCTAAAATACGTTTCGAAAATTTATTGCAAAATGTTACAGATTTTCTGAATTTGTCGGGATATTATCCTAAAACACGTTTCAAAAATTTATTGCAAAATGTTACAGATTTTCTGAATTTGTCGGGATATCATCCTAAAATACGTTTCGAAAATTCATTGCAAAATGTTACAGATTTTCTGAATTTGTCCGGATATTATCCTAAAATGCGTTTCGAAAATTTATTGCAAAATGTTACAGATTTTCTGAATTTGTCGGGATATTATCCTAAAATACGTTTCGAAAATTTATTGCAAAAAGTTACAGATTTTCTAAATTTGTCGGGATATTATCCTAAAATAAGTTTCGAAAATTTATTGCAAAATGTTACAGATTTTCTGAATTTGTCGGGATATTATCCTAAAACATGTTTCGAAAATTTATTGCAAAATGTTACAGATTTTCTGAATTTGTCAGGATATTATCCTAAAATACGTTTCGAAAATTTATTGCAAAATGTTACAGATTTTCTGAATTTGTCAAGATATTATCCTAAAATACGTTTCGAAAATTTATTGCAAAATGTTACAGATTTTCTGAATACGTCTGGAGACTATCCGAAAGCGGCACTGAAATTTTATTGCTAAAGTTATAGATTTTGTGAATACATTAAAAAATTATCAAATAGAGAGGTTTTTTTCGTTTTCAAAACGTTATGGTGTTTGTAAATTTGTCTGAAAAATATCGAGTTAATGATATCGAAACATCATGCTGTAAAATGTTTCAGATTTTGCGAATTTCTCCAGAAACAGAAGCAACGACAATTCCTTCATAAAAGGTTAAAGGTTCTTGTAAATTTGTCAGCGCGGAATTATTAGAATTTAAACGTTTTTAAAAATTTTTAGAAACTGACTAGAAACTATGTGGATTAAGTCCCTGGAAATTATAGCAGATTTATTGCATTTAATCTGAATACAGTCGAAACCCGTTATAGCGAACCTGGTATATATCGAACTCCCGGATATAACGAACGAAAATTTTGGTCCCGCCGTTTTCCTATTGTATTTAATGCTAATTTATCCTTTTATAGCAAACCTCCGAAATCTTAAAAATCGGCTATAAAGAACATTTTTTTCAACTGATTTTTTTTAATTTTCAAACTTTTTAAGAATGTTGAAGATACAACGTATGTTGAAGAATAAGATGATGAAGATTTACTTATCATGATGTGGATAGAAAAGCACAAAATTTCATCATTCTCAGATTGTGGCGTGCAATTGTTCGAAACTTGTGATGATGAAGTCATTACATGTGAAAATCCGACTAATGAAGATATTGTGGGAGAAATTAAAATGAATCATTCTGAAATCGGAGATTCTGCATCTGATGCTCATGAAGAGGAGCACACAAATGACGAAATTTCCACCATCTCAGATGCTACAGCAGCGATGAGTGTAATTAATACGTTTTTGTCTACACAAACAGTCGAAAAAAGAGTGTTGGAGTCATTTGATGTATTGGACAAAAAAATTCATAAAATGTTTTTGAAATCGGCATCACGTCGACAGAAGATTACCGATTATTTCTGTATCAAAACATTGAGCAACTCTTAAAGGTAAAATGAATTCAGTTCCATTTGTCTTCATTTTTAGTTAATTTAATTAGTATTGTGTCAGTTTAATGTAATCGATTTTAGTCAATTTAATTCATTAATGATCATTTTTAATACATTTTATCATTCTTTCAATACATCATTATTTAATATACATAGCAACTAATGAGTTATACATTTTGTGAACTCTAACATTTTTCTTAACGGTACGGATATAGCGAACAAAACCTTTGGTCCCTTGAAGTTCGTTATAACGGGATTCGAATGTACCAATCATTGTGATGAAGATAGTATAAAAATTAAGAAAACGGTTACGAATCTTGTAAATATTTTTAAACGAGTTTTCTGAAAGGAGGTTTGTGAACCGTTCACCAAATCTACCCGATAAGGCTCCGATTCCGGTTATAATTTTGTATTTGTATAACTTGCAAAAAGAGTAATTTTTGCAATTGAATCTCGGCCGGTACTATATAGTTGGTGCCTGGATGGACTGAATTGTCAGCTTCCGCCTTCTATATCTCATTGATTTGAGGATGTATGGACTTTCGATCAATCTTCGTCCACGTCTACGTCACCCAGTATCAGTGTATTAGCGAAGAGGTATTACCTCACACGTTTCCATTGAGATATGGGCCAAGAGCGGAGCCGGAAGCTGTTTTGGCCGCATGTCGCAAGACACTGCACGGCGTCTGCGGCGGATTTCCGTATGTGTACGAATTTTAGCAGTGATTAAACTTTAGTATTACTCTCTACTACGGTTCTTATCGGGAGCGTTTAGTCAACGGTTGGTGCTCCCATCGTATTTTCGAATCATGGACAAATTTTGCAATCCTTAGGA
Source organism: Dolomedes plantarius (assembly GCA_907164885.2). Classification (NCBI taxonomy): domain Eukaryota; kingdom Metazoa; phylum Arthropoda; class Arachnida; order Araneae; family Dolomedidae; genus Dolomedes; species Dolomedes plantarius. The sequence continues at coordinate 142,494,987 of OU015500.1, read as the reverse complement.
AATTCGAGAGCAAGTTTTCTTTCTTTCTTTCTTTATTTATTTGGCTTCAGGAAATAATCCTGTTCCTGAAAAAGCGCTATTGATTGCTCTTGACGTATCACACCGCTGTTGATATTGTGACGTCACGCATGTAACGTGCGGTTATCACGATCTGCGAAGAGGCCCTTCCACAGCTGCAGGATTAAAAAAACATTCCCATGCGTTTCAACCACATTTTAAAATTCTGCGGATTAAGCCCCAGTTTCATCCTCACCGACAAAATCTGGGAACCGCCGCCTTCACCCTCATATGATGTCTACCGGGGTCGTCAGTCAGAGTATTCTGACGTTATAGAAGCAATATGTTCTCATAAAAATGTCACCGAATCCAAGAATGCCAGCGAGCACGGAATTCCTCGTTTTCCCCTCTGAAATCCCGCAATTTTCGAGGAACTGACCGCCACCGGTGAAGGCTTCAAAACTGGGTATATATGCGAGACTGGGTATATATGCGAGTTTTTTTTCGAGAGAGAGCCCCTGTAACACCTGGGCCAGAGCGGCTGTGCAGATTTCTGCTCTCCGAAACACAGAGTTTGCCGCTATTAAGGGGACAAAAGACCTTAAATGTAGAATTTTTCAATGATCAGTTTTTAACTTTATATACAGAATGAGAATAATTTATATTCTTTTTGCCTACATTGAAGACTCTTAGAATTAAAAATGTGGATTTTTTTGGCAGAAACATGCCTGTTTTTCAAAAATGTTTTCAAAACTGCTAGAATTTTTCAAAATGCTCCGTATGCATTCCATATCATTTAAAAACCTTAATTTTTAAAATATAAGTGTACAATATATATACAAACATAACTGTGCATCGAATTCTTTTTGTATCAGTTTAAAGCTATAAATAATTTTTTTTTAAATATGCATGTAATTTTTTTATGTTTTTGCATGTTTTCACTATATTAGACGGTCTATAAATTTGAAAAAATATTTCTGGTTTCAAGTAATGATGCACAGTTTTATAAAAAAACACTTTGGTTAACAATCCTGGGGTATTTTAAAGAAATCAGAAGAAAATGAACGCGCATGGAACATATTGAAAATTTCTAGCATTTTTGAAGAATTTTTTGAAAAACAGTTCCAATTCTTCCAAAACAATTCTTATTTTAGAATTCTAAGTATCTTTAATGTAATAAAAAATAATATTAGTTATTCTCATTTTGTATAGAGAGTAAAATATTGAAAATTTTAAAAAAACGAGGTTGAAGGTCACTTGTCCCCTTAAAATCTTTTGCACCAGCCTGGTGACACTGTAAACTGCTCGAACCAACATCTCTTACAAGTTACGTTTTGTGTAAATAAATGCTACGTTTTTCGTTACTTCTGGCCTGCCATTTTAGACCACTCGGATACTACGCCAGTTGAACACGTTTCGTATCAATATGCTACAATGTGTTCGTATCTCTAGATCAGCTTTCTAGAGATTCAAACAGTGAATTCGAATGGTAAATTTTGGCTTCATAATTTTTCTCTTTTTTTATATTATTTATTTATTTGTTAGTTTGGGGGGGGGGGAGGGGGTGCTCTTATTGTCTGCACAAGAATAGAATGCTTAGCCAACTGTATTTTAACTGTTCCCAGGGAGGAACAATTCTGCACCTCGTTTTCAGTACGTACCACACTGTAAAAATGAATGAAATGCTGTTTCAGTGTGTAATGTTTCTGTGCAGCGAATTTGCCTGTTTGGGGTAAATCGCATATTTGTATCTTAAACATGCTTTCGTAGCCTTCTAGTTATACTTCCATTTTTGTAATATATCTAAAACGGTATATATATATATATATATATATATATATATATATATATATATATATATATATATATATATATATATATATATATATATATATATATATATATATATATGAAATTGATTCGTATTTACAAGAAATTAAAATTTCATGGAATTCGTGTATAGGATTTTTTCACAGACTGTGATCCGACTATGACTGGATCTATAAAAGGATCTATATATTTGTGGCACATGTAAGGGAACATACTTCAGATATATTCTTTACCCATTGTTTTTTGTATCTGGAAACACTCATTACAAAACAATTACCATCAGAAGTGAAAATAGTGCTGGAATGGTGTGCTAAAATGATTAACTATATAAAATCAAGACAATTAAAATGTCTCCTATTTAGTTAATTTTACCTGTCTATGGAGTCTAAGCACGAATCGTTGTTACTGCACAGGAAAATTAGGTGGTTGTCCAGAAGGAAAGTTTTATCTCGCGTGCTTGAATTAAAAAACGAAATAAAGATAGTTTTTGAACAAGATAATAATGATTTTGTTGATTTGTTGGATGACAAAATATGGTGTGCTAAGCTAGCTTACTTATCTGATATTTTTGTTTATTTTTTAATAACATAAATACAAGTATCCAAGGACCGAAAGATAATATTTTAAACGCAACCGATAAATTGTTGGGATTAAAAAAAAAAACAACTTTATGTAAGAATAAAGTACAAGAAGGTAGTTTAAGTCAGTTCCAAATGACTGTTATAAAAGGATTCATAAAATAGTTATAGATCATTTGACAATACTAGAGCAGAGAATTGTTCATTACTTTCTAAATTTAAAAATTAAAAATTTGATAGAATTTTAAATCCATTTGTGATAAACGGCACGTCGGTGTATGAATTAACTTTCAAAGAAGAGGAAGAACTAATTTCGGTGTGTAATAACCGAGATTTAATTTCAAAACATCCAGAAGAATCAATTTATTCGTTCTAGATTAATCTTAGATTCGATTATCCGACAATGTCCCAAAAATCTTTAAGGTTGTTATTACAATTTTCCACATTTCTTATTTGTGCGGATTTTGAATTTTCGGCTTTGACCAACATAAAAACGAATAAAAGATCCAGACTTTTAAATCTGGATCACGAAATGAGGGTGGCACTATCATTCTTACGCCCAAATACAAATGAAGTTATCAAAAAAACATAAGCTCAAATTTCGCATTAAATGTAATTTGTAGTTAAATAAATATTTTGTTTACTTTGTAATGCGATTTCATTTTATGTTTCAATAAAAATTATTTCGTATGCTATTTTTACAAAATATATTATAGGTACATCAATCAATTATTGTAAAACATCAATCAATTTATAGAGTAAATAACTCACTTCTACCCAGACTTGGGTGTACCGTTATAGGGGTATTGTAACTTTTTCTATTAATAATACCTTCAAACAGGTCTAATTTATTACTGCTGTAAAATTCCTTTATTCCTTTTTCCCGTGAAACATTTACTGGGTCGGTATGTAAAATATAACAAACAAATTTAAACATTACGTATAATTTTATTTCACAGAAAGAATGCCAGAGTTAAATGAGGAAGGGATATAACAAGAACCAAAAAAAAAATCCCCAATGATAAAGTGCATTGAATGATAATAGATGGCACTGTAGACGATAACTTAAATAATATATTTAAATTTTTATTAATTCAATTGAAGTTCACTTGATATTTAAGAATCTATAATAATTACTTGAGTATGATTGTTGTGACAAAACCTTTTATATCTGTCTTCTTTCTCATTTTAATATTGTATATTAGTGTTCAGTTTTGTTGCATCTTATTCTTGTAGTGCGAGATAGGATTGAAAATTCCCCAATTAGTAAACAGAGTGACTCTATAGAAAACCTATCCTGTGTTTCATTTTGAAATTACACATTGATTTATAAACCCTCTTCTATTTTAATAAAAGAAGTACCTTGGTGAATGATTCCTTTTATAGTCTAGATTCTTCTTAAAGTCTTGTAGCCTACTTATTTCACAAGCATTTTTAGAATTCCGTGATTTTTTTATATTCCTACAGAGTGATAATACAATGCTATTCATCCTTTGAATTGAATTAATTTTCCATTGCATAACATACATTTTTTTAAAATAAAAAATAAAATTTTAAAAATCGTACTTAAATAAGAGTTTATACATGAAACAATGTTTATTGAATTCTTTGCACATATAGAATTTGCTTTTACAGCATTAAGCATACGTACTACTTGTATGGAATATATTTTAACATTCAATAGAAATACACATTGCAATTACTCACAAACCAGCAGAGAGTCAAACCAGCAGTACTGCCACGTAAACTTTGGGCCCCCTAAGCACTAGCGAAGGATAACACCTGGAGCTACTTACCCCGTAGCTTCCTCTTGCTTATCTATCAATCTTAACAACCTTTTTCTTTTTTTTTATTAATGACGCTGCATGGTATTTATACTAAGCGCGTATGCCGAAATTAGCATATTTCAAGCAGCTTCTTTAATTCATTCACTCAAAAGTTCGATTCTTGTGAATCGAATCTTGTGTATACCTTACAAATTATTTGAAAACAATTTTTAAGTGGCACCGTTTTCAGAGCGTTTCTTGCAGAGATCAGGGGAATTTACTTAGAGAATAAGGGTGTTTGACCTTTTAGAAGGACACATCAATAGATTAGTAAGCATACGCGGACAACACGTCAATGAAATGAATAACCGAGCATGTCGCAATATAAGGCGCGGTTGGCAAAGGCGTCGAGCCAGTGATCCTGAGGGTTGCGGGTTCGATGCCGTTCGTTGACAAAATCCACCGCCGTGTTCACTAATGGTAGCCGGTGCACATAAAATCTATCGAGGCTTCAAAGTCCTCCAAGATCTCAAATTTACCTCTGGAGGTGCGGGGTCAAGTGTTCCGGTCTCGTCACTTGACTCGGTTCTTAATTACGGGACCGGCTTGTAAGGGGTAATGCTGACCACACCTATACGATGCCCCCTTAAATGAATAGCCAGCAGTCTCGCTCTTTACTGAGGACAAATGGCGTCATAGTCAATCATCTGGTCATTTGTAATAAATAAATAAATGTCGCAATATACTTTTCTATATATATAAAACAGTTCCATAACTGACTCACTGACTGACATACAACGCACAACACCAAACCGCTGGACCTAAAGGGCTGAAATTTTGCATGGCGATTCTTCTTATGGTGCAGGGGTGCACTAAGAGAGATTTTTGAAAGATTCTTCTTAGATTTTTTTAAATTAAATTTTTAGGCTGTTTTAGTAACTTTTTTTAAGTTTGCATTTAAAATAATAATTTGAGGGTTATAAAATTTATATCACGAGAAAGAGCGTAAAAATTCCTTTAAAATGAACTCTTTTTCGAATCTTTACCTCCATTTTCTGATTTTTTGGTCAATTTTTAAAGATTCATATTTAGTATTTAATTTATTAAATGCCGATCACGTGATTTCTTTTTATGGTACTTTAAATAAATTTATCGTCACGTGCATAACAACTAAATAGACAAAAAAATACGCTTTTTTCTTACTAATGCGGCAGACGATTGGACATTATTTTGTCTATAAAAATATCCCTTACGATTTTTTTATAAATATATATATTTTTTCTACATCAATTGTATATATTGATCGTCACATTTATTATATATATATATATATATTGGCATTAATTGCATACATTGACCGTTGTATTTAATTTGTATGTACTCCGTAGCGAAGTGCGGGTTTTCAGCTAGTTCTCTTATAAAACTGAAAAAAAAATACAGTATTTGTATACAACTGCATTACAAGTATAATTCGAATCCGGCTGTTTTTTAAACTTTTTTTACGTTTGCATTTAAAATAATACATTGGGGGTTATAAAATTTATATCACGAGAAAGATCATAAAAATTCCTTCAAAATGAAATCTTTTTCGAATCTTTACCTCAATTTTCTGATTTTTGGTGAATTTTTAAAGATTAATTTTTAGGATTTAATTTATTAAATGCTGATCACGTGATTTCTTTTTCTGGTACTTTAAATAAATTTATCGTCACGTGCGTAACAACTAAATAGACAAAAAAAAATTTTTTTTCTCTTTCTAATGCAGCAGACGATTGGATATTATCAAAAAAAAATGCATATCCCTTACGATTTTTTTATAAATATATATATATATATATAGATAGATATATATATTACATCAATTGTATACATTGACCATCGCATTTATTATAAATATATATATTTATTTTTTGGCATAAATTGCATACGTTGACCGTTGTATTTAATTTGAATGTATTCCGTAGCGAAGCGCTGGTTTTCAGCTAGTTAGACATAAATAGGGGTAATTCACATGCTTTTCTGATATAAACGTGACCCTGATTTTAATTTTATGTTTATCGTAAAAATGCTATACATTTACTAATTCTAGTTTGAGATTTCTCTTATTGTTTCTCATACCCAGAAATAAGATCTAACATCTCTAACAACCAATAGTTTAGAGACACGTTACATTCAATCTTTTTATGAGGAAGTGTTGTAAAACCTTGGTGTCACACGACACGATAGATGAAGGCGGTGCTCTAACTGACATCGAAGCTGTTCGGTGTCAAAGTTAAGCAGTTGGGGTCCTTTCTCTCTGCATTTTCCGAATCTTAGATTAGGATATTTGTTTGCTGTTATTTGCTATTGAATACTGTTTTTGCATACGAATCTAGACGTTTGAATATGGAGCGCGTAATTTTCAAAATAAAAAAAAATTCATATAAAAAATTGTTTTCAGATTAAAAAAAATAATTGTTTAAGAAATTGTTTTAAAAAATAATTAATTGTTTTCAAACTAATATTAAGTGTTTTCAAATTTAAAAATTGTTCATCTTTTATTTAAAATTAAACTATTGATGGTCATTGCTACAAAATTAAAACTGGTTTCTTTTCGAAAACGATGAATTAAAATAGGATGACATTGAAAAAAAAAATTCAGGTAGACTCTTCTAACGAAACTACCACGGGTTATTAACGTAGGATTACATATTGTTGCTTACCACTCCCCTACACCTGGCCAAACGGCTAAGGCAATGCACAGTCCCGTTACTTAACTGCCACACTTCGTATATATATATATACAGTATATTTATATATATATATATATATATATATATATATATATATATATATATATATATATATATATATATATCTGTGTGTGTGTATGTATGTATACATATGTTTATATATGTATATACAGTGATAGCCACAAATTATGGAAACCTATCGGAAAAGGTGTGTTTGTATCTTGGAACTCTACTCTGCCACTCTTGATTTATAACTCACGACGACGTCATAAATTTTGCTTTATCGCGGACTGTTATGGAGGAACGTGACCCTACGTTAAAAAACGCGCCTTGCATTTAAAGAATTTTGCGAATTCAAAAAAGTGCATTTGCTTGCCGTGATTAGAAAAATATAGAGAAAAAATTTCCCCATAGCTTAATATTTCGATCAAAGATTTGAAAGGTTAATTCAAATACCGCCTTCGCTCTATCCTTTCTCTTCGCATCTAACTGTCTTTCTTCTCCCTGCTTTCAATTTCCCGGTAACAAGTACTCCTTAAGATTTATTTCAATTATAACCTCTATTTTAATTTGAAATGAGGAGAACTCGATCAGCGGGCCTCGAAAATGTAAATAAAGGCCACGGAAAGAGATGCCTTCCATAGAGATGGAAAAGTGACTATTAGCTTGTTTTGTATTGATGAGTGTGTTATAAGTTTCACTGTTTATTACTTGTGCTTGAATAAATGTGAGAAAAATGATTTCTTATCAGTCGCGTATAAATTTAGTATCAGGAATGGTGGTGACGCCGGACAAAAATTGTCTAAAGAGCTGCTGTGATTGCGAGACTTCATTCCTTTGGTTCAGTATTCACAAACTTTGTTTCTCGTACAAAATTGTTTAAAATGGCGTATAAATTACGTTAGGATTTGTATACATGATATACAGGGTGTCCAGGCTAAAAGTATCCAAAAGTCATGACTTATTTTTACAGAACTATCCATTAGAAAAAATTATCAAGCTTTATTAGATTTTTTGCTTGAGGATGCATGAAATCCGTTGTGTATTGTGGCGTCACTGTAAGGCTGATAAACTCTCTGAGGCATTTTTAAGAAATTTCACAACTATTGATCCATACCAAAGAAAGACAGAGTTCTAATTAAAAGCGAAAGCCAAATTTTTAAAACAAAAACATAACAAGTAGATTTATTTACAAAAAGAATTAAACATTAAACACTTCCGACATAATCACTTAATTTACGTGCAGATTCACAAATACACGCTCCAGGGCCCATTCTCGGCCTAACAACACAGGAGCCTAGCAAAAACACGTCTGTCCCGCTCGGATTTTATACAGCGTCTCTCCCTCCAATGTCTGGATTTTCAAAGGGGTGGAGGGCCCGGCAGATTATCGGCTGACAGGTCTTCTTAGACGCCGAACTTTACTATATTGCAGAACGTCAAGATGACAGCTTTAGTGGCTGCATCTGTAAGGAAAACGGTTTTTAATCCCCCCACGTGTTCCGAACTGGTGGAACCGAACAACACATTCTTTGAAAAACACGCAGCTGTGTTTCAGCCCTTGTGGGGTCTCGGGAAGAAAAGACCATATTTCCAGTACGCTACAGTATAAACAAAAAAATTGAAACTGTGGATGAGTTGAAGAAGCGTATCATTCAAGCCATTCGTGTAATAACTCCTGATATGCTACGAAAGTCTTGGAGAGAACTGGATTACCATTCAGACGTTTGTCGTTCTACAAAAGGTGCACGCATCGAAATCTGTGAAACTATGATCGAAATCTATGATTGATATTAAAACTTGGTGAGGTGTTCTTTCTATTTAAATAATTTTAAAAAAATTCTAATGGGTAGTTACGTAAAAATAAGCCATAACTTTTGGGTACTTTTAGCCCGGACAATATATGAAACAAAACTGTATTTTGTATATGAAACAAAAGTGTTTCGACTGTCTGCCAAGGAATGGGACTGAGCCTGCGTCTCTTAGCGTCGATGCCGGTATTCTACTATCTGAACACTTCTTACGACATGAGGAACTCCCATTTCATGAATCTCATCCATCATAAATTTCTCCTCTCCTTTCGGGGGCTATTAACAAACGGTAATTGCTTTAACATATTCACTTTTCATTTATTTATTTATTTTACCAATCAAGCTGAGTTTATTTTTCTTCGGCTTTAATATTTGCCATAAGCTTCCTAACCGTCTGATAATATTTTTCCAATGCTCGGAAGCCAGTGTAATGATCGTCTGCCAGGCTCTGGATTCGAACACGGACTTCTCAACTCGAGCTGATAATATATCATTACGCTATTTCAAAAAGCATATTATTATGTACATCTAAGTCAGTGGTTCTTAACCCGTAGAAGTCTGCGGACCACTAAGCCAGAAATTGAACCATGTGCTGACCCCTCCCCCCAAGGACTTGAGAGGGGGGACCTTCCGGGGGTATGAGAGGTATAGAATATCCCTCAGGCAAAAGGGATACATGATTAACGTACTCACTTTTTGTTTCAATCTCTTTTTCAATCTTTAGAATTAGATAGCCTAAATCATCTATATATATATATATAACAGTTCCGTAACTGACTCACTGACTGACATACAACGTACAGACCAAACCGCTGGACCTAATGGGCTGAATTTTTGCATGGCGATTCTTCTTATGGTGTAGGGGTGCACTAAGAGAGATTTTTGAAAAATTCTTCTTAGATTTTTTTAAATTAAATTTTTAAGCTGTTTTTGTAACTTTTTTTTAAAGTTTGCATTAAGAATAATAATTTGAGGGTTATAGAATGTATATCACGCGAAAGATCATAAAAATTCCTTTAAAATGAAATCTTTTTCGAATCTTTACCTCCATTTCCTAATTTTTGGTGAATTTTTAAAGATTAATTTTTAGAATTTAATTTATTAAATGCTATTCGCGTGATTTCTTTTTCTGGTACTTTAAATAAATACATTGATCGTCGCATTTATTATAAATATATATATTTATTTTTTTGCATTAATTGCATACATTGACCGTTGTATTTAATCTGAATGTACTCCGTAGCGAAGCGCGGGTTTTCAGCTAGTTTAAACATACATAAGTTACCGTAAAATTTAGGTTACCCTAACATTGCCCTAACATTTAAACATACATAGGTTATGAAAATTATTTGTATCATGTTCTAATAATAAAATAATAATGTTAAACTTTTAGGAAATTTGAATTCAACACCTGATAGCCATCGGATATACTCGGCCCATCTGGTTCAATGAACATTGATTTCAAAATCCCCATTTATTTGGCAACTTTTTTATATGTGGTGTCGGACCAGGTGGTCTACGGACCCCCGGTTTGGAACCACTGATCTAAATGATCTGAAATCCCAAACACTTTCAGTCCCAAGCACTGCGGATTCGGGAAACTGATCCTGTTTTTATATTTTTCCAGTTAAAATCTATCGCAACGTTTTGTTTACAATTCGTGTATCACAACATGCGTCTTAAAAATTGCCCGGGATCAACAGCTGATGACGGAAAATGCAAAAAAAAAAAAAAACCTTCACTCATTTATATTTTTTCACTCTTTACGATCTCGGTTTTGTAATGTGTTTACTTTCCTCGGCGTCAAGTTTTGCCGAGCGACATCTGTCGCTTGTTTTGTTTTACTGATTAAACCGCTAGGTTAAATCTTGTTCCAGTTTCCTCGCCCATAAAAAGAGAGCACGCTTCGATGAACCTATCTATTCAATGCCACGACCGTATTAATAAAACAAGTAAAATCAATTTTAAATCTTAATCTATTCTCGTTATGTAGTTGTGTACGCGTAACTGGATCATAAACATTCCAAAATGGCATACTAAACTCTCGATATCTTTAATAAACGATCGTTTATCCGAGCCCAATAAATGTTAGAATTACAGTATAAACTGTCAGAAAGGATGTCAACATGACTGACAAAGTTCGGAATACACTTTGACATCTGATTATAGTCGGTAGTTTAATCTGCTTCCTGGTTCAGTTCTAATTATAAATCGAGGTTTGTTCGGTAATTTTCTATTTAGAACTTCGTAAGATGTTAAAATGTTAAGGTTTTACTTATCTAATACTGTCTAGGGTTTATACAAAAACCTACTTTTTGAAAAACCGGTTTTCGAATTCCAGATTTCCAAAAAAACCGGTTTTAGCCGGTTTTAGAATTTTTGTCCAAAAAAATAATAGAATAGGGAAAAATATTTTATTTAATTTATATAAAATAACAAAAAACGAAATCAAGGTCAAAATATAAAAAAAAAATTAAAGGATTACACATTACTTACACAAAATAACGAAAACTCAAACAAAAATTTCAAATTTCGAATAATATTTATATTTATTTCATTAATTTTAATTTCTCCTAAGAAAATAGGATTTTAAAAACATAAAATATCCACTGAACGGTGGCTAAGTCTTGTTCTTATTTTGGACACAATATTGCCTGAAATTGAAAAGACTCGTTCACTAGCTACTGGGCTTCGTTTTATAATTTTCAGGGCATCAAATAACAAATATAAGTTTTTGGTTCTTTTATTCGTTGCCTCAAATAATGAAAATTCAGCTTTCAGTGTCTTTGGATTTGTAATTTTTTCTTCTGGGTCTTCAAGAAATCAAATAAGTTAAAAATTTATTTTTACATAATAATTTGAATTCTTTTAAACCGGTTTTTCTTAATTTAAAAACCGGTTTTCAAATATGACAAATTTATTTAAAAAGCCGGTTTTTAAAACCGGGTTTGAAAAACCGTCAAACCCTAATACTGTCTAAATAGCTAATGAAATACAACATATCGGACTTAAAAAAGGGGGTCTTTTTAACTAAAAACTCAATTGTATTTGAGAGATGTGCTATGTACTAAACCTATTGGATTCGCCCACCTCTTTGTTAACCTATGAAGGAAATTTGTTTACTATTTACAGCTACATAAATGCTGATAATACAACAAAAACGGTGTTTGCAGATGGCCTTTTCTGCACCTTACACCAGTATTCATTTTATAAATTTCGTCCACCAAAGGAATTTAGGAGCGTTTAAAATACACTATGTCAGATTTTCCCAGGAATAATTTAAATTTTAAAATATTATTTGCATTAAAAAAATATTTCAGGTAGTCTCTTCTAACGAAACTACCACGGGTTATTAACGTAGAATTATTTATTGTTTGCTTACCTCTTTGGGCCTGTTCACATAGGAGTCCGTTGCGTTGCGTTAAGGGAAAGATGACGTTGAGACGAAAATAAACCAATCACAGGCGTTAAAAATTTCATTGCTAATCGTTTGGAGGCATATGATTGGTTTATTTTCGTCTCAACGTCATCTTTTCCTTAACGCAACGCAACGGACTCCTATGTGAACAGGCACTTTTTTTTTTTTTTTTTTTTTTTACGCATTTTGGTACTTTTCTGTTTAACTGTTTACTGCTACTGGGTTTGTTGCGCTGCCAAAATTATAACTCGCGACGGACTGTGAATTTTTTTCTCTCCGGAGGACCGTTATTGAGGAACGTGATTCTTTGTTAAAAACGAAAAAAGCCCCAAGGTGAAAAATTTCTTTCTTCATTACGGAGTGTAATTAAAAAAAATCTTTCAATCCAAGTCGGCAATCTTTGGACACATTTTCACCATTGGTTAACATTGAGGAGAGCGAATCCAATAGGGTTAATACACAGCAGTTATAAACACCCGATGGTGCCATACTCTCCAAAATTTCGTGAATTAGGTTATAAAGTGAACATATATTTTAACAACTCGTCAGCGACTAGAAAATACCATCGACGAATAATACAGTTGCAAGAAACACTCTGAAAGCAATAATTTTAAAAGACAAACCAGTGGGAATTTGTCAAAAGAAGTATTGCAAAAGATGCAAGTAAAATTTACTTTGTTGAGGCAAAATTGAAAAAGAATATTTGCATCAATTATGAGGATAAGAAAGAAATTACCTCTAAAATAATATATATATATATATATATATATATATATATATATATATATTTTGCATGACGATACTTCTTATAGTGTAGGGGTGCACTAAGAGAGATTTTTGAAAAATTCTTTTTAGATTTTTTAAATTAAATGTTTAATCTGTTTTTGTAACATTCTTTAAAGTTTGTATTTAAAATAATAATCTGAGGGTTATAAAATTTATTTCAAAAGAAAGATCATAAAAATTCCTTTAAAATGAAAGCTTTTTCGAATCTTTGCCTCCCTTTTCTGATTTTTGGTGAATTTTTAAAGATTCTTTTTTAGAATTTAATTTATTAAATGCTGATCATGTGGTTTCTTTTCCTTTTGTGATACTTTAAATTAATTTTGCCTTACGTGCATTACAGCGAAATAAATTGACAAAAAAATATTAGAATACGGTCAAAGATAAAATGTAACTACTAGACTAATTGAGATGGAAGTTTTTAAAGAATTTAAGTCAAATTAGTATGTTTTATGGGTATTAAACATACAAATTTATTGCATACATTGACCGTTGTATTTAATTTGAATATTTTCTCCTACATTGTTTTGTCTATAGAAATATCCGTTAGGATTTTTTTTGTATAAATATATATTTTTGTATTTTTCTGGCATTAATTCCATACATTGACCGTTGTATTTATTATATATATATATATATATATATATATATATATGTATATATATATATATATATATATATATATATATATATATATATATATATATGTATGTATGTATGTATATATATTTTTTTTTTCGGCATTGATTGCATACATTGACCGTTGCATTTAATTTGAATGTGCTCCGTAGCGAAGCACTGGTATTCAGCTAGTACGAAATATAACAGTAGATAAGTGACAGTACATGTGTAAGCTAAGCTTAACTTTCCTCAACCCATTTATTTTACTCGTACGTCTTGTTCCTCTCAGGGAATTATTATAAACCCAGTGCCTGCTATCTGTGACCGTAACTGAAATGTTTTGTCAAGCTTGACATTCGAGCGATAAAACAAAGAACGATAACGTGAGTAAACAAGCTTTATGTGTGTGTCAGTTTCCTGTCGATCCACATAGACGAGCGAATGAGAGAAAAGAAAAGCAGTTATTTCAACGGGATGATTTATCGCGCATTACGTTGAAACGACACCTGATTTTGCGCCTAAAGCAAACTTAAAGAGGAAGAAAATATTTATAAAAGGTCCTTCAGAATCCTTAACCTTTAGCTTCCGGGGTCCTTTTTTCCGATTTCCTCTCTAGAACGGGAAATTCCCTACCCCCTTTGTAAAACGGCGGCCATTTAGGGGGTTATGTATATATATATACTAGCTGAAAACCCGCGCTTCGCTACGGAGTACATTCAAATTAAATACAACGGCCAATGTATGCAATTAACGCCCCAAAATAAATCTATACTAATATATAAAGAGAGACCGGATTTTGTACGTGGAGGGTAATCTCCGGAACCACTGCACCTATTTGAAAAATTCTTTCACAATTTGACAGATACATTATTCCAGATGGACATAGGCTATATATTATGTATATCTGATCAGTAGAAATAAAGTTAGAGGGGGATACTCTAGATTTGTGTGCACGGCCGCCATCTTGGATTTTTCCGCCAGGGTTTGGCGCATTTCGCATGGCGATAATTATTGCGTTCTGGTAAAAATAACCGAATGTCAAATTCTCTAATTTTAAGATCAAACAGTTATTTCTGATGTGATCTTTTAATTACAGTATAATAATTTTAAGTCAGATCTCGGCCTTGAACTGGAAATCTGAGTCAAATTGACTATACTCAAAAGAGTAAATTATTTTTAAAACTAAGAGTATTTTTGTTGAAAATTTTTGAATTCATTATCAGTTTTTCGTTAACTTTTTACATTTAAGTTGCTTTTAATTTTGTTTATCGATTGTCAATTAGTATACTATAATGATACACCATTTCATTTATTTGAAGTAAAAATTATCTGCCATCACTTTTTCGTAAAATGTAAAATACAGTATACATTTTAAATACAATATATTTTAAAATATTTTATAATTCCAAGTTGTAGTGGATTACAAATAAATTTAAATAACTGAAGTTCAACTTCTCTCTCCCCAGGAACCTAAGTTAAGAAGTTAGTTAAGGTTAAGTGACTGGTTTAGAAAAAGGGTTTTTTTTTCTTATTTCCAACACAGCAGGATAAATCGTCAAATAATCATTGTCCCGATTTTATTGTATGCACCAAATATTTGGTTAAGGTCAAATCTGAAGTAAAATTTCATTACCACAATGCCCTAACCCGAAAAAAAAAAAAGAGTATCTGGTTACTCACCATAAATTTATGGGTTCATAATTATTTTACATTTTTCAAAGCTGAATTTGAGATAATTTTTAAATTGCAAGTTATTTAGGTGGTACGAAAATGCTGTATTTTTTTTCTAATTAACAATATATTGGCATAATATTTTGGTGATTCATTGCTATTAGTCAAAGAGTTAGGGCAAACTGAATACATGGCATTGAAATTTTATCTGTAAGTAAAATTCATTTGACCAAATTTTTCATATGGATCATAATTTGAAAAGGTAGTTTTTAATTAAAAATGACCAAAAAAAATCTCAGTCCAACGATTAAATGATTTTTCAAAAATATTTCTAAGTTTCATAATTTAAAAAGATTGTTTTTATTAAAAAAACTAAAAGAAAAACCCAAAATTTCCAATATTTGAGAATTCTTTTTTCAAAAAAATTTCCAAGTTTCATAATTTAAAAAACTGGTTTTTATTAAAAACCCAAAAATAAATCTAAGTCCAATGTTTAAATAATTTTTCAAAATTTTTTCTAAGTTTCATAATTTAAACAGGTGGTTTTTATTAAAAAAGCTAAAAAATTCAAAGTCCAGAGTTTTGAAAACACCGCTTAAAACACATTGGCGAGAATTTTTCCACTCCTCAAAACACGGTAAAATAGCCAAGTTGGCGCAAAAAAATCCAAGATGGCGGAGTGCACACAATTATTAAGTAACGTAATATTAATTTGAATATTATTTTAGGTGCTTAAAATAATTAAAAAAACATTCTTTACTTAAAATCCTTTTTTTATTTTTGTATTTTTATTTCATCTCTTACACTAATTTTGAGATACCAATGTGTATCTATACTTCTACAATCTGTCTATCTATCTATATATATAAAACAGTTCCGTAACTGACTCATTCATTCATTCATTCATTCATTCATTCACTGACTGACTGACATACAACGCACAGACCAAACCGCTGGACCTAAAGGGCTGAAATTTTGCATGGCGATTCTTCTAATAGTGTAGGGGTGCACTAAGAAAGATTTTTCTAAAATTCTTCTTAGATTTTTTAAAATTAAATTTTTAAGCTGTTTTTTAAACTTTTTTTACGTTTGCATTTAAAATAATACATTGCGGATTATAAAATTTATATCACGAGAAAGATCATAAAAATTCCTTCAAAATGAAATCTTTTTCGAACCTTTACCTTGATTTTCTGATTTTTGGTGAATTTTTAAAGATTAATTTCTAGAATTTTATTTATTAAATGTTGATCACGTGATTTCTTTTTCTGGTACTTTAAATAAATTTATCGTCACGTACATAACAACTAAATAGACAAAAATGATATTCTTTTTCTTTCTAATGCAGCAGACGATTGGATATTATCCAAAAAAAATAAATATCCCTTACGATTTTTTTATAAATATATATATATATATATATATATTTTGGCATTAATTGCATAAATTGACCGTTGTATTTAATTTGAATGTACTCCGTAGCGAAGCGCGGGTTTTCAGCTAGTAAATATATATATTTATAATAAATGCGACGATCAATGTATAAAATTAATGTAAAAAATATATTTTATAAAAAAATCGTAAGGGATATTTATTTTTTTTAGATAATATCTAATCGTATGCTGCATTAGAAAGAATAGAAATATTTTTTTGTCTATTTAGTTGTTATGCACGTGACGATAAATTTATTTAAAATACCAGAAAAAAGAAACCAGAAAAAGACGTGATCGGCATTTAATAAATTAAATTCTAAAAATGAATCTTTAAAAATTCAACAAAAATCAGAAAATCGAGGAAAAGATTCGAAAAAGATTTCATTTTAAAGGAATTTTTATGATCTCTCTCGTGATATAAATTTTATAACCCTCAAATGATTATTTTGAATGTAAACTTAAAAAAAGTTACAAAAACAGCTTAACAATTTAATTTAAAAAAATCTAAGAAGAATTTTTCAAAAATCTTTCTTAGTGCACCCCTACACCATAAGAAGAATCACCATGCAAAATTTCAGCCCTTTAGGTCCAGCGGTTTGGTCTGAGCGTTGTATGTCAGTCAGTGAGTCAGTTACGGAACTGTTTTATATATATATATATATATACACGGTGGTCATAAAGAAACTTTGCCAATATATAATATCTAGATATATAATATCCGATCAACCTATCGAGATGAGATTTCAGATATAGTTATTCAGAGGTATGAGCTCGAGATTCTGTGAATGGCAACAACATGGCGCTCGCGGTTATGGTTATTGGTACAGAAGCTCAAAATTTTCAAATGACCACACCCACTTTTTCCCGTCGCAAAATTCTCAGCGTATGCGAAAACCCTAAAAAGCGTTGGAACGGTACGTGTATCACAAAAAACGGACTCGTTATGCCCGCACAAAAAAACAGCTCTTGGAATGGCTAACAAACACGATATATGGACCTCTAGCGGCCGTTCCGTTCAACCTATCGAGATGAGATTTCAGATAAAATTATTCAGAGGTATGAAATCGGGATTCTGAGAACGGCAACGCAGTGACTCTCACGGTTACGGTTATAAGTATAGAAACTCGAAATTTTCAAATGGCAACTCCCATTTTTTCCGTCGCAAAATGTTCAGCGCATGCTAAAACTCTAAAGAGCATTGGAACGGTACGTGTATCATAAAAAACGGATGCGTTATGCACGCACAAAAGAAAGCAACTCTGCGAATGGCTAACAAAAACACGATCAGAGAGTTTTTATCGGTTTTCTACGCTGAATATCTGGCGAACGGCGTTCTGTGATTGGTTTCTAGCCTCTGTCATATGCAAATTTCCTCCGTGCGCCCCGATCGTGTCTTTGGAGAAATGGTTTGACGATTATGGCTACCATGAAATTTAATAAACCTCAAATACCCTCTGAATGTCTAGTTAGGCCTATATTACACTATCAAAGTTCTTTGACAAAGATCTTTTATAAAAGAAGTTTGACGAGAAATATGACAGTGTAGTACCTCAACATTTATAAAAGTCGGGCTCTTCGTCAAGGTTTATTAAAGATTTCGGTGCCCGGATGTTATAAACAACATTTCGAGCAATATCATGTTAAAAAAATATAAATGTGTGGAAAACGCGGCAGATGAAGAACAAGATTTCGATTCAAAAAAATTTTAGCTCTAAATAAAAATTACGTACTAATGACAAAACAGAAATGCACGAAAAATATTCAAAATGGGTATGTTAAAAGAAACGCAAATCTTTCGAAGCAAAAATCTGAGGATGCTGAAATTTTGCATGGGGGTTACTCCTAAGCTCTACGTGCCTACTAAGAAATATTTTTAAAAATACAAATTTTAAGGGGGTTAAAAGGGGCTTAACCCCCTCCGCCTCTGAAAGACACCCACTGTATCTTTGGAACTACAAGACCCAGGAAGCTGAAATTTTGTATGGTAGCTTCCTTTAAGAATTAGGTGTCCACTAAAAATTCTTTTTGAAAAATACAAATTTTAAGGGTATTAAAAGAGGCTTAACCCCCCCCCCCACCCCCTCTAAATAACCCATTGTATCTCTGGAACCATAGAACCTAGGAAGCTGAAAATTTGTATAGTGGTTCGCCTTAAGCCCTAGGTACACACCAATAAATCTATTTTAAGAGTTCGAATTTTAAGGGGTTTAGCTTCCCAAAAAATAACTTTTATAAAAGATCTTTGTCAAAGAACTTTGATAGTGTAATAGGGGTATTTTGAGTTCATGGCGTTTCTTTTATGTATAACTTTTATAAAAGATGGAAATAACTTTTATAAAAGATCTTCGTCAAAGAACTTTGATAGTGTAATAGGGGTATTTTGAGTTCATGGCATTTCTTTTATGTATAACTTTTATAAAAGATGGAAATAACTTTTATAAAAGATCTTTGTCAAAGAACTTTGCTAGTGTAATAGGGGTATTTTGAGCTCATAGCATTTCTTTTATGTATAGCTTTTATAAAAGATGGAAATAACTTTTATAAAAGATCTTTGTCAAAGAACTTTGATAGTGTAATAAGGGTATTTTGAGTTCATGGCATTTCTTTTATGTATAACTTTTATAAAAGATGGAAATAACTTTTATAAAAGATCTTCGTCAAAGAACTTTGATAGTGTAATAGGGGTATTTTGAGTTCATGGCATTTCTTTTATGTATAACTTTTATAAAAGATGGAAATAACTTTTATAAAAGATCTTTGTCAAAGAACTTTGATAGTGTAATAGGGGTATTTTGAGTTCATGGCATTTCTTTTATGTATAACTTTTATAAAAGATGGAAATAACTTTTATAAAAGATCTTTGTCAAAGAACTTTGCTAGTGTAATAGGGGTATTTTGAGTTCATAGCATTTCTTTTATGTATAGCTTTTATAAAAGTTGGAAATAACTTTTATAAAAGATCTTTGTCAAAGAACTTTGCTAGTGTAATAGGGGTATTTTGAGTTCATAGCATTTCTTTTATGTATAGCTTTTATAAAAGTTGGAAATAACTTTTATAAAAGATCTTTGTCAAAGAACTTTGATATTGTAATAAGGGTATTTTGAGTTCATGGCATTTCTTTTATGTATAACTTTTATAAAAGATCTTTGTCAAAGAACTTTGATAGTGTAATAGGGGTATTTTGAGGTCATAGCATTTCTTTTATGTATAACTTTTATAAAAGATGGAAATAATTTTTATAAAAGATCTTTGTCACAGAACTTTGGTAGTGTAATATAGGCCTTAGGAATACCTGGAAAAGAGATATTCGATCTATATCTGCCTCACAGGCACATGTTCCTAGTAAGTGGGAAAAGAATCATGTAAACACCGAAGAGTTAAGGCTTGGTCGTTTACGTGACGTCACCCTCATAGGGAGAAATGCTGACTCTCCTATAGGGTGCTCCCATAATAAAGTCGCCAGCAAAACTTCGCGGATCTTCATGAGACAATGTTAGAGGAAGAAGTACCCACCGTCAAAAGACAAGTGCCTGCCGCATTGGAAAAAAAAAATAATGATAATAAAATAACTTCTGGCAACCCTACTTGCCGAAATCAAAATCTTTTCACTCAACCAGCTCATAATAGGCCTTTCAGATATTTTATTGCGAGCTAACAATAGATTGAACAGAAATTGATGTGGAACGTCAGAATGACACAATGATTTTTCCAACCGTTTTACAAGTTTATTCTCGTTTAAAATTGATGACACTTGGATAAAAGATTTCCCTTGATTTATTGCATTGGACTTTTTAGGTTTCTATTTCAACTCAATAGAGTATTAAGCAGTTTCGAGTAATAGGATGCATCCGCTACAGAAATGATATTTATTTATTATGCCCTGCGAACATAGGCGTAGCGTCGGGGGGGGGGGAGAGGGGGCAACTTAACTTAAAATAAATTAAAACGTTATCAGAAGTTTAATCAAAATCGGAAAATTATCGAAAACTTTTACGAAAGTCGGTTTTTTTTTAGCTTTTTTAAACTGTGAAACTGAAGATTCCGATTATGTCTTTAGCCTTAACATAGTTTTTAAAAATGATATGATCCATAACAAAAATTCGATGCTATATTTTTTTTCTCATTTTATTTATATTATATTTAATTTTTTCATTGTATAACTTTTGAATACTACTCAAACATCAATTCTATTGTTATTCGATTTCAAAAAATCGTAAAATTTCATATTTTAAGGACCGTTCGGCAGTCAATGTTCTGAGGAGGGCCCTAATTGAATTCAATTCGTGCCCCCCCCCCAAAAAAAAAATAAAAATAAATAAAAGTTAGAAGTACGCTACGTCTATGCCTGCGAAGAAAAAAACATGTGACGCTTTAATTGTGGGTCGGAAAAGCATTTTGTTTTTCTAAGTCACAAAAATGAAAATAAAAATTCCTATCACTTTCAGAGTAGGTATCATCTACTGAAGTCATAATGTGGCAAAAATACGAGCGGCTGAAATCTGTCGCTCGGTAGAAGTTATTCTGCAGTCTAACTGGACGGTAGGTAGAACCATTTTAAAAAGTTATTTATTTGTCTCTTTGACATCCTTTTGAAATTCCGATCACAGACTCAGTGATTTATGCGAATGGGCAAATTCTAACTACCAATCTCATCTGCCACCTGTAAGCATGCGTAGACCATCTGCGCAGATTGTTTGTACGCAGATCTGTCCATGCCTCATAGTGATTGACGGCCGTATTAATCATGAGCTGATAAAATTTCCTTGCGTATGACGTCTAAATGACGATTTATTTATCTGATAATTATATTTTTCACTCTGCATCGTAAAAAGGGAATCGGATAAAAAAAAGAATCAACCAATTTACTGTTAACAGAATCTTGGAAAAATCAGATCTGAGCTTTTTTTCTGTTTAAAAAGCTTCCCCCACCTTTTGTTTTCTTCTTCTCTCCCCAAGGGCACACTGTCTTTCAACTTACACACACACATATATATACAGGGTGAATCTGAACAAGTGGGCAAAACTTTACGGGGTGATAGAACGCAGCTATACGAGCAATATTCGTCATAGAATGTATGGTCGGAACGCAAACGGTGAGAAGTTAAAAGGTAGTTTTTCACTGTCACATTTAAAGAATTAACACAAGAATGAGAGGCGATACTGAAGAAAACATTTTATTGACAGGAACTGATTTACATGGTCAAAGAAAGTGCTCAAAAGAGCTTCCGCCAGCTGTAATGCAGGTTTCACACCTGCGGGATAAGGACTGACGCAGTTTTGCGAAGACACCAGGCTTTTCCTGAATATCGGCGATTCTGGCGACAAGTTCCATATTGGTTTCAATGGGGTACTCGTAGATTAGGCTTTTCATATGTCCCCAGAGAAAAACGTCCAAACACGAGAGATCCGGCGATCTTGGTGGCCAAGCTATGGGACCACCTCGACCAATCCATCGCCCTGGGAATGTTGCATCTAAATTGTTCCGCACATCCAACCTGAAGTGTGCAGGCGTACCGTCGTGCTAGAACCACATTCTCGACCTGATGGGGGTTGGAATCGGACGCAGCAGCTCCGGCAACACCTCTCGTAGGAATGGGTGATACGATTCGTCGTCCAGACGGTGTGGCAGGAGGTATGGGCCAACCAAATGGTCATGGAAGATCCCTGCCCAAACATTTACGGAAAATCGCCGCTGGAACGAATGAGGACGTGTGGCATGCGGGTACCATTTACAGCGCCACCTAGCGCCTTGCTGTTTGCGTTCAATCTCGCGTAGATGCGTTCTATCACCCCGTAAAGTTTTGCCCACTTGTTCAGATTCCCCCTGTAAAAAAAAAAATATATATATATATATATATATATATATATATATATATATCCTCCAAGGGTCGACACCTGGTAGGTTCGTACCCTTCTCCTACACATACCACATGGAAGGACTCTCTGTCGTGAGGGTTTAACGTCCCCGTGCCCGGTGTAGACATGAAGATATTCAATGGCTCCTGTCTGGATTCGAACTGAGGTTCCGCCGTCCGGAATCCAACGCGCTAGCACTAGGCTGCGCCGGGTTCTAGAATCTTTCCTGTGCTCACCATCTCTGCTCATAACTTGTGCATTCGGTAGAATTTGTAATCGGGACTTAGGTGAGTTGTATTT
Organism: Dolomedes plantarius; assembly: GCA_907164885.2. Lineage (NCBI taxonomy): Eukaryota > Metazoa > Arthropoda > Arachnida > Araneae > Dolomedidae > Dolomedes > Dolomedes plantarius. Next base: position 142,472,190 of record OU015500.1, on the reverse strand, counting down.
TTGAGGTCTAGACTGTTTATTGCAAGATGATTTTTTTTCTCGATTGGGGGCTTTCGGTCTTACGAAAATTTCCACGTGGGAAAATGACTTAATCGTAAAACATTTTTTTCTTGTGTAATGAGACGAAGTCACTTTGTCATGGGACATTCGTCTTTTGTTATTCACCGCGAAGTTTTACTGGCTACATTATTATGGGAGCACCCTATACGTGAGCCTGCTTTGCTTCCTATGAGGGGAGACGGTACTGGAAAGACCAACACTTAATCGGGATTTTAACCCAAGCGCACTGCCTGTCATCTCAGAATGCTAACCACTACACCATGTAGGCAGCTCATCCAGTGGCGTAGCGAGGGAGGGGGGGGGCAAGGGGGTCTATCATGCCCCGGGCGCCACTTGCAGAGGGGCGCCAATATAAGGTCTATATATTACATTACTATATGTTTTTCGGGGTGGGGGTGCCAATATAAGGTCTATATATTATATTACTATATGATTTTCGGGGGGGCGCCAATATAAGGTCTATATATTATATTATTATATGTTTTTCGGGGGGGGGCGCCAATATAAGGTCTATATATTATATTACTATATGTTTTGCGGGGGGGGGGCGCCACAAAGGTATCGTGCCCCGGGCGCCAGTTATGCTCGCTACGCCACTGAGCTCATCGTAAAACATATATTTTCGGGAATTTCGTATGAACCGACTCTAACGCCCCTGATCTAATGAAAGCATGTGTAATTAGACTAAACTGAAACGTCGACAGCGGGAAAAAATCGCGATAAAGCGAAACAGCCTTGGCGCTCTCTCTTTTGTTTATGGGATGGTGTTAATGCATCACTCTTTCGCAAACAGTGTAACAAAATATGATGGACGACGCGCTCAAAGCTGTTCGAGTTAACAATAGAAGCTTGGTAGCCGGCCAAGTTCTGCTTTCGACTGTGCCATAATTTCGCCATGAATGACAATTCGCGCACCTCATTTTTTATCAATAACATTCCCCGCAGGTGCTTTGCAAATTTTATTGAAATCTCAAACCACTTGTTGCACCTGGAGGTAGGAAGGATGTTTTTTTACTTCACTCTTTTCTCAATGAAACGTCTAGTTTCATGTTGTATGTTTTTATGTATCTCGCCTCTCTTTTAGGAATGTATCGAACATCCTTAAACACAAGCGCTGCTTAATTTAGAGCCTTACCTTATACAATGAAACTTCTCTAGTCGGCCACCCCGCAAAACGGTCATTTTTTTCGGAACCATGAATGGTCATCATATAGATGGCCATCCCTCAAAATAGCCACTTTCTTTTGGAACAATGACTAGCTGCCTTATAGAAGTTTCACTATATCTATCTATCTATCTATATATCTCTCTATATATGTGGGGATTGTATTATCCCAGGGCTCCGGCTATGAGCTATATGTCGCCACGTACGTTATGCGACGACAGCGCTACTAGGATTCCGAGAGATGAACTGGGGAGAAAGTTTGGAGGGCAACTGATATTGGTTCCCGAACAGGCAAGAGGTGTCTAAAAGCAGCAGACGAGCTACGACGGGAGAAATAGTCTCGACGGGGCATTGCGTTGGCTCCTATAAGCGGCAGACGACTGCTTAGGTAACCCTTATCGCGGCAGACGGCTGCGTACTGCAACCCAGGAGGCCTAGTGCGGCCTGACGTAACGATATATGTACCGTATTTCATTATATGTAAATAGTCCTTAATGTCAATATATTGTGTTCGTGGAAGTAACGTGATTCTGTCCTTTATTGAGTACTGATTTTCTCTGAGTATAGTAGTGTCTTGGGGTTGCAAGTGAATACGCGGCCCTTGGTTCTACGAAAGTGGGCCTCCCGAGATCGAGGTTATATATATATATATATATATATATATATATATGGGAACGCCCTCTGGCACCCACTTCTGGCATCCGCTTCTGACACCCGCCGCTGGCGCTTCTGCCTTCTAGCTAGCGCCATCTGTACACTCTCCGTGAACCACGCAGAAGAGACTTAGCTTTTATACTTTTAAGACGTGTCGTCACAGCTGACGGCTGTGGTGTGACTTTTTCTAACGATGTAGTACGAAGAAGTAATTTCTTTTATGAAGATATAACTGTAGTTCTAATATTTTTATGTTTAATGTACCGTATTGTCCAAATACAAGTGTTCCTCTGATGTGAATCGTAATTTTTGATTCGTGTAATGATTTATAAGTTGATGACAACCCGTAAAACCCCTAGACACTCAGCTATTCTTACTTACACACACACATATATATATATATGTAGGACGGCGTCTAGGGGTAAGTAACTTTACGGAAAGAATTATACGAAAGAAATAAAAAGATTAATATCTAAACTAACATTTTATTTACTTTTAAACACGTAAAGAAAAGACATCACGCTATTTACAATTTACAAATTTACGAGGAAGGTAAATTAAGGTTTTACTACAGAGCATGGTTCACCTGTGAGATGGGGACTCCGAAATATCCCAATTCGTTTAGCGAATTCGATAAAAACGCGACGCGGGAAAGGCACGACTTTACTCGTCCATGTCAGCGGGGGGTCTGCGAGTGAGCTCCGAATGCTCTCTCCGAAAAGGTGACGTCATGCGCGTGCAAAGCTTTCCTATTGGACGCTTAAGCCCAACGGAATAAAATTCGTTCAGGTCGAAGTCTCCATCTCTCGCAAATCAATTTTCTACAAGTTCGGCCAGCCTGGAATCACTGACCTCAGTGATCTGACTTTACATAAAACGATTGGCCTAAAACATCACTAAATAAATGTACATCAAAATTTCCGAAATGATTTAGATATGAGAAATAACCATACAATTCGCGCAAATGAATTACAATGAGGAAATACAATAAACAAAATAAAATAAAAACACAGTAAACAATTATGAATAAAAAGAAAAAACGTTTAATCCCTCATACTGGTGAGTAGGATTTCATTAGATCGGCAGACGAGGAGGTCAATCTAGGACCCTCGTGGTTACCTACTTTCTCTAACTCGTATCTATCTCTAGGCTTTACTTCGATAACTCTATATGGTCCTAAAAATTTAGGCCTTAGCTTCAAGCCTGTTCCAAATTGCGTTCTTCGGATGACTACTAGATCTCCCTGCTGATACTCAGGGGCCTTCTTGCATTTCTTATCGTAGATTCTTTTATTCTCAACCTGGATCTTTTGAATGTTTCTTTTAGCATCTTGTCGTAATTGGTTTCTTTGCTCTTGAAATTCTTCCACCATCTCTTCCATTAGCAGATTTTTTAGGTGAAGGTCCTCCTTATTTCTCATGATGACGCCAGTTAATAGTTCAAATGGAGACCATTTAGTACTTCGGTTGGAGGTGCTGTTTAGAATTCTTTGCAATGGGTCTACGAATTTGTACCACTTGGTAGGATCGACGATGGACATCTTGGTCAAAACAGGGATAAGAGTTCGGTGGATTCTCTCCACTTGACCGTTTCCTCGCGGTACGCCAGTGGTGATCTGCAGATGTTGGATGTTCTCTTCGGTACAATAGTCACTAAACACTTTGGAGATGAAAGCAGAACCGCGATCTGTTATTATTCTTTGGGGATTGCCGAAAGTCTTTTGTTGCAATTTCAATTTATCGAGGGCATCTTCTGCGGTGGTAGATCTTACGGGATACAGCCAGGTGAACTTCGTGAAGGCGTCGACTATTGTGAGGATATGTTGGTACCTTTTGTTGGTAGAGGGCATAGGACCAATGAAATCTACGTGATAGGTGCTTAACGGTACATCTTATTTCGGAATAGGGTATAGGAAACCTTCTTTTTTCCCGCTCTTTCTGTTGGTTAAAATACACGGTACACAGTTAACGATCACGTTTTGCACTTGTCTGCTTAAATTAGGTATGAAAAATTCTCGTTTAACTATTTCTTCTGTTTTTGCAGCTGCGAAGTGTCCTTTCTCATGAGCTAGCTTGATTAGCTCAGTTTGCATATCTCTTGGTACTACTATTAATTCACGGCCATCTACGTATTTGTATAATATTTCGTTTTTAATGAAGAAGTCTGAAGTAGGGTTTGTTTCAATCAGTGATTTAAAATTTTGAGTGTTTTCGTCTCCTTTTTGAGCTCTTTTCAATCTGGCGGTGAGAGTATCGCTTGTAATTATGGCGACGGGGTATCGGCTTAAAGCGTCTACATGTTGCATTCTCTGGCCGGGTCGATGCACAATTTCGTAATCATAATTTTCCAACAGTAGTGCCCATCTCGCTATACGAGTAACTAAATCTTTTTTGTCCATAGTCTTTTGAAAAGCTGAACAGTCCGTTATGATTTTGAAATGTTGCCCTAGAAGGTAGATTCGAAATTTCTTTAAAGCGGTGACAACAGCAAGAACTTCCAGTTCATAGCTACTGTATTTCTCCTCGGCTGGAGTAGTTTTCTGCGACATGTATTGAACAGGGTGTAATTTTCCGTCATCCGCTTCCTGGAGCAAAACAGCGCCATATCCTTGTTGGCTTGCATCGGTGTGTAGTTCGGTCCTTTTCCCTTGTTGAAAAATGCTTAAAACGGGACTTTCAGTTAATAGTTTCTTGAGCTTTTCGAATGCTTCAATTTGGGCTTGTTCGAATACAAATGGATTGCCTTTTCTTGTTAGATCACTCAGAGGTTTCGCTATTTTAGAGTACGCGGGAATAAATTTTCGAAAATAGCCGGTTAGTCCTAAAAAACTTTGGATCTGCTTGACCGTTGTTGGCACTGGGAACTTCTTGACGGCTATCGTCTTCGCAATTGATGGGCGTATTGTTCCGTTTTCGACGACGTGACCCAAAAATTCGACTTTCCTACTTAGGAATCGACATTTCTCAAATTTAATTTCTAAGCCATACTTCGAAGCAACTTCAAACACTTTCTTTAGTTTTTCTAAACCTTCTTCTTCATCTTTTGCCGGAATTATCAAATCGTCTATGTAAATTACTACAATACCTTTTCGCATTAGTTCTCGAAAAATACTGTACACATATCTTTGGAATACGCTGGGACTAGTGCTTAGGCCGAAAGGTACTTTATTGAACTCGAATTGTCCGTCTGGAACAACGAAGGAGGTGAGATGTTTGCAGTCTTCATTGACATCGACATGGAAAAATCCATTTCTCAAATCTAACGTAGTGTACACCTTTGCTTCTTGGAGCTTATCTAATACGTCTTCTATCAACGGCAATGGAAAACGATCCTTGACTAATTTCCGATTCAACTTTCTGTAGTCCACGCACAATCTAGTGGTGCCATCTTTTTTCTTGACTAGCACAATTGGACTCGCATATTCGGATGAGCTTGGTCTTATAATTCCTTGTTCAAGCCATTCGTCGACTTGCTTGTTGACTGCTTGGTTCTCGGTAAAGGATAAGCGACGTGCAGGCTGGTAAACCGGTATGCCATCTTTCAAAATAATCCTCATGGACACGTTTGTCGTTTCGGTCTTATTTGGCTCATAGTTGGAGATCAATTCAAACAGTTCTTTTCTTATTCGTGGATTGCTAACATGTTTGACTTCAATTTCGTCTTCAGTTTTCGCTTCGTATACTTGCGTGTGCATGAACCAAGTTTTATCTTCATGTTTACGGAACTGAACACTTTCTTTGTCGAAGAAGACGGAGGCTTGTTCCAAAATATCTGATCCGATTACTGCCTGAAATTCTAAACACGGCGTAGGTACGATGTGCCACGTGAGGGAATATTCTTTTCCATCCAATTCAATTTTCCGTTGGAACGACCCTTTTGTTTTGACTTCGTACTTCCCTAATCCAGATAACACTACTATGTCTTTCGAGAGTTCTGAGGGTTCGATTATTCCTTCGCACATATCTTCACGAATGAGTGTCGCTGAACTGCCGGTATCGATGAGAGCTTCAAAAGTCTTGTTACCCATGGTTATTTTCTTCGTTTTAACTCTTTCTTGAGAGATTCGTGAGCAGACTTGAATCGGAGAGCTTGCAGATTTATTAATGTTTGGGTTTTTGGGTCGCTTTGTACAATCTACGGCATAATGACCTGGTCCTTTGCAGTAGCTACAGATTAGTTGCTTATTTCTTCCGGCGTAAGGAGTTCCGTTCGATTGAAAGTATTTTTTTTTCATGCCTATTGTTCCCAATTTGGAAATGTTCAGGTCTTCGAGAATAAGTATCGTTAGATCCTCTGGCTTCATATTTTCCTTTCGCGAATGAGTTGGATGACTTCGGTTTTAACGTTCTTCGGACATCTTCATATTCTTCAAATTTTTTAGCTAGTTCGGAAGGTGAGTTAATAGTAGACCATTCGTCTAGAAAATGTTGCTGAAACTCGTAAGGTGCATTCTTCTTAATTTGATCGGCTATAATTAACTCTCGTAGTTGATCGAAGGTTTCTATTTTCAAACCGGAAGTCCATCCGTCGAAATACGTCTGCAGTTCGTAGTGAAAATCTTGCCATGTTCGCTCATCAGATTTTTGGTGAGATACAAATAGTTGACGAATTTTTTCCGGAGACAACTTAAATCTTTTCAATAGTAAATTCTTGACGTGGTCGTAATCATTACATTTGTCCGCTGGTTCTCTTGCGATCAGATGAGCAACGTCAATGGGTATCAATCCTATCAGTCTCTGTACCCAATCTTTCTTCGGCAAAAATATCAATTCTGCGTGCCGTTCAAATAAGGTGAGGTTCAAGCTGATGTCATCTTTCATATTAAACTTATGGAAAGTTTCGTGAATCAATTTATTCGGCGCTTGGACGTTTTCGGCGTTGTTCGTCGTATTGACACTCTGTTGAGCCTGTATTCGTAATTTCTCGAGTTCATGTCCTCGCTGTTCTCGCTTCTGTTCAATTTCTCTATCTTCTGCTTCTCGGCGTAATTTTTCTTCTTTTTCTTCTGCTTTTCGGCGTAATTTCTCTTCTTTTTCTTCTGCTTCTCGGCGTACGCGTTCCTCAGCTATGCTATCGATCAGTATTTTGACATCTTCCTCTACGTAATTTGGACTTTTCACGATCAGTTCTTTTATTCGAAGTTTAGTTGAACCCTCTTGGATACTTAACGACAATTCTGAGGCGAGTTCTATCAGGTCTTCCCTTTTCTTAGACAGAAGAAATGCCATTTCGTATAAAAATAAATCGGAGTGGTAACCCAGAGAACAAATTTAATTTAAAACTTAGTTCAATATTTCTTCAAAACTTATTCTCAACGTGAGAAATTTATTTAGTCGCACCTAAAAAAAAACTCTTGCTCAACTGCTGGGTTGTTTTCGGCTCTCTTCGCCGTTTATTGACTTTAGGCAATTTATTTTAAACGAATTTATCATGATTACTATTAAGTCTTCTTATCCGCAATAGATTTACCCAGGTTTACCCAGCACGCAAAGTTACTACTCAGTAGGAAAAAGACACAACTAATAATTTAAATGACGAGAGAGAATTAAGGTTAAATAATTTGAAATTTATTTACATATAAGCTTTCACTAAAATTTACACAAACATATTTGATATACTTTATAGATATACATTAAACAATTTTACTAACAATGAATAATAAAAACACTTTGAGTCCCTATCCTCTTAAAAGGAAAATTAAATAAAAAATTTGTCACTCAAGGCATGTTATAAGCGGACTTACCCCATTTCAGCTGGGCTGATGTGCAGTGGTTTCCCATCTCTAAGGAAAGACCTGTACTAAGTGAAATCGTACTCTAAAAAAAAACTGAGTACCAGAATATCTCTTCTCTCTGTCGCATAACTTTTTATAACCTTCTCTTTTCTATACCACATTTCTATTTTCCAATAAAATCATTTTCCCCTCCTTCTGAGTCTAATATCAGACCGCCCTTTTTCAAACCTTGATCGCCAAATGGTCTAGAATTATTTCCATTATTAAATGTATCATTCTCATTGGATTTTCTTTATTCGATTAAAGTAGCGGACCCCACGCAAATGGCGGCAAAGGCGACAAAGCATGTTCCCCTTTTTCTACCCTAAAAGATTTTGCTACAATACTCCTTTGAAAACTTCCGCCCTTCCTACCGCTTACTAACCTTTGACTCCACAATGACCATTTCTTCCCAAACACTCTTTCACTTTAACCGCACAATTCGTGATCCTTTAAAACATATTTTTTCTGACTCCGTCTTTCCATAGCTATATATTTTATTACCCTTTTCTTCATTGTAAAATTGTTATTCTCTCTTTCGTTTCTATACTTATTCTTATTAAACTGCCCTTGTACGATTTTAGGCTATACATGAATTCACCTTCCTAAAATATTACTTGCTAAAATTCTTAACATTCATACAAACTCTTAGGTGTGCTTTTATACCTTCTTACACAAACCTTGTATTTTGCCTATACGAACCCCACCTGCATTTTATCTGAAGGCAAGGTGTACCCCACCTGCATTTTATTTGAAAGCAAGTTTTAGGAGTAAACAGCCTCAAAATTCCAAACGAATATCACTTTAGTTTGGTAGACTGAAAGGTCTAGCAAAGTTTTAGGAGTAAACAGCCTCAAAATTCCAAACGAATATCACTTTAGTTTGGTAGACTGAAAGGTCTAGCACAACCAGGAAGAAAGATAAAACGTGAACAATTAAATGCAATCTCTTACGATATTCGAATAAAACAAACAAATATTAGAAACTTCTGAAATCCGAAAATGGCACTAAAAACATATGCATAAACAACTTTTCAATTATTCACAATACCCTATTATTCATAAACAACTTTTAAAAAATATATCCCGTTCTGGTTTCAAAAGATCAATAAAAGAACATTATTTGAACTCATGGTTTCACACAAAATGCAAAACATCCTTTCTCAGCATTAGACTAAACAGAAGGAGAAATATAAACACCTGTCGCGACAGCAATTCGCCTAATGTCTGCGAACGAGCGGAAATGATTTTTTTATTCTACTGTTAACATCTGATAGCAAACAAACACTCTGAGGGTAAAACTTTAGCTTTTCAATGTTCTATATCGAACAAGGCTGTATACCATAAAAATGGGTTAATTGATATCAGAAAAAGGTTAAATATTTAAATATAGACTATTCTTAATTTATAAACATGGAAAGATAAATATTCAAATGAAATTTCGACACTTATATATTTCATACAACGTAATTGTAACATCCCTCGAATAATATGACTATGTTAATACCATGAATGTATTGGCGATTGTTCTTTGGCGTTGTTTCCTTGGCTTAATAATAAACATCACTGACCTGGCGATGGCGATTTCTCGGCGATTGATGTTCTGTCCCTCTTTCGCTGGCGGGCTGATTTCTTTGGCGAATCTGTTAGCTGTGGACTTAAAAAAATACATTAGCATAGGACGTTGGTCTGTGAGCGAAAACCGAAAAAGGTGAACCCGAAAGGAAAAAATGCTCTTAGTTAAAAATAAAATTATTTCAAACCGAAAACGGAAGTAAAAGTATAAAATTCTTTAAACCTAAAACGAAAGTAAGAGTAAGGATGTTCCTAGGCAAATGCCTAATGTAAGGAAGCAGGTTGTAATCCGGGCCGGGGCCCCAATTTGTAGGACGGCGTCTAGGGGTAAGTAACTTTACGGAAAGAATTATACGAAAGAAATAAAAAGATTAATATCTAAACTAACATTTTATTTACTTTTAAACACGTAAAGAAAAGACATCACGCTATTTACAATTTACAAATTTACGAGGAAGGTAAATTAAGGTTTTACTACAGAGCATGGTTCACCTGTGAGATGGGGACTCCGAAATATCCCAATTCGTTTAGCGAATTCGATAAAAACGCGACGCGGGAAAGGCACGACTTTACTCGTCCATGTCAGCGGGGGGTCTGCGAGTGAGCTCCGAATGCTCTCTCCGAAAAGGTGACGTCATGCGCGTGCAAAGCTTTCCTATTGGACGCTTAAGCCCAACGGAATAAAATTCGTTCAGGTCGAAGTCTCCATCTCTCGCAAATCAATTTTCTACATATATATATATATGTGTGTGTGTGAGTAAGTAACGGAAAAACGTGTCCTCCTAAATTACATATAATTCGTATTCCAAACTCTCTTTTTTAATAAAGCACAACCCTTTTCCAAAATGCGACCTAATAATAATTTAACTGCTATTTTATATTTTTCCTTAATACACGTGCCACTGAATCTTTCCCAGGCATTAGGAATCGATGCTTAAAATCCGAATAACATTACCATTTATGGTTCGAACGTAGGCCTCATAAAAATCTAAGGCCTGTTTGCAAATTCCTTCTGACAAACAAAACACAGAACGCGCGCGTGATCCTATTGCACCACCATGAGACATACAAGTGTATAAACCACGTGACTATTATTAACCAATTAAATAATTCTAACCCTGGTTGTAAAATAAGAAAATATCCATTTCATGCACGCCAGCACGGAGGACTCTTCCGCTGTTTGTAAGTCGTGTAGGCTTTGTAAGCCATCGATGTGTGTAGGGCCTTTTTATTGCATGGGCAAATCGGGACTTTGCCCAGGGCCCCCTGATGCTAGGGGGCCCCAAAACCCTCTTGGTGTATGCACCTAGTACTTCTAATAGTATGTATAGCCCATGGATAGTTCTTATTTTTATAAATGTTCGTAAGGGTGGGCCCCCAAATAGCATCTGCCCAGGGGCCCCCAGCGTTCATAATCGGGCCCTGTATGTGTGTGTGTAATTTTTGCTTAGTTTCACTCTAACCAGATTTTAACCTATTGCTAATATGCTGAAATTTGCAGATTGTTAGGAGCTTTCGGACTTCGGAAATATCTTATCACTAAGTTGCTGGATAAATGAATGATATTTTGTATGTAAAACTAAACATTGAGAAGCGTCCATCTCACGCTTCTCTTTCCACATAAAATATTTATAAGTGACACTGCGTACTATTCAATGTAGTAAATTCTCTAACTTGATTTACCGGACTAAGAGAAAGACGATAACAGTCGAAAAAAAATAACGTCCGAATGCAGACCTTTTCCGCAAAAATAAAAAAAATATTGTTAATTAAAGGAAACTGGTGAAAAGCGCGGTAGCCTTGAATCATCAGTGGTTTACCCGCAAATGAGCCATTCGTAAACAGTCACTGGATCAGAATGCAGCTGGTGATGTGTTCAAAAACCCGCGAATCGCCAAAAGGACAATGCGAGGCAAGCGCGCTGGAACACTTCCAGCTGAAAAGTGTATTTTGCGTTTGATTTGCGTTTTTATGCAATAAAAAAAAACGAAAGTTATTTTATGAATGGTTTAGAGGGAATTTTCTGTCAAGGTCAAATTTCTTTTACTTCTCATCATTAAAAGAGCAGCTGAGCGTTGCGAAATTTGAAATTTGAGACGCGTGTGTGTAATAGAACGTTATTATAACGTTCTATTGCACACACATTGTAAACGTTGCAATATTACGTTTTTTAGGCTCTAAAAACGTAAATAGGTCAACGTTTGCCTAATTGCGAACACTTTCAAGTCTAAATAATTCTGAGCTTGATTTATCCAAAACCAGATTTATTACCTGGCTTTGTTCGGGATTCAGTTTCTGTTATAATTTTTTTTCAATGATCAGGATTAAAAGTTGCTCTCTTCTTTTTGGGCATTTTAAAGCATTAATTTACAGCTAGTCAATAATATTTGAATGGATTTATTGTCGTGTTACCTGTCCTAACTTTATTTATTTGAGCGTGATTCGTATTTATTTGGGTTAGTACATATTCTTTAGTTCAAAAGGGGTATTTGGGTTCGTAGTATTAATCTATTTATTTTTAATACAACCCAAGGCTCTGGACATTAATTGGCAAACGAACCGGTCATTAATTTGTAACTAGAGATAACCTTTCTTAAAATAAACTGGAAACAATGATAACTGACTCAAAAATTACAATACTAAAAAAAAACTAATTTATTTACAATTTTATATTATTTTCATATTAACTCATGAATATCAATTATCTTGATGTACAGTTTACTAATTTACTGGTTTTTTTAGAATTATCATCACTTTGCGTTCAAAAACGGGTATTTCATTAATCTACTTTTTTTAGATTCAGGGAGCATATAATTATTAATCAAACTTATAGCAAAGAACTCCTATCCATAAAAATATCTTTTGAAACAATGTTCTCGCACTAAAATTTCATTTAGCGAGGTGGGGTCTGAAGAAGACAAAATGATTTTCCCGCACTCAGTTTGATGATGACAGCACTGGGACTCAGGTGCAGAAACTCCTCTTAGTCATGGGTCACTTGGCTTCACTCAGTCTCTACTCCGACAGGGTCTGTATAATCACAACTCAATTATGACGAGGTCTGCACTAGGACTCGGGCTCTGAATCTCCTCTAGGGCATGGGATCTCGCTCCTTCCTTTTAGGTAGGGGGTGCACTGCGTAGGCTATCGTGGGTATTCTTCTACTCTTTTCAAATGATGGGGCACTTATCAGGAAAATGATGTCATCGACTTCTCTTGATCAAAGTAACGCTCAGTTCCGGGAAGACTCTGGAATTTCAATTTCAGATGTGGATCAGAATTTTTTTCTTACCTAAAAACTAATATCTTCTCCATCAAATCACGTTTGTTCAGCCTATTTTTCTGTAAAACATTCAGAACTAAAAAAAATTGGATGCTTTTAGCTGTATATTTAACAGTTTTTAAAAATCTGTTTACTTTTGCGATGAATTCTGAAAGTAAGCAAACTTGAATGCGAATGAATCAAGTAGCTCAAGTATTCATATCGCGTAGTGAGCTGTAAATAACTGGATGGCAGTCTACTGCTCCAATCGCATGAAAAACTAAATAAATAAAAAATAATGAAAGGGTTTGCTTTTACAAGATGTGGATTAAATGCAATATTGTTAGATAATTCGGGATATTTTTTAACTTTCATATACTTTTTCCATTATGACGTCATTATTAGCATTATGACGTCAAAATGACGGGTTACCTTCTAGTGATAAAATAATTATTTTAAACTCTTAAGAAATTTGAATTCAACACCTGATAGTCAGCGGATATATTCGGCCCATCTAGTTCAATGAACATTGCTTTCGAAATCCCCATTCATTTGGTAATTTTTTTATATGTGGTGCCGCACCACTCCCGAGGTTCTCGCGGACCACCTCTTGGGAACCACTGATCTAAGGAATAACTGCAAAGATATTTGATTATGCGTTTTTGTTTACCTCCGTATGGTATGAGGGCGGGAAAAGGGTACAAGGCCACCAGATGTGATTGGCGCTATGTTGGTTCTACTCGGCGCACCCATTACTAGAAATCAACAAGTCTCGCGTTGACTGGGCGGGAATTTGTAAGGCAAAAGAGCCTGCCGCATAGGAACAGCAACGTTCTTGCTTTTTCTTATTTCAATGATATTGCCCATAGAGAAAAAGATAAAATTCATTTATTTCAAATTCATATCGTATAACTCAGTGGTTCGCAAACATTTTTCTACCGCGATGCGGTTTCTTTCTATAAAAAATTACTCGAATCTTATGAAACTTTTTTGGCAGTAGCAAATTTAATAAAATTTTTTTTTAATTCAGGTAATCTCTTCTAACAAAACTACCGCGGGTTATTAACGTAGGATTACTTATCGTTGCATACCTCTCTTGTATGTATGTATGTATGTATGTGTTACGTATATATGTATCTATATAAATATACGTACACACACACACACACACACACATATATATATATATATATATGTGTGTGTGTAATAAATTTTAACCCCCTCTAATCTTTAATCGCCTGCAATCCGAGTTCTCCCTCTCTATGGTAATCTTTCCGTCCTTTACCCCTTTCCAATACTAACCTACCTCGCCAATTTCCGGCAACCCGTTTACAGCTACTTGTACACTCGCCAGATGAGAGCTGGACGTCGCTTTGTAAGGCCATTGCTAGATAAAACTTGAATTCGAATCGTGTTGTTTTGGCTACGAGTTGTGTGCTTAGTCCAGGAGATGACCATTCGGGTCAATTCGTATATATATATAAATATATACAGTGGAATCTCGATCTATCGTTTTCCAAGGGATCGACTGAACTGGACGATAAATGTGTGTATATGTATATGTGTGTGTGCGCGCGTGTGTGTGTGTGTGTGTGTGTGTGTATCTTATATATATAAGTATGTCAAAATTTTGACGCATTTTGGTACTTTTCTGTTTAACTTTTCACTGCTTGCCCAAGCGATACAGACTGGGTTTGGCGCTCTGCCAAAATTATAACTCACGATGTGCGACGGACGGTTTTAGCGTCTGTAATTTTGCTTTCCGGAGGACCGTTATGGAGGAACGTAATCCTATATTAAAAATAGAAAAAGAAGCAGCAAATGTTGACAAACTATTTTATCGACTTTTGCTGATTATTGAAAGAACGTTTGACACCTTATTTAACAATATCATATTTTATATTATGTATCTTTTAACATAAAATATATCTTTGCAAAAAAAATTAAAAATATTTAATTATAGATAACTCAAAGCGTATTTTTAATTAAATAATTGAATTTGATATAAATTTACTTCAAAGTATCCGTAACCGATCCAATTTTTTTTCGAGACCCTCCCAGCAGTTCACGCACTACTGGTGTATTTGACAGTCTTTTAAATCTCGGAAGTTTTTAAAAAAATATTTCAGGTAGTCTCTTCTAACGAAACTACCGCGGGTTATTAACGTACGATTACTTATCATTGCTTACCTCTTTTCTTTCCTTTTCTTTCTTTCTTTTTTTACGCATTCTGTTTAACTGTTTACTGTTACTTGGTTTGGTGCGCTGCCAAAACTAGCGACGGACTCTGAATTTTTTCTTTGCTGAGGACCGTTATTGAGGAACGTAATCCTACGTTCAAAAAAGAAAATAAAAAAAAGGATTGACTTGACAAACATTTGCTGTTTTTCCCCTTTACTTTTATGTTCTAACTAGCTGAAAACCCGCACTTCGCTACGGAGTACATTCAAATTAAATACAACGGTCAATGTATGCAACTAATGCCAAAAAATATAAATATATATATATATTTATAATAAATATGACGATCAATGTATACAATGGATGTAAAAAAAAACATTTATAAAAAAATCATAAGGGATATTTTTATAGACAAAATAATGTCCAATCGTCTGCCGCATTAGCAAGAAAAAAATATTTTTTGTCTATTTAGTTTTTATGCACGTGACGATAAATTTATTTAAAGTACCAGAAAAAGAAATCACGTGATCGGCATTTAATATATTAAATTCTAAACAATTAATCTTTAAAAATTCACCAAAAATCAGAAAAGGGAGGTAAAGATTCGAAAAAGATCTCATTTTGAAGGAATTTTTATGATCTTTCTCGTGATATAAATTTTTTAACCCTCGAATTATTATTTTAAATGCAAACTTAAAAAAAGTTACTAAAACAGCTTAAAAATTTAATTTTAAAAAATCTAAGAAGAATTTTTCAAAAATCTTTCTTAGTGCACCCCTACACTATAAGAAGAATCGTCATAGAAAATTTCAGCTCTTTAGGTCCAGCGGTTTGGTCTGTGCGTTGTATGTCAGTCAGTGAGTCAGTTACGGAACTGTTTTATATACGTATAGATTTATTTTACGACTATTTGGTGGCAGTGAGGAAAAGAAAAACCTATTGTCACTTGAGTAAATAATTTCCACCCACCCCCTCTTCAGCTATAATGTAACGGCAGTATATTTTCAATATATTCAAAACATGATCAAAAGTTACAAAAAAAAGTTATTTTTAAAATCAGTAATCGCTTGACGTGGGTGAGAGACAGTGAAGTGCAAAAAGAGTGCTGGCATATAAATTTCTTTCCCCGTTGAAAGACAGGTGATAAAAGCGTTTAAGTCGTGTCTTTGTATTCACTTTACGATGTCAAGAAGAACAAATGCTGTATGCGTTTTGTGCTTTGATATCTCTCTGCCACGGAAAGATAACATTTACTCAGCTTTCTGAAACCACACACTGCTTAAAACATATGCACTTTGTTAACTTTGCACCTTCATTGGGGCTACAATAATATTTTAGACGTCAAATACAATCTAGAGGAAAGGTATTTTAATAACAATAATTAAAAATGCATGATATATTTCAATGCATCACTTTTAACTTATGAATAACTGGATGAATACCCGTGCTTGGCTACGGAGTACATTCAAATTAAATGCAACGGTGAATGTATGCAGTTAATGCCAAAAAATATATTTATAATAAATATAACTGTCAATGTATGCAATTAATGCCAAAAATAAAAATACATTTATAAAAAAATCGTAACGGATATTTTTATAGACAAAATAATGTAGAAGAAAATATTGAAATTAAATCTAATAGAACATACTAAAGAATATAGTACAGTTAATATAGTACAGTTTGAGGAACATTTCTTTTGCTGTATTTTAATATTTTTTTTGGATAATGTCCAATCGTCTGCCGCATTAGAAAGAAAAAGAATATTTTTTTTCTTAATTTATTTCGTTGTTATGTACGTTAGGCAAAATTAATTTAAAGTATTACAAAAAAAGCAACCACGTGATCAGCATTTAATAAATTAAATTCTAAAAATTAATCTTTAAAAATTCACCAAAAATCAGAAAATGGAGGCAAAGATTCGAAAAAGATTTCATTTTAAAGGAATATTTATGATCATTTTTGTGATATAAATGTTATAACCCTCACATTATTATTTTAAATGCAAACTTTAAAAAAAGTTACAAAACATAGCTTAAAAATTTAATTTAAAAAATCTAAGAATAAGTTTTCAAAAATCTTTCTTAGTGCACCCCTACACTATAAGAAGAATCACCATGCAAAATTTCAACCCTTTAGGTCCAGCGGTTTGGCCTGTGCGTTATCTGTCAGTCAGTCAGTTATGGAACTGTTTTATATATATAGCTAATTTCTGTTAAAGGGAAAAGAGCAGTGTGCGTTATATTTTTACATTTGAGGAAAAAATTGAAATCACGAAGAGAATTCTTTTGTGAAACCTAATATGTATTACACGAGGGTATCGTTTGAAAGAAAATGAAAAGATTAATCCAGTATTAGGTTTACTTCTGAACAGGTGTTTAAAAGCTTATGTATCGAGAAGAAAAGAGACTCCAGAGTTCTACGAAGTGAATTACTATTTGCTGAGTTACACATGTCTTTAAAACATGACCACAGGCCGAAATCAGTCATTTCGCTACACTGTTGTTTATTATGCGTACAGTAAAACTTCTCTAGCCTACCACCTCTGACAACGGCCACTTTTTTTTAACCATGACTGTCCGCCTTATAAAAGTTTCACTGTATATATTTATGTGAGCCGAGGACATCCTATTGATTAGTGCGTCAAATTTCGGCACTGGGGTCGCTCTGTTCGAATCCCGACAAGCGCCACCGTATGCTCTCGTGTCTAAGCCGGGTTTCGTAAGGTTAAATTTGTAGGCCAGAAAAGTCCCTTTGTGTGGTTTGTAGGGATGGGGAGAGGATATATATATACATATATACCGTACACACACACACATATATATATATACATATATATATATATATATATATATATATATATATATATATATATATATATA
>OU015500.1:142372139-142449639 GCA_907164885.2 Dolomedes plantarius | reverse complement strand
CACTTCGCCTTCCCCCCCCCCCGTCACCCCCAGACCAACTCTGAAACCACCCCAGATCACCCGTCAGAACAAACCTCTTTTCCCCCGTGTATCGAATTTAAACTGGTTGTGGTGAAGGGGCTGTATCCACCTTTAAGAGGTGCGCTTAGGGGCACAAAAATCATTAAAAAAGGAATTTTAAAAAAACTAATTGAGCCCCAAATTTCGTTTTTCCTGATTTAAGTTTCTCGGATCCTAAACATTAACTGTGCCGAATTTGGTCCCCGTGGGTGAAACAGTCTATGATTCTGTAGCGGACAAACAAACAGACAAGCTCTTTTATATATATAGATGTATATATTTATTTTTATATGTATATATGTATATATATATACATATACATACGTACATACATATATATGGATACATATATACCTAACACATACATACATATACAAAAGTGGTAAGCAACGATAAGTAATCCTACGTTAATAACCCGCGGTAGTTTCATTAGAAGAGACTACCTGAATTCCACAAATTTAACGGTGCCATCACGTTAAATTTGTGGATTTACAGACAGATTACCACTAATCGCGATAAAACTGTTGCGGGGACGTTCTCTCGAAGACGAAGTTGAATTTGTGAAGATTACACTAATTATTCTTGTCTAGCTTTGCCAAAAGTTAAATAAATTATCTCAAATTTCAACTTTCTCTAACAAAAGAAATTTCCTTCGTTAAAAATGCGTTCTTGTTTTTCGTAGTAATGGCTTTCTCTTCGAATCTCAAATAGTAAGCTACGTATATCAGTACTCAGTAATGCGTTTTTTTTTCCAAAGCGGTTGACACTTATCCTGTAGATATTCCTTGCAGGAAAAATTCACTACGTCACTATTACTAGGTAACACTATTACTAGGTCACTATTACTAGGTAACTAGGTGTTCTTACGTCACTATTACTAGGTAACACTATTACTAGGTCACTATTACTAGGTAACTAGGTGTTCTTACGTCACTATTACTAGGTAACACTCTTACTAGGTCACTATTACTAGGTGTCACTATTACTAGGTCACTATTACTAGTTAACACTATTACTATTACTAGGTAACACTATTACTAGGTAACACTATTACTAGGTCACTATTACTAGGACACTATTACTAGGTCACTATTACTAGGTCACTATTACTAGGTAACTAGGTGTTCTTACGTCACTATTACTAGGTAATTCATGACGATTTAAATTGAGATATACAGTAAAACCTCGTTTATCCGGACTAACTGGGACCATAGGCAATTCAGATTATCGAAAATCCGGATAATCTAGGTAATATGGGTAATAAGCAGAACAAAATCCTTAACTAAGCATACTTACCATTTATTACGATAGAAAAAACTGTAAGCATAACTGCTACAAAACTGTTTCTGTTTAGTAACAAAATTACATAGTATTGTTTACAAGGCATTAAAAAATGTAACAATAACTCTTCACATAATTTCTTAACAAAGAAATGGTAAGTCTAGTACAGCTTTCTTAAACTCAACATAAAGCATTTTATTACCATAATTTGTTGTACAATCTGTGCGGGAACTGCAGGGCCCGATTTAGAAAATTCTTGGCTATAGGCACAACTCGGGATGGGGGCCCCCTAACACTGATGTCAGCGTAAAATTTCCAAAATTGACACAGAAAAAAATAATCATGAATCATTGTGAAAGTACCATTTTACGAAGAATTGGATATTTGAAGCGTAGAAGCCTAGAACATTATCAAATAACAAAAAGCAATACAACATATTAACTTCACCATTAAAAGACCAATACAATGCAACCAGAAAAACTTATTCATCCCTTATATACACTACTAGCTGAAAACCCGCATTTCGCTACGGAGTACATTCAAATTAAATACAACGGTCAATGTATGCAATTAATGCCCCCCAAAATATATATATATATATAATAAATACGACGATCAATGTATACAATTGATGTAATATATATATGTATATATATTTATAAGAAAATCATAAGAGATATTTTTATAGACAAAATAATGTAGAAGAAAATATTCAAATTAAATCTAATATAAAGAATACTGAAGAATATAGTACAGTTACTATAGTACAGTTTGTAGAACATTTCTTTTACTGTATTTTAATATTTTTTTGGATAATGTCCAATCGTCTGCCACATTAGCAAGAAAAAAAAATATCTTTTTGAATATTTAGTTGTTATGCACGTGACGATAAATTTATTTAAAGTACCAGAAAAAGAAATCACGTGATCAGCATTTAATAAATTAAATTCTAAAATTTGATCTTTAAAAATTCACCAAAAATCAGAAAATGGAGGTAAATTATCAACAAAGATTTCATTTTAAAGGAATTTTTATGATCTTTCTCGTGATACAAATTTTATAACCCTCAAATTATTATTTTAAATGCAAACTTAAAAAAAGTTAAAAAACAGCTTAAAAATTTAATTAAAAAAATTTAAGAAGAAATTTTGAAAAATCTTTCTTAGTGCACCCCTACATCATAAGAAGAATCGCCATGCAAAATTTCAGCCCTTTAGGTCCAGCGGTTTGGTCTGTGCGTTGTATGTCAGTCAGTCAGTGAGTCAGTTACGGAACTGTTTTATATATATAGATAACATACATATGATGACTATATATATAACTATAGATATAATGAACCAAACAATCAAATTTAAAAGGATATTATAAAAAAAATTGCTATTAAAAAGATAAAATAAAATAAAAAAATTTGAGTTGGGAATTTTTCTTTTTTTTCTTTAAAAATAAAATTTTTGGGGGCCCCCAACATTCGGGGGCCCTTAGACCCGGACCTACCGGGCCTAATGGAAAATCAGGGCCTGAGGAATTGTACATTGAATCAAACTAAAAAGCGAATATTTGGCGTACTTGTAGTTACGTTCTTGCTATCACAGTTAAATATTATTATCTAATGTGAACATTAAATAAAAATAATGTCTACAGGTCTGATCCGGATAAACGAGGTTTTACTCTAATATGAAAACTTCTGAAATATTTTCTGGCTTATCTCCCTCCTCCAAAATTAAGAACAACGACGCGCGCTGGCTTTCTTTACCATAGCTCGCGTTGGAGTTATGAGTCGCCGTGAGAGTTCGGAATCGCCTTTTAAACAGTACGTCCCGTTCTGTTTAATCACCGCGCAACAGAAGGTAATCGTAAGGTTTCAAATACCTGCCAATCAATCCTGCTTACGTTTCATCTCCCCGATACTGCTCTTTTTTTTGTGTGTGTGTGCTGCAGTTCTTTAATATTACAAATCCGAAACACATGACGTACATAGTATTTATTATTCGGTAATGCTACAAATCCGGAACACATAGTATAGACAACATTTATCGATCGGAAATGTTACAAATCAGGAACATGGAGTTTCTGCAGGATTCATCGTTCGTGTGTTGCGTACGAGGTCGGCCAACTACCAATTACTGACTTGTTTTTCGCGTTTGAGTTAGTGATGCGACATCGATAACAAAACATCGATGCTAATAAAACATCGCCCCAAAACCATCGATGCTTTTAAACATCGATGTTTTAGAACATCCATTTTTTTAAACTGGTTTAGTAATCTCTAACGTTAATGTTACTTCCGTTAGTCGTGGGGGGAGGGGGTGATTGAATTTTACTCTCTGATTGGGCAGGCACAAATGACAAAAACTTGGTTGCTTTGGGCTACATTGATGACTCAAAATTCTCGTTGTAAATACCGCCATGTTTTGCCTTCAAATGTCCAGATAAATTCGTGGTATTGCCAGAAGTTTTGAGGGACTTAAGGCAAATATTGCATTTCGCCAATTTGTCAGCGGTTTTGTAAAAATATTTCCAAACGGTACTTTTGGGAGGCATCTTACTAGTAATATTAACGTCAACTTATATAAAACTAGAACAAAACAAAAACTTAAATGGATGCACTCGTGTATATACTATTTGTAAAATAAAACCCCATGGAAGGTTCTGGAGTGTCAGGAACATTCCAAGCGCTCTGATTGGTTCATCGGTTGTTAATTGCCTTTTGTCTGTTTGGTAAGGAATCATTCCCCCTTTTGTATTCGTCCTTTTCAGAATTCAGACTTACATTTATTGAGTGTGAAAATTATGCTACGTGGTAATTTTTTTTTTTATTACGGTACTTTTTCATAAAAAAAAAAACATCGAGGCAACGTAAAACATCGAGCACAAAACAACAATGTTAAAAAAACATCGGCTTCAATAAATCGATGTTTAAAAAATCGATGTTTTGAAACCATCGACATCGATGTCGCATCCTTAGTTTGAGTTCACCCCTCTTCATCCACCGTCTATCTCATAAGCGCCATAAAGTGACGTCGTAATGAGCAAATGGATTAATCGGAAGTCAAACCCGCTGTGTTCAAACCCTACCGGCTTCTCTCTCCTCAATGTTAACCTATGGAGGGAATGTGCCTATTATTCACAACTATATAAATTCTGATATTCCACGAAAAATGGTATTTTCAGGTAGCCTGGACTTTTATGCACCTTACAACAGAATTAATTTGCGTCCACCAAAGGTATTAAGGAGCGTTTAAGACACACTGGAACAGATTTTTTTTTTTGCTCCGAACAATTTAAATTTAAAAATATTATTAGCATTTTTTTACGGAAATGAAAAATACTCCAAGGTGTAAAATTTCTTTCTCTATTACGGAGTACAATTAAAAAAAAATTCAGGCAATCCCTTCTAACGAAACTAGTGCGGGTTATTAACGTAGGATTACTTATCGCTGCTTACCACTTTTGTATGTATATATGTATGTATGTGCTATGTACATATGTATATATATATATATATATATATATATATATATATATATATATATATATATATATATATATATATATACATATACATATATATATATATATATAATATATACATATATATATACTATATATATATATATATATATATATATATATATATATATATAATATATATATATATATATATATATATACATTTATAATAAATACGACGATCAATGTATACAATTGATGTAAAAAAGACAAAAAAAATATATTTATAAAAAAATGACGCGTGACGATAAATTTATTTAAAGTACCAGAAAAAGAAATCACGTGGTCGGCATTTAATAAATTAAATTCTAAAAATTAATCGTTAAAAATTCACCAAAAATCAGAAAATGGAGGTAAAGATTCGAAAACGATTTCATTTTAAAGGAATTTTCAGGATCTTTCTCGTGATATAAATTTTATAACCCTCAAATTATTATTTTAAATGCAAACTCAAAAGAAGTTTCTAAAACAGCTTAAACATTTAATTTTAAAAATCTAATAAGAATTTTTCAAAAATCTTTCTTAGTGCACCCCTACTCTATATGAAGAATCGCCATGCAAAATTTCTGCCCTCTAGGTCCAGCGGTTTGGTCTGTGCGTTGTATGTCAGTCAGTGAGTCAGTCAGTTAGGGAACTGTATATATATAGATTATTTATTTTTCTCATTGTATAACCTTTGAATGCTACTCAGACATCAATTCTATTGTTATTCAATTTAAAAAAATCATAATATTTCATATTTTAAGGACCGTGCGGCAGTCAATGCGCTGAGGAGGGCTCTAACTGAATTCAATTCGTGCCCCCCCCCCCCCCCCCCGTCAGATCAAAAATGACATCATAATATGTTTTCAGTACAATCACTCATGATTGTTGTTAAAAGCTGCGAAAACTGAGCACACCGGCGCCGTTTACGTGAGACGGTGGTTTTGTCTGTCTCAACCTATGGGAAGAAAAATCTATTGTTGTGGTTAAACAATGGGTTTTCAATAATAGAGAGCCTTATGTCTGATATCTATCATCGACATCCTGATGTCATTTCGATTGAAATTATTTTATTCAACTATCAGCTAATAAAGGCCAATAAGGTTTATGTTTACCATGTTTTTATTAAATCGCTTTCTTGTTTGTGTGTGTGTTTGTCCAGCACAAATCTTGCAATCGATTTTTAACTAACGTCCCGACTAGCTAGACATTTGAATCTTTTAGAATAGCTCAGAACACAAGGACAATGCATTATTTTGATACTTTTAGCCTTCTTTAAGCAGAATTGAATTCATTTTCAGTTAATTTGTTTTGTAGAATGGTGCAGCCATCTATCGACCGGGACGGGAACGAAAAGTTAAAGGCAAGTTAACTTCCAATTAACTTCATTTTCTTTCAAGCTGATGGGATAATTCATCAAAAAATTTTTAAAATGTATTTATTAATACATAGAATCGTCAAGTTTATATGATTCAACATGGAAAATTTAAAAACATGGTATATAAAAAGTTCTTTTTATCTTGTAATTATTCTTGTTTATTTTTACTTATATTCTGAACTGCGTGTTAATAGATAGGGTAATAAATGACAGATGTAATGAAATATACTGATGTACGCGTTTCTATGTCTTCTTTTTCGAGGCTGTATTACTTTGATGTTGACTTGGTGGCTTCAGGAAGTTTATTAAAAAATGTGACTTAGGGCCTGTTCACATAGGAGTCCGTTGCGTTGCGTTAAGGAAAAGATGACGTTGAGAGGAAAATAAACCAATCATAGGTCTCCAAACGATTAGCAATGAAATTTTTAACGCCTATGATTGGTTTATTTCCGTCTCAACGTCATCTTTTCCTTAACGCTACGCAACGGACTCCTATGTGAACAGACCCTAAGTTGAGGACTGTATTAAAAGTGTCTGTAAAAAGGCGTTCTTTTGGGGACTTATCATTATCTAGCACACATGCTTATAAGTGTGTGTGTATCGTAAACAGATGTCTCTTCAATCGAGGAATACGAGAGCAGAGTCCTTACGTCACTGTTATCCAGCGCATGGTGACGGATTTTGCCAATCTAATAGGAAGCGCGACGTTAGCAGTGCGAATTCATAGGGCAAACAGCTTGGATTATCATACTTGACATTGACATAAAACACTATAGAGGCACCATCGAGCAAGAGTTCATTATCCTCAGTACCCAGGTTAGTATGTGACATAAGATTAACCGTTCTCAAGTTTACAAATAGTGTTGACAATGATTGAGGGAGAAAGAATAAATTAATTAGTTGAAAAATCAAGTAATTAACTAGAACGAGTACGTGTAACCAATGTGGCATGTCTAACTTAAATGATACTGGATAAATCAAACAAGGGGTGAAACAAGAGATTATATAAATAAACTAGCTGAAAACCCGCGCTTCGCTACGGAGTCTATTCAAATTAAATACAACAGTCAATGTATGCAATTAATGCCAAAAAATATATATATATTTATAATAAATGCGACGATCAATGTATACAATTGATGCAAAAAAATATATATATTTATAAAAAATCGTAAGGGATATTTATTTTTTTGGGATAATATCCAATCGTCTGCTGCATTAGAAAGAAAAAAAAATTTTTTTTGTCTATTCAGTTGTTATGCACGTGACGATAAATTTATTGAAAGTACCAGAAAAAGAAATCACGTGATCGGCATTTAATAAATTAAATTCTAAAAATAAATCTTTAAAAATTCACCAAAACTCAGAAAATCGAGGTAAAGGTTCGAAAAAGATTTCATTTTAAAGGAATTTTTGTGATCTTTCTCGTGATATAAATTTTATAACCCTCAAATTATTATTTTAAATGCAAACCTAAAAAAAACCAAAACAGCTTAAAAATGTAATTTTAAAAAATCTAAGAATAATTTTTCAAAAATCTTTCTTACTGCACCCCTACGCCATAAGAAGAATCGCCATGCATAATTTCAGCCCTCTAGGTCCAGCGGTTCGGTCTGTGCGTTGTATGTCAGTCAGTGAGTCAGTTACGGAACTGTTTTATATATATAGATAATAATAGTAATAATAATAATAAAAAAAATTCAAAAACCAGAAGACGAGAAATTTATCATACTTTCAGTCGTATATAAAGTGGATATTTCCTTTTTACCTGGCAGATTTAAAATATTTAATTGGTTAAATTTCATCGTAGTAGGTGTTTCCCGGCATTTCATTGGATTAGGGTTGGGGGAGAAGAGTTACGTCATTCTATGCCTACTTGATTCTATGATTATTTAGAGATGCAGCGGAAAAGTGCTTGCTCCCAAATTTCACTTAATGCTTATCCTCAAAATTTCCCTTTCCTTATAAAGAACAGCCTATTTTCTTTAGTGAATCTATGATTAACTTAGTTAAGAAATTACATAAGCCCTCTAGCAGCTTGCCAACTTTCTTTCCTGCGCACTGGTCACTATTCTACCCCGCAGTCAGTGCTTGAGTCATAGACAGGGCTTGTTTACTACTAATTAAGTTAATGGGGCGTCCATATGGTATTTTCTGCTCTCTAGAGCTGTTGTCGTGTCCTTATATGGTAGTAGTAGTTTAACTCAAGCACTGACTGCGGGGTATAGTAGTATTCAGTGCGTAGGAAAGAATGTCGACACGTTCCTAGAGGGCTAATGTAGTTTTTTAACTAAGTTATTCATAGATTCACTAAAGAAAATAGGCTTTTCTTTATAAGGAAAGGGGAAATTATGAGAATAAGCATTAAGTAAAATTTGGGAGCAAGTACTTTTTCGTTAGATCTCTCTCCCCCCCCCCCTCTCTCTCTCTTTCTTTCTCTCTCTCTCTCTCTCTCTCTCTCTCTCTATATATATATATATATATATATATATATATATATATATATATATATATATATATATATATATATATATATTGTAGAGTACTGGATGTATGGATGTATGGTCTTATTTTTTCCCAAGACCCCACAAGCGCTTGAAACACAGCTGCGTGTTTTTCAAGGAAAATGTTACCCGTTTCCACCAGTTCTGAACACTTGGGGGGATTAAAAAACGTTTTCCGACAGATGTAGCCAGTAAGGGCCTGTTCACATAGGAGTCCGTTGCGTAGCGTTAAGGAAAAGATGACGTTGAGGCGAAAATAAACCAATCATAGGCATTAAAAATTTCATTGCTAATCGTTTGGAGGCCTATGATTGGTTTATTTTCGTCTCAACGTCATCTTTTCCTTAACGCAACGCAACGGACTCCTATGTGAACAGGCCCTAAAGCTGTCGTCCTAACGATTCTGGAATGCAATAAAGTTACGAAGGAACTGTCACCAGCTATTGCCGACCCCCTGTCTGGGGGGGGGGGGAGACGCTAGTTAGAACGCGGCCTGTACGGACGTGTGTTTTATAGGCTCCGTACGTTGTAAATCTACACGGAGTTCAATTGAATATGTTGTAACCTTAAATGTTAAGTTTTTCTGTTTGTAAATAAATTTCCTCGTTACGTTTCTGTTTTAAAAAATTGGTCTTCGCTTTTTAATTAGGACTCTGTCTTTCTTTTGTTATGGATCCCATAGTAGTAATTTTTAGCAACGCCTCAGAGAATCGCCTTAAACATTTGTCATGACGCTACAATATATATATACAGTGGAATCTCGATCGATCGTTTTCGGATCCATCGTTTTACCGTATGTGTCGTTCATTTTATCCAGTCCCAACGATCATATTGCTTTGTTATGTTTCCGCATCTATCGTTTTTCCCGCATTTTTCGTTCATTTCAATCGGTCCCTTGAAAAACGATAGATCGAGATTCCACTGTATATATAAAATTATTTGATACTTATTCATATTATAATTTTATTAAGTAAATTGAGGTCAAATAAAATGTAGTTAAATAATTTATTTAATACTTATTGATGATATTATTACTATTCCAAAACGTAATATGATTCAGCAAGTAATCAATTTTCTTAAAACTGAGTTTTAATTCCATTTATTTAAAAAAGTTCAACTATACTGCAATCAACTGGCAAGTTTTTCAAAACTATTTTTCCCTCTTTCGACTGCTGTCCATAACAACAGCAAATAAAAATTAAATACTAGTTTATCATCTGAAACGTATCTACCCCCCCCCCCCATATCTTGATCGTTTAATTGTTTAATTGCTAATGACGTCACCGTCGCGAGCCAATAAAGAGTTCTTCTGCTCGCGTTCGCTCTTTTGAGTTAATATTTCGCGCTGGAATTTTACGCAGTCACTTAAATCTGGACCAATACATTCAAATCCTGAGTCATTCGCAACAGAGGAAGCGAACTTTTTGACGGTCCACAATCACGTGCCTGCCAGCAAGGGAGGGAAATGTGTTCAGAAAAAGTGCTCTGAATTATCGCCTCCATTCTGCAGCTAATAGCTTCGGAATCGGAAATACAGTGCTTCCGTCCAGCCGGCACTGGAAGAGAGAATATTTGAGGTTTTCTTTTCTCTTCGTAACCTGGCTTTCGGCAGAAAACTGGTGCACCTTCCCACATTCTATCCTAAAATAAGTGAGTGGTTTATCGTATTTTTCGATTTGCTCCTTCATGCTTTCAGATCACTGGAATAATTTTAAAAAAATTACGTGCTTAAAATAGTAAGAGTGCAGTCCATCACCGACTTTCGTGAGTTTTAACTTAAGCGGATTTGAATTCGCGCGTGCGTCATAAGAAATTAATGTGAAACGTTTCTGAGTCTTGTATCCTACTGTTTTACCCAAATTATCAAAATCTATGAATCGCCATGCATTTGTATTGTACTGTACAGTACTGGACTTAATCGTTTCATAAACTTTGATACTTTTAACACTGATATTACTGCAGATGTGGTACAGCCCACGCTACTTGCATTTACGATATTGTTTTTTTTTTTTTTTTTGTTCACCGAGTGTATATGTCTATGTTAGCCTACATTGCTGATGGCGTAATTTTAAATTTTTGAAACACACCGTCGCAGTACAATGCATTTAAATTTCAAAACGAGTTAAGTATGGTCAATAGTGTTGACTTAGGTGTAAAGAAGCGATTAAGGGTATTCCCAGAATTTCCCCATTTTGGGGTTGGACCCATCTCTTGCGTTAATAGTCACCGAAAATATTTTTGTCAGACATTCCCCTATACTAAGGCGGGCACGTGCCCCCCCCCCTCCCCCCAACTTTACTTGAAGTCAATTAAAACGTTCATAGAAATTCAGTTAAAATCGGAAAATTGTAGAAAACTTTCTTAAAAGTTTCTTTCCCACTTTTTAAAACTGTGAAACCGAAAATTCCGATTATGCCTTTAGCCTTAACGTAGTTTTTAACAATATGATCCATAGTAAAAATTCGATGCTATATTACTTTTCTCATTTTATTTATAATGTATTTATTTTTATCATTGTATAACTTTTGAATAACTACTCAAACATAAATTCCATCGTCATTCAATTTTTTAAAAAATCATATTTCATATTTTAAGGACCGGGCGGCAGTCAATGCGCTGAGGAGGGCCCTAACTGAATTACATTCGTGCTCACCCCCCCCCCTCCAAAAAAAAGTTAGAAGTACGCTACGCCTATGCTCATATACCACCTTTTTAGGTACTGCATGCAATACTTTCTTGACTCGTATGATATGGGCAGATATATTCGAAGTTACATAATCGTGATAGATTTGTTCCTATACATGTCGTATCAGTATTTTGTCAAATTCATATTTGAATCAAAGTGTTAACTTTCTGCTGAATAGCAAAAATTGAACAGTGGAAAATTTGAATCGTATCCTACATATATCGCACCCCAGCAAGAAAAGTGACAGATGTCTAAAAAATGGCAATTTTCATTGAAGTGCCCCATCGTGCACAAGCGACACCGCTCTATCTCGCAATTTGTCAGTCTGAGGGCAGTTGTATCAGTTTTATTGTACTGCTAATTCAAGCTGTATAGTATTCAAGTTGATTTTTCTCAAATGCTGCATTTTTGAGTTGTCACTTTTCCTGCCGGGGTGCGATGTATCTATTTCAGGCAAAACTAAAAAATTCAGCATCACTGTTTCACTTAGATGCAGAAAAACGTGGCAGGTTATTCCACGTAATCTAGTAAAATGAGTTGTATTTTGTAAGTTTAATGTGAATGACCCTAAAAGTGTTTATACTCATTACAAAGAAATAATCAGTCTTGGGTGACTTTGCTAACTTTACCTGATTATACGTGTTAATAACATGCGGTTGATAATTTCATGAGTAACTCTAAACTATTTGCCAGGGAGGTTATTCAATAGGTCTTGTTGCGATTGGGATCCTCTTGGCTTTTTATCCTTGAACAGTTTACGGGATCTCACCTCTTGGCTTTTTATCCTTGAACAGTTTACGGGATCTTACCTCTTGGCTTTGAAGTATTTTGCCTCCTTATAGCAGTTCATTCTGGTTGAGACCCTGAGGGTATGGAAATCTTCTGAATCCTCTGTAGCAACTCTGATCAGATTGTTTCAAGTGCGGAATTTGAACAGCTTTTATAGTTATGTACAATATGCATATTACATCTGCTTAGAAATTAGGGGAAAGGATAAGACTTAATCTGATATTTGTACATATCCGCTTAAGGACTTCTTAAGATAACGAGCGGAAATACTTCCATGTAAATCTCTATTTCCAATGTACTTCGTAATGCTCAGTCATCAGCTCTGTTGGGAGTGTTGTTCAAATAGTACTTAATATGCCTCCCTCCATTGCAAGTTTAGTCATAATTTACCATGCTAGGTTTTTTTCAATGAACAGATTTTTTCAAAGTCGTTCATAAAACTTTCTCTCTGAAGTCCTCTTGAAAATGAAACAAATACCCTAAAATTAATTCACGCCTTGGAGCACGTGAAAGCATTAAATTTATAGCTGACGGATTAGTCCTTCCTTATACACTTAATTATTACGATAAAAGGGGCTGCCAGATTTATCATGACTTTAAGTTGCGGACATGCATCACATTCCAGGCCTGTACTTACATTTTCCTTAAGGATTTTTCTTTGAAAAGGACATGCATCATATTTCAGGCCTGTACTTACATTTTCCTTAAGGATTTTAATTTTGAAAAGTCTGAGATATGTAAAATGATTGGTGCTTCAAAATTATACGCTGTATAGAACGAAACCGTATAGTTAAGGCTGTTGTGTTCTAGTGGCGCAAACAGGATTTAATCTTGGGAGGGGGGGGGGTTTAAGTTGATCGGATAATATTTATAATGAAATTTCTATTTCTTTGTGGGGGGGCAGGACCCCTTGGCCCATCCCCTGGGTGTGCCGCTGGTACTAACCCTATTGAATTCGCTCGCCTCAATGTTAACCTATGGAGAAAATGTGTCCAAGGATTGCCGACTTGGATTTAACGATTTTAAGAAAAAATTGTACGCCGTAATAAAGAAACTTTAAACCTTGGGGCATTTTTCGTTTTTTAAAAATACAAATATTTTAATTTAGATTATTCGGCGAAAAATCTGGTAGTGTTTAAAACGTTACTCAATCCCTTCGGTGGACGCAATTTATAAAATGAATCCCGTAGCAAGGGGCAGAAAAGGTCTCTGAAAATATCATTTTTATTGGATTATCAGCGTTTATATAGTTGTCAATAGTAGACCATTTTCTCCCTAGGTTAACATGGAGGTGAGAGAATCTAATAGGGTTAGTACACAGGGGCCTTAAATATGGATTGACTTCTTACGAGAAAAAGATCCATCTTGTGAATGTTTTTCTTTATGTACGTTATAGAAATACGGTTCTTTGGATAGTGTAATGATAGGATTTCCCTGTCAATGTTTTATAACATTAATCCGTAAATCTGTTGAAATCAAGACGCTGCGGGGGTCTATTATGCCCCGGGCGCCACTCGCAGAGGGGCGCCAATGTAAGATCCATATATTATATTACTATATGTTTTAGAGGTGGGCCCCAATATAAGGTCTATATATTATATTACTATGTTTTTCGGGGAGGGCGCCAATATAAGGTATATATATATTATATTACTATATTATTTTGTGGGGGGCGCCAATATAAGGTATATATATTACTATATTATTTTGTGGGGGGCGCCAATATAAGGTATATATATTACTATATTATTTTGTGGGGGGCGCCAATATAAGGTCTATATATTATATTACTATATGTTTTTAGGGGAGGGCACCAACATAAGGTCTATATTATGTTACTATATGCTTTTCGGGGGGGAGTGCCAATATAAGGTCTATATATTATGTTATGTTTATCGAGGGCGCCAATATAGGGTCTATATATTATATTACTATGTTTTTCAGGGGGGGGGGGACGCCACAAAGGTATCGTGCCCCGGGCGCCAGTTATGCTCGCTACGCCACTGTCTAGGTGCTAAAATTAGAAACATCTTCCTCACCTTCGAAGCTTTCTTCCAGCTGTTTGGCGGGAATTTGACCCGGACTTTCTTTCACAACTGTCGCGATATTGACATTTGCTTGAACGCACGTTGCAATATTTAGCTCTCGAACTGGCTAATCGTGACGCATGCTTGTTCGTGACGAACCTTTAAAGAAAGTTCACTGTGCTTAACGATAAAACTGCTGGCTTTAAATTTTAAGCTTTTATTTACATGCCTGATTTCAAAGGGCATTAAAGCAGATATTTGCATTATATATTTTTAATGCTGCTTTAAATTTTTCCCAGTTAAAGTACCTAACGCTTATAGCTGAAACTAAGTTAATGTTATTCAAAACAGTTGATAAATAAATGAAATAATTTAAATAGTTGGTTTCGTGGCGGAAATTTGATTTTCTTGTTTGAAAGGTCGATCTTAATCCAGTAACTAGTGATCACAACTGCTTAGTGAATTCTAAATTTATCCGTCCTAAAGCATTTAAATTTTTAGTTCCTATATGTCATTATCTTCCGGGACAGTGAAATCAATTTCACTGACGCTTTTTAAAATTTAAAGTTTTACCAATTAACTCTTTATCCTATTCTTTGTCTAACTGCGTACAAAAAAATTATCTTTAAGGGTATTTCTTTCATGAAAGAAA
The DNA here is from genome assembly GCA_907164885.2 of Dolomedes plantarius. Lineage (NCBI taxonomy): Eukaryota > Metazoa > Arthropoda > Arachnida > Araneae > Dolomedidae > Dolomedes > Dolomedes plantarius. The sequence continues at coordinate 142,434,770 of OU015500.1, read as the reverse complement.
AAAAAATTCAGGTAGCCTCTTCTAACGAAACTACCGCGGGTTATTAACGTAGGATTACTTATCACTGCTTACCTCTTTTGTATGTATGTCTGTATGTATTATATATATGTTATATATGCGTATATATATATATATATATATATATATATATATATATATATATATATATATATATATATATCAAAATTTTGATGCATTTTGGTACTTTTCTATTTAACGGTTTACTGCTTGCCGAAACGATACAGGCTAGATTTGGTGCGCTTCCAAAACTATAACTCGCGACGCAGGACATCTAAAATTTTGCTTTCCGGAGGACCGTTATGGAGGAACGTAATCCTGTGTTAAAACTGGCTTATATCGGGAAGACGGTAATGATTGGATGGTAGTGTAGTGTCTGTCACTATGATATCTCAAAACTTTTGAGCATGTACTCATGTGGAATTGGGCCCTGTGTGTGCTTATCACACGTCCTGCCTCTATTCGTTGCGTTGCATTATGAAAGAACTTACACATTTTGAACTGAGTTGAAACAGAATAGGATTTAGAACTTCGGGCATGTCAAAGTTTTCGAGGAGTTGGGAAATGCGTCTCAAAAGTACAGACTACAAAATTTTCAATTTCATTGTATAAAACCCCCTTTGCGCTGTTTAAATGTATTCAGCTCTGAAGATGTCACTACTAAAGGATTACAGTGGGGTGAGAAGAGCAAGGTAAGAGGTAAATTATATATATAATAGCCGTTGTCTCTGTATGACATTCCGGGCTGTACTCATCTTTCAATTGAAGCCGTCAGTAAACAAACAGCCGGTTAGGCTTAATTTCAATTTCAGATGTGGATCAGAATTTTTTCTTACCTTAAAAACTAATATCTTCTCCATCAAATCACGTTTGTTCAGCCTATTTTTCTATAAAACATTCAGAACTAAAAAAAATTGGATGCTTTTAGCTGTATATTTAACAGTTTTTAAAAATCTGTTTACTTTTGCGATGAATTCTGAAAGTAAACAAACTTGAATGTGAATGAATCAAGTAGCTGAAGTATTCATATCGCGTAGTGAGCTGTAAAAAACTGGATGGCAATCTACTACTGCAATCGCATGAAAAACTAAATAAATAAAAAATAATGAAAGGGTTTGCTTTTACAAGGTGTGGATTAAATGCAATATTGTTAGAGAATTCGGGATATTTTTTAACTTTCATATACTTTTTCCATTATGACGTCATTAGTATTATGACATCAAAATGACGGGTTACCTTCTAGTTTGTAAATAGATCTAATCGTTGACAGCTGCTGAGCGCATATTTCCCAAAAATTTCTTTTTCGAGAGCAGTGGTATACACTTTTTTCGACCGCGACCCACTTTAAGTTAAAAATTACTCGACCCCTAATGAACATTCTTTGCTAGAAGGAATTTTTTAAAAATTAGGATTTCCCTTTCAAAAATTAGGAAAGGGAAATCTTTTTTAAAAAAATTAGGAAATTAAAAAACCAGGAAATTTTTCAAAAAAATTAGGAAATAAAAAAAATTGGGAATTAAAAAAAGGACTAAAAAAAATTTCCTAATTTTTTAAAAATTAGGAAAATGTTTTAAAAGGAAAAAGAAATAAGCAAATTTTGATTTAACCATTTTAAAAATCAATGAACTGCAAATTTTGGGTGTATATTTTGCATCATAATAGTAAAAAGATAGCTTGCTATTTGCGCTTATTTTTGGCAAATCCCATGTCACTAAAACTTCATTTTTAAATATGTATTTGTATTTTATATGGGTAAAAATGATCAAAAATGAAGCTTTTAAAAAGAGCATGATTTCAAAATTATAAGCTTTATGTTAAAACACTTAAAACTTACAAACATCATTTATTTAAAACTAAACTAAAATACTTCGTTTTTGTAATTAAATGTGTGTTAACGTTCAGATTCGGACTGAAATATTGGGCCTGAAAGAGTTGAACATCGAGAAAAAAATTTAAATTTAGCAAAAATAATTGAATAAATTTTTTCGACGGAGTTTTTATTGAAAGACTGTGACACTTTTTTTAACAATATCAAATCATATTTCTTAACATATAAAAAAATACAATTTTTTTAAAATATGTAAATATAGAAAATTTAAAGGCTATTTTTTAATTAAATTATTCAATATGGTATAAATCTACTTCAAACTCTCCGCGACCCTCGTATGGGTCACCACCCATAGTTTGCGCACCACTGTTCTATAGTATGCAATTTTTGACACTGGTATTATCATCGTTTAGGAATCTTCAGTTTAAATCTTTTCTCAGTCTTAATATAATTAAACATGCTAAAAAAATGAACACCCATTATGGGAATGAAGTACAATATAATTCGGCAATAGGCTCTTGTTGCTTTGATTGTTGTCAAACGATACAAAGCCTTCTGTCATTGTCACATACACACGCGTGTCGGTCACCCAGCGAGGAACCAATCACAAGTTCATGAGTTCAGATGAGTGTTTCCCAGCCTTATCTTCAATAAACATTGTTATACAACATATTTCTGGAGGGTTTTATTTTTATCAGATTACGAGTGAGAAGCTCCTAGTGTATACCATACCTATATAGACGTCTTATGATGTTTCTACCTATTTTCTACTTTGCAAGGAAAATTTTGTTTAATTTGCCGTGCCGTTTATAAGGTTATTGGAGTTCTAAGACCTGAGAGGGGGAAAATGGACATAGTTCTTTCCTCTTCAAAAGAGCTATTCTTTCCTCTTCAAAAGAGCTATTCTTTCCTCTTCAAAAGAGCTATTCTTTCCTCTTCAAAAAGAGCTATTCTTTCCTCTTCAAAAAGAGCTATTCTTTCCTCTTCAAAAAGAGCTATTCTTTCCTCTTCAAAAAGAGCTATTCTTTCCTCTTCAAAAAGAGCTATTCTTTCCTCTTCAAAAAGAGCTATTATTTCCTCTTCAAAAAGAGCTATTTCCTCTTCAAAAAGAGCTATTATTTCCTCTTCAAAAAAAGCTATTATTTCCTCTTCAAAAAAAGCTATTATTTCCTCTTCAAAAAAAGCTATTATTTCCTCTTCAAAAAAGCTATTATTTCCTCTTCAAAAAAGCTATTATTTCCTCTTCAAAAAAGCTATTATTTCCCCCGTTTTTCTTCAAAATAGTCTGTAATCCCTTTCACGCTAAAATTGCGATCGAAATCGGAAATGCATCTTCTCCAGATTGATTGTGGTAACTATGCGTTAAACCTATCTGTTTTTCTAAAATTAAAAAAAATATATTCGTATGAAAAAGAAAATATCACAAGATAAACCAGGATGTATTTTTCAAACTCCGCCGTGTGTATGACACGTTCTTAGATTTCTTTTCCTACAAGCTTTTAAATATTCATCTATGTATGCAGTTCTGCATAAGCCTTATGTGGAATTTAAACAGTTAATAAAATAGAGATCGTATAGTGGCACTTTTAAAATTGTTAATTGGAGAAACATATTCTGACACATGTCTGAGATAATTAGAAAAACAAACTCAATTTTAATAAATAACATTGGCATTTAATTTCTTATTTAAATTTAATTTTATCGTTGGTTACAATTTGCACAGAAACAACATAACTATCTGCATACATTAAGAAAGTATTTGAACACATAATAAAACCTAGGTACATATATTAATTATTCTGCGCTCTCACCTGATTAAATACATTACAAATTATTTTTACTTACCACCATCCTTAATGAAGACTGATTATCACTCATTGTTGTACTAAACTTGGTCCAAAAGCAGACCAGAAACCTCTAGATGCCTCAGCATAAAAAGGGCGACAAGGACCAAAGAACGGATAACCTCGAGCTATATCACAGTCGCAACTTTTCTTCAACTGACTCAAAAAAACGTTAAAACTTCCCAGCACCGAAAATTGCAGAGGTCAGAAAATGTTCTATAACAATTAACACCTTTCATATCTATGATTGGTTAAAAAGACGGTTGCTGGGTCGTTGCTATGGAGGAACTATGTCCCCCTTATGACCGAGAGGGTGGCAAGTACTTCTCCCTCCTTGTGCAAATAACCTTGTGTACTATTCGCAATGCTATAGGTCACACTTAATTGCATACGGGGTGCACATTCCCTTCTTCCAGGAAACCCGGTACGATAAACCACAGGAATGATTTTCAGAACATAGACAATTTAGGATTTACAAAATAAAATACACTTATAAATGTGCATGGAACAGAATTAATGTTGTTTCGAAATTATGAAATAAGAAAATAGTATTTTTTTCTTTAGAGTTAAAACAGTATAATCCAAATAATTACTAAAGTCGAGTTCCATGTCACAAGCCTTTAACATATAAGTTCTAATAATAGAAAATTTCAGTATAGAGAAATATTTTTTTTCGGTTAGTTTGGGAATTTTGAAACTACTTGTTGTTTTCTGTACTACTAGCCGGGCTTCGCCCAGCTATCGAATCACTTGACACTCAATCACAGTTCACTTGAATTTAAATTTTTTTCACTTTTAATTGCCGAAAAATCCCCCAAAAATCAGTACATCTTCCAATGATCTATTTATGATAAAAAAGTTTTAATTAAAAGTATGAAAAATAGAAAAATAATTAAAAATTAGACACAATGAAACACGTGCCCCCCCCCCCCCAACTTAACTTGAAATAAAATGGTTTTTCCCAGCTTTTTCAAACTGTGAAACTGAAGATACCGATTACTTCTTTAGCCTTAACATAGCTTTTAACAATTTGATCATAACAAAAATTCGATGCTATTTGTTTTTCTCATTTTATTTATATTTATTTTTCTCATTGTATAACCTTTGAATACTACTAAAACATCAATTCTATTATTAAATTTAAAAAATCATAATTTATATTTTAAGGACCGCCAGGCAATCAATGCGTGGAGGAGGGGCCCTAACTGAATTCAATTCGTGCCCCCCCCCCCCCCAAAAAAAAAAAAAAAAAAAAAAAAAATTAGAAGCACGCTATGCTTATGCATACAAGAGACGCTGTTTTTTTAAAGGACGGGTTAATCAATTCTGATATTAATTACAGCCTGAAGTGAGTAGATTATTCACGCCGTGCTGTTAGACTAAAGTGAAATTTAAATATAAAGTGAAGACATGTTCTTAATATTTCGGATAACAAACTATATTGCTTTTATCGAAATTTTCGCTTGTTAAAACGAGATATTAATCAGATTTCGAGATACCTTCCCGTATCAGAACAAACCATTAACTTAAATAGAAGTACAAATTTTTTGTAAACTTCATTATCTTTGTTACTAAGTTTAGAGTACGTCGAAAACTAATGAGGGTATCTTTTGATTGTGTGGGTTTAAGAAACATTGCATGCTACGCTGTGTCTCTGTTCGGTGACAGAGAGTCGTCACTTGACGTCTCGAAATGTGTGTCATTGTTTTTTCTTTTACCGTAAGCTAGATAAAGGACTGCATTTGCATATCTTATCTTCTGGAATTTGATGCTATGAAAAGGCTTTATTGTCCGGTTTCAATAGATTTCAGAGGAAGATATTATTGCCGAGTGCCTGATAAATGTCTAAACTTGCTGCAAAGTCTGTTGTTTATTGCTTTTCTCGGTATATTACGAAAAACTGAGAAAGCTCAGTAAATGCTGAACTTTTTTTTTTTAGCAGCGGTCCTCAAAAGTGAAAGTCGTTTAAGAACTGTGAAGTTTCTCTTCAAGCTATTTGCAAAGACAGGAATTGATTCGATAAATCAAATTGCTCACAGCCAGGAAAACAACTATTACATAAAATTTATGGAAGAATTTGAATTCAGTATTTATCAAATCATATATTAGGAAGTCCGTTACTGAGAAATTGGTTTATGGTTTCTGCGTTGCATACAGGAGACGCAGTTTTATACAGCCGGTTCACCAATTCTGATTTAATGTGAAGATACGTGGGAAGAATCACGCATGTCTTTTCATTTTCTTTTTGACTTATTGCTTCCTTGGGACTCGGGGCTACCTGCATCCTATTCATAAAGTTCCCCTTGAGGTAACTGATATGGTTAGGCTCCCTGATGACGAGACCTGTCGGTTTCCTCTATGTTTTATGGTTCAGTTCCGGCACTTATACAGAATCTTGCCGTTGGTGCGTGGATGCCCAGAGTGCTCGATTTCTGTTTGTTTTTTGTCTATATTCGTATTATTATTTTTATCTATCTCTGTTGGATTATTTATTTAATGTGAAGAATTAATATAGTAAGTTTGCGTTCAGTTTATTCGCTATGTTTTGGTTGGCATTTCGTGAATTTTCAGTACAGTTGTGAACTGAATGTGTTCTTTATATTTCGGAAAAATTCCGTTGCTGTCCAATCTTATTGAGCAGTATTAGTTCCCCTAGTTGTTGTTCCCGTAATAAAATAGCCAGCAAAATCTCGGTCTGGAGAGGCTAATATCCTTATAACATTGTCTGCCGCGATGAAAAATATAGTGTTGAATAATTCCAGTTTTTTGAAAGGACAGTATGCTGTATTAAACATAGCTTAAAGTTTTGATTTTTTTAAACCTAAAAGCTAATTTTTCAGAAATCCCGATAAGTGATTTTGAAAATAATTGTGCTTGACAAAACAGGTGCGATATTTTTTTTTAATTCAATTCTATGAAAAATGATTATTTTAAAATCAACTATAATCTGCTATGTTTAATGCTGTCAAACTGGGGTTATAGGCAGTGAAATAATTAAAAGGAAAAAACCCTGAGAATAAAGTTATGACTAAATTGTAGTGCACCAATTTAGTACTTATATTTTTTTCTATGGATGTTTATATCTTGCATATGACTGGAATATTTCTTTGCTTTTCCTTTTAAATCATGAGGTTCATCAGCAGTGCGTCTCGTGTTTCTGTAAATTACAAGAATTCAGACGTGATAGTATGAAGAATAAAGTAAGCCTTTTGAAGCTTTTGGAAGTTAAAACTGTTAATCATAAAAAAAAATACTGTAACATTAGTTTTAAATTACTGCTCACGTATGTCACGGGCATCTGATTTTTAAATCGTCTGTCATGATTAAAAATTTAATCCTAAACATCTCGCTGCTTTATTTAATTGTGATGAATTCAGAAATATACTTTAGAGCATGTCGTTTTTACATTCCGATAGTCCTTACCATACTTAGGGCCTGTTCACATAGAATCCGATAGCGTCAGCCGTATTGAAATTATTTTAGACCAATCACAGGCTTTAAAAACTTGGCTAATCGTTTGGAGGTTTGTAATTGGTTCAATATATTTCATTACGAGTAACGGTGACGGATTGTATGTGAACAGGCCCTAACGGGGCCATCGTTTGCTAAATTAGTTTGTCACAATGTTTACGACAAAGGAACTGTACGGTGTGCACTAGGCGCGAGGAATTGCTAGCAATATTTTAAATTTTTTTATTCCAACTTAAATCTTAGTTGATAATCGTTCACAACTTGAATTGTGTTGGCCGGATGTTAGATTTAGAAGACAGGTGCGTGCATCTGTTTGTGTGTTGAAATGAATAGTCTTACAGTGCATTGCAAGTCTTCATCAAGCGCTTCGTAGCATGTTCTGTCACAAAATTTACTGCCCCGCCCATTAAAGTCCATGTAGACGTTAGTTTCTACAGTCACTCCAGTTCCATTCCGCACAGGGTGTTTTCACGAAAGCGCACTTCTGCACTTATTTACCATACAGGTACCAGCATTGTAAACATAGACATTCTTCACTTTCTTCCATTGACATCGTTGCATACATGAATAATCCGTTTTTTTACCTGTTTAAACTATTGAGAAATAAGCAGGGCTATTTAACAAATGTTTCTATGCAACATGCATCATTTCAAAAACTTAACCCATATTTGACATACTCCTAAAAATAGGACAGCATATAATTATATCATGAATATATAACTGCCTTAGGAATTTAAATCACCCTCAGTTACATCTATAGTACTAAAATTATAGAATATGAAACCGAAATTTTCATATTTATAAATTGAAATTTTCCTTATTTAAATGCTTTAAAAAAATTAAATTCAATAAGCAAATTTTATTATACTGTGAGCCATATTTACTAAAGTTATCTACCGAAGAACGAAGTTTCAATATTACAGAAATTTATTCGAAGATATGAGAGATTATTTATAGAGCATACTCTTTTAACAAGTTCTGTGTTTAGTGACATAACAGTTGATACTGAGTATATATATTCAATAAGCAAATTTTTATTTCTGAGCTAAAAGTATCCAAAAGTTATGACTTATTTTTACGGAACTAACACTACTAACGTCTAAATGGTAATCCAGTTCTCAAAGTGTTTCGTAGCATATCAGGAGTTACATTTTTTGCTTGGGGATTCATTAAATACGCTGTATATAAACAAAAATATTGAAACTGTGGATGAGTTGAAGAAGCGTATCATTCAAGCAATTCGTGTAATAACTCCTGTTATGCTACTGAACACTTGGAGAGAACAGTATTACCATTTAGATCTTTGTCGTGCTACAAAAGGTGCACACATCGAAATCTATGATACTATGATTGAAATCTATGGTTGATATTAAAACTTGGTGAGATGTTCTTTCTATTTAAATAATTTTTTTCAACTCTAATGGGTAGTTCCGTAAAAATAAGCCTTAATTTTTAAACTTTTATCCCGGACACCCTGTATTGTAGGAAATATTTTTCCATAGGGTATAACTATTTTCCATAGGGTATAACTATTTTTTGCTCTGTAAAGATAGGCCAAAAACACTGGTCTTGGGTGACCTTGCTTTTGAGACTTTCCTAAGTAGGCGGCAATCGTAAAATGTACTACTTTGCTCTCGAAAGCAGGATTAAGGAGTTGCAGGTTGTTACTGCGTTTAATTCCTTTACTCAGTATCAACTGTTAAGTCACTAAACACAGAACTTGTTAAAAGAGTATGCTCTATAAATAATCTCTCATATCTTCGAATAAATTACTGTAATATTGAAACTTTGTTCTTCGGTAGATCACTTTAGCAAATATGGCTCACAGTGGTGACACATAATTAATTGTAAGAACAAATTCAAATGTTTCTAGTATTGGTGAGAGATATTTAAAAACATAACTGAAAGTAATCAGAAGTTCAGTCATCTTTATTCATATTTCATCGTGTGTTCGTTAAGTTTAGACGAAATAGTGGTTCATTTCAAATTTCATTAAAACAGTCAGAAAGAGGAATCTTATTTTCGGCAAGGTTTCGTGCAACTGACGCGAGTACTTCACATTTAGTTTTCAGAGCTTCTTTCATTTGTTAAGGGCGATTTTGAAGTTCTCATTTAAAACTTTTAACTGCAAAATCATTATCGGATATGTAAACGTATTTGCACTCGTACATCGGTACTTAAACACGGAAAGCAGTTTTGGCAGACCTTTCTATCTCACATTTGTATTACGATTCTGGCGTAGATAAGCGTGTAAAGAAAAGCCTAGAAATTATGTCACTATATATTTTCTGGTTAGATATTACTGTCAATTCATTCTTTCCTGAAGGAAGTTGAGTCACACTGACTTCACGAAAGATTCATCTCAAATTTAGAGGCAATTTATCCCGATTCATGGGGTATGAATAAAACAACGGAAATAATTAACTCCAAATAAACCTTATTTTCTTATTCTCTTATTTATCACCTTCAAATAAGGGATGACCAAACGAGTTAAAAGTCTAGTAGGCATTAGTGATGCGACATCGATAACAAAACATCGATGTTTTGAAACATCGATATCCAATATTAAAACATCGATGCTAATAAAACATCGCCCAAAAACCATCGATGTTTTTAAACATCGATGTTTTAGAACATCCATTTTTTAAAACTGTTTTAGTAATCTAACATTAATGTTACTTCCGTTAGTCGTGGGGGGGAGGGGGTGATTTAATTTTACTCTCTGATTGGGCAGACACAAATGACCAAAAGCTTGGTTGCTTTGGACTACATTGACTCAAAATTCTCGTTGTAAATACCTCCATGTTTTGCCTTCAAATGTCCAGATAAATTCGTGGTATTGCCAGAAGTTTTGAGGGACTTAGGCAAATATTGCATTTCGCCGATTTGTCAGAGGTTTTGTAAAAATATTTCCAAACAGTACTTTTGGGAGGCATCTTACTAATAATATTAACGTCAACTTATATAAAACCAGAACAAAACAAAAACTTAAATGGATGCACTCGTGTATATACTATTTGTAAAATAAAACGCCATGGAAAGTTCTGGAGTGTCAGGAACATTCCAAGCGTTCTGAATGGTTCATTGGTTGTTAATTGCCATTTGTCTGTTTCATAAGGAATCATTCCCCCCTTTTGTATTCGTCCTTTTCAGAATTCAGACTTACATTTACTGAGTTTGAAAATTATGCTACGTGGTAAATTTTTTTTTTATTACTGTACTTTTTCATTAAAAAGAAAATCGAGACAACGTAAAACATCGAGCACAAAACATCGATGTTAAAAAAAACATCGGCTTCAATAAATCGATGCTTAAAACATCGATGTTTTTATCAAAACATCGACATCGATGTCGCATCCCTAGTAGGCATTAAACTAAAGTAGCTCATCAGCCTGACGTAAACTTGCATACTTGGAGATCAACAACGCTGCTGGTCCTGACAATTTTATTAATCATGCGTATTACGCTAACAGTTTTTCTTTCGTGATTTAATCTCGAAGTTATGGGAATAATGCACATTAAGAGTTTACGTGGTTATTTTGCGTCTGTCAAGCTAGATTCTTATCTAACAGGCGTGAAATGAATGGTTCAGCTCCTTTCGTTCCTCAAGGTTCTATACAACACAAGACGCAAGTTTTCACCGAGAAAATTTGTATCTCAGAGCCCGGCCGATTCATCATGGCGCCTGAGGCAAGTTTTAAAAACGGCACCTTTTCAAATTTTTGGAGAGACTGAGTAATCTATATATATAAAACAGTTCCGTAACTGACTCATTCATTCATTCACTGACTGACTGACATACAACGTACAGACCAAACCGCTGGACCTAAAGGGCTGAAATTCTGCATGGCGATTCTTCTAATAGTGTAGGGGTTCACTAAGAAAGATTTTTCAAAAATTCTTAGATTTTTTTAAATTATATTTTTAAGCTGTTTTTTAAACTATTTTTACGTTTGCATTTAAAATAATACATGGAGGGTTATAAAATTTATATCACGAGAAAGATCATAAAAATTCCTTCAAAATGAAATTTTTTTCGAATTTTTACCTCCATTTCCTGATTTTTGGTGAATTTTTAAAGATTCATTTTTAGAATTTAATTTATTAAATGCCGATCACGTGATTTCTTTTTCTGGTACTTTCAATAAATTTATCGTCACGTGCAAAAAAAATAGACAAACATATTTTTTTTCTTGCTAATGCGGCAGACGATTGGACTTTATTTTGTCTATAAAAATATCCCTTACGATTTTTTTATAAATGTTTTTTTACATCAATTGTATACATTGATCGTCGTATTTATTATAAATATATATATATACATATATTAATTAATTGCATACATTGACCATTGTATTTAATTTGAATGTACTCCGTTTTCAGCTAGTGAACGTATATGTATTTAAAATACTCTACTTTTAGAATGATCATTTTGGAAAAAAATGTTTAAAATTTTTTTATAAAAAAAACTTTAAAAATGCAGAAAAAGTACATAAATTTGAATATAATTTATATAAAAATAATTACTAAATCATTCTTAGAGCCTTTATGGCAGCAGATAGCTTGATTGCATCTCTGTAATTGTTTTAGATACTGCCTTTTTTATATAGAAACTATATGCTTCAATCGCTCTTGGGATATTGTTCGTAGAAAATTTTCTGTATAGAAAAATTGCGCTCAGCTGCTGCTAAAGTTTCAAGTAGTGTTAGTAAAATTCTTAGAGCAACAACAACGTTTGGAAATAAGCATTCAAAATTTATTTCGCATGATATCAGATTCAGCAGTCTATATAAAAAAAAAAATTCAGGTTATCTCTTCTAATGAAACTATTATTAACGTAGGGTTACTTATCGTTGCTTACCGCTTTTGCATGTATATATGTATCTATATATGCACGTACGTATATATATATACATATATGTATGTCAAAATTTTGCACATTTTGATACTTTTCTTTTTAACTGTTTGTCCAAGCGATAGACACGGTTTGGCGCACTGCCAAAATTATAACTCGCGACGACGGATGGTTTTAGCATCTGAAATTTTGCTTTCCGGAGGACCGTTATGGAGGAACGTAATCCTACGTTAAAAATAGCCTGAATATTCACTTGTATGACATAATTCGTAAAATTACAAATATATCAGATTAAACTATTAATATTTTTCGTTATTCGTTAAGAATTTCGTATTTTTACTTTGTCATTTTGGCACCTCTTTTCAGTTCGGCATTTGAGGCGATTGCCTCTTGTATGGGACCGGCTATGCTTATGTTTGTGAAAAGTGATATTAAAGCTCTCATCTGTAGATTTTTAATAGAATCATAATCTGATATGGTAAAGTAGTATTTGCGGTCGTGAATCATTCCTTAAAGGGAAAGGGGAACTTCAATCTCGCCTTTGTAAATTTTTAACTACTAACTGTATATAAATAATTAGAATAATTGATTTTTTCTACTACATGGCAGAACCTTAGAATATAAAAAGGATTTTTGTAACAGAATGTATGTTTTTCAAATATTTCTTCAAAAATGATAGCATTTTTCATAAGGTTTCATGCGCATTCCATATAGTTTAAAAACTTTATACAGAGGCTGTTCACATTTTTTAGACGATGTATATTGTATTCACAAAACTAAATTACATAAAATTCTTGTGTTTTAAATGTTCTATTTGACATCCCTTATTCTGAACTATCTTTCGACACCGCAATTTCCAGGATAATGCCTTCAGCGATATGATTTGGGAGAAGACGATGCACATTGCGTTTTTTCGCTTTCTTAAGATTTAAATCAACGTTTATCATTTTGTTTACAGTGGACACCGAGCATTTTAATGATTTTGCAACTGTCCTTTGACTAGGGGGATTTTCTTTTAACATTAAACAACGTACCTTTGCAATAGTCGAAGATGTCCGTTTTTTCCTTGGATACTTGTTAGGAATTTTTGTCCCACTTGAGGCTCCAATTTGACGTTTTTTTCCTTTCTTGTTGACGATATTACCTATCGACGCTTTAGATATCACAAAACCATGACTCTCACATCGTTTTTGGATAACGGAGTATGCATATTTCTCTTCGGAAAGAGCATAAATGTAGCCTTCGAACCACTGCTTTGTTAAAAACGCCATTTTGAATAAAAACAAAACTTTCAAGCCGCAGACGATAATTTTGACTTTTAAAAACATAGTACAATTGCAATTATTTCTTTTGCATCAAACTATTTTTTATTACCGCTTACCAAAATCGTCTAAAAAATGTGCGAACAGCCTCTGTATATATACATGGTAAGCATATTAAACATAATTGTTCATTGAATTTTTTAAATGTGAATATAATGCCATGAATATTTTTTTCTTCAATCTGCCCGTTATTTTTTAAAGTGTTTACATGTTTTTGAATTATTTCATGGTCTATAAATTTGAAAAATATTTGGTTTTAAATGATTATGCGCAGTTTTATGACAAATGCTTAAATTCATAATCCTTAGAAATTTGGAATAAATCGGAAGAAAATGAATGCGCATGGAGCATTTTAAAAAATTCTAGCATTTTTGAAGAATTTTTTGAAACACAGGTCCTATTCTTCCACAAAATACTTATTTGTAAATTCTAAGTGTATTTGACGTAGTAAAAAATATCAATTATTCTCCTTTTGTGTATAGAGTAAAACATTGAAATTTTAAAGAGGTAGAGGGTCCCCTTAAAACATGGAAAAGCAATATTTATAGCCCTTTGGTTACAGTAAACACACACATTACTTTTTTGTTCGGTTGAAATGTTAAAAATATCAAATTTATTTTTGTAGGCATTACAAAGAGGTTGTAAATTATGTCATTCAGATTTTACCTCCAAATGAATCTCACAGTTTTGAAAAGAAGTTAGTTAAAATGTGAGAAATGTTTTATTTTGTACTCTTTTATGAATCCATTTCCTGGCAGTCTGAATGAAATTGGGCTTTCTGGAGCAATAAACCACGGGATAAACTCAGTTAAAATGCATGCAATAAATTTCAACAAATAGTATCTTAAGAGATTTTGCATAACCATGACGGTGCTTGTCTTAATTTTTTTGTTTTACATAGCAGTAATTCGGACATCTGAAGTAATATTTCTCCAGCAACAAAGCAAGACTTAAAAAAAAAATATTTTTCCAGATCGTTGGAGTGTAGCTAATTCGCCTTTTGCTCTGATGACCAATAATTTGGCAAACTTCTAGTTTACTAGTGAAATTTGAAAGATAATGTTAACAGTCACGCGGAAGCTTGTTTTACTGAAGTACATTACTCATTTGAAGTTTGTTCCCAATATGAAATATAAATGATGTAATAGTTTTGTTTTTAACAGTTTAAGAAGCCGCTTTAGTCTTATAAGTGGGAAAACTTTCTAGGTTTATATTTTATTGTGCTTTATTTTTTAGAAATATAAGAGCTATTTATTATATGCGGTTTGAATCTTTTGTGAATTTAAACGAATCTTTAAATAATTATATTTGAATGACGATTCTGGCTTATATAAACGTTTAAATAAAAGTATCAATTTTCCTTTCTCCATACAATTTCTGAGTGGATATCACTGTCATTCTTTCCTGTAGGAAGTTATGGGTTTTTTCCCTTCGGAATCGATCGTGCTATTTTGAAGATCTTTAACTAATATTCTATTCATGGTTAATGAGATCAAAACTATGATCCGTGAACTGTTAGCGCTTTATTTTTTTAACATATCTGTCGAAGTATAATACGCTCTTGATTATTATAAGAAATAGGTCACATACAGGTAACATTTTAATTCGCCCTCTGCTTTCAATGGTTCCGAAACGCCGCACGATGAAATCTTGTTTTTCTAGTAGTTAGCAGCGTCTCTTGTTTTTGTGTGTGTCTTTAAACATAACTATCGTATTTATCGGACTATAAGATGCACCGTACCCCAAATTTATGGGAGGATTTTTAGAAAATAGTATTTTAAAATTTTTAATAAAGATAAAACATAATTTAAAATGATACATATATATACAGTGGAATCTCGATCGATCGTTTTCGGATCCATCGTTTTTCCGTATGTGTCGTTCATTTTATCCAGTCCAAACGATCATATTACTTTGTTATGTTTCCGCATGTATCGCTTTCCCGTATTTATCGTTCATTTCAATCGGTCCCTTGAAAAACCGATAGATCGAGATTCCACTATATTATATATATATATATATATATATATATATATATATATATATATATATATATATATATATATATATATCAACTCTTCTAAAAGAGTGTTACATCTCAAAGTAGCCTTTTTTTCAGGACGAGATAAAGAAGAAATGAAATGGCTCTTCCTAAAAATATGGCTATTTTGAGATGTAACACTTCTAGCAAAGGTGCGATATATATATAGATATGTAGATATAATATAATATACAGGGTGTCCGGGCTAAAAGTATCCAAACGTTATGGCTTATTTTTACGGAAATACCCATTAGAATTTAAAAAAATATACAGTGATTTCCGCTTAAAAGAATCACGTTTGTTATTACTGTTTTTGATTCTTATAAGCGGTATATTCTTATAACCGAAACTTCCCTTTGGACAGGCACACATACACAAATATATACTTGTACATATATATAAACACACAGGCACATATATACATAATTTACCATTAAATACTCTTTAATTTACGTTATTTATCATTTATTAAAATTATTTTTTATAATTTTAAAAATACTCAATTTCTAAACAAATTCTATAACTCAATTTCTAGACCTATAAGTAACAACACATGATTATAAAATCAACAAGAGGCAGCTTCTTTTTGACTACACTTTGGAAGAGCATCATATCTAATTAACAAGTTCTGTTTTTCAGAAAAACTAAGAGTTTTCCTTGTTTTTATCATATTTGAATTCGACTATCAAAAAGTTCTAACACTAACTGGCAATTTTGTTAGAAAACTAAAATGAATACTAGCGACGTATGCTTATTACAGTCTCAGACGAAGATTCACCTTATAGCTTACGTTTCACGGTTTGATTCAGCATCTGGTTCATCTGATTCAGCAAAATGGATCCGTTTACGTTTCACGGTTTGAAGTGCTGAATCCACTGTCCCGTTTGCGTAAGTGATGGTGGACACTTCGTGGAAGATTTATGTGTTTCAGGGTCCAGAAATCCGCAACCAGGAAGTAAGTGGTGGGAAAAAAGGAGTGTCTGTCTGGAGAAAAGCGAAATCGGACCCGGGTGGGTTAGATGCCCCTGGGTAAAGCTAATAAGACAGTGTTTAGCAAAAACGTATAAAGAGAAACTCTTATGTTATGTCTAAATGAATGTATTTTACGACTGTTTTCCACCCCAAAGTTTTATCAATCTTTCTTTTCAAAAACTTAAGAAAGAATTTCGTACCTTTTGAGAGTTCAAGTGGCATTTTTTGGAAAAATGAAAGGAAGGCGAAGATTGCAAACTGATTCTTATAACCGGTGGATTGATTCTTTAAAGCGGAAATTTAAACATGGAAATAATACATTAGTTTTTGTTTTTGCGATATTGATTCTTATAAACGGTTGATTCTTATAACCACTGATCACTATAAGCGGTGGTTACTGTATTTAAATAGAAAGAACATCTCACCAAGTTTCAATATCAATAGTTTTCGACGTGTGAACTTTTTGTAGCACGACATACGTCTATACGGTAATCTAGTTCTCTCCAAGTGCTTTGTAGCATATCAGTAGTTATTAGTGTATAAACAAAGCTTTGTGTAAACAAACATTGAAACCGTGGATGTGTTGAAGAAGCGTATCATCCAAGTCATTCGTCTAATAACTCGGAGAGTAATTCGTCACTTGGGGAGAACTGGATTACAGGTTAGACGTTTATCTGGGTACAGAAGGTGCACAGATTGAAATCTATTGATATTAAAACTTGGTGAGATGTTCTTTCTATTTAAATATTTTTTAAAAATTCTAATGGTTAGTTTCGTAAAAATAAGCCTTAACTTTTGGATACTTTTAAAACGGACACCCTGTATATAATCATTTTGTGAAAATATTACCTTCTGACTATAATGCACCCCAATTTTAAGTCTTATTTTTCAATTCTTACTATTAGTTCACACACTCTCTATATATATATCTTGTTCAAATTTTCAATCGTTAATAAAAGTACTTTTTATTCATCCACTCAAGTTCAAATACATTTTTTTTAAACTTGTAGTGGATGACACTTGATGTTAATACAGTTTTTTCAAATATTAATTCATTAATTAAATTTAATCGATTTTAGTTTTAGACCTAGAGCGTCTCTTGCTCTTGAATAGTAATTTCCCTCTTGTTACTGTGTAAACGGCAGCACTGCGGTATAGCGGGCTTCTCCCGTCCTGTAGGTTGCGAGATCAAATCCCCAACCTGACAAACTTTTTCTCTTTCTCCCCCTCCTAATCTCGCACAGTAGGCAAGGTTCTGGCAGGCAATCCTTTTTTTTCAATTCCTACTATTTGTTCACACTCAAATTTTTCTTTGACCTAAGTAGGAATTGACTTTAAAATTTTTTTTTATATATTACTTGTTTTAAGTAAAAAGGTGAATCTTTATGGTCCGAAAAATACAGTAATCCTGCTTCGTGAAATTTGGTTGCGTGTATATCTCATCTTGAAAAGGACTTAATTCTCTATCTTCTGATAACTTTCCATTCTAGGAATTCTCTGATTATACCTTATATTTTACTCAATACGTCGTCATCATGGATGCATTATAATTTTAATTTATTCTATTAAAATTTTAAATTCTTTGTCAAAATCGTAATTCCTAAAGTCGGTATTTCTTCCCAAGATAAGCCGCCTAGCTAAACGATGTAAGGCGCTGTAAAGTCTCTTTGAGAGAGAACTTCAAGATGGCCGGACAGTCTTAGGATGGCATAACGATAATTTTAATTTTAAAAATTAGGTTAATAAGTTTATCTATTTAATATAAAATTTTAGCTTCCCTCCAAATTAATCAAATATCAAAATTAAACGAATATTCCTTTTTTGCACTCCTAAATAAACAAATTCAAACAACGGTAAAAACGGTATTAATGGATGCTAAAACCGAAAGGTGACAAAATCAAATAATTGTTTTTATCAATTTCCATCTGCTTTCCTTAGTGCAAAATAAGTTAATGAAGAACTAACGTAAATAATACGTTTATTTACTCTTTACTTTTCATTTTGCGCCCAGGAAGACAGATTAGTATAACAGCTGAAACAATATCATCATTATTCAATTCTTCTCCTTTTACGTTTCTCAAAATACAATCTTTTAACTCATCAAATAGCACAATATCTTGAATTTCATGCGACTCCCCCCCTCTGAAGAAATTTTCCCAAGTTGCTTATAGTAAATTTCGCAAATGTCTTGTACGTTAGATTTCTCCTCCCTGAAAAGTTTCTAAAGGAAAGTGCTCCTGCATTACGTTACGCGCTGAGAAATCCTATCAAATGCACCCCGTTAATGAATACATAACTGAATTTGATACTCTTGAGAACTGAGTTCGCTATAGCTGAGTAATCACAGCTCATTCATTCTCTATGGGATACTAGCTGAAAACCCGCACTTCGCTACGGAGTACATTCAAATTAAATACAATGGTCAATGTATGCAATTAATGGAAAAAAATATATATTTATAATAAATACGACGATCAATATATACAATTGATGTAGAAAAAATATATATTTATAAAAAAAATCGTAAGGGATATTTTTATAGACAATGTCCAATCGTCTGCCGCATTAGCAAGAAAAAAAATTTTTTGTCTTTAGTTATGCACGTGACGATAAATTGAAAGTACCAGAAAAAGAAATCACGTGATCGGCATTTAATAAATTAAATTCTAAAAATTAATCTTTAAAAATTCACCAAAAATCAGGAAATAGAGGTAAAGATTCGAAAAAGATTTCATTTTAAAGGAATTTTTATGATCTTTCTCGTGATATAAATTTTATAACCCTCAAATTATTATTTTAAATGCAAGCTTAAAAAAAGTTACTAAAACAGCTTAAAAATTTTATTTAAAAAATCTGAGAATAATTTTTCAAAAATCTCTCTTAGTGCACCCCTACACTATAAGAAGAATCACCATGCAAAATTTCAGCCCTTTAGGTCCAGCGGTTTGGTCTGTGCTTTGTATGTCAGTGAGTCAGTTACGGAACTGTTTTTTATATATATATATATAGATTCTCTGTATCTGTTTGATAACTTATGGGATTTGTACCGTCCAGAAGTTGTCGAAGCCTCTGTGAATAAACTAATCATTTTCGCCTTATTTCTTTGTTTATGAAATTTTTCTATAAAGTATTAAACCCGACTTTCCTGAGAAATAGAAATGCACTGACAAATATTTGGAAACCATTCTAGTCGACGCGGAAGTGATTGTTACGCGTATTTCCATCGCTAGGTTTCGTGCAATTTCCGGGAAGTCTCGAAAACGTAGCATCTCGTATACTACCAAATTTATTTAGAATTTTCTTAAGTCATTCATGTAGTTTAGCGCTCCTGCGAAAATCTGACGTACCTCATATCTTGTAATTCGTATTTAACCTGTTATGTATTGTAGTTTTCCTCTTTTCGCAGTATGTTCTGTGTATTTAAGATGCAAGAAGTAAACACAGGATTTCTACCTTTTCTCTAAATCGCAATGCACGGGCCAAATTCCTGAAAGAACCTAGACTTTCAAAATATGGGGCTATGCACTTTTTTTATATGGTGTTCATCTAAAGGCAATATCAGGGGATAACTTTAAGGGGGTCCAGGACACAATTGTTCCAGTTTTCGAAAAAAAATTAATTTCATTAAAAATTTTTGTTCTTTTACGCTTAAAATGACGTTTAAATAATGTTTCTATCTTAATTTGAACGGGAAAAAAATTTGTTTTTTTTTGCAAAATTTTACTAGTAGCCAAACGTTGTTTAAACCTGTAAGTGCGTTTTACTGCCTGATGGTTTTTTTCCCCCCATTTCTCGTCTTTAAATTGTTATAAATCAAGAACCGTTAAAGATAAATGGTTGAAACTTCTAACATGTCTTTCTCAACTATTTTACTTTAATTTTGATTCAGAAAATTTGAAAAAAATATTTGCTTTTGAAAATATGATCTTTTAAAAATAAGTTACATAAATTTTTGTAATTTTTCATCTAAATATTTTAAATTCTTTTAAAAATTAATATTTTAAAAAATAGTTTTAATTTTGATTCACTATTTCTGTTTAATTAAATGAGAAAAAATTTGAAATTCGACAAATATTCCGAGTTATAACGATTTTAAATTACGCCACTTTTATTAAAAATTTTAAATTTTAAAATTTTTTAAAAACCTTTTGAGAAGTTTTATGATGTGATTTTTGTTTACAAATTATATGGTTAACCATCACAAAAATTCAAAATTTTAAGTCAATAAATAAAAAAAAAATTGTGTCCCGGACCCCCTTAACTTCTGAACATAGCTCGTACGTTATTCATTGTTGCAATGCGCATTGTTGAGGTAAGGAAGCATGTAATTAGCCATAGTATAAATTAGACTTGATTCTTAGAATCAAGTCGATAAAGACTGTTTTATTAACTCTTCATCGGGCGCGCCCGTGTACAAAGTGCAACATTTTCGTAATTTTGAATGGTTTGTTTTCACATGTAAGGTTTGAATGTTCTAAGCAGTTTCTATTTATACCTACACGCTTTCAAATGCTGGTCTGATTTTCTGACCCTTCAATTCCTTTTCATTCATTGTTAGTCGTGATTTAACCGTAGTAAACCAGCAATTATACTGGATGACAAAGCGACAAAAGCAGGAGTTGATGTAGTCTATCCAATGTGCAGCTATTACACGGTATCCCGTATATCACGAAGATGGACAATCTCATTGTTTTTTAGGCTTTGGGACATAATAGGAATTGATTCGAAAGTTGTCCTTTGATCCAATAAACCGGACAGTTTTGAAATAAGGCGATTGTATCTGCATTCTTTGGCCTTCAATTATAAATATATCTCAATATTATCAACATTTTATATCTTGTCTTATAAAACGCAAAATTATTTTCAATTTGAAAAAAAAAAGTTTATTACAAAAGAAATAATCAAGGTTGAAAGACGTTGCCCTTTGTTCCACGCGCGTCTGCTGGTGTTACAAAAGTTGGCGCGCCCGCTGACTGTTTTTAGTGTAACCAGTGGTGTAACGAGCATAACTGGCGCCCGGGGCACGATACCTTTGTGGCGCCCCCCCCCCCTGAAAAACATAGTAATATAATATATAGACCCTATATTGGCGCCATCGATAAACATATAATAACATAATATATATAGACCTTATATTGGCACTCCCCCCCCCCGAAAAGCATATAGTAACATAATATATATACCTTATGCTGGTGCCCTCCCCTAAAGACATATAGTAATATAATATATAGACCTTATATTGGCGCCCCCTACAAAATAATATAGTAATATAATATATATACCTTATATTGGCGCCCTCCCCAAAAAACATAGTAATATAATATAGACCTTATATTGGGGCCCTCCCCTGAAAAACATATAGTAATATAATATATAGACCTTATATTGGCATCCACCTCGAAAACATATAGTAATATAATATATGGATCTTACATTGGCGCCCGGGGCATGATAGACCCCCTTGCCCCCCCTTTGCTACGCCACTGAGTGTAACTTACGTTTACTGTGTTATAATGCTGACTGACTATTAAATGAGTATAATATCCTAGATTGCTATCAACTTTAAATACGGAATAAGTCATTATTTTTCAAGAACTGTGCTATTCAATATCTAAACAGTGCTAAAGAGAAGACATCGATTTTAAGTTCTTTTGTATTAATTTTTTTTTTTCGGAGCTCACCTTTAAACCCTGGAATGCTGCCACTACTTTACCCAGCGTGAATGCTACCCTGGGGTTCATGCGCACCCCAAACAGTCTATAGGCAACTACTGGAAATGGTTACGAACTAGTTCAGTGGTTCCCAACCCATAGAAGTCTGTGGACCCCTAAGCCAGAAATCGAACCACGTGCGGATCACCATCCCCTCCCCCGACTTGAGGGGGGGGGCGGGTATGGAGGGTTAAGAATATCCCTGAGGCAAAAGAGATAAGATTAACGTATTCACATTCTAATCATATATATAATAGCCGTTGTCTCTGTATAACACTTCCGGGCTGTACTCATCTTTCAATTGAAGCCCTCAGTAAACAAACGGCCGGTTGGGCTTAATTTCAATTTCAGATGTGGATCAGAATTTTTTCTTACGTAAAAACTAATATCTTCATCAAATCACGTTTGTTCAGCCTATTTTTTTATAAAACATTCAGAACTAAAAAAAATTGGATGCTTTTAGCTGTATATTTAACAGTTTTTAAAAATCTGTTTACTTTTGCGATGAATTCTGAAAGTAAACAAACATGAATGTGAATGAATCAAGTATTCATATCGCGTAGTGAGCTGTAAAAAACTGGATGGCAGTCTACTACTCCGATCGCATGAAAAACTAAATAAATAAAAAATAATGAAAGGGTTTGCTTTTAAAGTGTGGATTAAATGCAATATTGTTAGATAATTCGGGATATTTTTTAACTTCCATATACTTTTTCCATTATGACGTCATTAGTATTATGACGTCAAAATGACTGGTTAACATAATTATTTTATTACTAGAAGGTAAACTTATAAGAAAATTAATTTAACACCCGATAGTCATCGGGTATATTCGGCCCATCTAGTTCAGCAAACATTGCTTTCAAATCCCGATTTATTTGGCAACTTTTTATATATGGTGCCGGACCACTCCCGAGGCTCTCGCTGACCACCGTTTGGGAACCACTGAACCAGTTGAAGGTCACTTAAGACCGCCGCAATGTGCAATGAAACTACTGACTGAAAATAAAGTGGCAGCTCACTCGGCCTGTTAGAAATTGAACTTTGATTGCTGGCTGAGGTACACCTGTACCCCGGGTAGCATTCCAGGGTTAAAATTCCTTTTTAAATACAGCGCATGAGGCTGATATTGCTGGCCTCCGCAATTTTTTATTCTCTTGTGGACTCACTTTCGTGACCCCGTGTGTAAAACGGGAAAATTTTCACTCATCTCCAAAAATATTCCTTTTACTAATGCATTAAAAGTAGCAAAAACAAGGATCATCCAAATATATGCAGATTTCGCGATTTATGGTAATAAAGTGCTCTAGTAGCTACAGTAGCGCTCTATCAGTACTATCAGTACACTATCACTGTACACTATACTGTAGTAGTGCTACGCTCTATCAGTAGCACTACTACAGTAGCTATAGTAGTGCTCTAGTAGCGGTTTTTCAAAATGCTAATTTTGAAAAACCGCAACTAGCAGACTTAATAAAGTATATTAGATTAAACCTTACCAATAAAAAAAATAAGTTAGCTTATCCACACTCAAATCGAGTATAGATTAAATTTTCCGTATTTTCAGTGCTTAAAAAAAGTGCTGTAGATCAACAGACTTCTTCCAAATAGATGCATCTTGGTAGTAAGATGCATCTATTGATTTTTTCCCCTTAGCTTTTCCTGATACAGGTAACAAAAATAGACCTATGAGCTTCTTTAACAGGTTGATTATTTTATGAAATTGGACGATACAGAGCAATTTATAGATGTCAAAACTGTTATGGAATGTTTTTTTAGACTGGATCTATTGCCATATCCTATTTGTACAATGTACCTTTAAATTGTCTCCACATTATGAGGTTAAAAAATACTGATAACCTTAGCAAATTACCGTGGCAGCTCTTAATGTATTAAAATTATATTTAGTGAATAGAGATTATGGAGAAATAACAAGTAACCATATTAATTTTATGAAAACAGATTCACTAAAAATTGAGTTTTTTTTAAAATGTTGATTTTAACAAACTGTATTTTCTGGTTTAATAATCTAATTGTTTGTATACGTTCACACTATTCGCTGACCTGTTTTCTTCGACGTTTCAATAAATTTGTGTTTGGGATAGAAATAAAATTTTCTGGTAATCCTTTCACTAAGCTTTATTTTTTATTTATTTTGTCAGTATTCTCTTGTGAACTGCTCGCTTACTCCTTGAAAGGTATACGTTGTCACAGTTTGAGAATTATTGTTCTAGATCAGTGGTTCTTAACCGAGGGTGAGGGCACCACGGGGGGTGCGATAGAGCATTTCTGGGGGTGCGAGAGAAGGTTCTAAATTAATGAAAATTACCGATTGAGTAAATCAGGGGTTCTTAAACTTATGTAGTTCGAGGACCCCCTCTTGAACAACATTTCTTTTTGCGCACCACATCCCAACTCTAGGCATTTTAAGTCGTTTTTGAGACTTAATTTCTGGCTCAATAATATCATAGGCACTACGTTATAATAAATATTGGTAAAAATGTATCGCTGGTTATTTTAATAAATGGTCTTGCGCATTTATAGAGACTAACATTTTTATTAGGACATAGAATAAAAAAACATGAATAAACAGTAGTAAAAATAATTTAAAAGTTACAAATAATACATTAAACTCATAACATTTCTTGGTCAAATATTGGTCAAAATAGATCTATCTTATTATAATATGCTTTCTGTAAATGATTTTTACTTAATGAGATGGGTACAGTGGTTCTCTTGAAACCAGAACCGCAATGTCAGGCTCTATGTTGGAAAGTTTTATTCTGAGGTCCGCTTCTATATTGAGTTTCTTTCTATACTTTGATTTCATATATATAACAATGCCGAAAAAGCCTGTATACATAAATATGTTGTGCAGAACGGATTCAAATGTTGGAGGGCTTCATTTGCAAGTGTAGGGTAATCAGATCAGAGAAATAACCAAAGGTTTTTCATTTTTGTTGAATTCTAGTTTCAAAGAAGTATCGCACGATAATTCCACGAGAATATCTTGTTCAAGTATAGATTGTTAATGTCAAAATTGTTTCGCGGACCCCCGATAATGGCTACGTGGACCCCCAGGGGTCCGCGGACCACAGTTTAAGAATATATGGAGTAAATCATTCGATGGATACTTTTCCATGGGAAATATAAGCAAAATAATAGATGTATACTCGGTCCATTTTTGTTTGACCTAAATTTAATGGACGACAACGTTTTATTAAAAGATATCGCAATACGAGCTAATGCACGTATTGAAACGGAATTTGAAAAACTGGACTTAGACCAGTTCTGTTGTACGCAGTTAGAATTTCCTCCAGATTTGGCAAAAGCAGTATTAGAGACATATCATTTACCACCACTTACCTTTGGGAAATGATTTCATCACTTTTGCACGTCAAAACAAAAGCCAGAAATCACTTAAATACATCTGGTGACTTACGCGTGGTTCTTTTAAAAAAAAAATCCTCGTTTTAAAACTATAATTATGAACAAACAACAACGTAGCCATTAAAAACGTAGATATTGTTTTATACTACGTTATAATATAGTATGTATTGGAAATGTATTAATTTTTTATGCAATAAATAATCTTGCAATAAATGTCTTTTTCCTAAATAAAAAATAAACACATTTTTCAAGGGGGTGCGAGAGCTTATTTTCTGATTTAAGGGGTTGTTGATTATTAAAAAGGTTAAGAACCACTGGTCTGTATAATATCTTCATTGGAAACAATAATTGAAAATTATACCTGGAATAATTGCAGCTAAGAAAAGTAAAATCTAGCCTTTAGTAATAGTTCAAATATATATACCGTCAAGTAATTTTTAAATTAATCTCGAACTTCATGATGAATGCATAATCAGATTGCTTCTATTTCGTCTTAGATTGTTTAATTTTGAGAATCTCTGTATTGAATAGATATATAGTTCAAAAATAGTAAACAAAGGAAGTCTTATTACTAATCTAAAAGGGGGGGAAAGTAGTGCGACGGGTGGGAGACATTTGACATTGTGATAATCTTTGAAATAACATTTTGTTAAAATGAATTCAATTATTACTAAAATTATCTACTACCCCCTGCTCTAAACACTTCATTTTCGCTATCTGCTCCGATTAGGAAACTGTTTAAAACAATGCTTTCGATTGTCCTCCGATACTAGAGAATTCATAAATTCATCTGGAGGAATAATCAAAAGTATTCCACCAAGATAGGAACGCTCGTGTGAGATTATTTTTAACGATTGTACAGTGCTAACGTTCCAAGTCGCCATCCCTGTTTGTATACAAAACATATTGTAGACGTACACGACAAGGTCTAATCAAACTTATTTCTATTTTTTACATAATTTGCTAAGATTTTTTTTTAAATGTAAGAAATTTTTACATAGGTGGGACGCTCGAATCTCAAATTTTTAACTGTTTGAAAATATGTGAATTTTAGGTTTTTGATTTTCCGTAATGTTATTTTAGATATTCGTTTAGATTCTTTATTGGGTTGTAATTTATTAGAAAAAGAATCTAAGCATGCAAAAATAGGAGCAGCTACCACCAAGCATAGTCGCATTGAATTGAGGATAATATCTTTTATAGTCGAGTAAAGACAACCTTTGTCAATTCTTGTTTTTCTTTCCTTCAAGACTGATGTGTACTAACCCTATTGGATTCACTCACCTCAATGTTAACCTATGGAGAAAATGTGTCCATGGATTTCCGACTTAGATTGAACGATTTTTTTAACTGTACTCCGTAATAAATTTTACACCTCGGGGTATTTTTCGTTAAAAAAAGTAAATATCTTTTTAAAGTATTGGGGGGAAAAACCTGATGTAGTGTTTTAAACTCTCCTCAGTTCCTTTGGTGGACGAAATTTATAAAATGAATCTTGTTGCAAGTTGCAAAAAAGTTCAGGCTATCTGAAAATACCATTTTTATTGGATTATCAGCATTTACGTAGCTGTCAATAGTATACAAATTTCTCCATAGGTTGATATTGAGGTCAGTGGCGTAGCGAGCATAACTGGCGCCCGGAACACGATACCTTTGTGGCGCCCCCCCCCCCGCAAAACATATAGTAATATAATATATAGACCTTATATTGGCGCCCCTCTGCAAGTGGCGCCCGGGGCATGATAGACCCCCTTGCCCCCCCCCTCGCTACGCCACTGATTGAGGTGAGCGAATCCAATAGGGTTGGCACACAGCACCCTTAAAGGAAACAAAGACAAAAAATGACGAAGATTACTTGACGCTAAAAGCTCTTATTTCTCTAATGACCCAAACTGTATGGATCGGTTATTGTCAATGTTGCTTTAAGAAACTCTTAACTTTCAAATCTTGGTTGTATTTCATTCAGTGCCTGACGCTGGCATTCGGTTCAGATCCTGTGGGTTCGAGTCCCACTGTTTGCATGGATGTTTGTAGCCGTTCGGAATCGGCTTTAAACTGTAGGTCCCGGTCTAATTAGCCCTTGTGTAGCAAAAAGTTAACCGTAGCGCTCCAAACCAAACCAATCATTCAGTGCCTGAAAATAAAATCTTATAACGCAAATCTAAAACCTCAACTGCCTCTGAAAATTCAAATTTTTATCCTCAAATCCAAAGTAACGTCTGCCATCCACAAATGGGTCCCTTTACTTTAACTCAGAGTTAACTCGACGCGAAAAAAAAGATCACTTAAAATGTACTCGAAAGGTGATTACGAAATTTCATCTGATTATTTTCCTATTTTTGTTAATGCTGTGATAAGGCTTTTAGATATTTAAAATTAGTCATTTAGCGAGCAAAAGGCAAGTAAATTAAATTCATCGTAAGTTTTCTTATGTATTTTTTCCTAATGAGGAGGCACTTGTCGTGAGACATTAGCATTTTGTTATTCACCGCGAAGTCTTTTGCTGGCTACTTCAGTGTAGGAGTGAGCCAGCATTTCCTTATGAGGGGACAACACATTGAAGACTAAACCTTATTCGGGATTTGAACCCAAGCTCACTGAGTGCAAGCTCAGGAAGCTAACCACTATACTATGTGGGCGGCGTTTTCTTAGGTATAAAACAGTTAATTTTGTCTATTCCCTCTGTGAAATACATCATACTGTTAAAAATATGGGTTTTTCATCTGAAACAAAACAATTTTCTAAAAAGTTAAGCGAGTTATGCAATTTTTTTTAGTAAGCATACCCAACTTTTAACCGGAACTGAACATAAAATAATGCTGTAAAGTAACGTATGAACGTAAATCGCAGTCCATATTGAGGATGTAGAGTGAAAGGTTCCTATTCCTGTCAAAAATTCCTCACCGCCGATAAAATTTCATTTAATTCATTAGGCAAATTTTTAATGCATAATTTGATAAAAATTGCAGTTGAAATTAAAAAAAAATCGTGTTGTAAAGTTTATTTTTCTCACCAAGGATAACATCTCTTAAAATTTACCCCCTTTTGGTCAGATGTCTTAGTAAATCGTAACTTATGAAGAAATCGAAAAATGAAATGATCTTATTCCGATTTCTTTTCGTTTCGGAATGTGAAAAACAAAAGCACTTTTACTTTGTTTCATTCGAAAACTTTATGAAGTTACTTTGACAGCCGGTGAGAGAACGAACTGAGGCATTAAATTTGGGAGGCACAATGTACAGCCCTGCCAGAGGGCTCTTTAGTAATAACAAACTCGGGAATATTACCCCCCCCCCCCACTCCCCAATATTCTACTCTTTATGTTTTGCTACTAATGCGGTTGTTCCTATAGCTATAAGCTATGCTCGGTAAGTTGTATAAAATAAAAGTTCCGACTTGCATATCTAGTTCCATGGTGGCATAAATGTTCATAAGCTTGCGGAATCTGCTTTAAACTTTTAATCCCCGTCTGCTTACTCTATGTGTAGTGGACGATGGTCGAACAACTAAGGGCCTGTTCACATAGGAGCCCGTTGCATAGCGTTAAGACGACAGTGGACTTTCAAAATGTGAAATTTGTCCAAAAATTCGATTTTTTCTATTTTATTGAATTGTGAAACTACGGAGAGTAGGAATGTGTTGCCAAAAGAGATTTTAATTTTGTTATTACTTTCCTAGTTATAGGCATTTGTATTTAATTTAGATATGATGTGGTTACTAATAACTAACTTTAAATGTGTTTTTCTCAAAATAAAAATTTTCATGTCATACGAAAATTCAAACTGCTCCGGGCGCATTTCTAATTATCGTATTGCTTTGAAATTTGAGTTTTATATACTTAACTGTATATCAAATAAATCTTATTGAAAAAAATTATGCTTCGTAGCTCAGAATTTCTAAATTTTGTACTCGAAAAGATGATTTATAGGTATTTTGCGTCATAAAAAGGGTGTTTTCACTATTTTTTTCTCTTTATATTTTTAATTAATGCTTAAAATAAGCAATAAGTTTCATTGTTAGTTCTATACGGTATCCTGTAAATAAAAATTACCATATTATAAGCAAAAGAAATGTGTATGGAACATTTTTAATGAGGCCAATTTTTGATATAATTAATAATTCATAAATTAATATTTCATCAAATTTTAACCAGTTTTACATATCTATGGTACTAATCACATATTCAAATTTCAAGCAAATCCATTCAAAGCAAAAAAAGTTAGGTTTGAAGGTCCACTGTCCCCTTAAGGGAAAGATGACGTTGAGACGAAAATAAACCAATCATAGGCGTTAAAAATTTCATTGCTAATCGTTTGGAGATTTGTCATTGGTCAAATATATTTCAATACTGCTCCGCAACGGATTCCTATGTGAACAGGCCCTAAGGTGCTAGCATTCGGTACCAGAGTCTGAGTGCGAGGCCTACCGTTGGCATGGGTGTTTGTAGCTGTTCGGAATCGGCTTTAATCAGTAGGTCTAATGACAGCAGTAGGTCTTAGTCTAATTAAACGTTGTGTAGGAAAAAGGACCGTAGCGTTCTCAATCAATCGGTTACTCTTATTAAAGCATTAGATGACCTCAGCTCTTGTGAAACTCCGTAAATCAGTGACTCCTTGCATTACAATTTAAGAGTAAAGGGTGCCTATCGCAAAGGTAAGTTGTATAAAATGGCAAGTAAACACAGCTGGGCAGGTTTCTGAAAGTTTTGAATAAATTTTTCTCTATGTCAAATAAGGGAACACTTCTGTTTCATAACCAAGGAGCCATCGTAGTATTATGATTGTATGTTACGCCTCGTCCGATGTCCCATCGTACGTAAAACTACAACAGATTAGTTTATTGTAATCGGATGTAGTTTTTCATCTGATGAAAACATTTAACTGTGTCCATAATTCTGTTTATAAAAGGTTCTGGCTGAATAAACGCCTTCACCACCTTGAGGTCCCTGATTTATTAAATGAACTCTGGAGTGTTCGTTGACCGTTTCGTAACCATTTGTGTAGGACACTACAGGGGCCTTACTGAAAGGAAAGGTGATTTCATTATAAGGCATGGGGGAGGGGGAACTATTAACAACTGCACAGAGATATCTGCATGTAAATGAAGGTGGCAAATGAGGTCGGTGGTTAGAGTATACAGTGGTTGGCATAAACACTCGTTGCCTCATTAGCTTTTCAAAATGACATCAAAACAGACAAGCAAAGTGATTAAATGCTTTAGTAAGTCTTATAGTTCAAGACATCAAAAGTCATTAAATCATTGGGAAATTTTGGTTAAATCATTGAGCAATTAAGAGCATATTTAAGACAACCCCCCAATAAAGATTCACTATAAGATGTCCAAAAAAAGGAGGAAAGTGACAGGAATATAGTCTTATATGGCACTTATTGTCTCGTTCAAGTAATTTTTGCTGAGCTGTAGGACCTAGCTCTTTTGTTTACCAATGTGTGACGCCAGGCGATGGCCGAATGGCTAGGGCGCTGGCCTTTGGTACTAGAGTCTGTGGGTTCCAGTCCCGCATTTGGCATGGATGTTTGTAGCCGTTCGGAATCGGCTTTAAGCAGTAGTTCCCGGCATAATTAGTCCTCGTGTAGCAAAAAATGACCGTAGTTCTCCAAACCAAACCAAGCCAATGTGTGACGTCAGTAGCCCATTCCTTAGGGCCTGTTCACACAGGAGTCCGTTGCGTTGCGTTAAGGAAAAGATGACGTTGAGACGAAAATAAACCAATTATATGCCTCCAAACGATTACCAATGAAATTTTTAACGCCTATGATTGGTTTATTTTCGTCTCAACGTCATCTTTTCCTTAACGCTACGCAATGGACTCCTATGTGAACAGGCCCTTATTCTCTGGTATCGTCTTCCGACTTATATACTGGGTCCATCTTAAAAATCCTTTACTTGATTTTCTTGGGAAACTGACCAATGCCTTTTGCAGCAGCTACTAGTTTATTTAGATCTACCGCAGTTGTCTACTTTCTGCTTTCACGCAGAGATGTTTAAATTGTAGGTCAATAGGACTTCCGTGAATAATCCTTAAATATGCTAAAACAACTTGAAAAGTTAAGGCATAATTAATTCTTTATCAACGTACTCTGGCCGCAAACTTTCGATAAAACCTAAACCAATGGAATCTGACTATACTTCGCACCCCGCCGTAGCACCCGGATTGGAATTTGGTAGCGGTGTCTAACAATGCTCGATTGTTTCATTCTCCCTCTTCGAGTGGCCGTCCAATTTTCGACAGATATGTAAGATTGAATTATTTTCATTATGTTCTATGTTATCTTTCCACCAGTCTTTTTCATTTGATAATCGATAAAATTTTTTATCTCGCCGCTTCTCATTGTTAAATCGACATTGGAGCAAAGTGTTTTATCGAAAGAATACCCAACACGTTAGCGTGATAAGCATCGATACAATGCTTTAAAGTGAGAGCGAGAATACTATTGTTTTTATTTGCATGCGAGCCGATTAGATATTAAGTTGCATGTCGCTAAGGAGAGGTTTTCTTTACTTGCAGATGGTTTTTCCCGTCTTAAAGGAGGACTTAACGAAAATATTCGGCGCTTGAATCTGTCAAAATCTGGAATGAAGTTAGCCTAAACACAGTGAGTTCATATTTATTTTTGTTGCAAAGTATTAACGATCAGTCTTTGCTTGAAATGTCATTTAGGAAACATTTCTTGCGTTTACTGCTGTTTGTTAAAATGTAAGAATCTCAAACGTAAAAACCAAAACAAAACTAGTTTACACCACTTACTTCATGTAACTGTCTCCTATCGTACATTTTCACTCAGTTTTTTAAGGCATACAAAAGGATTTGAAGTTGCTTAATTTAAAAAGGATTTGAAGTTGCTTAATTGCTTGATAAGAAATTTTTCTCGCAAAATATTTTCTTTCTGTTTACATAATTATTTTAGTATATATCTTTTAAATTTCTTTCGAAATTAATTTACCTTTGTTATACAGTTTAGTGATTTTACTCATAACAAGTTTCAATAGCTATAAAAACTTCATTTTAACCCACCTTTTGGAGTATCTCTAATCAAATCCGGGTTTCAAAATTGTTCACATTTTTTAGAATCTGTTTTATCACGTTTATTTTTACAATTTCCTTATTTATCAAGTGGTACTCGTAAGAAATTTTGCAATGAAAGATGTTCCATGCTGCTGAAATTGAAATTTCATATATTAAGACTAAATCATATTTCAAATAAATCTTACAAAATAAAAACCACTAACAGTGAGTGATTGGGATTGAATGTGTTCATACCAAAAAGGTCAGTTGTCAATTCAGGCGCTGTTTGAAACCTAACTAGAGGATGCGATACTTCATCTGTTAATTGTTGAAAGTAAGTTCAGAGGCTTAAAATAGGTAATTTACTCAATATTTTGAACGTTAATTTGAAAGATAATTGAACACCAAATCGCTCATACAGTTAAGTCTTGTTCGTCGGATGTACCAAAATTTTCAAAGTTTCGGCAAAACTTTAATGATCGTTGCATTAAACACTCATTAAAACTTTTATTTACTGTAAGAAGTATATGCGCAATGCTTCCGAAATAATCTTAAAGCTTCATTATAACAAAATGCAAATAACTCATTTATCTTTTTACGAAAAAATTTGGGTATAGAATTTTTAGCGTAAATTTGACTTCTATAAAATTTACTTTTACCAGGCACTATATTAAGGCTGCTGTCTACTTAACCCTATTGGATTTTCTCCCATCAATGTTAACCTATGGAGAAAATGTTTCTACTATTTACAGCTCCATAAATGCTGATAATCCAATAAAAAGGGTATTTTCAGATAGCCTGTACTTTACACCTGGCAACAGGATTCATTTTATAAATTTCGTCCATCAAAGGAATTTAGGAGCGTTTAAAACGCACTATACTAGATTTTTACCCAGAATAATTTAAAATTTAAAAATATTTGCATCCTTTTTAAAAACTAAAAATGCCCCTAGGTGTAAAATTTCTTTCTCTATTACAAAGTATAATTTAAAAAATATTCCAATCCAAGTCGGCAATCCTTGGACACATTTTCTTCATAGGTAAATATTAAGATGAAGAAATCCAATAAGGTTAGCACATAGCAGCCTAAGTATTACATCCTTGAATTAGGACCTTACTATACCACACTGTCGAAGTATAGACACTGTTTTCTCTCTCCACTGATATCATACAGTTCGCACGGAGTATATGAATTGATTTGTGGCCTACCTTGGTATAACACAGATCTTAACATTTCACGTACTGCAAACAATTTTGACAGTTGCCAATACCTTTTGCATAATGGGATGAAATAAAGCATTAAACGAGGCATATGTTTAAAATCTGCAGTACTCTACTAATATTACTCTAAGTATGCATGCCTACTTTCCCACAAATTTGTGTTATTGTTGAAGGAATGGTTCAAAATCATTGATCCTAACGTCTTCTGGTCATTTATCTCATTGAATTTGCCTATTTCCCAGCCAGCGGTTGATACCGCTGTGTACTAACTCTATTGGATTCTCTTACCTCAATGTAAACCTATGGCGAAAATGTGTCCAAGGATTACTGACTTGTATTTAAAGATTTAAAATTAAAAGTTGTACTCCTTAATAGAGAAAGAAATTTTACACCTTGGGTTTTTAGCTTTTTTTAAATGCAAATATTTTAAATTTAAAATTATTCGGGGGGGGGGGGAAACCTGGCATGGTGTTTTAAATGCTCATCAATTACTTTGGTGGACGAAATTTATAAAATGAATCCTGTTCCAAGGGACAAAAGTTCAGGCTATCTGAAAATACCATTTTTATTGGATTATTAGCATTTATGTAGCCATAGGCGTAGCACGTGTCCCCCCCCCCAACTTAACTTAAAATAAATTAAAACGTTGTTAGAAGTTCAGTTAAAATCGGAAAATTGTAGAAGCCTTTAAAGAAAGTTGGTTTTTTCCCGCTTTTTGAAACTGTGAAACTGAAGATTCCGATTATGTCTTTTAGCCTTAACTTAGTTTTTAACTGCTATATTTTTTTTCTCATTTTATTTATATTATATTTATTTTTCTCATTGTATAACGTTTAATACTACTCAAACATCAATTCTATTGTCATTCAATTTTAAAAATCAATCAAAATTTCATATTTTAAGGACCGTCCGGCAGTCAGTGCGCTGAGGAGGGCCCTAACAGAATTCAATTCGTGCCTCCCTCCCCCTCAAATGTTAAAAGCACGCTACGCCTATGTATGCAGCTGTCAGTAGTAGGCATATTTTCTCTACAGGTTAACATTCAGGTGAACGAGTCCAATGGGGTTAGTACATGGCAGCCTTAAATACCGTGATTAGAAAAGAGTAAATACAATTTTAAAATAAGTTGCGTTAAAGTTGGCATGAATGGATCTTCCGTATCGTAATACCCATCACTGATATATAGACTATACCCTAATCTTTAACCCAAAATACTGGCGCTGCTGTCTACTACATAGTCGTGAATTTGTATTTTGATGTTTTACTTGCCTTTTATGTAAATTATCGGGTACGCTGACAAGAACGCCATATCTTCCCCTATCGGAGACTTTTGGAACTAATATTTTTTTTTTCACGGAAAACTCTTTCCCATGTCGTCCTTAGTCCCTCTATCAATTTTAGTGAAATTCCGGATGATAGATCTCGTTACAGATGTCTCTGAGTGCTGTCAGTTTAAAAAAAATCACCCTGTGTGTGTGTGTGTGTGTATATATATATATATATATATATATCCTACTATCGTTATACTCATTGTGTATTTGCCTTTTACTAAGAGGGGTAATATCTAGTTACATTTAACAGTTTATCTCACGGTGGCAAAACGCTGACCCCCTTTTTAAAAAAAACTGTTAGAATATTAATAGTTTTAAAGTTGGTTTGAATTTTGATAATCAGGAAACTCTCTCCTACATGCAAAAAAAAAATAAAAATAAAAAATACAATCACGCTTTATAACTGTGGTGCTCGCTATAAAAGGCTTAAATCAATAACAGTGATTTTTAGTTATGTTAGTATTAATAAAAAAACAAATCTTTTGACATGTATAAAAGGCTTAAATCTCAATTTTGTATACAAAATTACATTTCTTTGTACAAAAGACTCATGTCGAAATTTTTGTTTTGCGATTGGTATAAAAGCCAATAACTTGGTATATATAAATCACTGTTGATTTAAGCTCTTTATACCGGGCATCATTAATATACAGTGGAATCTCGATCGATCGTTTTCAGATCCATCGTTTTTTCGTATGTGTCGTTCATTTTATCCAGTCCCAACGATCATATTGCTTTGTTACGTTTCCGCATCTATCGTTTTCCCGCATTTATCGTTCATTTCAATCGGTCCCTTGGAAAACGATAGATCGAGATTCCACTGTATATACTTTACCTTTCATATTTATGGCAGAGAAAATTTTAAATTAGGTTAGAGAAGGAAATTTTAAATTATTCGCTAAACATTTTGATGTAATGTTTTTTTAAAGCGGAGGCATTTGTCGTTGATGTAATGTATAATATGGCGTAAAACAGGAAAATTATTTACTTCCAGTCAATTATGCCAGTTATTTCTGTAGCTGCAGCAAAATATAAAATATACTGATTGATCTGTTGTGCAAACGACTTAAATGTACGTATTTAAACAAATGTTAAACTTGTAAATGTTTCCTCCAATGCGGGGGAAAAGCTACTACTCATGTAATTTTAGATCATAATGTAAATAATCTTTTACTCTATACTATGTATGTTGTAAAATAGTGTCTAGATGGAAAAGGTTTAATTTCAGTTAAATTTTATTTTCATATTTTCAATTATATCTAGGTGTCTATGAATGTTAGCCTTAATCATCAGACTTCTATTGCTTACCGTAATTAACTTGCAAAATTATTTAGAAATGTGTGACTGGGGAATTTTATTAGATATTCAGATGTCGGCTGTTTTTGAGAACCAAATATTCCGCTACCTACAGGTTTCCACATTATATATATATATATATATATATATAATTTTTAAAAAATCGTAAGGGATATTTTTATAGACAAAATGATGTCCAATCGTCTACCGCATTAGCAAGAAATATATATATATATATATATATATATATATTTTTCTGCATCAATTGTATATATTGATCGTAGTATTTTATATATATATATATATATGCATAAATTGCATACATTGACCGTTGTATTTAATTTGAATGTACTCCGTAGCGAAGTGTGGGTTTTCAGCTAGTTTAAATATATATATTGAGCCCAGTTAATAATACTACTGACAGTTTTGTTACTTACAATTTCATTTTTCTCTTTAGGGCAGTGATTCCCAACCTGGGGGTATACGTGCCCCTAAAAGTATGTGCATCGACGTTAAAGGGTTGGCGAAAAATATTGAGTAATGTTGTAAAAGGATATCTATGGTGACAATAATGGGGTTTTTTTATCTACTGTGTATTAGCTTAAAATCTTTCTGAATTTTGAATGTAAATTTATAGGCACCGTCTACTTTTTATTGATCATTGCTAATCACCCTAAGGTCCGGTTTAATTAGCACGCGGATTGTGAAAAAGATGGCCTAAGGTCTCTCATCCAAACAATCATTGATTTTAATTCACATTATTGGTCCATTTATTTCGCTCCACCATAAATTTAGGTGATCTCCACGAAATATTAATATGCTGGTATGTAGGTTTCAATTTACAGAAATTTGGGTGAATATATGCAGCTCTATGGATGTAGAGAACATCTATTGCAGGAAGTTACTACTTGAGCACCCCCACTGCCTGCTTGTGTTTAAGAATTGCACACTTAATTGCACATTCTTACATTGTGCTATAAGATTTGTACCTTTCTTGATACAAGTTTATCACATTTGAAGAGGTGATCGAGAAGTTAAGGCTCATGCGTCTGTTCAATTAGGAAATCGGAAATTTTCCCGCTTTTATATATCGATCTCAACCATCGTTTTTTAATTTTCTAGATTCTCGTCCACTGCTGTGTCTGCATGCCATGCCTACCTGGAAGCTTGACTCCGGGGACTATCTGAACAGCATGCTGCTCGACCGCTGTTCTCACAAGCAGCTTGGTGGAAGCTCTGACGACGACAGTGCTGATAGCGGTTGCTTTCTACCATGGGTGGAAGAATCCACCTTCGTCGACCATGGATTGGACGCTTACCTCCAAGATGACCCGACTGGGTGGAGCCTTAGGTGCGAGTGTGGTGACAACAAGCTGTCGCTGTGCTCCTACTGTCTCCAGAACTCAACGGACAGCTTCTTTTCCTTGCCCGACGACGTTAATAGGTGAGTAGACATCGGGACACCATTGCCGACTTCTCAACTGTTAGGAGATACCAACAATGAGATTAGGACACGTTGTAGGATTCATTTGAAATGCTTAGTCTCAGCAGTGGAAACCAACATACTGTTGCGCAATGAGTTTTTTTAATTGGTACATAAATGCACACAAGCCGCAGAACACTATTTTGAGTACGAAATACCGTTGGGTAAGCATGTCTAGCGTCTTCAGGACTCCAGATATTATTGTACGGTTGTTCTTTGCATTCATGAGCCACCTTTTTCACTTTCCTAAACGGATATAGCATCGATAATTTTATATGCGCTATGAGTGCATAAGGAAGCTTGGTTTTGAGCACTTTGAGAAAAGTGAATAGGCGAAACACTCTTGGATTGTCTAAGCTCAAGTTTCTCCAATGAATTGTCGTTGTTTTGAAGATCGTTTAAACGGGATAAAAATAATAGAATTTTAGGACATGACCCTGCACGGTTCAAAATGGCAAAGCCCAAACTAGATTTAGTTATTTTGATAAAGCCCCAAAAGTTATTTAAAACAGCATTTTTATTTTAAATGCAGACAGAACTGTTATACATCTTTAAATGTCGAATTCTGTACTGTCAAATTAGCTTTGGGCAGTACTATATTTGAAACCCAAACCATCTTAATATTAGATTTAAAAATCGGAAAAACCATTTGCTAAATCCCGAGAGGTCTCTCAGCTTAGCAGAGCAAGGCAAGGTATTTTGGGGTTATTTGAGCTCTTAATAGCATATTAGTTTACTTTCTATCGAGGATAACGAAACTAAAAACTGGAGGTTGAAAATTAAAAAGAATTTTGAACTACAAATAATCCGAAGGCTGAATTCCAAGGGAACCGTCTACTTATCAACCTGATACAGAGGATAGTACGTAAAGTTACTTGTTAAAACTCTAGAATTAATCTAATCCTTGTAAAAAAATGGTTTGCATACTTTTAATATTTCAACGGCATTAAAAAATTGTAAATGAACTGATCAATTTAGAAAAGCGATCGGAGCCGGAATCAGTTTAGGAAAGTGAAGTGTTGCTCATCAAAACAAGGAACAATAACGCGTCTAATCATCTGCAGTCCTGAAGACGAGACACGCCTATTCACACGGCTTTTTGCCTTCACAGTAGTGATGTATGGCTTGTGTGTACTTCCGTATTATTTAAAGAAAAAAAGCAGCACCATGCTTCACTGTTGGTAGACAGCACTTAGATAAGAGCATTTCGAATGACATTCGAAAGTATGCATTTCGAATGACATTCGAAAGTATGCATTTCGAATGAGTAAATATTTTTGAAATTTCGTGACAGGAATATCTCAGCTACATATTAATATCGCCCCTCGCAATATAGGTACGTTGAAGATAATTAGCATGCCCATATTGACAATTATATGTAATTATTTCTTGACAGTATATACGAAGTATTTGGTTGACATATCGTTATGTTTATGTATCGTTATTTTGTTAAATATCAGAGGGCTAACATTTTTGTGATCCTTAAAAATATTCAAATCTATATTTAATTGCCGCCCCCATGGTGTAGTGGTTGGCGTTCTGAGCTGTCACGCAGTGGGCTTGAGTTCGAATCCCGAATAAGGCTGGGTTGTTTTCGTGTCGCCCCCTTCATAGGGAGCAATGCTGGCTCACCTATAGGGTGCTCCCATAAGAAAGTAGCCAGTAAAATAGCGGTGAATGACAAAGGTAAATGTCTAACAAGTGCCTCCGCATTAGACTTAATTTTTTTAAAAATATATCTATACTAGAAGGTAACCCGTCATTTTGACGTCATAATGGAAAAAGTATATGAAAGTTACAAAAATATCCCGAATTATCTAACAATATTGCATTTAATCCACACTTTGTAAAAGCAAACCCTTTCATTATTTTTTTATTTAGTTTTTCATGCGATCGGAGTAGTAGACTGCCATCCAGTTTTTTACAGCTCACTACGCGATATGAATACTTGAGCTACTTGATTCATGCACATTCAAGTTTGTTTACTTTCAGAATTCATCGCAAAAGTAAACAGATTTTTAAAAACTGTTAAATATACAGCTAAAAGCATCAATTTTTTTGTTCTGGATGTTTTATAGAAAAATAGGCTGAACAAACGTGATTTGATGCAGAAGATATTAGTTTTTAGGTAAGAAAAAATTCTGATCCACATCTGAAATTGAAATTAGGCCTAACCGGCCGTTTGTTTACTGAGGGCTTCAATTGAAAGATGAGTACAGCCCGGAAGTGTTATACAGAGACAACGGCTATTATATATATAATTTAATTTATTCAACTTCCTTGTTATAATGAAATGATAGAATAGTTTTTACTTTATTCTGGTTTACTTAGATTTTTTTTTTATTATCTCATCTAATAACGGATATATTTTATCAGCCAAATGTAGTAAAATGATTAATTCGAAGACTGTTTGTTGAATTTAAGTTTTATTTGCGACGTCATTTCATCACGGTATTAAACGGGTTTTGAGAAATAATCGGCATGCTTCTCTTAAGAAACTGAAAGCATAGCGAATATCGTAGTCGAGAGAAACCAGTAAACACTTTGTCTTATGTGATACATCTGTTAACAGTAGCCCAAAAAACAAATTAGGCAGTCTAGTTCAGTATTCGGTAATCTTCAAATTTACAATCGGTATTAGAAAAGGAAACGGACGTCCTTCCGATTAGGCCGTCGATAATTTCCTTTGCCGGAAAGGAGAAAATTTCCGTTGCGTATACGTTATATTTACGCGCTTTTGGCTTGGTTATCGAACGGGTTATAGCGGGGGTCGATGGATTTTTCCCGTAAGTACCAAGTGCGGCTATGTAAGTATTTATAAAACTTATCATTATTCAAACCACCCCAAAAACTCTTTATTTTCGACACGAGCAAATTATCAGTGTGGTATTTCGGAATAAACTTACTCCGTAGTCATATGTAGAATTTGGAGGAATGTCTCGTGTTTTTCCCACGAGTGAATTTTTTTTCTTATTTGATAATATCGAAATTCTGAAGTCTGTATTTTCAATATTATGCAAATTATAGAACTGGATTCCTTATTCTGTTTAATATTTTAATAATTTTGATTTCTG
The DNA here is from genome assembly GCA_907164885.2 of Dolomedes plantarius. NCBI lineage: Eukaryota > Metazoa > Arthropoda > Arachnida > Araneae > Dolomedidae > Dolomedes > Dolomedes plantarius. The sequence continues at coordinate 142,393,889 of OU015500.1, read as the reverse complement.
TGGTTTTTTTTTTAAACTTGCTGCATCACAAGTTAATTTAAACTCCTAAATGTTTTCAACTTGTAATGTTTCTGGTAACTTTCGTATCAGCAAGTTAAACTTGTTGTATAGAGGTTCTTAAATTTTAGTCATTCATAATAGGAATGTAGCTCTTACTAGGCTTTTTTTTTTTTTAGAGTTCGTTTGCATGTTTAGTTCACATAAAGCTGATCTTTATTATCGTACTGAATAACAAGTTGAACGTTATCAAACGTTTTTTTTTTGTTCATCCTTATTGACTGTGAATACTTTTGCAATGAAGTGTTACAGGTGTAATCGAGGCGTTATACAGTCTTATCAATGACATTTAAATGATTTGAAACACGTTTTATATACGATGATCCTTATGCGCACTTTTGAAGGGTTGTAAGAAACGGGAATAACAGATGCTCTCTAACTTGAAGTAAATTAAAACGATAATAAAGTTCAGTTAAAATCGGAAAATTGTAGAAAACTTTCTTAAAAGTTGGTTTTTTTCGCTTTTTCAAATTGTGAAACTGAAGATTCCGATTATGTCTTTAGTCTTCATAGTTTTTTTAACAATATGATCCATAACAAATATTCGATGCTATTTTTTTTTCTCGTTTTATTTATATTTATTTTTCCTCATTGTATAACTTTTGAATACTACTCTAAAATCAATTCTATTGTTATTGGGTTTAAAAAAAAATCCCAATTCATATTTTAAGGACCGTCCGGCAGTCAATGCGCTGAGAAGAGCCCTAACTGAATTCAGTTCATGCCCCCCCCCCCCAAAAAAAAAAAAAAAAAAAAAAAAAAAAAGTTAGAAGCACGTTACGCCTATGATTATAGTACCAATGTTTATCGAGAATTTTCTAATTGAACAAGCACTGCCGATAATGTTAAGTTTTTAACGTATCCCGTTTTAGGAAATGTATAGGTAGGGGTGTTAAGATTCGGTCTAAATTGTGTGAAGGTGCCCCATTGAAAAGTTGCAAGTTTATAAATTTATTTTTCATGCCAGTCTATGTGGTCATTTGGGAGGTAGATATATCGAAATTAATAAGAAATGTAACCTACTGGTGGCACGCACCTTTCGTAGATAAGATGTCGAATGAATTGCACTGTGAAGATATGAAATATAATTGTACGACAATTAACGTTTGAAACTGATATACAAGAAGAGTGAAAAGAAACTAGTTCCTAAATACCAAATTTCATACTTAGATTTGGCCATTTAAATAGATGGCTCGTCTAGGAGAGTAACTTGGACATTTTTGTTTAACGTTTAATTATTAATGCGATCCCTGTAAAATTTTCCCCAAATACTCTGTAATAATCTATATAAAACAGTTCCGTGACTGACTGACATATAATGCACAAACCAAACCTCTGGACCTAAAGGGCTGAAATTTTGCTTGGCGATTCTTCTTATAGTGTAGAGGTGGACTAAGTTTTCAAAAGTTCTTATATTTTTTAAATTAAGCTTTTAAGCTGTTTTGTAACTTTTTTAAGTTTGCATTTAAAGTATTAATCTGAGGGTTGTGAAATTAGTATCACGAGAAAGATCCTAAAAATTCTTTAAAATGAAATCTTTTTCGAATCTTTACCTTCATTTTTCTGATTTTTAGTGAATTTTTAAAGATTAATTTTTATAATTTAATTTATTAAATGCTGATCACGTGGTTTCTTTTCTTTTTGTGATACTTTAACTAATTTTGCGTCACGTGCATAACAACGAAATAGACCAAAAAATATTTTTTCTTGCTAAAGCGGCAGACGATTGGACATTATACAAAAAAAAAAAAAATTAAAATACAGTAAAAGATATGTTCCTCAAACTGTACTTTATTAACTATACTATATTCTTTAGTATGTTCTATTAGATTTAATTTGAATATTTTCTTCTACATTATTTTGTCTATAAAAATATCCACTACGATTTTTTTATAAATTTTATATATATATAAATAAATAAATATATATATATATATATATATATATATACACACACACACACACCAATTGCATACATTGATCGTATTTATTATATATATATATATATGTATGCCTTAATTGCGTACATTGACCGATGTATTTAAATTGAATGTACTCCGTAGCGAAGTACGGTATTCAGCTAGTGTGAGATATAACCACAGATACAGGTTCTAATATATTACCAGCGGTAGGATTGCGGTGGAAATTTAAATATTTGTGCTGGTTATGGTTCAAATTTAGAATCTATGTACAAACCTCAAATGCTACCACTATCTACAAATAGGGTAAACGAAATTTCCCTCTGATATTTCCTCATTTTCTTTTTGTGTGCGTGACATTCTTGCATTTCTCTGCTGGATAGTGCGAGTAATGTCAGTAAAACACCATTGAATCTAGCCTAGTAATGTACGAGAGACCGCGTTCAGTAGTCACGAAATCGTTTCTACAAAAAACCCCGTTTACTCAGCTGAAATTTCTCTCAGTTGCGTTCTCGTTTGATTTTCGTTTTTTATTCATCGCACTGCTGTTTCACTGGTAAGTGACTTGACGCCGATTGCCGATGAGTAGTGGGAAATTCAATGTTTTTTTTAGAAATTAAGAATAAATTTAATGCGTAATACATCCCTTTTCTCAGTTTTTCTTTAGATGATTTTCTCAGACATTTATGTAGCCTCATATTTCAGTTATACAGGGTGTCTCAAAAAAGAATCATCAGATTTTAAAAAATGATAACCATTCATCTTTTAACCCTTTCAGGGACAACCTCTCCCGTTTGTAGGGTGCAAATTTTTTCCCGATTTCATTTAACCTAAAAAATCTTGGAAAATTTCCCAGTGACAAGTTTCAAAATGTTTTTAGTTCTTGAATCTAACAACAGATGGCAGTAGTAACCATTTTCGGATAATTTAACTGGAATACATTGAATGCAAGTGAAAAAAAGGACTAGGTTTAAGCGTTTTCACTGTGCAAACGGCGCCCCTCTAAGGGTTAATCCGATTTGATCGAGTAATGTATAGGCAGAAAGAGGGAAATCTCGAGTTTCACGCAGTTGCCAAGTAGTGCTGACGCTCTTCCTTCGCCCGCCACTTCAGTGTTTGTAAAGATGGCGACTTAACAACAGAAACCATTTTGTGCTCTACGTTTTGCGAAGTGTGAGTCCGTAGCAACTGTTCAGTGTGATTTCCGTCGACAAAACCATGGTAGACTGAAGTTTCTACCTCTCAGAGCATTAGGCGATGGTATAAACAATTCCGAGACACGGGTTGTCTGTGTACGTATAACAGTCGTGGAAGCAGTGTATGCAGGCATGCTCGCAAAAGTTTGGGACGAATTTGCCTACCGTATAGACATGTCGTGCATCCAAAAGTAGGCATATTGAGCACATTTAATTTGGTTTGTAAAAAAACTTTACGATTAGCCATGTAATATAAAATTAATTTTAAGTATCTATGTTCAAATTTTTTTCATAACATACTCATTTCAAACCGGGTGATTCTTTTTGAAACACCCTGTATTTGCTGCACCCATTTTACTCCACGCGCGAGAAAATATAATGCAGAATTAAATGGAAAGAATTGTTGAATTTATGGTAAAATTTCATATAGTATTTAAAAAACACAATTTAGTTTCGGGATAAATGGGAAGAATGCAGGATATATGGTACAATTTAATGTATGATTCATTGTAGAAATAAAGTCAGTTTCGGGGCACAGTGAAAGATAAACTGGCTGTATTAGGGCAATTAGTTCAAACGGTATCAAACCTTAATTAGCTACAAAACGTTTCAAGGCTACAATAATTTCAAGGTTTCCCTTTTAAAATATTATAAATAATATTTTTAAAATGGAAACCTTGAAATTAATGGACTTGAAGTCTTTATATTCATATATAGTATATTATTTCTAAATATACTATATATGAATAATATACAATCTATATTGTATATTATTTCTAAAGGGTGTTTTTTGTTTCATCCCTTTCTCTCCCGTCATACTTAACCAAAATCGAGAAATGAGGTACCATTTTAAAGATTGAGATCTCCGCTTCGTGCGAATTGTCAATTTACATTTGCATATCTTATTGTTTGTTAAAAAATAGAAGTATAAACATTATAAACAATTTTTCTTCCCCTAGATGGCGCGCACGCTAGCTTTTTTTATTTTACCATTATCAATCATACTGAACTTTTTAAATTTAAAAATCGTTTGCTTTTATTATTCTGTGATTTCATTAATGAGTTTATTTATTGGCAACATCCGCGTACGTGTACATTCTTTTTGTATGGGAAAAACCATATACAGTGGCTTCCAAAAGTGTTCGTACACTTACGATTTTCAATGAAATAGGGGTCTATCCATTAATTAAAATGAATATTTCAGAATGGGTATTTAATAATATCTATAATCTGTTAACAAAAATGCATGAAATATTTTTAAAACATAGTAAAACTTAAGTAGAAAATGTTTCATTAAATTCTGCAGAAACTTTTACAGCACTCAAACGTGGATTTTTCACAAATTTTCTAATTATAAATTTCTGATCACGTTTTGTTAACTTTGCCGGACGGCCTTTTCTTACCTTGTTTTCGATCCAATTTTCTTCTTTAAAGCGTTTTTTCACATACTGCACAGTAGAATGGGATAAATTAAGTAACTTAGCAATATTCCGAACTGATTTACCACTACTACGATGAAAAATAATAAATTTTCGAATGCTGTTTGTTTCTTTACGACTACGAGCCATTTTTAAATAATAAATAGAATATTACGCAGTAGGCAACCAAAATCCAAAGCCAAGCGATATTTTAAATGCCACCACAATTTAAAAAAGCGCCAGGCGATAATTTTAATTATGAATTTATCCGAAAATATTTCAGTGTACGATGACTTTTGTGAGAAAGTTTTTGTTACTTTTTGATTACTGGTTTCTTAAAAATAAAGTTTTACTATGTTTTCAAAATATTTCATGTAGGTTTGTTAAGAATAGATTTTAGATCTTATTATTAAATACCCATTCTGAAATATTCATTTTAATTAATGGATAGACCCCTATTTCATTGAAAATCGTAAGTGTACGAACACTTTTGGGAGCCACTGTATATTATTTCTAAAAGGTGGAGTTTTTTTTGTTTGTTTTACCCCGTTTTCTCCTTTCATACTTAACTAAAACCCTTTCATACTTAACTATAACCGATAAATGAGGTACCATTTTAAAGATAAGTTGTTCGCTTCTGACGAATTGTCAATTCAGAGTGACACATTGTATTGTTTGTTTAAAACTCGAAGTGAAAAATAGACTTTGGGTCCTAAAATTCCTTCCCCGGATGCGTCGAAACGTCACAGTCAAGTAGTGGGCACAAAGATGGTAAAATATGAATATCACATTTTCCACGATTTTGTGTCATATTTAACTTTTAAAAGGGAGCTCACAACCTTTGAAACTTCAAAAAATCGATTTTTGGTTTTTGCTATATTCTGATTTTAGGGACATTTCTGAACAATATGCAAAAAACCGCATAAAAAAATTTGCATTATTTCTCGAGTTATGCGAGTTTATGTAAAGCTCACTCACTCTGTTGCCATGTTATTCCAACTTTAACTTCAGTTTTCTCAAATATGTGATTTTTTGGATTGCGCGCACTGTTACTCCCAAACTATGTGTGCTAGACACACAAAATTTTTATCAGATTTGTATTATAAGCTTCTTTACACACTAAAACCAGAAAAATAAAAAAAAATTGTAAAGTTTTTTACACTTGAAAATGTTTTTAAAAATTGCTAAATTTTAAATTTTTTTAAATTTTAATGTAAATTTTTCAATTTAAACTATATTTTTTGTATATTTTTTGGTTTTACATTAAACTTGAGAGTATTATTAATTTAATTTGACCAAAAAATAGTTTCTGTATGCATATTTCTTAATTTTATGATGCGTGAAACATCCAATGATTTTTTCCCCTTTTTAGTAATGTGTACGTTTAAAAATAAAATCTAAAAATTATTTATGGCTTTAGAAGTTCTATTTTTGTATAAAATATAACTGAAGACTTGTAATTTTGATATGAAACAAAAAAATTATATATAAATATTATTGGAGTTTCAGTAGCTCGAATTTGATCATGTTTAGGGTCATTTCCCCTTAGTCAAAGGTTGTGAGCCCCCTTATTGTCTAGAAAGGTGTTTTGACGTGTACATATCTCATGTTCCCCTGTTTAGTCTCATGCTTCACCTCCAATATTGTGGCCAAAGGCGTTTTGTTTATTGGTTTTGTATTATCCTCACGCACGATTGCTATTTAACAAATAAACAATTGCTACAAATGAACCGGTTCTTCTTTCATCCTTCTACAAACTACCAACCTTGCTATAAAATTTATCGTATTTTAATCGCATGCGAAAGGGTCGCACGGGCCACCTAGTTATATCATAAATTTAAAATTTAATAAATTCATAAATGAAAAATTAAACAATAGAATTAGCTTAGAAAATTTAAATATTGTTTCGTGTACAAAAGACTTTCCTTGTTATACGACATGAATGCAACATATGTATGAATGTTTAGATAGAAGTCCATTTACCGAAATCAAAATGCCCCGGTTAAATTGTTATGGCTGTCTATTATGTGACTATTTTTTTTTTCAATGAATTCTGTATCTTCAGCTTCAGGGAAAAAATGAATGAAAAATCATGGATATCTTTAAAAGGGTGATTTCGTGTCTATTATCTCCTTCATTACCCATAGTTTTAATGATTTTCTCTTTCGCCTTGGATACCTTTAAAAATGTCCCCACACAACACACCGATCTCTATTGGACGTCTATAATACCTCGCCTCATAAAAACGCGTACCTCTATAAGACGTCGAAAAATATCTACATCACGTGGAATGGAGCTCTATAGGAGCTCCGAGGTGTGCTTTCTTTGAGATCCATAAGACGTCTACGATATCTAAGCGGCGCTCTTTAGGACGTCTATAAGAGCGAAAATTGCGATGTGGAGGGTACGCGATTTAGATATTTTAGACCTCTAAAGGACTTACTATTCCCCTCCAAAATATTGTATTTTGGATCTTAATTTCTTAATAATAAATTAAGCTTAATTTATTTCGAACAATTTGCATTCTAATAGGACATTTTTATGCAAAAATAATTGCTACAGAGATTCTAAAACTAAAAGTAAATTTATGGAAGTATAACAAGAGTATAAAAATAGTGCTAAATGTATTATTACTTAAGTAATAATTCCTTAATAAGTAATAATACATTAAGCTTAATTTATAATACATTAATTTATTTTGAACAATTTGCATTCTAATAGGACATTCTTATGCAAAAATAATTGCTACAGAGATTCTAAAAGTAAATTTATGGAAGTATAACAAAGAGTGAACTGTTCATTTCATCTCCGTAATTACCCGAAGTTTTAATAGTGATTTATTTTCTTTTTTGCCTTCAATCTTAGCATACACCTATAAGCCCACAGATAAATGTATATTTACTTTAAAGGTTACGTTTATGCGTTTCGGCTGAGTCCAAGATTTTTGACCTTCTCTTGTCAACTTTAACCCATTTGATGTCCCAGTTAACAGAGTTCATTCTTAATCTTATCATGACTTCCTCAGTGTGTGTACTTCACTCTTTATTCCTCGATCGCTCTTCAGTTTGTTTCGAATTTTCCGTTCTCATTGTTTTAACACTTCGAAAACTTTGAAAATATGACAGATAAAATTACAAACTTCATTTATATAACACTCGTTTTGAATGGAGTGCTGAGAGTCCTCGTTTTTCTTCAAGTCCTCGTGAGAGGACATTTTCTCATCTATTCATCGAAGGTAGCGACAGGAACATCATGCTAAACAGTAGACAGACTGTGAACCTTCAGTTACATGTTTAGTGTTATTTCACTTTTATTAAAAAATAATCTTACATATTGAAATACGTATCATACTAGCTGAATATTCGTGTTTCGCTACGGAGGACATTCAAATTAAATACAACAGTCAGTGTATTAAATTTGTATGTTTAAATCCATAAAACATATAAATTTGAATTCAATTCTTAAAAAACTTTCCCCAATTAGTCTAGTGGTTAAATTTTATCTTTTACCATAATTCAATATTTTTTTTTGTCAATTTATTTCGTTGTTATGCAATTGACGCCAAATTAATTTAAAGTATCACAAGAAAAGAAACCACGTGATCAGCATTTAATAAATTAAATTCTAAAAATGAATCTTTAAAAATTCACCAAAAATCAGGAAATGGAGGTAAAGATTCGAAAAAGATTTCATTTTAAACGAATTTTTATGATCTTTCTCGTGATATAAATTTATAACCCTCAGATTATTATTTTAGGTGCAAACTTAAAAAGGTTACAAAAACAGCTTAAAAATTTAATTTAAAAAAATCTAAGAATTTTCAAAAATCTTTTAGTGCACCCCTAAACTATAAGAAGAATGGCCATGCAAAATTTCAGCTCTTTACGGTCCAGCGGTTTGGTCTGTGCGTTATCTGTCAGTCAGTCAGTGAGTCAGTCACGGAACTGTTTTAACATATATACTCGTAGATAAGTAAAACGTTCATTTTTCCTTGTTAAATTGAACAAGTCACAAATTTTGTCTGCTACGAACATTATTTTTTTTAAATTCTTATTTAAAAAATTAGCTTTATTTAGAAAAGCTTAAAATATTCACTTAAGAAACAAATCGAAAGCCAAATAGGGAACCCGTCTGAATACGTATATCATACTAGTAGAATACATGTGCTTCGCTACGGAGGGCATTCAAATTCAATACAACGGTCAATGTATTAAATTAATTTGTATGTTTGCGTAAAATTTAATCTAAGAATTTAATTTCTTTTATTTGCGTTTTGGAGAAGTAGTGCGTAATAAACACGGTCTCAACAAAATATAATTTAATGAATAACAAGGAGCCGTGAGAAAGAATTATTTCAGGTAATATTTTGTATGAAGTTTTTCATTAAAGGTTTTATTGTCTCTCTCAAAAACACCCAACTTACAAATTGGGATAAAAACATGTACACATCAATCGTGCCCTTTTTTTCAAATTCTAAGTTGTAGCGCAGAGATAAACTAAAAGAAAATGAACTTTTAAGAAAACAAGTACCACTATTAGTGAAAGCAATCCGGTAATAGAAATAACCTTGAAATTTCATAATTAATGGCTTAGAGTGCCTCAATTACAGTTTTGAAACCAGAAACTACTTTCAAACACCAGTAGAACAAGAGGACGCTTACGCAGTAAGCCAAGGCAGGTGTGTAAGCGTTCTGCTGATGCGAGTGGTTTTGGGGCTTTCGAAATCTGACTTCAGACCCATTTTACTGGCTTAATTAGTGAAATTTTAAGGTTATTTCAATCCGTAAGTGAAACTGGTTTTTGACTTCCGTCAAATTGTTTCAGTGAATGGGAGTAGAAAGTTTTGTCTAGGGATGCGACATCGATGTCGATTTTTTTCAAAACATCGATGTTTTAAACATCGATTTATTGAAGCCGATGTTTTTTAACATCGATGTTTTGTACTCTGTTTTACGTTGTCTCTATGTTTTTTTTAATGAAAGTACCGTAATTAAAAAAAATTACCACGTAGCATAATTTTCACTCAGTAAATGTAAGTCTGAATTCTGAAAAGGACGAATACAAAAGGGGGAATGATTCCTTGACAAACAGACAAATGGCAATTAAGAACCAATGAACCAATCAGAACGCTTGGAATGTTCCTGGCACTCCAGAACCTTCCATGGGGTTTTATTTTACAAATAGTATATACACGAGTGCATCCATTTAAGTCTTTGTTTTGTGCTGGTTTTATATAAGTTGACGTTAATATTATTAGTAAGATGCCGCCCAAAAATACAGTTTGGAAATATTTTTACAAAACCTCTGAGAAATTGGCGAAATGCAATATTTGCCTTAAGTCCCTCAAAACTTCTGGCAATACCACGAATTTATCTGGACATTTGAAGGCAAAACATGGCGGTATTTACGAGAATTTTGAGTCATCAATGTAGCCCAAAGCAACTAAGTTTTTGTCATTTGTGTCTGCCCAATCAGAGAGTAAAATTAAATCACCCCCTCCCCCCACGACTAACGGAAGTAACATTAATGTTAGAGATTACTAAACCAGTTCTAAAACATGGATGTTCTAAAACATGGATGTTCTAAAACATGGATGTTCTAAAACATGGATGGTTTTGGGTCGATGTTTTATTAGCATCGGTGTTTTAATATTGAATATCGATGTTTCAATACATCGATGTTTTGTTATCGATGTCGCATCACTAGTTTTGTCTAACCTGGTTGCTTTATATTTCCCTGTTTTAGATACCTTATTCGCCTCCTCTTCGATGATGGACGACTTCTATGTTAATCGTATCCCTTTATACAACGGCAAAAGAACTGAAAAAGAGATTAGGGTAAAAAATCTCTCCTTGGAGTTAATCCGGACAAAATCGGTGTTTATTTTCATCAGATCATTTTCCTTTCTTGATCAGAAATCTCTTCCATAGTAATGGTAAAATCCCCATTAGAGATTCTCGTCCCACCCTAGCTTCTATTTGAATCGAAATTTTTTAAAACATCTGTTTCGGATGCAAAAAATACATGTAGTGTAAACTTAAGGGGGTAGCATGTGTTATAATCTAATCTTAACAAATCACCTTTCTTGCATTTGTTTCTTGTATTTAGATTTAGGGGCGAATTTTCTCGCTTTGTCCTTGAATATTTCCTTACATCCTTCCATCAACTCAAATGTTGTAAACATGTAATTAGTCGTAAAATTAGTTTTCTTTTCAGTGAAAGTGTGCAGTGAACAATGGAATCGAACACTTATACATACATTTATTTGTAAAATGTATGAAATTACGCATTTTGTAGTTTATTGAAGTTTGATACCGTTTTGAAAAAATTGCCCAAATGCAGCCAGGTTATCTTTCACTGGTGTTCTGAAACTAACTTGTCTTTGTTTCACTAGGGATACTGGGATTGAAACATTCCACTTCATCTTCAGTTTTCCCTTCAGGAAAGTTTAAAATGAAATGTTGTCTAGCTGATCCTCTTTATCGCAGTTTGGATTGTATATGCTTTATAGCATTTTATACGACGATGCAACCGTATATTAACGTTCAACGCAACTAAATATAGAATTGATATCGATCTTTGATTCACCGAGGCGTTTCCGTAGAAAAGTGGGTAAGTGCCAAAATTTCCAAAAGGTATTTTTTCTCCGATACAAGGGTTTGTTCCAAGAGTAATGGCGTGGAAAAGGAGGCAAGTGCCTATCTCAAAACTAAACCAAAATAGCTATACACTTACCTTCTTTTCCACGCTATTACCCTGGGAACAAACCCTTGTATAAGTGAAAGAATGCCTTTCAGAAATTTTGGCACTTACACTTTTCAACGGGAGCGCCTCAATTATCAAATTTTCTAGAGAAGTGAAATGTCTGTTACCCTCTTTGCAGGATCACCCCCACACTTTCTTCATGAGTAACATTAATGAATTCAACATATCTTTTATTCTTTCAGTAGATTTTGTTTCTGTATTCACCATATAACCTGCTGTTGACTACGCAATGCCACCTAATTTCATGACGTTAATCCAGCTTCATTTTGTATTCAACAGGACGGAATTCTTAACATCCGCAGAACCTGTCCTGGACCAAAGTAGTTTCATCGACAAGCTCTACCCCGACCACAGGGATCGGGAAGACCTGGTGGTGCTCGGCGTCGACCTCCACGCCTTGTCATCGGCCATCTTCTGTTCCGAGGACGTGAAGATCCCCTGTCCCTGCTCCGGGAACCTCCTTCCACCTTCCTACGCCCACAACAACCTCAAGAACTGTGCCCAGCCGGACTGTAACAGGCTGCTGGGCAACGTTGCAAAGCAGACACTCAGTGCGGCAGCCAAGAACTCGACAGCGGTGCATCAAGAATGGTACCCAGCCACCCTGGGACCGACGATGGGCGGCAACGGGTACCCTTTCGCCGCTGCGACCGCGACCACGGTGGTCAAGCCGTCCCAGCAGCGCCCGCGTAGGGGCGGGGGGCGCCGCGCCACCCCAGACGAGGACAAGATATTCCCTTGCCCCTACGCCGGCTGTGCCCGGGTGTACTCCAAGAACTCGCACCTGCGCGCGCACCTCCGTCGTCACACGGGCGAGAAGCCCTTCGTGTGCCAGTGGCCCGGCTGCAAGTGGCGTTTCTCTCGCTCCGACGAGCTGGCTCGGCACAAGCGCTCGCATTCTGGGGTGAAGCCTTACCAGTGCACCGTGTGCGGGAAGCGCTTCGGACGCTCCGACCACCTGGCGAAGCACGTCAGAATCCACCGCAAGCAGGGCTACGTGGTGCCCCAGAAAACGAACTCGAGGGGGGCGGCTTCCGTCAAAGTTCAAATTTTAACTGCCAGGGCTTGATGCCTGCTTTTTCCATTCCATTTCAGTTGCCAAAGAGTAATAAATTATTTTTATTTGAAATCTCCCGGCTTGCTTCATTTCATGAGTCTCTATCCAGAATTTTACGCTTCAAGAATTTGGGGAGATTATTTCCCTTACTTCTATCAGAACTCTATCGCAGGATACTGTGGCCTCACGGTAAGTAGGTAAGGCGATTCTCCGAGGCATTTTGAAAAAATTTCCCAACTATTGGATCCATAGCAAGAAAGACAGTCCTAAATAAAATGCGAAGCCAATTTTTAAAATAAAAACTGAACGAGGAATTTTATTTACAAACAACAAAAAATTTAACATTTAAGGTTACAACATATTCCATTTAATTCTGTGCAGATCTACAAAGCACGCTCCCGGACCTATCAGTCCCAACACAGGATCTTAAAAAAAAGACGTCCACACAAGGCGGATTCTGAGCGGCCTCTGTCCCAAATTCTCCAACTCTCTGCCTATATCTTGTGGCATATTCCTTTTCGGCGACCCTCCCAATTCCACGGAAATGCGTCTGTGAGGGGGTTTCAGAGAGGGGGAACAAGGGATCGTTTTTTTAATCCCACACGTGTTCAAAACAGGTGGGAAAACGGCGAAATTGCCCCGTTAACACGCAGCTGTGTTTCTCGCACTCTGTGAGGTCTCGGGAAAAATAACCTCATCTTGGGGGTAAAACATGGGGGTATATTTTCCCTTCTTTTGGGGGTATATTTTCCCTCTCGGGAAAAATAACCTTTTCCAGTACGCTACAATACTCTACATTTCTGACGCCGTGTTGGTGTATAATTTTTTTTCTCCAGGGCTATTGTTGTAGCTATTTTTCATCGCTAAAAGGGATACAAATAAAAAAACGCTCACTCTCTTCGAATCGAGAATGTTTAAAGAATAGTTTTATTGCCAATATTTTTATAAACTATTCTTTGAAAGTAACATTCTGACGGACGTTGCGTAATGTGTATCAAGCTTTTCCCGCTTACGCGCTAGTTCGTACAACCGGAGCATACCGGCTACATCCAGGGCTTGAAACGGATATGAACCAAAATAAAGTCCCGATCGAATTGGTTCAAGTCTAATTTTTTTTTATTTATCTATCCAAATGAAACCATTATTTTCGGGTGGATTTCATTTTTGCTCCAAACTATTTTTATCGTTCTGGATATTTATCCGACCCGGAGCAATTCATTTGTCCCGAGTAAAGAATTGTTCAGAGTCTGAACAAAAATCTCTCCAAACGATTTTGCTCTTTTTTGACGTAGGATTACGTTCCTCAATAACGGTTCTGCGGAGAGAAAAATTGTCCGGCGTCGCGAGTTATAATTTTGGCAGCGCGCCAAACCCAGTAGCAGTAAACAGTTAAACAGAAAAGTACCAAAATGCTTTAAAAAAGGGTATACAACTATAAATCTTACGTTAATAACCCGCGGTAGTTTCGTTAGAACAGACTACCTGAAATATTTTTCTCTTTAGCGAATTTTGAAAGATTAAGCTATTCCAGGGTGGCTAAAATTGCAAACTTTGGAATTTTCAGAATACTTCTATACAGAATATTGTTTCTAGCATCCCGGATGCATATTACCATTCCTTACATGAATTCACACCATTACATCGTTTGGCGGCTGCTGATTGGTCAATTGAGTTTGCATCGGTAATTGCCATAATATTTGATCCTAAGCGCATTTTAAATGAGATAAATGGTAAAATATACTTCTTAGTTGCTTTCATCTTTATATATTTTTACGCCATATTTTGCAAGGAACATGAATTTTTTTTTAAGTGGCGCCACCTATTAATGTAAAAGTAATTTAAAGTGACAAGCTATTTGTAAAAGAAATTTTCGCCATAAATGCCTTCATATTTCTTTTTTGTGCATGGAAAATTTTAAGAAATTACCAATTTCCGTAGTATTTTCACTGTAAAATTTTAGGAGTAGAATAAAATAGAGTAAATATTACTCAAAATTGAATTTTTTCTTAAATTTAATTGTTGAATTAAAAAGGAAAGATATTTTCTTTTTTTTTAATTTAAATGTTGAATTTTAAAAAAAAAATGAAAGCTTATTTATTTTTAAATTTAAATGTTGAATTTTTTAAAAAATTTGTAAATTTTTTTAAATTAAAATCTTAATTGCAAGATGCAAATTATGTATTTTTTGCTGTTTTGCACACTTTAGTTTTTAACCTTACTCTTAAAAAAATAAAAATTATACTCTTCTAAAAATTACCAAAAATAGTGATGGAAATTTTGATTCTTGACAAACAGACATGCTTTCATAACCATCAGCGCACCAAATACACAAATACCGATGTAAACTCAATTGACCAATCAGCAGCCGCCAACGATGTAAGGGCGTGAATTCATGTAAGGAATGGTGTTATGCATCCCGGATCCCTGGGTTACCTAATAAACTTTATCATTTTTTGGTATGTGTAGATATCTATACTTAGGTATACAGGGCCCGACTTAGCCTAATTGGGGCCCGGGGCAAAAACTTCTTTGGGGGCCCCCCTCTGCTTCACTACTTCAGTAATGAAGAACCGAACTTTATGGAGGTATTTAAATTTTTCACCTCATTATAGATATATAACAAGAAAATTGACTAGAACCGAAAATAGCTATAAAGTTTTTAGCTAAAAATGTGCTGAATGAGAGCAGACATATCATCCTTGATTATTACATAAATATAACATAAATACACCCCCCCCCCCTCCAATGGTCAGACGAAATATCGTTCTGTCCATTTTATTGATTTTCTGACAATTCTATGTCCATCATTAAAAGGGATATAGCACATCTAAAAAAAGTGCATTAAAAAGGGAAACGTAAAATAAACTTTCTATTCGATTTTGGGGCCCCCCTCTAATGTGGGGGCCCGGGGCAACTGCCCCGTATGCCCCTGCCTTAGTCAGGCTCTGTAGGTATAGATTTATATATCTATCGTCCTGCGCAATAACTTTTGAATAGATTGAGGTAGAGAGACCAACTTTGGCACTAAAATGGCTGTTATCTAGTAGAAGGACGAGTTCACTGGCAAGCAAACTGTGGTCATGGAAAAATGGTTAAATTGCAATGCAAAATTTTCTAAAAGTTCTCAAGATTGAGGTTTTTAAAAAAATGTCTCGAGTTGGGTGTATGTTTTTGTATTTTTTTCACTCTGAATCGAACGAGGTTAAAATAAAGTCTACAGATTCAACCGGTTTGCATATTTGTTCAGAGTTAGTTTGCAGGCCTGTAAACTGATAACAATGATTCGGTTACTTGTGCAATTAACCAGGTGTAGTTTCTTCGAGAGTTTTGTGCTTTTGACATAGGGCCGTGTTCATTGTACGCTTCTCCATGAAGCAGCCTGGCTAAATTCAAAATTTCCAACTTCCTAACTCAAAATATTTTTAAGAACAAAAAATCTTCCCCAAAGAAATGTTTGTTAAAATTTTTATACACAGCTATTGGTATTTGTGTCCATTCCTGCTGCAAGAATGTCGTCAGCTCAGCTTAGATTTCGAACGTGGTTCCATGGTACGCGTCGCTCTAACTCGTCCCACAAATGTTCTATGGGGTTTAGGTCGCGACTCTGAGGAGGCCAGGGAAGACGTTTTAAATCCATATCTTGATACCACTGCTGGACAGAGGATACAACATGACATGGAGCGTTGTCGTCTTGGGAGTAACATTCAGCCATTGCATAAAATTGTAGGAAGAACCTGATTGTCCAAAATGTTCATGTAGGCGTCGTCGTTCACTATACCAGGAACATGCAAAGCTCCCTGGCCATACTACGAAACACACACCCTAACAAGTACACCACCACTGAACTTGACAGTTGAAACGATGCTCTCTAGTAACAGACATTCGCCAAACCCAAGTACGCCCATCCGACTGGAAGAGCATGTAGCGTGACTCGTCGCTCCATTAAACAGTTTTCTAGTGGTCCACAGTCCATATGCGACGTTGCAAACACCAAGCGAGTCTGCAGGCTTTGTTGGATGAGGGGATGTTCAGTTTGTGAGCAGTAACACATCCGTGGATATTGAGGGCGTGCAGTTTCTTTCCGCAAAGTATTGGAGTGCACCGTAACCCCTGCTGCCTCTTGAAACTCACTGTTGACGATTTGGACTGGTTTCTTTCGGTTCTTACGAATTAGTCCCGTTCGATCAGTTTACGGGGACGACCAACGTGTGCCTTTCGTGTCCCAACTCCGGTAGTCCTCCACGACTTCACCAACAGTTGACCGTGGCAGGGATAATTCTACCGCAATTACGCGAATACACTTGCCACTAATGTGACAACTAACTGTAACACCTCTTTCAAAGTCAGAGTTCCTTTTGTTTGAAAAACTGAAGATATTTTCTATTTACTGTAAGTAATAGCCAACTATTTTTCTGCAATATTGGTACTACCTTTGTTCGTGTAAAACAAATTACTAATTTTTCACGACATCTTGAATCTTAGAATTGCTGTCACGTAAATTAAAAAAAAAAGTGACTTATAACATTTTGCGATCTGAGCACAGAATTAGGGCCTGTTCACATAGAAGTCCGTTGCGTTGCGTTAAGGAAAAGATGACGTTGAGACGAAAATATACCAATCATAGGCGTTAAAAATTTCATTGCTAATCGTTTGTAGGCATATGATTGGTTTATTTTCGTCTCAACGTCATCTTTTCCTTAACGCAACTCAACGGACTCCTATGTGAACAGGCCCTTATTCCTCTGAAGACTGGATTTTCTTGCTTAACCTTTATGTTTATATCTACGTTTTACCTAAGCAAAATTAGACAAGAGCACAAGAACCAATCAACCTTACCTAGGTCCGTAATAGCTGGGGCTGCCTGCACACAGTTTAGAACAGTGTTGTTCAACATTTTTCCGGCCGCGCTTTCCTTTTGATCGATCCCAAGCAATCAGAAATTGTCTAACTTTCCGTAATGCGTCGAAGATATTGCTTCAGGAGCTTCAGGAAGAGTAGTGGGAACTACATTACATCGGCCGGGCTATTTTAATTTCCCTCTCACACATGATACATATGGCAGTTATCTTCTAAATTACCTACAATCTAAGAGAAAATTATTCTTTCCTCATTTTTTATTATCATTCTCAAGTAGGAATTAAGGTGACTGTCTACGTTCGGAGTCAATTTTTAAAAAAAGAAAATTTTAAAGGTTTTTTCATCTTTTATGGGAAAATAGCACTTAAAAATTTTAAAAAAGAGACCAAAAACTTGCCTGTAAATAGCATACTTTTTTTATAAATTGGTCAATTTGAAGTAATTTTTAATGAAATTTACCTAAAACACCTATCACTCTGCACAAAATCTTAGAGCCCTCACACATGATATTTTAATTTCCCTCTCACACATGATACATATATATGACAGTTATCTTCAAAATGACCTAAAATCTAAGAAAATTTTAAAATGAAAAAATAATACACGCAATTTAGTGTTCCGGTATGAAAATTTTTTACACTTTATTGAAACTTCATCTGGTGGACGGATGGCTTGAGCATAGCTAGGCCCTCTATAAATGTCAACATTCTGAAAATACCATGGGAAGTTAGTGATTTGCCGAATATTCATGTTTTGAGCAACAGCCAGAATTTTAATGTTTGAATCCGCTGTCGAAGATATTTCTGCTGACACTTGTATACTTAAGCTATAATTCTTAACTTTTATAACGGTTCCATATAGATTTTTTTTTATCATATTTTAGTTGGTCTTTCAGGATTTGAATTCTGGAAAAAGACCATTGGTTGACTGCTTAGGAGTATTACGGTCACCTTTTGCTACTAGAGTGCTATACAAGGGCAAAACAGACCTTAATGTTTAAAGCCGATTCTGAGCATGAATCTTCCAACAGCGGTACTCGCAAACTTCAATATCGATAGTCTGCGCAGCAGCAGTGGTATGATGAATATACAAAATGTCCCTAGAATGCTTTACAAACTTGGGTACCAATTTTGTCACTCTGTTTCTGGGACTTGATATACTAGTCTGTTTTTCATTAGGAGTGCAAAAAAAGACTCAATCCCGTAGTCGATCGAAATGCACTATTTCGAATGCGGAACCAAGGTTGAACGATGTGATCTAGGGGGTAAAAAAGGTCAAATATCGAATTAAGCTTTACTTTAGTACTGAAAGGATTTCCTAGAGGTTTTTTCTATTCATCCAAAAACTTTTGTTTTTCTTTTCGCCTTATTTTTCTATAGACATGGTACATTAACGAGGAACCAGAGAGCAGGGCTCCATATCTTCGGTATGGATAATTTTTTGTGGCTATATTTCCGTTCTCAGGATTAAAAGAAATGTGTTGACTTGAACGTTAGAATAATCTATATACAGTGGCTCCCAAAAGTGTTCGTACACTTACGAATTTCAATGAACTAGGGATCTATCCATTAATTAAAATGAATATTTCAGAATGGGTATTTAATAATAAGATCTATAATCTATTCTTAATAAAACAACATGAAATATTTTGAAAACATAGTAAAACTTTATTTTTAAGAAACCAGTAATCAAAAAGTAACAAAAACTTTATCTCACAAAAGTCATCGTACACTGAAATATTTTCGGATAAATTCATAATTAAAATTTTCAAGTGGCGCTTTATCTTTATTTTTGAATTGTGGTGGCATTAAAAATATCGTTTGGCTTTAATTTTTGCTTGCCTACTCCGTAATATTCTATTTATTATTTAAAAATGGCTCGTAGTCGTAAAGAAACAACAGCATTCGAAAATTGATTATTTTTCATCATAGTACTGGTAAATCAGTTCGGAATATTGATAAATTACTTAATTTATCCCATTCTACTGTGCGGTATGTGAAAAAACGCTTTAAAGAAGAAAATTGGATCGAAAACAAGGTAAGAAAAGGCCGGCAAAGTTAACAAAACGTGATCAGAGATTTATAATTAGAAAATTTGTGAAAGATTCACGTTTGAGTACTGTAAAAGTTTCTGCAGAATTCAATGAAACATTTTCTACTTCAATTTCACCTGAAATTTTTTGACGAGTTCTCAGAACAGCTGGATTACATGGGCGTTCTGCCCATAGAAAATTTTTTGTGGGTGAGAAAAACAGAAAGTTTAGGCTTCCCTTCGCACTATCAATGATAAATAAGCCCCAAACCTACTGGAGTAATGTCTTATTTGCCGATGAACATTTTTGGTGCTGCTGGGCGTATAATTGTATGGAGAAGAAAAAAAAATGAGAAACTTAATCCCAAGAACTTAGTAGGAACAGTTAAGCATGCCGGTGGAGGTATCCTTGTGTGGGGGTGCATGTCGGCATCAGGACTAGGAAATTTGGTATTTATTGATGGCATAAGGAATCATGCTGTTTTTATAAATATTTTAAGAGACAATTTAAAATTATCAGCTCAAAATTTGGGTATTGGAAACAACTTTGTTTTTTTATCAAGATAGCGATCGTAAGCACACGGCTCTCAACGTTCACCTCTTGTGTCTCTATAATTGTCCACAAATTTTGAAAACACCACCTCAATCGCCAGATTTAAACCCAATAGAACATATTTGGAGAGAACTGGAGGTTCGAGTACGAAAACACGACATTCACACGAAAAGCGAACTAAAAACAATTATGATGGAAGAATAGATGAACATTGATGCAAAAATCACAAAAGAACTAGTGCAATCTATTCCCAGACGTTTAAAAGCTGTTGTGGATGCTAAAGGATATCCTACTAAATATTAATTTAACGAAAAATTATAAGATTTACTAATATGTAGAGATTTTTTACAAGTGTACGATGACTTTTGTGAGATAAAGTTTTTGTTACTTTTGGATTATTGGTTTCTTAAAAATAAAGTTTTACTATGTTTTCAAAATATTTCATGTAGTTTTGTTAAGAATAGATTATAGATCTTAATATTAAATACCCATTCTGAAATATTCATTTTAATCAATGGATAGACCCCTATTTCATTGAAAATCGTAAGTGTACGAACACTTTTGGGAGCCACTGTATATAAAACAGTTCCGTAACTGACTCACTGACTGACATACAACGCACAGACCAAACCGCTGGACCTAAAGGGCTGACATTTTGCATGGAGATTCTTCTTGTAGTGTAGGGGTGCACTAAGAGAGATTTTTGAAAAATTCTTCTTAGATTCTTTTAAAATTAAATTTTTAAGCTGTTTTAGTAACTTTTTTTAATTTTGCATTTAAAATAATAATTTGAGGGTTATAAAATTTACATCACGAGAAAGATCCTAAAAATTCCTTTAAAATGAAATCTTTTTCGAATCTTTACCTCGATTTTCTGATTTTTGGTGAATTTTTAAAGATTCATTTTTAGAATTTAATTTATTAAATGATGATCACGTGATTTCTTTTTCTGGTGCTTTAAATAAATTTATCGTCACGTGCATGACAACTAAATAGACAAAAAAATATAATTTTTGTCTTGCTAATGTGGCAGACGATTGGACATTATTTTGTCTATAAAAATATCCCTTACGATTTTTTTATAAATATATATATTTTTTCTACATCAATTGTATATATTGATCGTCGTATTTATTATAAATATATATATATATATTGGCATTAATTGCATACATTGACTGTTTTATTTAATTTGAATGTACTCAGTAGCGAAGTGCGGGTTTTCACCTAGTAAATAAATAAAAATAAATAATACTAATAATAGCAAAAAATAAATAAGTAAATATATATAAATTAACAACTATTTAATGTGGCAGGTTTTAAGAAGAAAAAAAATTACGGTAGTAGACGATTAAGCAAAAATCAGTAAGGATAGTCTTGAGGTCGATCCATCCAAAAAAAAAAAACAGGTCAGAACCAGAAGCAACGGCAAATGTAAATTAGAATTTAGAAGAGGTTGGAGGGAGAGTTAAGAAAGGGGAAGGAGACCAGGGTGAATAATCAAAGTGGCCTTAGGACGCCTATAGCATTCCCTTGGGTCGTAGTCGGGGAGGTTAGCTATTTCTTCGTTGTCTATTGAATATAATCTATTGTAGAACTTAGATGCGAGATCTTTAATGTGTTGCCGAATGGGTTCGATTCTCAGATCCCTGTGGATAAGTACGTTTTTAAGGTACCAGGGCGCCTTCCTAATACCGCGGAGTGTTTTATTTTGAATCGTCTGCAATAGCTGGATATGGGTGTCAGCCGCTGAGCCCCAAACAGGCACGGCGTACAACAAGATGGGACGCAGAACTGTTTTATACAAGAGTAGTTTATTATCTAAACCCATTTCATTCTGGTACAGGAGGTGGGCGATATCCTTACGGGCTTTAAAAAATTTTCTAATGTTATGTTC
>OU015500.1:142242139-142367139 GCA_907164885.2 Dolomedes plantarius | reverse complement strand
CAAAATCAAAACATTAGATTAACCTTTTTAACATTCGATAACACACAAAAACAATACTTCTACATAGCAAGTCGTTAATTTATCGTTTATCCCGCTACTATAATTGAGATATACAGCTTGTATATTTTCCACAAAGGCACTAGTTTAGTCAACCTTTCATTTTAAAAAAACTCAAATAATAACCAAGTAGCAAACGTTAATCAACACTTATACCGCTACAAGCATTAACCGGAATATACAGTTTGTATATCCAACACACAAAGGCACTAGTTTAGTCGACCTTTGGAAACAATTAGAACTTTCTAATTAGCAACGTTAGTTAACGTACAAAAACTCTCAATACATGCTTTAACAAAATTATCGAGAGAAACAACAAAAAAATACCACTGTATTTATTTTTTAAACAAACAGTTTGCGACAGGTAGCTTACCCAAAAATATCAAAAACTCAAATAATAACTGTTTCAAAAAATTATCGAGAAAAAAAAATACCACTTGTATCTATTTTTTTAAAAACATTTTAAGCAATACAGCGAGGGTAGTTTTTACCCTCCACAAGAATTACAACCACTCCTTGAATCATAGCTAGCTTAGCTATTCACACGTTACATATAAACACTACGGTTGCAAAATACACTACTTTTGTCCCCACAAAACAATTACACTGATATGTATTTTTACAGCAATTCATCACAACTTAAAACTTAAAATTATTTCCGAAAAATACCTATCCAAAAAAAACAACACATGCAACTTTGAGTATCTAAAAGCAGTACTCACCCCTTTTTGCAGGCAACAGCAGAAAAGTCAACGGTCACTCGCAGGCACTCTCCGCAACACGGATGACACATTAATACACTGCTGGCTACCCAAATTACAACACCAAGAAAGACAAGAGATATCACAAAAAAATTTATTTTGTAGATAACATATTGACCAAGTATCAAATGATTAAATTTATAGATTCTGTGAAGTGTGGTTCCTGCCAAAATCAGTAGCCAGAGTAGCCGCCATTGTTGGAGATCACCGCTGCCACACGCCTCGGCATTGATTCAAAGAGACTTTGGATGAGTTCTTGGGGTACAGCAGACCAAGCAGCTTCCGCACGTTGCCAAAGTTGATCTGCTGTGGCAGCTGGGGATGGAATCTGGGTCAATCGTAGAGCAACCACGGACCACATGTTTTCTATCGGCGAAAAATCCGGAGAGCGAGGCGGCCAGGGAAGCAATTCAATCTGGCGATTGACGAAGAACCGTTGGACAATGCGTGCCACGTGTGGTCGCGCATTATCTTGTTGAAATATGGCTGTGGGCAAGAACTGAAGGTAAGGAAGGACAACTGGCTCCAACACCTCGGACATGTAGCGCTGGCTGTTTAAAGTACAGGCAATGCGTACTAGAGGTGTGCGAGAGTGATATCCAATACCACCCCATACCATAATACCCGGTGCAGGACCAGTGTGGCGGTGCATAACGCAGCTGTTCAGCATCCTCTCTTCACGGTGTCTCCAGACTCGAATGCGACCATCGTGGTGTTGCAGACAGAAGCGTGACTCGTCAGTAAAGACAATTTCATTCCATTCTGCCGTCTACATCCTTCTGTCATCGCACCATTGGCGGCGGAGACGGCTGTGGTTCTGCGTCAAGGGTAGACAAAGCAATGGACATCTTGCGGACAGACCACTCTGCTGTAAACGGCGTCGAATGGTACGCGCAGACACTGGATGATGCGTTACAGACTGCATGTGCTGTGCCATGGTTCGTGATGTGACTGAGCGATCCGTCACTGCCATGCTCACAATTTGCCTGTCATCACGTGAAGTGGTGCGCTGAGGTGGATGCGATCGAACACGCCGGTCCGTCGTACCCTCCTGCATCCAACGATCACATATCCGCATTACAGTTGTTTGGTTTCGTCTAACACGACTACCGATTTCCCTGAAAGATAATCCACAATCTCGTTAGGCCACTATCCTTCCTCTGTCGAACTCGGATACTTGATCAAAAGATGATCGCTGTTTTCGACGAGGCATAACTGATCGTTTTTTTTAAAAAAACCACAAAAATACACGATTGCCGAACTTGAAATCGTCGAAATCTCCAAGCCTTAAATAGCGCTTTGAAGTGGCGCCACAGGCGCGCGTGATGTGCGTCTGCGCTGAAATTCTAATCATTTGCATATCTCACCTCCGCTAATGCATGTTGTAAATTTCATGTTATTTGCATGTTTCCTTCAGGGTATTGCATTTACAGTGACCAGCAGTGTACACTTTTACTTCCAGTAGATCTTGACCACAACACGAAATACGCAGAAACGAAACTCCATCAGACGCGAAACATTCTCAATTTCACTGCGGCGGGGAAAACACGGTCCAGAGCCCTCTGAAAACACCCTCTTCTTGGACGCACCATGAAAACCACCGGAGCATCGGGGGGGGGGGGGGCTACTCCCTCCGTTCTACCTCGACGCTGGGTCGATGACCTCTTAACTTTCGCGGAGCACTGCTACGGCAGCGTAATAAAATCTGTACATTCTATGGGCCCGAGAAAAATGACCCGCAATTTGGCATACTGACTCTGCTTTCAAAACCGAGTACGGATCCCTCCGCTGAGCACCAAAAAGGTGTATTCTGTAGCGTCACGACAATATATATATATATATATATGTATATATATGTATGTATGTATATATGTATGTATATATGTTTGTATATATATATATATATATGTATATATATATATATGTATGTATATATATATATGTATATATATATGTGTATATATGTATATATATATGTATATATATGTGTGTATATATATATGTATGTATATATGTGTATGTATATATATATATATATGTATATATATGTATATATATATGTATATATGTGTATATATATATATATATATGTATATATGTGTATATATATATATATATATATATATATGTATATATATATATATATATATATATATATATATATATATATGTATGTATATATATATATATATATATATATATATATATGTATGTATATATATATATATATATATATATATATATATATATATATATATATATATATATATATATATATATATATATATTTTGTGGCGTCACTGTAAGTAGGTAAGGCGATTCTCTCTGAGGCGTTCTAAAAATTACTACCATGGGATCCATAACAAAGAAAGACAGAGTTCTAATTAAAAGCGGAGGCCAAATTTTTAAAACTAAATCTCAGCAATTTATTAGCAAAAATAATTAACATTTAAACAGTGCAACATATCTATATATATAAAACGCGCAGGTATGCGGCACAAAAATCGACGATATTTCTACACTCCGAATGGCAACGGCTGCCACTACCAGATGTAAACATTAGCGGCTGTCCTCAATTTGCAACCGCGTGTCAACATGGATTTACGCACTGAAATCAGGAATGTTCGAAAGCGCGCTGCACGATCAAATGAAAGTTGGGAACTGTCTCAAGAAAGAAAGCGAAGAAATAATTCATTAAGAGAGAGGCGTGAAAGAGAGAGCATAAATAATCGCGAGGTTAGGCTTAACCGTCGCCGGCATAGCAATCAACAACCGGTAATAGTTAATTTTCTGCACTTTTTCCAGTACTTGCCGAATTTTTACTCCATTTTATAAGTGAAGAAATTTTCTCAACAATTTATTATTTGATATGATTAAGTGTAGATATCTGAATTGTGCACAGTAATACATACAGAGAGTGATGTAATCAACACTATATTTTAAATTTTCCCCCAACAATTTCTTATTTGTTGTAATGATAAAGTATTGATATCTTAATTTTGAAAAATAGTACATACAAAGAGGGATGTAATTTTTAAAATCATTGATGTTGGGTTTCTCAGTCTTATCTTGAACTCTGTTCTGAGGTAATGGAAATTCACATTTTTTTATCACGATGTTCTAGAATCAGCCTTATAGACCCCTTAACAACGTATATTTATGATGACAGGTAATGGTAACATTCCTTGCATATGTTACTTTCAGTTGCGTTGTTTTGCAAAAGAAAATATAAAACTAAAAGCGACCATGCTGGTCGCGCAGCAGCTAGTTCAATTAAAAATCCCGTCCAAAATCACAACGTACGGAGCCTAAAACACACATCGCACGACCCGCGTTCTCAAGCGTCTCTCCCTCAGCAAGGGGGTCCGCAAACGTTCGTGACAGTTTCTTCGTAGACGCCGAACTTTATTACCTTGCAGAAACGTTAGGATGACAGCTTTACTGGCTGCGTCTGTGGAGAAAACGTTTTTTAATCCCCCACGTGTTCCGAACTGGTGGAACCGAGCAACACATTCCTTGAAAAATGCGCAGCTGTGTTTCAAGCTCTTGTGGGGTCTCGGGAAAAAATAAGACCATATTTCCAGTACGCTACAATGCTGAGGGGCGGTGAACTGGTTTTGGGTGGTAGAGGGGGCGATGGGTATGTTTTGGTCGGTAGGGGGCTGTAGCGTATTGGAAGCATGGTTTTTTTTCCCAAGACCCCACAGAGTGCACGACACACAGCTGTGTGTTTGTCGGGGTAGTATTTTTTCTGTTCCCGCCATTTTTAAACACGTGCAAGAATCTGTGGCCTGAAAGTTAATCCCGGGCATAGCGGTTTCTCTAACAACATGTGAGGATAACTGTTTGGAAAAACAGAGACGTTGGCCATCACGATCGTAAAGCTGTCTTCCTAGCGATACTGTAATGTAATAAAGTTTCGGCGTTAGGAAGGGCTGTCAGCCGATAATCTGCCGGCCCTCCCAGTTTTGTGAGAAAGCGAATTCTCAAGAAGACGGGCCCCGGGTTTCCAGCCGAGAAGAGAGGTTTGGTGTTGTTTTTCGAGACAGCGGCGTATAACATCCACCGGAGTGGTCGTGATTTTGTTAAGCTCCCGTTTTTGGGACTAGATTGGTCCTAGTGCGTGCGTCGTAAATCGGCACGTAAATTAATTGATTATGTCGAAAGTGTCAAATGTTTAAATGTTTTTGTAAATAAATTTCCTTGTTAAGTTTCTGTTTTAAAAATTGGCTTCACATTTAATTTAGGACTCTGTCTTTTTTTTTGTTATGGATCCAATAGTAGTAATTTTTAGCAACGCCTCAGAGAATCGCCTTACCTACTTACCGTGATGCCACAGGGCAATGAGCATGTTTTGGCCTTCGTACTTAATTTTAAAACTCCCAAAAAAAATTATTAAATCTATTATCCGGTTTACACCATTTGTACCAGCAATAAATCGAACTTTCGCGACAACACCCCCCTCACGCAATTCTAATGGTGAGACGAATTTGTATTCTAGGTAGGATGACCTTGAACTCTACACTAGGATTCTTCACCGATCCCAACCAGCACAGCGTATGCGTCAGCTGTTTTCGCACGAATCGCAACGCATGCTTTGAGCGTTCTATGAATGTTTCATTTCACTATTGTTGGGATACTCCCCACACTCTGTCTTCCCAATTTGGAAGTTAAACGTTATGTTTTTCCCGTACAGCGAGTGACGTGCATGCTTCGGGAATGACGTGATGAAACTGTTTCTTTGCAATCGCAAGTTGCGATGTTCGGACGTCATTCCTGAACGCTGGTTGCGATGTTTTAATTTAACATTTCTTTTTCCGGTGTTTATATGTTTTTGTAATATTTGTTATTGTATGTGTAGTAATTTTTGTTATTTATTATAAGTGAAGTATTACTTTTCGTGACAATTATTTTGTTGTTTATTTGGAGTAAATTTTCCTGAATATGCAAATCCGCCAGATACCCACGTGGTTTGAATGTATATAACGTGCTGGCTTTACTTAGCTCTCGCCGAGGTCAGTCGGAGCATTGTGTTAGACCGAATGCTATCGCCAACGCTAAATGTTAGCTCGAGTTTACTTTGTGGTGAAAAATAAACCTACGTTTCCTGTTTTTAAACGACTGCTTCTTTTTACTTATTCCTGCTTCAGCCCACTGCTACATTCTGCTATATATATTTACCATATCTTTTCTATGGCTTTTAATCAAGTTCAACAACTATGAATGTTTATTTGACCCGTGTTTCTTGTTGTTGCTTTCCGTTCACTTTATTTCTGTTTTTTTCCCTCAGTTTCGGTTTACTCTCATTGTTTATTTGTCCAGTCGGCTAGGTAAGTGCGCTTATTAGTTCTTTATCGTGATCATGAATTATTAATTTTGAGAAATAGTTATCTTTCCCTCATCACATTCTGCTGCCGCCAACGATGTCGGCTAATAAAAAGAAGTGTCGCCATTTCAATTTCATGTACTTCAAGTTCGGATTTCTTCCTTCGCCGTCGAACTCGCAACTACCCATGTGTTTACTTTGTAACAAAGTGTTATCTAATGTGGCAATGAAACCGTCTCGTTTGCAGGAGCATCTGAAAAAAATTCATCCTGACAAACAAAATAAACATTTGTCCTTTTTCACGAACATCAGGGACAAGTTTCTGAAGGCTTACTAGCAACCTCATCAAAAAATGCGACGATGGTTTGAAAGCCTCTTATAATATATCAAAATTAATTGCTAAATCGGGGAAAGCTCATACCATCGGCGAAGATTTGATACTACCGGCTGTCAAGGATGTTTTAGAAACGGTTTTTGCACCATCCATCCGCATCCAGTGTTATAAAAAATGTCCCATTAGGCAATGATACAGTGCGACGACGAATTGATGAGATGGCTGAAGATGTTGAAGCTTCCTTGTGCAAACATTTGATACCCACAGAATTTTCTCTTCAGGTTGATGAATCAACCTTGCCAAGTACTAATGAGGCTTTACTGTTATCGTACGTCCGGTTTGTGAAGTAAGGAAAAATTATTCCAGAGATGCTTTTTGCAAGAAGCTTGATTTCAGATACTAAATGTGAATCTATTTTTAATACTGTCAAATATTATATTAAAGGGGAAAATATTCCTCTTGCGAACATTATGTCTGTTGCCACCGATGGAGCTCCTGCAATGGTGGGTCGTCATTGTGGGTTCATTGCCTTTTAAAGAAAGAGGTACCACGTATTTTAGCTGTTCACTGCGTGATTCATAGACAACATTTCATTGCAAAAAACCTCAGATACCGTTTGCATCAGTCATTACAATATGTCATCTCTGCTGTGAACAAAATTCGCAGTAATGCTATCAACGATCGATTTTTCCGTCAGCTGTGTAAGGACAACGATGAATAATTCAATCGCTTGCTCCTGCACACGAAGGTTCGCTGGCTCTCCAAAGGCGCCTACCTCAATAGGTTCTGGAACCTTTTCGACTCTGTACTTGAGTTCCTCGAAGAGAAAGATGTAGCTCTGAAAGATAGATTGCTGCAATTTAAGATTGATGTTGCTTACATGACAGATTTATTCGCAAAATTCAATGGAATTAATTTGCAGCTTCAGGGCGAAGAGCTCAATTTGATCACAACAAAATCTGTTATTTCTGCCTTCCTAAAAAACTCACTTTGTGGAAGCAGAATTTTGGTCGCAACGAGTTCAGCCAGTTTCCAGTCTTGTCGGATCTAAGAGCAGTGAAATCCCCTTCGATGAAACACAAGTTTACTATCAACGCCTTGAGTCTTTGCACAAGGACTTTTCTGAGCGTTTTGAGGATATTTTGACCCCGGAAGTCCCTCAGTGGATCATGAACACTTTTATGAATATTGAGACAACAGAGGTTCAGATTCAATAGGAACTGGTCGAACTTTCAGCTATTGAAACTTTGAAAGCCTGCTTCCAGGATGGTGATCGACTCACAGAATCTAATTACAAAAAAGAGAAGTCGACTACAAAACGTGGAAAGAGGGGACTTGCGCCTTCATCTCTCTAAAAGTATTGAAGCGAACGTTCAGAAACTGGCTCTGAACCATCAATCACAACCATCCCACTGACATACTTGATTGCTTTATTGCTATTACTCTTTTAGTGTAATTTTTTTGGTGTTCTTTTTTAATTGTCTAATTAAGAATAAATGATTTTTAATCATAAAAGAGCATTTAAGTTTTTTTTTTTTTTTGCATTACTCATTTTAATTTTAATAAAAGGAATGCAATTGCCTTCTAGGGCAAGATTATCGAGTTAAATCAAACAAAATTGGAGTGTAAATGTACTGAAAAAAATGACTCAAAATTTTTGCCTTTTATAATTCTGTAAACCCCCCCCCCCTTCCCCATACTCTGAATTACAAGATTTTCCCAAAGGGGGGTGTTGAAAAATGTTCTGCCCCTTTGAGGGCGGTAGCTTTAAAAAGGTTGAGAATCACTGAATCGAAACTTAAACGCGCAGCTGATGCTGCGGCTTCTAATGCGGGGAAATCCCCATGCGTTGATGAAAATCCTTTTCCCCCTGTGCCTGCACGGCACACTGCACGTAAACGTTTAATTTATAAAACTCAGGAGTCTGGTATTCCAATTATGCTTAACAATAACATTTCCACTGATATTGATCCTGACGAAAATAATATGGATGCTGATTCCAGCGATCCCCCTCAGTCAATTAAACCCAAAAAACCTCCCCCTATTTTTTATTCTTCCTAAGCCCTCGTGGCACTTAACTCTTAATTTCATTAAAGAAAATGTGGCACCTTCCGTCTACTCGATCATGAAGGGTCGATTTCTCAAACTGACTGTTAACGAAGTTTCTGAATTTCGTGACATCACTCAATATTTTGAGCTCAATAATATTGAATATAAAACATTTCTCTTAGATAATGATAAACCCGCCAAAGTCGTCGTCAGGGGGTCTCCCTGCATGCACGTCGATCACTCATATTAAAAACTACTTTGAATTAGAGGGTTACATTAATACCAAAGTAACCCTAATGTACAAAGGTCCTAAAAGTAGGAGAATTCCTATGCCCCTCTTTTATGTCCAGGTAGATCGTACTTCTGATCCTGCTAAAATCTATAAAATCTCCGTTCTTGTAGTATGAACTCACGGATTAGCAGCGATCCAATCATTTCACTCCTTTCCTATACTGTGTATATACTATGTTTCTATTGGTTCCCCTCTGCTTATTACCTGAAAGTCTGCAATTGAGGGCGTGGCCCAGGAATTGCAGTTGCGACCCATTTCCTATGGTCCTATGGTATGAACTCACGGATTAGCAGCGATCCAATCATTTCACTCCTTTCCTATACTCTGTTTCTATCGGTTCCCCTCTGCTTATTACCTGAAAGTCTGCAATTGAGGGCGTGGCCCAGGAATTGCAGTTGCGACCCATTTTCTATGGTCCTATGGAACTATAGTTAACATTGAACGTTGTAGGGGAATGAAAGGTCCCAGTCAATGTCATAATTGTCAGGGATTCTTTCATTCCAGCAACGCCTGTCGTCTGGCCCCTCGATGCGTTAAATGCGGTGGCCCTGAAAAGACCAACTCCGAGCTCTGCAAAAAGCTCCCGGAGGAAAACTGTACTTGCGCCACACACGGCGAACTATAGGAAATGCCCTGAATTCCCTGTCGTGAAAAAACTCAGACGGCCTTATAAACCGATCCATCATGATATTGAATTAGACGATGCCACTAATTTAAATCCTCCTCAGATAAGGAATAAGGTCGACACTTCTATCTCCTACGCTAAATTCGTTGCAGGAAATAAAGAACCTGTTAAACCTAATAACCCTACGAATTTTTATTCAGATCCTACCGAGACCGATTTCATTAATAACATTATGGCATTTGAAGCCAACTACGATAGAAAATTAATTCTAGCTGCGTTCAGGGAAGCTCTGCCTTCCATACGTAATGCTCAGCATCCTATGGACAGAGTATTTCACCTCTACGAGGGCATTTGTTTGCTCTCAGCCGCTCAGGACTAATTTCTTTCCCCTTTTTCCAAATTTCGTTATTTGACTTTTTGTCAAAACTCATCGGACCTTTTTCAGGTTTATTTAATTTCTAACTTTATGTGTTCCCCTCCGGCTAAGATTCCTTATTGACCCGATTTCTCGCCAAGGCGATTTCGCGCCAATCCTTGTGGCGCGGTTCGTTCCCTGGGCTCGGAAATCCCGCCTTGACGAACTACGTCACAAGGGTTGCTGTAATATTAAGCTAGCCGGTTCAGGAGGTCAAAAGTTAGTTCAGACTTTTTTCTGCTCTGTTAGCTGCTTGACCGACGGATTCTTCATTGGATTAACACGTGCTTGGTGACGATACGATTTTCTAACTTCATTTTTAGAGTTTTTATACTTTATTTAAGCTAAATATGCTTATACATAGCTTATTTATACATATATAAATAGTTTACTATATTAATATATAATATATTTACATTAAATTTTCAAATACATTGTAGTGATTTAGTTTGTCAATTAGATATTATTTTAGAATTATTACTTTTACTTTGTAAAAAACTCTTAATTTTTTATAGCTTTATTAAATTAAACTAAATAGTTATGCTGCCCATTAACAGTATAGTTTCTAAATATCAGGCTGCATTAGTTAGACTATCCAAGTCGGATTGCAAAATTGGCGGTAAGCATGCATTCGGCTCGGATGGTATCCCCAATAGGTTATTTATAGTTGATATTTCTAGAAATAGTCTCGTTTTCCACCGATTTCTATGGGAATGTTCTCTTTTGGTGAGTAGTAGTGGTAAAGTGCCCTAAGAAGAACGATGTTTTTCAATAATAAACTTCAATATTTTTAAAATCATCACTGGATATTTACAAGTAAGTTTTATTCATTAATAAATCTCTTTATACTCTCATTTTATTGTAAAAGTTTAATAAATAAGCGAACCAGTCTTACTCGCCGTGCGGAGGGCTGGGGTAAACAACAATGGCGCCAAGGTTGGCGCGAAAAAGTTGGCTTGGCGAGAAAACGGGTCAATTGGGAGGGTGTTCCTTTCCTCCTGTCCTCCCATTTGGACTCGCGTCTTTGCCGACCTTCCTCTTTTTCTCGCCAGACTCCTTTTTATTCCTAATTTCTTTATTTAAAATTTATTTTGTTTTTAAATTTTCATTACACCCTTTTGCTTTTCATCTCCGCCAATAGATGGCGCCCGGAAGCAAATTTCCCCAATCTCTCTTCGAGTGCTCGCTCCATCTTAAAATTTATATTTTAGCCCTTTTTCAAAGCTTCTGCTTCTATTTTTATTTTCTTGTCATCGTCAAGGTTTAGTTTCTCATGAACAATTCGTTTTTGCTCTTATCCACCATCATTTTGGTGCTTTTTAGGTACTTTCCACGCCGGCATTTGTCGATGACCGCTTGTCGGATCATCACATATGCCACTTTCTTTTCTAAATTCGTTGCTACGTCTTTTTATGTTCGAAAATTTTTAAATAATGATTTTATTTCTTATTTTCGATAAGAGTTTAAGGCGGCGCTGACACGTCGCTAACTGCTCTATAAAATTAACTCCTTGACCTTGACTTCTGATTGTTATTGACACATGTACCCAAAATATAGATTAGAGAATACAGCATGTCATTTTTTTAAGAAGTGACTCTTGTAACTTTCTTATGCATTGTTACTATAGTAATAAAGTTTAATTTATATATACTATATATGTTTGTGGTAGATAACTGTGTAAGCTATCTTGAATATCTATGTTGAATATATTTAATTGATTAGATTCCGATAATATTGTTTCTAGGTTATTTAATAGAATATTCTGCATATTTTGTTTAATCCATATCATGTACTCACGCTTTTATTTAAAATTGGACGTATATTATTTTTACAGACGACTAACAAGAAGTTAAATTTTTATATTATATAATTTACTATTTATCTTTCGTTGTCGAAAACTGTCTGAGCTACCTTGGATAAAACATCCATAAAATATATCGCAGGAGAATATTACATTTCAATAAAAAATTGGAAACAGTTACTAATTACAGAAATATAATTCTGTATCTCTGTACCGAATAATTTCTAAAACTACACATAACTGAAACCTGAAATTTGTTGCTCTAAATACGGTAATCCACTTCCATGGAGGTCCTATTTTTTGCCTGAATTTAAAAAATTTATTTTTAAAAATTACAGAAATAAAACAATTTTTAACAGGGATAGAACTATAAGGTTTTACTATTTCGTGATAAATATAAAAATTGGGGAAAACAATCATAATCCAATTCCACAGTCCATTTTCCTGTTTCCATTTGCTCTGGCAACCTGCTGTTTTCCTCTTCAATGAGAATCAACTTTAAGCCAAACCTAATTTATATGATTATGTACCGATAATCCTTTTTCTAGGTTATTTAAAATAATAGTGTGTTTTTTTTTTATGTTATCATTATTCATCCTTAGCATGTTCTCAATACAGTTTGTTTTCACGACAGCTTAATATATAACTTGTTTTCACGCTGTATTTTAAATTAAACGAATTTTTGAACTATCAATATAAAGTTAAATTTTATATTATATAATTTACTGTATATCTTTTGTAGTAGATAACTGTCTGAGCTACCTTGGAAATAATATTCTGCATGTTTTGATTAATCCAAAACATGTATTGAAGCTGTAATGATATACAGCTTGTTTACACACTGAATTAAAAATTAAAAGAATTTTTTAACTGGAAAACTATTAATATAAAGTATAAGCTTCTTTCAATATTTATTTTTATAGCATGTGATTTCAGTTTTTCTGTAATTTGTAATTATGGTCAATTTTATGGATACTTTAGTCGAACTAAGGTGAAATATAAAAACTTTCTTAATTTTCTGTTTACCGTAATTGGAAGTTCATAATTAGGATGGAATTTTATTTTTTATCAGAAAGTTTGTCACGGTATAAAATTAAGATTCCTTC
Organism: Dolomedes plantarius; assembly: GCA_907164885.2. Taxonomy (NCBI): domain Eukaryota; kingdom Metazoa; phylum Arthropoda; class Arachnida; order Araneae; family Dolomedidae; genus Dolomedes; species Dolomedes plantarius. The sequence continues at coordinate 142,354,373 of OU015500.1, read as the reverse complement.
TAAGATGTTTTTAGTCCCAGGGATGATATTTTTACGAAACTTTTATAAAAGAAAAAAATTAAATTAAATTTTAATTTTCTTTATTACTAATAAAACTTATTTTTTATTTCATCAAATGTGCTTTGACTTTTTTGTCACTGTTTTTATTAGAATTTTTTTAGACGTTAAAGGCGCCTTCTAAACAAGGTCAAATGCTTTCTAGAAGGCGTGGCTAACTAATTTAGCTCCACCTTCAGAGTTACAAGCAAACGACTGGTAAAACAGATATGTTTTAGTTCAGGGGTGGGCATTAAGTGGGATCGCGATCGACCGGTAGACCACCAAGACATTTTGGGGTGACCGCCTTTACTAACACATAAGATGCGCATTCTAAAAGAAACATATTTATGGAGACGAAGTATGCAGACTGTGTTCTGCTAACTATAACTACGAGAACTAACTTTAGATTAAAAATGATTTATTTTTTAATGAATTTTGAATTGTTTGATAATAAATGCATCGTTTGATATTATTATACTTGTGGCTATTATTATTATGTTTGTATCTTGCGTTTTGCTTTAAACGCGGTTTTAAAAGAGTAAGTTTTTTTATTGTAGTTATGTAGGTAAGTACACATTCCGTATTTATTATTAAGTTATAATAAATATTGTAGACCTTTTTTTTATAGCTCACCACACCTACGCCACTGGGCGGACCGCAACACCTTGAAAACATTAGATGTAGCCCGTACCCTGGAAAAGTCTGCCCACCCCTGTTTTAGTTTCTTCCAGATTAGAAAATTAGCAATTAGCGAGTTTTGGTTATAATTTATTTTCCATTGCAAAATGAAAATGATTTCCTGTTAAACTGCAGTGTACGCTTGATTTTTATATATCCATGTACTCGAACTATTGTGATATATAGCTCGTTTACACGTGGTATAATATCTAGTGACGTATAGGAGACCTTGGTCAAAGTTATATTGTAATAAACTTTAATTTCTATATACTATATTTTTTAGTGGTAGATAACTGTCTGAGCTATCTTGAATAATATTTATATGATTAAATTCCGAAAAATATTGTTTCTAGGTTATTTAATATAATATTCTGCATATTTTGTTTACTCGATAGTGTGAAATTACGCTGTATTTTAAATCAGACTTATTTTATTTTTACAGACTACTAAACAGAAGTTAAATTTTTATATTATATAGTTTACTATTTATCTTTCGTTACCGATAACTGTCTGAGCTACCTTTGATAAAACATCCATAAAATATATTGCAGTAGAATATTACATTTCAATAAAAAATAGGAAACAATTACTATTTACAGAAATATAAGTCTATATCTATGTAGCGTATAATTTCTAAAACTGCACATAACTGAAACTTGAAATTTGTTGCTCTAAATTCGGTAATCCACTCCCATGTAGGTCTTATTTTTTGCCTGAATTTGAAAAATTTATTTTTAACAATTACAGAAATAAAACTATTTTTAACAGCGGTAGAACTATAAGGCTTACTATTTCATGATAAATATTAAAATTGGAAGAAAAAAATCGTAATCCAATTACACTGTCAGTTTTCCATTTGCTCTGGCATCCTCCTGTTTTCCCCTTCAGTGAGGATGAACTTTTAGCCACAACTAATTTATAAAATTATATCCCGATAATCCTGTTTTTAGGATATTTAAAATAAGTGTTTTTTTTTTTTATATTATCATTGTTCATCCTTAGCATGTTCTCAATACAGTTTGTTTTCACGCTGTATTTTAAATTACACGAATTTTTGAACTATCAATATAAAGTTAAATTTTATATTATATAATTTACTGTATATCTTTTGTAGTAGATAACTGTCTGAGCTACCTTGGAAATAATAGTGTGCATGTTTTGATTAATCCATATCATGTACTGAAGCTGCAATGATATACAGCTTTTTTACACACTGAATTAAAAATTAAAAGAACTTTTGAACAGGAAAGATATTAACATAAAGTATAAGCTTCTTGCAATATCAATCAAATATGCTTTGACTTTTTTGTCACTGTTTCTGTTAGAATTTTTTAGACGTTTGAGGCGCCTTCTATAAAAGAGGTCGAATGCTTTCCTGAAGGCGTGGCAAAAGTAGTATCTGAGCTCCACCTACAGAGTTACAAACTTGTGACTGGAAAATCAGATACTATTTAGTTGCTTGCAGATCAGAAAACTAGCAGTTATCGAGAGTTTTAGTTATAAATTTTATTTACATTGCAAAATGATTTCCTGTTGCAACTGCAATGTACACTTGATGACTGATTATAAGTAATATGAATGTTTATTAAGTTTTGTGTGCGAGGTGGTGGTGGTCAAATTCTGATTATCACCAATTGACTCTCGCGTTCTTGAAAGTTTGATGACACTTTTTTAGACTAATTACTTTTTAAATTTTTTTTTCTTATAGACACAATATTAACGTTTAATTTACGTGATTATCAGTTACGAAACAGATATGCCTTTCTTGAAAAAAAATTTTTTTTAAATTTATGTGAAGCTTGAGAATTACATAAATTCAGATTCCCGGTCAAATGTTTCTGATTACTTTCGTTTTGACATTTTCTTTGAAAGAGATATGTCACGCAAATACTCATTACTGTAAAAGCGACGATAATTTTAAAAGCGACGATGAGAGCCCATAGCGCTCATCGTCGCTCACTGAATTAAAAATTGTGCACATTTGTGTGCACACAAATGCACACAAATGTGCACAATTTCTTTGAAAGAGATATGTCACGTGAAAACATTTTCTTTGAATAGATTTAAATATTGAATCCTGAGAGATAATTGATGAATTTCATAACCTTAGAATTTGTGAATTCCGTATTTACTGTTCGATTTAATAGTTTCAGAAAAAATAATAAAAATAAAAAACTTATTTAAAATTAAGGAGCAGCTTCCGTATATGTGTTCCAAGCTTGCCAAGCCATTTTTGTTTACCTCAGTTCAAGTGGATAGGACTGGTTCTTAAACCCCGCCCATAGCGCTCATCGTCGCTTATTGCAACACAGCTTATTTAATTACCCTTTTTCAGTGAAATAAGCATATAAAGAAATTTTTAAATAAATAAAACTTACTTGTAAATTATCCGGTGATGACTTTTAAATATAAAATCGACATGTATTATTGAAAAATGTTGTTCTGAAAGTTACATTATTGAAGTTACGTTATTAAAATTACATTAAATTAAATAATTTCCAATTGACAAACCTAATCACTTCACAAAAATTTTAAAAAATTCAAATTGAACAATCTAATTCCTTCTATTTCAATTTAATATAAATATATTATATATTGCCATATTATGCTGTATATTTCTAAAAATATGCTCTGTAAAATAAAATATATAAACTAAAGAAAATCAGATTAAATAATCGTACAATTTCCAAGAAGAAGTGCAAAAACTCAGAACAAAAAAATCAAAGAACGAAATTTTAGCAATCTATTTCAATTTTATATAAATATATATTATACTTTATATATACAGTAACCACCGCTTATAGTGATCAGTGGTTATAAGAATCAACCGTTTATAAGATACAATATCGCAAAAACAAAAACAAATGTATTATTTCCATGTTAAAATTTCCGCTTTAAAGAATCAATCCACCGGTTTTAAGAATCAGTTTACACTCTTCGCTTTCCTTTTATTTTTCAAAAAAAGCCACTTAAACCCTCAAAAGGCACGAATTTCTTTCTTTATTTTTTTTTTTAAAGAAAGAGTGATAAGATGGGATGGAATATAGTCGTAAAATTCATTCCTTTCTTTGTTAGACATAACATAATAGTTTCCCCTTAAACGCTTTAGCACAACACTGTCCTATTAGCTTGACCCGGGGCATCTTTACCCGTCCGGGTCCGATTTCACTTTTCTCCACTGACAAACAAAAATAGGGATTCTTTTTTATCCCACCTCCCACATCCTGGACCCTGAAACCTATAAATCTTCGGCGAAGTGTCCACTATCACTTAGGAAAACGTGACATTAGTAGATTCAGCACGTTATCAAACCGTGAAACGTAAGCTAGAGGGTGAATCTTCGTCTGAGACTATTAGTATTGAAAGAGTATTGACACAGCCTCCTGAAAACTTCATTACGTCAAACTACCATAGAAAACTTTTTCTTGCTCCCTTCCTGTAGTTGAAATGTTAAAACCTGTAGCTTCATGGTTAAAACTGTTAAGCAGGTATGTTGTAACAAATATTGGATTATTTTTCTTCACTTACTATAATCATGTGTATCTACTTATAGGTATAGAAATTAAGATGTATTTTTTTAAATTATAAAAAAATAATTTTAATAAAAGATAATTAACGTAAATTAAAGAGTATTTTATGGTAAATTATCTCATATATGTGTATATAGATATAGGTGTGTGTGTGCCTGTCCAAAAACCTAAATTTCGGCTATAAGAATCAACCGCTTATAAGAATCAAAAACAGCAATAACAAACGTGATTCTTATAAGCGGAAATCACTGTATATATAAATGTATAAATATGCTATATTGCTAAAGTAAAATATACAAACTAAAGAAAATCAGATTTAAAAACTCGTAATTTCAGAGAACACGTGCAAAAACTCGGAACAAAAAATCAAAGATCTAAATTTAAGCAATCTATTTCAAATTAATATAAATATATATTATACTATATATAATTGTATAAATATGCTATATTGCTCAAGTAAAATAATACAAGCTAAAGAAAATCAGATTAAAAAATCATACGATACCAAGAACACAGCAGAAAAAAATCCGTGTACTGACATTTGACCCTTCTGAACCGACCGGGTTACTATCACGGCAACCCTTGTGACGTAGCTCATCGAGGCGGCTGTCTCGAGGGGAGCTGCGCCGCAAGGATTGGCGCAAAATCCTCTTGGCGAGAATGGAACACATATACGGAATCTTAACAGGAAAGGGAACACTTACTTAAAATTAATTAAATAATTTTAATTTTTTCAGTTTTTTGCAATAAATAAATAAAATAAAAATTTGCATACAAAGAAAATAAAACAGTTACAGACCGAGTGTATTTTCCATAAATGGGCAGTCTTTACTTGATGTAGATTCAAAGAGTCCATTGTTTTTCTGAGGGGGTTACATTTTTTTTCTCGTAGTTTGATACAAAGGGGCCAACAAAAGGGGAATATTCTGTTGGCTTTATTGATTGCAAAAATGTAGATCATGTATAATCGAGTGAGTGCAATCTGCCGCATATCCTTGATCGACTTTTCGTTTCATATAGTACTGAGTGTACAGAAATTGGAAGGAGTATAAATCCAAAATTGCGCATTAATTTTTTTTTAAATCAAAATTTTACTTAAGTATCAAATTCTTCTTTATCTGCGCACTTTCGGTATTAAAGCTGCTGATTAAACAGGTGTATCTCGACTTTTAATGACTCTAGAAACAAAATGAAAACTGTTTTCGAAAGCTAAAGGTCCAATCTTTAAAATAAACGAATAAATTTTTTTTTCGAATTATTTTTCTTCACGAAAATCGTTATTTGAACAGGGTCGGTTACCTTAACTTCAGTTATTCGGTATGGACCATAAAACCTCTGTCTCAACTTGAGTCCTGCACCGTATTGCGTTTTCTGAATTGCAACAAAGTAGTCAACTTTATATACATTCAGCTTTTTCCTTTTGCTGATGAATTGCAGCCTGTTCTCCTCCAAGAGTCTGCTAATATTCTTTTGAGCCTCTTCCCGCTTCTCATCTCTGTTTTTCATGACACTCTGCAAATATTCGTCTTTCAATGTTTCCTTGATCCTCAAATCATCCTTGTCTTTCATCTTCGTCCCGGTCAAGGGCTCGAATGGAGTATATTTTGTGTTCCGCGACGTAGTACTGTTGATGACGGGCGGAACATCTTGCACAAACTTGAACCACTTAGAAGGATCATCAAGGGGCAAGGGGGTCTATCATGACCCGGGCGCCACTCTCAGAGGGGCGCCAAATGGTCGTTTACACTAATTCTATATACAGCGTGATTTTTTTTCAAAACTGACAGTACTCAGAGCCATCTCAGTACTGTCAGTTGTCATCTGAGTACTGTACTGTTGTCGGCGAACCTTAGAATTTCCATAAAAGGCAAGTAAAATATCAAAATGCAAATTCATGACTACGTAGTCGACAGCAGCGCCAGTATTTTGGGCTATAAAGATCGGTGCGGAATCTGTTGCACATTCGCTTTACAAAAGAAAGGGTCATCAGTCGCTTTTTTCCACTGGCATGGCCACCTCACTTCCCGGACGTAACCCATGTGACATCTTTCTCTGGGGTTAGTTAATGTCTCAGGTGTATCTTGGCGGACTCTCGAACCTGGCGGCCCTAAAAGATAACATATCCCGGACTTTGATAGACATTCCTTGTAACTTGTTACGCTTGGCCGTTGAGAACAAGGGTTCAGGATACAATGTGTCGTCCAGCAGGACTGTGGTCACATTGACGGAGGGAGAAGTGAATTTGCTGCATAAAGTGGTGTTGCATGGAAATTTCTTTGATATTCATTTGTCTGCTTACAACTTTTTTGGAATTCATCCCTTATCTTTATAGCTCGAAATACTGGCGCTTCTGTCGATTAAATTGTCGTGAATGTGTATTCTGATGTTTTACTTGCCTTTTATGCAAATTCTCGAGTGCACCGACAGCAAAAGCGCCATATCTTCCCCTATCGGCGAGTTTTAGAACTAATTATTTTTTCACGGAAAATCTTTCCCATGTCGTCTTTAGCCTATCTATCAATTATGGTGGAATTCCGGCTGATAGATCGCGCTACAGATGGCTCTGAGTAGTATCATTTTAAAGAAAAATCACCCTGTATTATACAGGGCATTATAAGCAACATTGAACTAATCGATGAAGCTGAAAAATGGTTGAAACCATACTTGAGTGAGGCTAAGGTCAATGGAGTCCAAACTACCATCTTACGAGATTCGGGAGCGACTTTTGACTTGGTCTCACGGAAATACACTCCGCCAGAGACTTTTACGGAGGAAGTTGTTTGGATAAAACAGCCCCTTGACAAAGAAGCAAAATGCCTACCTGTGGCTAGGATAGATTTAAAGGGAACTTTCGGACACGTGACCACCAAGGCGGCTGTGTTTGATAATTCGCGCAAACAAGATACATATTAGGAAATCGGACTTATGCCCTCATGTGGGAAAACGCGGATAAAAGGGGCAAGTCCAGGATATAAATGTAATTACGCGCTTGCAAAGCAAAGGGAAAGAGAAAGAATCCGGTATTGAGCTAACTCATAACGTTTCCGATCCGGCTGTTGTTCTCAGTGCAGATGTTCCGAGCGACGAGAAAATAAACTTACAGTTAGAGGGGGGGATGTCGAGTCAAGTAACCCCAACCCACCGAGTTGTACGCCGTCAGAGTTAGATTCTGCACAAAGGAAGTGTGAGGATTTGAAGGTGATTGAGAAGAAATTGCAGGCTGATGCGGAGAAAATCATTCAGAGACCATGCGTGACCGAAAACGTAGTCTCTCCGTACACTTTAGGGCGGGAAAATGCTCTAGAAAACATAAGGTTTAAAGCAAAAGGAAATATTATCCTTAAGAAAGGCGATCGTGATGAGTTACAAATATCAGAACTGAGAAATCTGGGAAACTTCCTTGCAGAAGGTGGAGAAAATAACGAATACACTTTGTCAGCTATTTGTGAAATTTATGTATCGTATCTTTGGAATATAACAAGTAAATTAGCTGGTAGAATATCGCCGATAGATCAGTCATTATGTTCGTATCTAGTCGATTTATTTAGGAGCCAAAAGAAATTCTATGTTTTGATAGGAATTCACAATTATCACAAGTGGGCTAATAAGTACATTTTTGTGCTCGACCTAGAACCCTTGAAAGAATATTAGGAAATGGTGAATGTTTTGTTCAGCTGTCGTGCGACTTTTCATGTTTTAATTGCGTAATTCCTTATGTGTATTTTGGAGGCTTTGATTACTTTGCAAGAAACGCGTGTTTTAGTATTGGATTGTATGAAATAGCGTGCGAATTATCCTTAACTACCTTAAGAGACATTCTTACGCCGTATGTAAGGTAGAAGAATTCGCGAATAAAAGTGCGTTGCTTTAAAGAAACGTGCATTATCAATGGATTTGACTTGGTCGAGCACTCCAGTCACAATGTGGAGACTCGGGTCGGTTTTAACAGAGAATCGGGGATGAGTGTGAAAATTGATAAAAACTGGATTAACGAGTTATCAGCAGATTTGAAGGTATTGTTTAAAACTGGAAAGTTAGGTGATATCACGTTGATTGTAGAAAGTGAAAGGTTTAAGGTTCACCGTTCTAGAGTTGCAGGCCGATCTCGTTTCTTTTACCAATTATAATATCGAAATAATTACCTGTAAACCGTCCTCGAACGTCGGGACACTGGACCTCGTAGTATACGGATAAGGCATACGCTTACTTACAGCGGTACATTCAGCCGCATAAATGACCTTAACCTTATCCGTATGGGGTGGGACAGCATGTATCCCAAGAATAAATCTCTCTCTCTTTCTCTCTCTCTCTCTCTCTCTCTCTCTCTCTCTCTCTCTCTCTCTATATATATATATATATATATATATATATATATATATATATATATATACATACATACATATATATATATATATATATATATATATATATATATATATATATATATATATACATACATACATATATATATACATACATATATATATATATATATATATATATATATATATATATATATATATATATATATATATATATATATATATATATATATATATATATATGAAGCATAGTAAATTCTTCAACGAACATTCTCCAACGGACAGTTTTCAAGCACAGAAGTTCGTTGCGTTAAACCCCTTCTCAGCGGCAGGTGACAAATTAAGAATAATAAATCTAGCATCTCCAGACCGGGTGCCGCACCGGAAGTCTACTTTGGGATCCGCACGCTGGCGGCTACACGGAGCGGGAAAGACAGATATCAGAGTTGATCTGCTCTCGGAAGGTGACAGACCACCTGTTGGCATAGGCCAGACTTCGTTTATTTGGGAACTTTGAATCCCGAGCTTTCCGCCGTTTCACGTAGTCGGTGTGGCTCCGACTGATTCAGGGGAAAATTCTTAACTGCCCGTGCCTTCGGGCGGAAATCTATGCCCGTTAATTCGAGATTGTATAAAGTGGATAAATACAGTTTTGTTTTAAATCCTAAACTCCGTATTTCTGGATTAGTCTATACTCGGCTACCTGGGAGAAAACTGTCATATCGTCACACTACACATCTTATAGAATCCTCTGGAAATTATATGAATTATGTTAACTTACATTCGGGTCCTGTTTAAAAGGATAATGGGTAAAACTCACCTCATTTGAATTTTCAAGGTGGTTTAGGTCTCTGGGGATACACCACTATAAGAAGAAAAAAATCACCCTAGGCATCACTTCATATAAAGGAAGTGTTTTTTTTTTTGTTCTCGGGATTGTACACCCCGATTATAATTTTGGTAAACAAACATTAAAATCCTGGGCAACGCCGGGTACTTCAGCCAGTATATATATATATATATATATGTGTGTGTGTATATATATATATATATATATTTATATATATATATATATGTATGTATATATATATATATATATACTAGCTGAAGTACCCGGCATTGCCCGGGATTTTAACAATATTTGTTAACCAAAATCAACACATTATAAATAACATAGAAAAAGTATATGTGAAATGTTATACACATCTCAGAATTCAGGAATTTCAGCCTTTCATCATTGAAGCACTAAAATCTGAAAAGTAAAAATGTCAAATTGTCTAATGTTTGCTAACCAAAATTAATTTAAAACTAAACACGTATTAAATAACATAGAAAAAAACATGTGAAATCTTATACACATGAATAAAATGAAAACCCAATAAAAAAATATATAAAATTATAATAAACTCCTCAGAATTCAGCTAGATTTAGCCTTTTATCATTTGGGCATAAAAAGAAGCTGAAATTACAGGTTTAGCTGAAATTTCCAATAGAACCATGATATGACTCTAGCGTTGCCTCTTAAAAAATGAAGTGTTTGATTGAGGGCTGCAAACCATTCAACTCCTCTCCACATTAAACTCCTATAAACATCCTCTACTTATTAAATTCCTTTTCTCTCCATAATAAACTCCTCAGAATTTTGGTAGATTCAGCCTTTCATCATAGTACCACTAAAACCTGAAACATCCTCTCCAGAAATATAAATTTATTAATTACGATAATTAAACTCACTCAAATGTATGAATTACATAAGTTTTTTAACCAACATTTGAATAATTCGTAAATGAAAAAGCATATGAAAATAAAGATAATAAGAACTTCCGGAATCGAAATTAATTACCCTTAATTTTTAATTAATAAAAAACCAACATAATATGAATAAAAACGATAGTTGTTTAAAAGCATATGAAAATAAAGCTATTATAAAGATAATAATAAAAAAAGCATATGAAAATAATGCTCGCGTATGAAGTTAACTTTATGATATAAAGATAGTAATAATAATATAAACCGCGTGCATAAAATATTTAGCTTTTCAAGCGAAATAAATTAATTTTTAGAAAAAAAAACTACTTTTAATCGAGAAATTAAATACATTGCACAAAATTTTGATTTTACCAACTTTCTACCCTACAATTTACACCCTACTTCTTTGAAGTTGGGTCTTGAAACATCCTCTTTGAAAAATTTACACCCTACTTCTGTTAAATAGGGTGTAAATATAAAGTTTTAACAGCGAATTGAATGCCAGTTAAAAATTATTGTTGTTTAAAATCATATGAAAATTACGCTATAATAAAGATAAAAAAAAGCATAGGAAAATAATGCGTGCGCATGAAGTTAACGTTACGATATAAAGATAGTAATAATAATATATATATATAAAACAGTTCCGTAACTAACTGACTGACATACAACATACAGACCAAACCACGGGAAATAAAAGGGCTGAAATTTTGCATGGCGATTCTTCTTATAGTGTAGGAGTGCACTAAGAAAAATTTTTGAAAAGTTCTTAGATTTTTTTAAATTAAATTTTTGAGTTGTTTTAGTAACTTTTTTTAAGTTTGCATTTAAAATAATAATAATTTGAGGGTTATAAAATTTATATCACGAAAAAGATCATAAAAATTCCTTTAATATGAAATCTTTTTCGAATCTTTACCTCCCTTTTATGATTTTTGGTGAATTTTTAAAGATTAATTTTTAGAATTTAACCTTTTACATGCCACACTATGATCAAGGAATAAAGTACCATATTTTGCTGCGTAACTTTGCTCGATAACTTCCAGGAAGTCGGTCCAACAGGTGTACTCCACTCATTCCTTTATTATATAATTTTATAATGTAAGGTTAAGGAAAATCAACTTTTATTTTAGCTCGGACATATCTTTTTGCTCTTCCTAATGGTTCGTGAGTGATAAAATTTGATGTAATAGTTACAATAAATTTATCGTTCCAATGGCACATATAAACTTCTCCATCGCATCGGTAATCAAACTCTCCACGTTGAAATTTCGATATTTCTTTTGCTGTTTTAAGAGAACATTGTCCCGTTCTGGAATCTCACACTGTGCCGATTGCCTTAAAGCCTTTGTTAGATAAATCTGTCAGCAGACTGTACGATGTAAAAAAAGTTATCGAAAAATATTTTGCGTTTCTCTGGATTGTCAATAAAAGATAATTGTTCGGAGACGACTTTTGATCCAAGTGGCAAATTTTCATTTTTCGAACTTTTTCCACCGTAGATAGACATAGCATAAGGATAACCATTTGCTGAGCAGATCATCCAAACTTTGAAACCAAAGCGAATTGGCTTTCCACGTATGAACACCTTAGCCGAACGATGTCCATAACACGGAACCATGGATTCATCGATACTCATATTTTCATGAAAAAAATCCAAATTGACGAAAATTTTTTCCAACCTCTTTATAAAAGGGAGAAATTTTCCCTAATTTATCGCCTGGTTCCAATTTACTATTATCAACAATGTGGAAATACTTTTTTAACATCCGAAATTTATTTCTGAGCATTGTGTTGTTAACAATTAGGATATGCAAATCTTCCTGAGAGCTCCAATATGTATTTTCATCAGGTACTGAGTGGTAGCCACTAAACAACAGTAATCCAAGAAACTGCCGAATGTCATTTGCGTCGACGCCTAAAGAGTCTCCTTTTTGTAGGGCATACAGCTTTGTAAGTTCGGCTGAATTTTCTAAGTAATCAGACGGCAGAATCACTGATTGACGGCAGAATCACTGATCACGTGTGATATCACTGCTTTTGTATATCGTTACATGCCAATGTTCCTTTTTTGGAACATTGCATTTTACGCAGTCTTGAGGAAATATTTCTTGTTATTATTTTAATTTATTTTATTAACTCGTTAAACTTGTCCTTTGCAAGTACGATGGGGAAATTTTTGGGTGGATTTGAATTTTTAGGAATTTTATAGAATTTTTTTTCTTACGGACTGTAAAAATTGTGAAAAAAGCTGATTTTTAGAAAATTTTCTACGCTAAAATATTCATATTTGAAAAAAAAAAGTCAAAAAATCAATCATGCCTTCTATAATATACGGTAATTTTTTCAAACTGACAGATATCACAGTTTATTTTTAAAAAAATATTAAACATGGTGTTCCAAAAAAGAAACATTGGCATGTAAAAGGTTAATTTATTAAACGCTGATCACGTGATTTCTTTTTCTGTTACTTTAAATAAATTTATCTTCACATAACAACGAAATAGGTAAAAAAATACTTTTTTTCTTGCTAATGCAGCAGACGATTGGACATTATTAAAAAAAATATTAAAATAATGTAAAAGATATGTTCCTCAAATTGTACTACATTAACTGTACTATATTCTTTAGTATGTCCTATGAGATTTAATTTGAATATTTTCTTCTACATTATTTTGTCTATAAAAATATCCCTTACGATTTTTTTATTAATATATTTTTTTGTTTTTTTTACATCCATCGTATACATTGATCGCCGTATTTATTATATATATATATATATATATATATATATATATATATATAGGCATTAATTGCATACAGTGACATTGTATTTAATTTTAATATACCGTTCGTTTAGGAACACGTTTAGGAGGTGTTGGTTTATAGAATACTAAAAGTTTAAAATAGTGGCGCCATCTATTGCACATCTGTGAATCGAAAATCGCGTCCTTCAAAAATTGTTAGTTATCCTAATTGTTAGCAATACAATGCCTAGAAATAAATTATTGATGAATGTTTGTTAATCAAAATCAATTTTAAAACTAAACACAGTATAAATAACATAAAAAAGATTTAGCCTTTACCAGTGGATCAAAAAATCCTGGAAAGTAAAACATAAAATATATAAATTTATAATAAACCTACCAAAATCCATTAAAAAACTAAACACAGTATAAATAACATAGAAAAAAAAGCATACGAAATGTTATACACATTAATAATATGAAAACCAATTAAAAATATATAAATGTACTAGCTGAAAACCCGCACTTCGCTACGGAGTACATTCAAATTAAATACAACGGTCAATGTATGCAATTAATGCCAAAAAAAATATATATATATATATTTATAATAAATACGACGATCAATATATACAATTGACGTAGGAAAAAAATATATATTTATAAAAAAAATCGTAAGGGATATTTTTATAGACAAAATAATGTCCAATCGTCTGCCGCATTAGCAAGAAAAAAATATTTTTTTATCTATTTAGTTTTTATGCACGTGACGATAAATTTATTTAAAGTACCAGAAAAAGAAGTCACGTGATCGGCATTTAATAAATTAAATTCTAAAAATTAATCTTTAAAAATTCACCAAAAATCAGGAAATGGAGGTAAAAATTCGAAAAAAATTTCATTTTGAAGGAATTTTTATGATCTTTCTCGTGATATAAATTTTATAACCCTCAATGTATTATTTTAAATGCAACCTTAAAAAAAGTTTAAAAAACAGCTTAAAAATTTGATTTAAAAAAATCTAAGAAGAATTTTTGAAAAATCTTTCTTAGTGCACCCCTACACTATTAGAAGAATCGCCATGCAAAATTTCAGCCCTTTAGGTCCAGCGGTTTGGTCTGTGCGTTGTATGTCAGTCAGTCAGTGAATGAATGAATGAATGAATGAGTCAGTTACGGAACTGTTTTATATATATAGATAATAAACTCCTCAGATTTCAGCTATATTCGGTCTTTCATCATAAAAAAGCTGAAAAAAAAATTTAAAAAAATAATAAAATAAAATAAAAATAATAATTTAAAAAATAATAAAATAAAATAAAAATAATAATTTAAAAAATAATAAAATAAAATAAAGATAATAATTTAAAAAATAATAAAATAAAAGCTGAAATAAAAAAGCCTTCATAAAAAAAGCTGAAAATACAGGTTTAGCAAAATTTGCACTATCTCGTACTCGAACCCGAGTCTTACGGGGTACCAAATGAAGCGTTTTAACGACTACGCCACGATTATACACAAAATTGATGAGTAAAGTAAAAAATATACGCAATGAGTTTTTTGGAAAATTGCTATGGGTTGGTGAATATACATACACTAGCTGTACCCGTCCCGGCGTTGCTCGGGTAATGTAATTACCAATTTTTTAGTAGCCTTAACCCTTTGTTAATGGGCGTCGCTGTCATCCTTTTCCTCACCACGATACATTATTTTACCCATATAAATTTAATCCTTTCTGGCACATTTTGGCAAAATTTTTGACATAGGATTACTAATCGAATATCACTGCAATAGTAATCGATTTCCTTGAAAGCGAATATATCACATCCTCCACATGCTGAAATTCTTTGAAATCTTCATAGATTTTTTTCCACAAATACACCACAAATTATATGATATTAACTAAGTGCTGGCCAAAAAAATTCCGGCATTACTAAATGTGATTTTTTAATCGATTATCACTGCAATAGTAATCGATTTCCTTTAACTACCCCATCCCTCATAGAAAACAAACGCCCCAACACATCACGTGCATGACGTCGAAAAACTGGTTTTTCTCCTATACCTTCGTCCGGAAATGAAGAACGAAATCTCCAAAATGAGATTTCTCGCAAGAGTTTCCGAATCATAAAATAAATTATTAAAAAATAACTACAATTTGTAAATTAATTTTGGTTCTGGCTTTCGAAACTGTGATGTCTAGGGTCTCTGAGATAAAAATTTCGTAAAAATGTAACGAAATTTACGTATCGATTCGACAATTTGGAAAAAAGGGTCACGGACAAAATCGCGTTTTTTTCCGAAAAACGGGTGCGTACAGGCGATCAAAGAAAAATCACAATTAATCGATAAATTAAGACAGACAATTTTAATTGTGATTTCCGTATAGTGTCATCTTTCCCGTATAGGCTCGTCCAAAAAAAAAAAATTCTTGGACGGATACGTTAGGATTTACGGAGCTTTTACTCGTCCGGGAGCTCCAAATCGCGACTAAATATTTAATTACGGAAAATCTAATTAAAAAATCGAAAAAAGGGCTTCGAGGTGCATAATGAGACCTTGGGAGGCATCTTCGTGTCGAATCTCAAGACTGTCCGACCTACCGTCTTTGCGCTGCGCCGCGAGCAGACAAAAACTCGGTCACACACACACAGACTTTGCCTTTTATATATAAAGATTTATGGAGTAAGAGGAGTTTTAAGTGAGAAATAAGTTAGCAGGATAGAAGCATAGTCTTTAACTCTTCAATAGACATAAAGACATAAGCTAGGGGGATTGCCGTAGCGATTAAAAAAGATCGTGACACTTAGCGTGGTTGATTCGAATTTTCCATCGCGTGTGAGAGTGTCAATATGCCGTAGGATCCGATTTATTTTAGAGTACAAAATCTGACTTGAAAGATTATTATTTTCATTTATTATGCTGGTTTAATATATAACTTGAAACTTTTTGATTTTATTTATTTTTATCTTTTCGCTCGCTG
Source organism: Dolomedes plantarius (assembly GCA_907164885.2). Lineage (NCBI taxonomy): Eukaryota > Metazoa > Arthropoda > Arachnida > Araneae > Dolomedidae > Dolomedes > Dolomedes plantarius. Next base: position 142,338,326 of record OU015500.1, on the reverse strand, counting down.
TTTGCCCGCTAACCCTAACGTGGACGCCATATTCAGAGGGGTGATTCCACAAAGTGTAACAGCTTACAAATTGTTGGTTTTTTATTAATTAAAAATCAACGGTAATTAATTTCGATTTTTGAAGTTCTTCAGACCCTCGGCTGTTTTTAAAGACGCCTGTATGTAAAATTTCACGATCGTTGCTCCTAAACTGTGGATTTCTATACAATTACAGAGATACAAACATTCATTTTTATATATTAGATATATATATATACACACACACACACACACATATATATATATATATATATATATATATATATATATATATATATATATATATATATATATATATATATATATATATATGTATATATATATATATATATATATATATATGTATATATATATATATATATATATATATATATATATATATATATATATATGTATATATATATATATATATATATATATATATATATATATATATATATATATATATATATATATATATATATATGTACTATGTATCAATAAATATATAGACTCCACGAGAGGGTGTTTCAGCCGCAACTCTCCGGGGTATGTTTTCCACAAGTCCTTGTATAACGGCTACTGGGTTTCCTTCCACTTGGCTTGGAGAAGACATGTAAGTTCCTTCCCCCATTTTGGACGGTTTTTGCACCACTTAATTCGGCTATCCAACTCATCCTAGAGGTTCTCGATAGGGTTCAAGTCTGGGTTCTGGGCAGGTTAATCCATTCTGATAACCCCATTGTCACGATACCAATCTATAGAGGACCTCGCAACATGACAGCTGGCGTTGTCGTCCTGAAAGTAGTGTGATTCCAACCCGTAAATATGCCTAGAGGTTCTCCATAGGGTTCAAGTCTGGGTTCTGGGCAGGTTAATCCATTCTGATAACCCCATTGTCACGATACCAATCTATAGACGACCTCGCAACATTACAGCTGGAGTTGTCTTCCTGAAAGTAGTGTGGTTCCAACCCATAAATCTGCAACAACATAGGAAGCACACTGTCATCCAAAATAGTGCAGCAGGCGTCGGCGTTGAGCGTACCATGAATTGAGACATAGAGTCCCAGTCCATACCTACAGAAACACACGAAGACCGTAATTCCACCTCCACCGAAATTTATTGTGGACACAATGCATTCTGACAGGAGGCGTTCTCCAGGCAAAAGCCAGGCCCAGATCCTACCAGACGAACGGTAGAGGGCGAACCTTGATTCGTCGCTCAAGAGAATCCGTAAAAACTGATCTACGGTCCACTTTCAACGTACTTTGCACCACATGAACCGAGAAGTGCGGTTGGACTTTCTGATCAAAGACTTATGGGTGAAAGCACGGCCATGAAAACTAAGATGTGCTTCTTTACGGATGGTATTCATCGAAACAACACACCCGGGTGCCTCTTGAAACTCTTGGAGTATGTGGGCCATCGATTGGGTGCGGTTCTTCCAAATTTCTCTGGACAGCATCTATCGGTCTTTATCTACCAGTTTCGTGGGTTTGCCGACCGGGGCACATTCCGACGATCACCGCTCACCTTCCACTTCTGAGTCACATAGGTCACTGTCGATTTTGTGTAATTCAGCTCGCTAAATATGTCCCTTAAGGTTCGACCATTTCTGTGATACCCGACAATTTCACCTATATCGAAATGAAATAAATCTGCACTTCGTAGAATCTTGCAATGTTGTTTCCTACCCAATTCCAATGTTGTTTCCTACACGATATTTAACAGGAGAGGGCATGACGTATATCAGGGTAATTCAGCTCGCGAGATATGTCCCTTAAGGATCGACAATTTCTGAGATACCAGACAATTACAACTTTCTCGAAATCAGATAACTCTGCACTTCTTAGAATCTTGCAGGCGACTAAGGCCAATGTTGTTTCCTACACGATATTTAACGGCAAAGGGTGTGACATATATCAGAACCACAGATATGGCCATTTTTATGGGTGTACAAATATTGATTCTTTGATTGTGTGGGTCGATAAAATGAGGACCAAGCACGCTTGGGAACTAAACTCTGGGGTTCCTACGCCAGGTTGACCACCAGACTGAAACATATGCTGTATGGCACCCCAAGCCCACGGTAGATGATGGGTATCGCCGGCCCTCGTTCACAGCGGACTATTGCGCCATGAGATTAGTTTTTGTTTATATATATATATATATATGTGTGTGTGTGTGTTGTGTGTAAGTAATAATATCGAACCACCATTATTAATTGCGTTTGAAAAGCTAACGCGTATTCTAAATTTCTTTCATCCTCAATAAAGCACAGCCCCTATTTCAAATTGTGACCTAGGAACAAGCGAACTAACCAACGATTCTATTCCCTTGACCGCCACGCGAGAAACATTAAAGTTATTTTCAGACACGAGTCAGCGTGACGCGTCTATCTCGCCACGGCGCACCTGTTCGGAAAGGCTTTCGACGTTGAGTCATATTTTCTCGTGGTCAAGCTGGATATTCTATTTTAACCAATTAAAATAATTATAAACTCCTAGCGCCCCCATAGTATAAAAACGTTGAGCAGTGATTTTCGGCCCTTTCTTGCCTTGCTCTCTTAAATTCTGGCTCGCGCTCTCTCGTTCTTCTGTCCCTTGTCCACGTACTGCTTCCAACTACAGCATGATGTAAACGTCTTTTGTCTGCCCCGGCAGATTTCGGTGGCAACTAGTATTGTTTGTCTGTGTCCTGCTGTAAAGGCACCTCAAATGTCACAGAATAATCCGGAATAAAATCATGTGCATCTCACTAGTGTTGTGCGTAATCTTCAATACCTCCCCTTTGTGTCCATTACGACTACCTGTTCGAGAATCAATCACTTGCACCGTTAAAGTCCTTACATTATATATATATATATATATATATATATATATATATATATATATATATATATATATATATATATATATATATATATATATATACAGTTGGTTCTCTGTTTAACGACGCTCTACTTAACGACGATCTCTATTTAAAGACGATATTTCCCGGTCCCGGTCCCTCCGACGTAAAAAAATTCTATTTTAAGACGATTTTGTTTCTATTTAACGACGATTTTTTTCTTACATGATAAACTTTTTCTTCAACATTTTATCTACAGGAGGGTTACTTTCTGTGGGGGAGATTGGTTTCAATAACAGACCCGGAATTTCCTTCATGTTTGTTGCAATCATAGACTTGTTGCAGTGGAAAAAACCGGGGAAGGGGGAGGGGATTACTGTTTCTCGGAAGATCGAATATTCACAGAGAAAAAAAAGGCCGGTCAGTTTTCGAAAGTTCCAGGTTTGCAGACACACTTCATGTGGGTTGAAAATAAAATGGGTCGACAGACCTATCTAATGTGTTCACCGACTCACCCCAAAGCGAGCTGAATATCTTGTTTGCCGGTTGATGAGATTTTCCCGTTTTCCTGGCCAGCGCTGCGGGAGATTTTCTTCGGAAGCGGGTCGAAAGCTGTACTTTGAAGCAATTAGTAGCTTTTTGGCTGGGGAAATAGGAAAATGGCGCTTGTCGACGAAACGGAGTGTCCACGTGTTATAGTGCATGTAAGTACATTTTTAATCTTTTGAACATTAAAATATATGCAAAATCCTTCATGTAAATCCGAATTATAGAGCATACTTCAACACAATAGAAATGTGAGGACTTGTAACGGAAGATTTGCTATTTGTTTAAATTTGAAATTGTTGTGTAAGGCTAAAGTTGCGACAATCGCGTAAGCTATTGCATGTTTAACATATAACTCATATATGAATTATAGCTGTATATGGTTGAGCATATCATGATATTTAGGTTTTTCTTGTCGCAAATCTTCCATGTGCTTGTGTGTGTGTGTGTGTGCGCGTACATGTATGTAATATCTAAACATTATGTATTAAAATTATTTTTACATTACATAAAAATCTCATCATAGAAAACTCTTAATTGAATGCAATTTTAATGAATAAATAGATTTTTATGATTTAAAAAAACAAGAATACAATTTCTAAAAGTAATTTTTGACATCTACTGATATAACAGGAACACACAGCTTCTAAATATCCACTATAAAATATAAGGTTGACAACTTATTTTACATGTTAATGAGCTGTGTGTTCCTGTTATGCGCTTCCTACAACTTTTATTAATAATTCATCATTATTTTAAAAAAGCCTAGAACCACTGAAAAAAAAGTAAAAGCATGCAGTTTGTTTCATGCAATGCTACGAGTAGTATACGTATGTATATCTATTTGTGTGTACATATAAGTTGTGTTTGAAAGCCCAAGTTCATTCTAAAATCCAAATCTACAGATGATACCATCTGGCGATAACATTTAATTATAAACTCATTTGGCATGGTCGAATTTAGAAAAATGGATAAACAAGAGGATGAAATCAGGTTTTTAAAATTCATCTATACATTACATTTATGTGTGGGAGTGTGTGTTTGTGAATAAGTAAATAAGAGAGTAGGAAATAAAAGAAATATCTTGTAACAGATGATGATCTATCTAGATAACTAATTCAAAATTCTACGAATTCTTTTCCTTTTATACTAAAAATTGTCAGTTTATAAACTAATTTATTCTCCTAAAGATTTGATACATTTTAGCTTTATATAAACACCTTAAAACAGAAGGAATTATGTAATGATAATAAGGTAGCTGGAAAATTCAAATTGAATTAATATTCATGCAGAATAGGGAGGGGGGGAGATTGTTTTTTAAAATTTTCATGGCATGTATAAAGTGGCAATTTTTCTTATCTAATATTAAAAACATAATTTGAAGTTTTTTTTTTTTTACAAACTAATGTTATTGTTCTGAGTTGTCATTTTAGCTGTATAAAATTTAAATGATTATCTAATTTGGGTAACAAAATTTCATTTAAAAAATTCGATGCAAACACTTTCAGACTAGGCATTTTGGAAAATTCTTTTAAACATGAAGGCTAATGTACTGCAAAAGTTAAAGATAAAAATAATTTTTTTTAAGTATTTATTACTAGTTGTGAAGTATGCTTTATAACTTTTAATGATAATATTTTTAATGTTCAATAGATTAAAGAAGTGGTAATTTGATTCATTTTAATTGAACGCAAACAATGTCATCTTTATATAATTTATAGTTCTCAGGAAGGCAAGTATCAAATAAAGGTGTCTGGAATAAAATTATAAATCACTTCTTCAAACTGAGATACATAATGCAGTAACTAGGAATTACTACCAAAGCTTTAAATTATCTGTGTCTTATAATATTGAAAAAATAATTAAATGTGTGTATATATATTAAAAATTATATATATATATATATATATAGACTCAATACACAACTCGCTTTAATTAACTCATTCAAAGAGTTTTTAAACTCACAAAGGCAGGTAAATATACCCGTTTTCGAAAGTGGGTTGTAGGACTTACTTTCCAATGTGGGTTGTTCGACTCACCAAAAGCGAGTTCCCCTGTGCAGTGGATTTCAACCCAGCAAAGTGAGTTCACCGACCAACTTTTTTTTCTCTGTGTTCTTCCCTGGTGGATCGAATTTCTTAGTGCGGGTTTGGAATCACTCTATCGTACCTACTATGTTGTCATGTGATTTACGAACTGTCCAAAAGCACCCCTCTCTCACTCCTTGTGGGAAGCACGTGTTCATGTCTAGAGAATTCATGGTTGTGTGTAGGAGCTCATTCCAGTACGAATACGAGGTGAGCAGAGCAAAATGGAATCAAAGCGAAAGCATCTTACGCTACAGGAAAGAGTGAAAATTATTGAAAACTGGGAAGGGAAGAAAGTGTTGGAATAACAAATGTCCAATTCGCAAGACAATTTCAGCTACCCGAGTCTACTCTCAAAGGCATTTTAGCAAGCAAAGAGAAAATTCTTGAAGCAGCACAAAAATTTGGTTTGGGATCCAAATCCAAACGGCAGAAAATTCAATGTGGCCGATCAGAAGAGTTTGAGAAGGCAGTCCTGCAATGGTTTCATCAAGCAAGACCATCTAACATTCCAATTTCCGGAGTGATATTTAAAGAAAATGCTATTATTCTGGCAGAAAAGTTTGGAATGCAAAATTTTCAGGCTTCGGCTGATTGGCTAACAAAGTTCAAAGAAAGATACGGGCTTGTATTTAAAAGCATATCTGGCGAAAGTGGCTCCGTAGATGAAAAAATAGTGGATGAATGGAAAATAGTGATGAAGGGGATATTAGATGGATATGATGAGAAGAACATATTCATTGCAGATGAGACGGGCCTATTCTACAATATGGTGCCTAATAAAACCATAACGCATATGGGCGAAAAGTGTTTTGGTGGAAAACACAGTAAGGAACGATTGACTGTTTTACTGTGCACTAATTAGGATGGATCTGAGAAATTTCCACCACTAGTTTAGGCAAATCAAAGCAACCAAGGTGTTTTAAGAATATCACCAGGAAATCTTGTGAGTACCGAAATAACAATAAAGCGTGGATGACATCACAAATTTTTATTGACTGGATTAGAAAATTTGATGCAAAAATGCATCGAGAAAAGAGAAAAGTTTTACTTTTAATCGACCGATGCACTACACATACTCCAAATATCCCTGGACTTACAAATTTGCCTATCAGCTAATTGCACTAGCAAGTTGCAGCCATTAGACCTGGGTATCATTCGCAGTGTGAAAGCATACTACAGAAAGTCTTTAATTAGGAAATTAATAAACAATTCAGCTGACAGTATAAAAATTAGAAAATTTACAATCTTGGAAGCAATGCACATGATAACACCAGCATGGAAAGAAGTTTCTTCATCCACAATAAAAAACTGGTTTCGCGTTGCTGGAATTCACAAAGAACTTGTAGTGGAACTGCAAAGTACGGATGTAGAAATCAACAAAGATGACATTACCCCTGAAGAATGGAGAAGTCTTGTTGAAGATGAGGATGTTTCAATTCAAGATTTCTACAATTGGGATAAATATGTTTTAACAACAGATTTCAGAAATGTAGAACAAATTTATGAAGATATTGTAAACGAAAACACAGTGTCAGACGAAGAAGGTGAAGTTGAAGACACGGAAAACGAGACACTGCCACCGTCTTACACAGATGCAATTTCTGCTCTAGATGTTCTCCGACGCTATATTACATCGAAAATGGAAGGTGACTCATTTAACATTTTAGAAAATCTGGAAAAGAGAATAACGAAAACAAGGCGAATGAAGCAATCAACACTTTTTGAATTTTTTAAAACATAATTTATTGTATTGTTTGTACTCTTTTTTTTCAATGTAATTTAAAATAACTTTTTGTGAATAAAATAATGATGATAATAAAAATAACATTTTTAAACACGCCAATATATTAAGAAATATATTGACAGTCCTAAGCCTGTAAAGTGTGAAGGGAAGTGTTATTTTTTCACAAACTCTGTTTAAGGACGATCTCTACTTAAGGACGATTTTTCATGGTCCCTTGAAAGTCGTTAAACAGAGAACCAACTGTATATATATATATATATATATATATATATATACATACATATATATATATATATATATATATATATATATATATATATATATATATATATATATATATATATATATATATATATATATATATATATATATATATATATATATATATATATATATATATATATATACATACATATATATATATATATATATATATATATATATATATATATATATATATATATATATATATATATATATATATATATATATATATATATACATACATATATATATATATATATATATATATATATATATATATATATATATATATATATATATATATACATATATATATATATATATATATATATATATATATAGATATATATATATATATATATATATATATATATATATATATATACACTCAAGAGCCAAAACATTATGACCACCTGTCAATAACGAGTTGGCCCACCTTTGGCGCGCAACACAGCTTCAACCCGCCTTGGCATGGATGCCACAAGTCCTTAGTAGTTCGCCGGAGACAGATTGTACCAGATGTTTAAGCAACGGTCACGCAAATCCGAGATATTGCGAATTGGTGGTCTTTGAACTCTGAGCTTCCGTCCCATGACATCCCAAATGTGTTCTATCGGACTGAGATCCGGTGAGTTAGGCGGCCAGGACATTAACTGGAATTCAGCATCATGTTCCTGGAACCACTCCAACACAATTTTAGCCTTGTGACACGGGGCGTTGTCCTGTTGGAACATTCCATTTCCAGCTGGAAAAACAGAGGCCATGTAAGGGTGCAACTGGTCCGCAATGATGTTCAGATACCCTGTAGCATTCATGGTCTGCTCTACCACAACCACGGGTCCCATAGACGCTCAAGAGAACGTCCCCCAAAGCATAATACCGCCTCCACCGGCCTGTGTATGATCTACTGTACGTTGAGGGAGCAACAGTTCGCCTGGAAGACGGCGTATCCTGACACGGCCATCGGCGTGATGAATGACAAACCTTGATTCATCTGACCAGGCAACTCTCTCCCACTGATCCATGGACCAGTTGCGATGTTCCCGGGCCCAGCGCAGGCGCAGTTGGCGATGACGCTTGGTCAGCAAAGACAGATTGGGACGTTTGCTGCGAAGCTCCATATCCAACAGTGTCCGCTGAACAGTGTGCTGCGATACTATTCTATTTGGCCCTGCATTGTATTGGGCTGTCAGCTGAGCCACTGTCTGGCTCCGGTTTTGCTTCACCATGCGAGACAGTCTCCGACGACCTTTTTCTTTGATAGCGTGTGTATGTCCAACACCATGTCGTCTACTGCTGGTTTCACCGTCATTCATCCACTTTGCATAAGTACCAACAACTGTAGGTCGCGAACAACCCACGAGTCGTGCAGTTTCGGAAATACTTGTTCCGAGCCTTCGAGCCATTACAATCTGCCCTCTATCAAAGTCGCTTAGATCCGCAGCCTTTCCCATCACACACAGAAGTGAAATAATGATTCTTCAGACTCTCCAGCAGCAGTTAAATACCACTTCCACCTGCTCACGTGCCTTCCACGTCATCCAGGCGAATTCATTGCAAAATGTAGGGGTGGTCATAATGTTTTGGCTCTTGAGTAGGGATGGATCGGAAAACCTGGACCTGTTAGTTTGTAACAGGTATGTGCTAACTGATCTTTGGACCTGTTACCGATTTTCAAAAGTAACAGGTACGGCGTACGTGTCAAACGATAGAATACTCCCGCCAGGCGAATAGAATTGGGCTACCAGGCGGGGAGCGGGGACGAAATAAGTATACGAGTATTTTTCCGTACCTGTTACCAGAAAATACTCCCTTGCTTAAACGAGCATTTCCACACTCGTTTATACTTTATACTTCTACGTACTACGTAGTACGTTGGAAGGGTCGTCGGGCGCATACAAAACAAATATACGAGTACTTCTACTTGTCTTGTGACCTTCCCCACTTCCTGTTTACCAGGAGATATTCGCTATTCGCTTACCTAAAGTTTTCACGTTCGTTTATAACCATTATTTTCTAACAAAATTGACAGTTGATCTGAATTTCGTTGGACATATTCTTACTTTCTTCTTCATTTTAATTCATGACTATTATTAAATACAAATACACTCAAATGCCTTTAAAAAAATATTTACTTTCATTGGTTTTGAAATAAAATAACATTTTTGGGTTAATGTTGTTGATAAAATTCACTGATTATTCGTTATATTATTGGTAATCATTTATGTGTTTTATGATAGGTGAAAAAAAATTGTATCTGCTCACTTGTCAGGATTTTGTGAACTAAATCGTTGATGATAAAAACAACGTCTTATGAAAAAAAATTTATTTTATAGTAAACAAGATTATCATTAGCAAAACATAAATATTTTTTAGAAAAAACAGCTTGGTATATATGTATTTATCGTACAATAGGTATACAGATTTTATAAAATTCACCGATTATTCATTATATTATTGGAAATCATTTATGTGTTTTATGACAGGTGAAAAAATTGTATCTGCTTGCTCACTTGTCAGGATTTTGTGAATTAAATTGTTCATGATAATAAAAACAACGTCTTATGAAAAAAACATTTATTTCAAAGTAAACAAGATTATCATTAGCAAAGCATAAATATTTTTTAGAAAAAACAACTCGGTATAATTGTATTTATTGTACAATATGTATACAAATTTTATAAATAATCAACTGAACAATTGTAGTTTGCACATAAATATTAATTATCCCTTTATGTAAATATGAATTAAACTGTACCTAATACATTTCTATTAATATTACAGAAAAACTAATTACTAAAATTTTATTGAATAAAAAAAATATAATATTGTTTAGTGCTCTAAAAATTAACAGTATTAACAGCTACCCTAATAGTAATACTAACTTTTTGTATCCAAATAACAAAACTGAATAGGTATTTAAATAAAAACGCATTACATTAATTATTATGCATTATTGTTAAAATGTACATGGCATTTGTAAAAATCTTACATTAATCATTAAAAAAGTTGCTACACTTAAATTTTTGTTTTCGTAGCTTATTTGTTTATTTTCTTTATTTATTTTTAGTCTTAAAATAATTGCTCACGATAGGTGGTCAATCACCACATAATTGGTCTATCAGTTTCTATTTTTTTTATTAATACTGTGACGACCTCCCGATCGAGACCCGGAATGCGGTTTTTGAAATGCTAGCGAACGGAACTGAAGTGAGGTAGCGTTGGAACGAGCGGAGAGAAAAGGGAGTGTTGTTCGTGTTTCAGTGTAAAAAGAAGTATCAGTTTTCGATTCTGTTGAGATATTATGCTACCGATATAGTGTGATGTGTTCCACACCAATTTTTGTGTTGTGTTGCCCTCGTCTCGTCAATATAAAATAAAGTTTGTTTTTCCTGTCAATTAGCTGTCTTATTACGGTACAGCTAAATTGGTGGCAGCCGCGGCATGAGAACATTCCACGTGAGGGGTGAGTACCAAAAGTGATTTTGTTATTAGGGGAAATGGTGAAATTTAATTATTGTATGATATAATTTTTTTTGTTTTGTTTTGGTTACGTTCTTTTGAGTGTCAATTGAGGCATGCTATATGATAAAAAAAATTGTTATTTCACTAGTAATTGTTGTAGCACGCCAGGTGCTGGTATAACTGAAATTTGTAGCACGACACGTGCTGGTACAGTTGATTTTTGTAGCACGCCATGTGCTGGTATAGCAAAAATTTTGTAGCATGCCATATGCTGATATACACGAAGTTTTGTAGCACGCAATGTGCTGGTATAATTGAGATTTTGTAGCACAGCCCGTGCTGGTACAGTTAATATTTGTAGGACGCCATGTGCTGGTATAGCAAAAATTTTGTAGCATGCCATATGCTGATATAGATGAAAATTTGTAGCACGCCATGTGCTGGTGTAACTAAAATTTTTGTAGCACACCACGTGCTTATTTGGTTCAAAGCATCACGCTTTTGTTGTACAATTGTTGTTATATTTTTGGTTTTGTAGCACACCATGTGCTGATGTAATTGTAAGCAACATTTATTTATGTGGGAAAACTCCATCAAGGAGATAAATTGCCTTACTTTCGGTTTTGAAAGCATTACGCTTTTGTTGTACAATTGTTTTTATATTTTTGGTTTTATAGCACGCCATGTGCTGATGTAATTGTAAGCAACATTTATTTAATTGGGAAAACTCCATTAAGGAGATAAATTGTCTTACTTTCGGTTTTGAAAGCATCACGCTGTCGTTATACAATTGTTATTATAAATTTGGTTTTGTGGCACGCCATGTGCTGATGTAATTGTAACCAACATTTATGAAGTGTGAAACTCCTGTTAGGAGATAAATTATCTTTACTTTCGGTTTAGCACACTCTGTGCTGGTAATTGTTTGAGTTGAAACTCCTGCTAGGAAACAAATTGTACTTACTTTCGGTTTCTGTATCTTATGCTAAAATTTATATTGTGTCCAAAAAAAAGAAAGAAGATTTACTCAAGTGTTATTTTAAGTAATTTTGAGTGTAACTAATCTTGAACTATTTTACCATGGCTTTTCTTTGCAAAGCAAGAAAAAGTGATCTTCAGACTTTGGCTATTGAGATGGGGGGAAATATAAGTGAAGAATTAGTGATAACAGACCTGATAATATTATTAAAAAAATCTAGGCACTATGAAGAGGAGTATGTGAAAAATCTTTTAGAAGGTATAACGGAAAATCGGTTAGAAGAGAGTAAAAACCAGTTTGAGCTTGGAAGGTTAAAAATTGAAGATGAAGATAAGAAGCGCCAATTTGAACTGGAGAAAGAAGAAAAGAAGCGCCAATTCAAACTCGAGAAAGAAGAAAATGGCGCCAATTTGAACTAGAAGAAAAGAAACTCCAATTCGAAATGAAGAAATTAAGAATTGAAACTATGCAGGTATCCGTTACTGAGACTTCTCATCAGGAGCAAATTACGAATTCGCGAACTAATTTTATACTTCAGAAAATTCTTCAAAAATTCGATCCAAAAGAGGAAGATATTAGTCTATATTTGAGTATTTTCGAACGCCAGGCAAAAAGGGCAGATGTTAGAAAACAGGATTGGGTGACACAGTTGCTACCCCTTCTTCCGCCGGATATCATCCGGCTTATAGCGAGAGAGCCAGAGGAAAAGACGGACAGTTACGATTACGTCAAAGAGTTGCTCCTAAAGCGTTTTAAACTTAGCCCCGAGAAATTTCGTGTTAAGTTTGTGCAACATCAAAAGAAGTCTGATAGTTCATGGAGAGATTTAACTTTTGAATTAAGAAACTACCTTGAAGAATGGATACAAGGGTTGGAAATTGATACTTTTGAATTGCTGAAGGATCTGATGGTTACAGACCAGATAAAAAAACGTGTATCCTATGATGTTCGGGAACATTTTCTTGACAACTGGACTAAAATAACTTCAGCGACAAAACTGTCTGAGATGTTGGACGAATATGACAGTGTACGGGGGAGTAGGAAATCCGAAAGTTATCCAACCTATGAACAAAGGAAGACTAGCAATAATTTCGAAAGGGGAAATCGAAAATATCAGAAATTTCCAGCTAAATCTGGACGAAATGAAAGGGATCAGGGAAAGCAAGACGTGTGGAAAGGTCAGAGATATGAATATTTTGATCGGCAAAAACCCTTGCAGTGTTATGAATGTGGGTCGGTGGACCATTTGCGACCGACTTGTCCTAAATTAAAGGCTCAGAAAACTTCAGAACAAGTAAACCAAATTTGTGAGGAACAAGAAGAGGAGAGTTTGCTAAGTCCTTTTACAACATTAGCGGAAGTAAATGGGTTTACCATGCCTGTTCTTCGAGATTCAGGTGCCACGATAGACGTCATATGTAGGAAATATGTCTCTCCCGAGATGTACACAGGCGAAACTATTTGGATACAGCAGCCTTTGGACGAAGGTCCGACAGGTCTACCGTTGGCAAAGGTTAGAATCTCTGGACAATTTGGTAGCATTGATACCAAAGCCGCAGTTGTCCGTTGTGAATTAGAGAAGGGACGCTATATTTTAGGAAATCGAACTGCAGCCAGATTATCGAATTTACAGGTGGGAAAGGTTTCGATTTCTCATCTTAGCGCAGTGCAGACTTGCGCCCAAAAGGAAAGAGAAAATACAGAAAATGAAGAGAGTTTAGACCCTGAACAAGAATCTAAGCCAAATAAGGGTGCTCAAAATGAAGAATCCAGCAAGGAATTTGTAACGGACGTCGAAGAGCAAAACGACACTTCTTTAATCATAGATGACGAATTTTTGCCTCCAGTAGAAACCAATTCAAATGAGCTTTCTCTCTTGAAGACAGACCATGAGCAGTTTTCTAAGTCCCAGAATGATAGTGAAGAATTACAGTCAATTTTCAAGGTTGTTAACGAAGATTCAAAAGGCCAAAACAAAGGATCGAAGCTTATGATCGAAAAAAGTCTACTATTTAAATGTCAGGAAGACCACCCAGAAGAATATAAGGGTTTGATTAAGATTACTGGAACTAAAGATGGTATTGACAAAGCTGGGCATGAAATTGAGCTCATACCAGAGAAACAGGACAAATTGGCATTGGAACGTATTGATATACCAAGAGTTTACCATCCCTTTATTTCCGAACCTTTCAATGAAGTTGAAAATAAGATTATAAATGAAACTGGTGCCAGAGTGGATATCCCTCCTCCATCAGTGAACAAAAGTGACTTTACTATTGCTGGGGATGAAAAAATCTATGAGGAAAGGAAGGGAAATTATCTAGCAGTGTCAGTAGAAGTTTCTAAAAATCAGCACAAAAATATAATTGGATCACGTGGGCAAACAATTCAAGAAATTTTATCTGAAACTGGTGTATCTGTTGAGATGCTACTTCCTGACTCCCGATCTAATACAATAAAACTTAGGGGTGAGAAAGCCAAGTTTGGACCTGCTCATATACTTGTGTATTCGAGGACAAACAGTGTTGTTACTGAACATGTAGATGCTCCTCGTTGGCTTCACAAACACATTGGGAAAAGAGGAGCTAATATTAAGAAGATCGCTAATGATTTAACTAAAATTCAAGTGGATTTTGTTGATGGGAATGACAGCATTAATGCAGAAGGAACCCCTGATGAAGTTAAGGGAGCTTGCCGAAAATTAAAAGAAGTGACTAAAGAACTTAAATCACAAGTTGCCTATGCAGACATCACAATTACACCAGTTTTCCACCCTCATATAATTGGCAAACATGGCGCAAATATCAACCGTCCGAAGGAGACAAAATCTTTAATTAACATTCTGTCATATGAAATGAGTAGAGCCCCTCTAAATTTACAGGGCTATACCTATACCGGAAAAGGGTATTGTAAAAATGTAGTAGTGTATTTGTTATTATATATATATATATATATATATATATAGCCCACGATTATTTTGTTTTATTTGTTTAATTTGTTTTTGTTTTGGATAGTATATTAATGTGAAAATGTTATGTTTTGATGAATATTGTGCAAAAAAATTATGATTCTGTAATCAGAACAATGCTATGCAGTAGTAAAATTGGTAATATTTTGAATTTAATCTATTTTATTCAGTTTAATTTCGTTAATTACATGTTACATTTAAGTTTTTTTTTGTTGTTGTTTTGTGTGTGGACCCCTAATAACTTTAATCACTTGGTACTTGTTTGTGTTTCCTTTTGTAAAGGAAAATGAACTTTTCGGTGATCATTTTATATTTGATGGTCCTGTATACCATCTGACTAACTTTTCCTTCGTAAAAACTCTAGAAAAGTTTTCAAGGGGGGAGGAGTTGTGACGACCTCCCGATCGAGACCCGGAATGCGGTTTTTGAAATGCTAGCGAACGGAACTGAAGTGAGGTAGCGTTGGAACGAGCGGAGAGAAAAGGGAGTGTTGTTCGTGTTTCAGTGTAAAAAGAAGTATCAGTTTTCGATTCTGTTGAGATATTATGCTACCGATATAGTGTGATGTGTTCCACACCAATTTTTGTGTTGTGTTGCCCTCGTCTCGTCAATATAAAATAAAGTTTGTTTTTCCTGTCAATTAGCTGTCTTATTACGGTACAATACAAAATCGCTTAATAACTATCAATAAATAAAATAATGAAAAATAATGACAGTAAGTGATAAAAAGATTGGTAGTTAATTTGTAATGATAATTGCCAAATTTCGAAGCCCTTTATGAGCAAAATTGAGCGCTCGTGTTTAAAAAAAATAAAAGTTGATGACTTTTTCGCCATCTAACCGAGAACGGCGATCGGATATTATTTAACCTGACTTGGAAAATATTCTCTCGAACGGGACAAAAGTTTCGAGGGCACAAAGCTTCTTTTGTGCCTATTGGCTAAGAAACGGGTAGTTAAATTTTTGTTCCCCCCACCACTTCATAGCAGACTAGGCACTAGGCGAAGCGATAACTAGTACGGGCTATAGAACTCGGTAATTGAGTATGGAGGGGGGGGGGAGGGTGACGGGATCACGGGAATGAAACTGGAAGACGAGGTTAGAGTAACAGGTATTTTGTAACAGGTATTTTTTTTTTGGAACTGGATCGGTTGTACCTGTTACTGAAAAATACTCGTTTTTGGCATTTCTACTCTTGAGTGTATATCTTTATATATATATACGCGCCATGAAGCTACAGAAGGAGCGTAAGCTTCAATGGGGAATTTTTCGAAAATTCCCCATTGTTACCGATTTACCGCATTTGGACCAATTATTGTCGCTCACCGGTAGATGGCGCGACATGTAAGTAAAGTGACGATTATACTGGTCCTCCAATGCCAGTAATTGGTTGCACTGAGCAACATAACTTTAATTTCATTCAAAAGGTTATTAACTTTTTTCTGATTACGCGCATGCATTTTATATGGAAACAAGAGAATAAAAATGCCAACTCTGCGCTAATGTTAAAAGATTGAGAAAAGAATCAAAATTATAATGCTGTATTATTAAATTTAAGCTTTCATTTTATATTACTTTTGAATTGAATTATTCTCTTGTCTGAAGTTATTCCCTTGTCAATATCAATGAATAATGTTATCAATATCTGCAAAACCTGTCCTGTATAATTTTTTGATCAAATTTATCTATAGTAAATTGTATATCACACATTTAATTTTTATTTTATAATAATGTATTAATAGTGTATATTGTTAATTTCAGTTCTTTATAATTATGAAATACTTTTCTTCTATTCAATATATTTTGTGGTTATGGCAAATTGAGCTACACGTCTGAACTAAACCCATCATTTTTTTTTTTAAATTGTGCACAGAAATAAAATATTTCCAGTTAACTTTTCTTAATATTGAGTTTTATCACTATTAAGTTAGTTGATAAGTAAATAAGTTTTCATTGTATGATAAAGAATGTTGTTACTATAAATGCTTATGCAAAATCTGTTGAGTATAATTTTTAAAAAAATTTAATATTTTCCTATCTTTTTACTGTGAGTACAATGAAACCCATACTTTGTGAAAATGCGAAAATATTGCTGATTTGTCCTTATAAATGTTATTTGGGGTTTTTTTCTTTTTAATTTGCTGAAAATATTTGTAATCGATAATTTACCAACTTGAAGGTAATTCCTGACAATGCTGGAACCATAATATTGAATTTAATCACTATTAAGTTAGTTAAAGTACGTAAGTTAGTTAAAGTACGTAAAAGTGACCACTCCCCTTGTACCCTTAAAAGTATCATTTCTAGACCTACGCTGGATTGTATGTACTACTCATGTTTATTATATATGCAATATTTCATGGTAATTAATAAAAAAATAAAATGATTTTTTATGCATAAAAAGTGAATATTTTTTTTAAATCGAGCATTTTGCAGTCAATTACTGTGCGCATTCTATCAAAATAAATTATTAAGTTACATTAATAATTGCTTACTATATGTGATTACAACACATATAGTAAGCAACAAAATCCACCAAAATTTTTTAACCTTAAATATTTTAATGTTTAAAAAAAAATTTTATAAGCTTTTACTCAGTCATTTTTGAAATTTCTAATTAAAAATAGCACGTACTAAAATGTTTTAATATATTTTAGAATAATGTTGCTGGATATTGTTGCCTGAAGTATTGTAATCACATACAGTAAAAAATTATTAATGTACCTTAATAATTTATTTTGACAGAATGCGCACAGTAGTTGACTGCAAAATGCTCGATAAAATATTTACTTTTTATGCATAAAAAGTCATTTTTATTAATTACCTTGAAAAATTGCATCTATAATAAAAAATATTATAGGCAGTTACTCAAAAAATTTCATATAAATCAAGCTTAAATCATGAGTAGTACATACAATCGAACATAGGTCAAAAAATGATACTTTTAAAGGTACGTAAAGGTGACCACTCCTTTAAGTAATTAAGTTTTCATTCTATGATAAGCAATGTTGTTACTATAAATGCTTATGCAAAATCTGCGTACAAAATCTGCATATGCAATAAAATGCGTACTTTGTGAAAATTCAAAAATATAGCTGATTTGTTCTTGTCAAAGTTATTTGTTTTTTTCTTTTTAATTCGCTGAAAAAATTTGCATTCAGTAATTTACCAACTTGACGATTATACCTCCGGTTTTAAAAAGTGTAATCTGAGATGCTTTGACTGATTTTTTTTCCAAAGGAAGATATTTTAAAGTATTGTCTGATTAAATACTGAATTGACTTCCTATTTTATTAGTCCTGATAAGAATTTATTTGTGATTGATAGAAAATGTTGCTTTTCTACTATGTGTGTGTGTGTGTTTTGGTTAATCAGTATTATTTCTCACTTTTTTTTTTCCATAAGAGATTATGAACAATGATAAAAAAATTTCTTCACAATTCTTTTCTGTAATTTCATTTCCTTAATTATTAAATTATTACAAAATTCTGAACTCATTTATTCTGAAACCGATACACAATTATTCTGAAAAAGTATATTTACTCATTTCCTTTAAGAATTTTAATGAATTATAGCAAAAAAAGCACTTGAAATAAAGATTTTGAATGAAAATAAGCAATTGTTAAATTGAATAAATAAATTCATATTAAATACGCACTAAAATAAAACAACTTGTTTTCGCTAGGAAAAGCACGAAAAATCCATATTAAAGCGTATGGTTGCCGTGTCTAAGCCGCCCGCTATTACATGCGCGCGCCATCTAGTGGCGACGACAAAATGTCTTCTGTAGCTTCATGATACGCACACTAAAAAGAAACTATTTTTCTTGAAAAAATACGAAAAATCCTTATTTAAAGCGTATGGTTTCAGTGTTACAGCACCGGCACGATCGGCGTGTGTGCAACCTAATGGCGGCGTCAAAATGTAAGACAGATATTTAAACAAGAGTCATGAAGCTACAGAAGGAGGGGAAGCTAGTGTTAAAAATGTGTCTCCGATTTGGCCGCCACCACTAGATGGCGCGCGCGCCTGATCTGTTGCCGCTAAAACACGGAAACCATACGCTTTAATATGGATTTTTCGTATTTTTCAAAAGAAATAAGTTTTTTTAAAGTGCATTTTTAATTTGAATTTATTTATTCAACTTAACAATTGTTTATCTTCATTCAAAATGTTTATTTGAACTGCCTTTTTTGCTAAACTTCATTAAAATTCTTAAGGGGGAGATCACCTTTGCATGCACAAAAATATACTGATTTTACTACCAAGCTTAATGTGTTGTTAAACAGTTAATTTGTAATTAATTTGAACTAATTTTTAAAGGTGAATTGTACAAAGTTTTATCTATTAGAAAAAAAAAAACAGAATTGTTGGGAGATTATTATAAATTTTTTTAAGAAAAAAATGTTTTATGAATATTGAATCTTAGATCAATGCAATGTGCAGAGTATTTTTTAAAACTAAAAGAGATTTATATAAAATTATTTGTATATATTTTATCCATAGGTTATAATTTAATCTGCACCTAAAATAGTTACCATATTTCGCATAAAAATATTTTTTCAGGCAAATGTATTGTAATGTACAAAAAAATATAAATTTTTAAAAAAATTTTCTGCAAAAAAATACTTTAATTTAGGTAGAAATTGTAGAGACATGCAAGATATACATGTATACAAAAAATTTTAGCAATTTGTGATGATTAGTTTTGAAGAAATAGTGCGCACAAGTTTCAAAATAAATTTTTAGAAAAAGCAATTTAAAGTTTAAATTTTCTATAAATTACTTTACTATTAGCTTTATACATTTGGCCATAAATTTGGTTCTAATTGTAGTATCGACTTAAATTTTTTTCATAAGATTCCTTATATTCCATTCTTCAAAATTAAATCATAATAAAAAAATTGAGTTTTTTGAAGGTTTAAGGTGATCTCCCTCCTTAAAAGGGGAATGGTCACATTTACGTACCTTTAAAAGTATCATTTTTAGACCTATGCTGGATTGTATGTACTACTCATGATTTTTGCTTGATTTACAAGAAATTTTTTGAGTAACTGCCTATAATACTGTTTATTATATATGCAATATTTCAAGGTAATTAATAAATAATAAAATGATTTTTTATGCATAAAAAGTGAATATTTTTTTTAAATCGAGCATTTTGCAGTCAACTACTGTGCGCATTCTATCAAAATAAATTATTAAGTTACATTAATAATTGCTTAATACATGTGATTACAACACTTTAGACAACAAAATCCACCAAAATTTTTTAACCTTAATATATTTTAATTTTTTAAAGAATTTTTTATAAGCTTTTACTCAGTCATTTTTGAAATTTCTAATTAAAAATAGCACGTACTAAAAGGTTTTAATATATTTTAGAATAATGTTGCTGGATATTGTTGCCTGAAGTATTGTAATCACATATAGTTAAAAATTATTAATGTACCTTAATAATTTATTTTGACAGAATGCGCACAGTAGTTGACTGCAAAAATGCTCGATTTAAAAAAAAATATTCACTTTTTATTAATAAAAAGTCATTTTTATTAATTACCTTGAAAAATTGCATCTATAATAAACAATATTATAGGCAGTTACTCAAAACATTTCATGTAAATCAAGCAAAAATCATGAGTAGTACATACAATCGAACATAGGTCTAAAAATGATACATTTAAAGGTACGTAAAAGTGACCACTCCCCTTAAGGGAAATGAGTAAATAATGATCCTTTATATTCTAGAGCGAGCTAGTTACACAAAGTATGGGTTTTATTGTACTCACAGAAAAAAGATCGGAAAATATTAATTTTTTTTTTTTACTTATACACAACAGATTTTGCATAAGCATTTATAGTGACAACATTTTTTATCATACAACGAAAACTTATTTACTTATCAAAACTAACTTAACAGTAATTAAATTCTATAATAAGGTTTCAGCATATTCACCAGTTTTATGAAGTTTTCATAGTGGAAATATTTTATATCTGTGAACAATTTAAAAAATAATGATGGCTTTAGCTCAGACGTGTATTTAATTTGCCATAACCACAAAATATGTTGAATATAAGAAAAGTATTTCATAATTATAAAGCATTGAAACTAACAACATACACTATTAATACATTATTATAAAATTAAAAAGTAATGCTTGATATACAATTTACTATAGATAAATTTGAACAAAAAATTATACATGACAGGTTTTACAGATATTTATAATATTATTTATTGATATTCAATTCAAAGGTAATATAAAATAAAAGCTTAAATTTAATAATAAATGTGATTTGTAATTTTGACTGTTTTCTTAATTTTTTACCTTTAGCACAGAGTTGAGAATTTTTATTTTCTTGTTTGCATATAAAATGCATGCGCGGAATTAGAAAAAAGTTGACAACATTTTGAATTAAATTAATGTTATGTTGCTCATTGCAACCTATTTCTGGCATAAGAGGACCAGTATAAATTTATTTTATCACTTAAAAAATAAATTTATTATTTATTTATTATTTATTTTTAATTAATTTACTTTGATCAGTATTGCTGTTTATAATGGTAAGTTTTGAATGCATTGGTCACATTTAGAAAATCTACTGATCCTCC
The DNA here is from genome assembly GCA_907164885.2 of Dolomedes plantarius. NCBI lineage: Eukaryota > Metazoa > Arthropoda > Arachnida > Araneae > Dolomedidae > Dolomedes > Dolomedes plantarius. Next base: position 142,316,786 of record OU015500.1, on the reverse strand, counting down.
TAACAACATAACCAGCAACAGACTTTATGATGAAATCTGGCCACTGGAACAACCAGGTGAAAAACATGTTGGTATATCTGTGCACAGAATAAATTTAAAAATTTGTAAAACAATTTTCTAAAACACGTGTCCATATAACCTGAATGAAAACTGCGGACCAGAGGAACATGTCGCGCCATCTGCCGGTGAGCGACCATAATAGGTCCATTTTTCGAGGAATTCCCCATTGAAGCTTACCCTCCTTCTGTAGCTTCTTGACAGTTCGTTCTCTTTGGCTTCTTGATTATTAATAATACATGTACTCAAACTACATTCATATATAGTTTGTTTGCATGTTGTACTGGATCGTCTTCCATGATAAGAAAAGTGTTCAAAACATTATTGAAATAAACTTTAATTTGTATATACTATCTATCTTTTGTGGTAGATAACTGTCTGCGCTTTCTTGAATATCATTTATATGATTAAATTCCGATAATATTGTTTCTAGAATATTTAATATAATATTCTGCATATTTAGTTTAATCCATAGTATGTACTCACGCTCTATTTTAAATCACACTGATTTTATTTTTACAGATTACTAACATGAAATAAATTTTTTTTATTATATAATTTACTTTTTATTTTTTGTTGTCGATAACTGTCCGAGCTACCTTGGATAAAACATCCATAAAATATATTGCAGTAGAATATTATATTTCAATAAAAAATAGGAAACAGAAATTTAATTCACAGAAATTTTACAGAAATTTAATTCTGTATCTATGTAGCGTATAATTTCTAAAACTACACATAACTGAAACCTGAAATTTTTTGCTCTAAATATGATAATCCATTTCCACGGAGGTCCTATTTTTTGCCTCAATTAAAAAAATTTATTAATAAAAATTACAGAAACAAAACTATTTTAACAGGGGTAGAACTATAAGGTTTACTATTTCGTTCTAAATATTAAAACTGGGGGGGGGGGGGGGGGGGGGGGGAATCGTAATCCAATTACACAGTCAGTTTTCCTATTTCCATTGGCTCTGGCATCCTCCTGTTTTCCCCTTCAATGAGGATGAACTTTAAGCCACACCTAATTTATAGGATTATATCCCGATAATCCTGTTTCTAGGTAATTTAAAATAATAGTTTTTTTTATGTTATCATTATTTATCCTTGGCATGTTCTCAAAACAGCTTGTTTTCACGCTGTATTTTAAATTTAACGAATTTTTGAATGAACAATATAAAATTTAAATTTTATATTATATAATTTACTGTATATCTTTTGTAGTAGATAACTGTCTGAGCTACCTTGGAATTAATATTCTGGATGTTTTGATTAATCCATAGCATGTATTGAAGCTGTAATAATATACAGCTTTTTTGCACACTGAATTAAAAATTAAAAGAACTTTTGAACTGGAAAGATATTAATATAAAGTATAAGCTACTTGCAATATTTATTTTTATAGCATGCGATTCCAGTTTTTCTATAATTTGTAATTATGATCAATGTTATGGATACTTTTGGGAATTAAGGTGAAATATAAAAATACTTTTTCTAATTTTCTTTTTACCGAAATTGGAAGTTCAAAATTAGGATGGAATTTTATTTTTTATCAGTAAGTTTGTCACGGCAAAAATTAAGATTTCTTCTAATATGTTTTTAGTCGCAGTGATGATAATTAAACGATGCTTTTATAAGAGATAAAATAAAATAAAATTTCAATTTTCTTTATTACTAATGCAACTTATTTTTTATTTCATCAAATGTGCTTTGACTTTTTTGTCATTGTTTCTGTTAGAATTTTTTAGACGTTAGAGGCGCCTTCTAAACAAGGTCGAATGCTTTCAAGAAGGCGTGGCTAAATTAGTATCTGAGCTCCACCTACAGAGTTACAAACATGTGCTGGAAAATCAGATATGTTTTAGTTGCTTTCTGATCAGAAAACTAGAATTTATCGAGAGTTTTAGTTATTTTTTTTTACATTGCAAAATGATTTCCTGTTGGAACTGCAATGTACGCTTCATGACTAATTATAAGTAATATGAATGTTTATTAGGTTGTGTGTGCGAGGTGCTGGTGGTCAAATTGTGATTATCACCAATTGACTCTCATGTTCTTGAAAGTTTGATGAAATTTTTTAGACCAAACAAAAATTATTTTTCTGTTTATTTATTTTTTTTCTTATAGATACAATATTAACGTTTAATTTACGTTATTATCAGTTACGAAACATATATGCCTTTCTTGAAAATTTTTTTTTTTTCAAATTTATGTGAAGCTTGAGAATTTCGTGAATTCAGATTCCCAGTCAAATTTTTCTGATTACTTTTGTATTGACAGTTTCTTTGAAAATAGATTTAAATATTGAATCTTGAGAGATTATTGCTGAATTTCATACCCTTAGAATTTGTCAATTCCGTATTTCCTGTTCAATTTAATCATTTCAGAAAAAAATATAAAACTTATTTTCCATTATGGTGCAGCTTCCGTACATGTGTTCAAAGCTCGCCAAGCCGATTTTCATGCCAAAATTGACGCCATTTTTGTTTACCTCAGTTCAAGAGGATAGCACTGGTTCTTATACACCTCCCTTAGCGCTACTCGTCGCTTATCGCAACACAGCTTATTTAATTACCCTTTTTCAGTGAAACTAGTTGATACCCGTCAAAACATGACGGCTAGATAGTAAATAAATGTACTAATACACAAATTATACTCAACACATCATTGCCAAATGTTAAAAATCGTATTAATGCGCAGAAACAAATTAATGTGTTTAAGCGGCCATTTTTTTAATTGTAAAGTATCGCCAATTAAACAGCGCAAAATAAACAGTTTCCGTCAGGTTTAATCTTATATTTCACAAACATAATTATCATAAAATTAAAAATCGCAGAGAGAGATCTAGAGAGACTCCTCGGAATAAACGTGTTTATCATTAAAACATGTCACTGAGCCTGCTCAGAAACAGTGAGTTTCTAAAGACAGATTTAAACATGCCACTGAGCATGCCCAGAAATCAATTTTTAATTCTAAATTATTGCTAATTAATAGAAATTGCGGTTACAAAAACCAAATTTGACGAATCTACATTTTGCAATCTTTCGTTTAAGACCAAAATGAAGTAAATTGATGCTGTAGTTTTCTTTCACGGACTGCCCAAAAAGTCGGCTTCGCAACTTAAATATATAGATAAGCATATAAAGAAATTTAAAAATAAATAAAACTTACTTGTAAATTTTCTGGTGATGACTTTTAAATATAAAAACGACATTTATTATTGAAAAACGTCGTTCTTAAAGTTACATTATTAAAAAGTTACGTTATTAAAATTGCATTACATTAAATAATTTCCTATTGACAAACCTAATCACTTCAAATAAATTTTTAAAAGTTCAAATTTAACAATCTAATTCCTTCTATCTCAATTTAATATAAATATATTATATATGCCATATTATGCTGTATATTTCTAAAAATATGCTGTGTAAAATAAAATATACAAACGAAAGATAATCAAATTAAAAAATCGTACAATTACCAAGAAGATGTGCAAAAACTCGGAACAACAATCAAAGAACTAAATTTTAGCAATCTATTTCAATTTTATATATATATATATATATATATATATATATATATATATATATATATATATATATATATATATATATATATATATATATATATATATATATATATATATATATATATATATATATATATATATATATATATATATATATATATATACAGTTGGTTCTCTGTTTAACGACGCTCTACTTAACGACGATCTCTATTTAAAGACGATATTTCCCGGTCCCGGTCCCTCCGACGTAAAAAAATTCTATTTAACGACGATTTTTTCTTAAATGATAAACTTTTTCTTCAACATTTTATTTACAGGAGGGTTACTTTCTGTGGGGGAGTTTGGTTTCAATAACAGACCCAGAATTTCCTTTATGTTTGTTGCAATCATAGACTTGTTGCAGTGGAAAAAATCGGGGGAAGGGGGGGGGGGGAGGATTACTGTTTCTCGGAAGATCGAACATTCTTCCCTGGTGGAACGAATTTCTTAGTGCGGGTGTGGAATCACTCTATTGTACCTACCATGTTCTCATGTGATTTACGAACTGTCCAAAAGCACCCCTCTCTCACTCCTTCTGGGAAGTACGTGTTCATGTTTAGAGAATTCATGGTTCTAACATTTTATTTACAGGAGGGTTACTTTCTGTGGGGGAGTTTGGTTTCAATAACAGACCCAGAATTTCCTTTATGTTTGTTGCAATCATAGACTTGTTACAGAGGAAAAAATCGGGGGAAGGGGGGGGGAGGATTACTGTTTCTCGGAAGATCGAACATTCTTCCCTGGTGGAACGAATTTCTTAGTGCGGGTGTGGAATCACTCTATTGTACCTACCATGTTCTCATGTGATTTACGAACTGTCCAAAAGCACCCCTCTCTCACTCCTTCTGGGAAGTACGTGTTCATGTTTAGAGAATTCATGGTTGTGTGTAGGAGCTCATTCCAGTACGAATACGAGGTGAGCAGAGCAAAAAGGCATCAAAGCGATAGCATCTTACGCTACACGAAAAAGTGAAAATTATTGAAAACTGGGAAGAAAGTGTTGGAATAACAAAAGTCCAATTCGCAAGACAATTTCAGCTACCCGAGTCTACTCTCAAAGGCATTTTAGCAAGCAAAGAGAAAATTCTTGAAGCAGCACAAAAATTTGGTTTGGGATCCAAATCCAAACGGCAAAAAATTCAATGTGGCCCATCAGAAGAGTTTGAGAAGGCAGTCCTGCAATGGTTTCATCAAGCAAGAGCATCTAACATTCCAATTTCCGGAGTGATATTTAAAGAAAATGCTATTATTCTGGAAGAAAAGTTTGGAATGCAAAATTTTCAGGCTTCGGCTGGTTGGCTAACAAAGTTCAAAGAAAGATACGGGCTTGTATTTAAAAGCATATCTGGCGAAAGTGGCTCCGTAGATGAAAAAATAGTGGATGAATGGAAAATAGTGCTGAAGGGGAAATTAGATGGATATGATGAGAAGAACATATTCAATGCAGATGAGACGGGCCTATTCTACAATATGGTGCCTAATAAAACCTTAACGTATATGGGCGAAAAGTGTTTTGGTGGAAAACACAGTAAGGAACGATTGACTGTTTTACTGTGCACTAATTCGGATGGATCTGAGAAATTTCCACCACTAGTTATAGGCAAATCAAAGCAACCAAGGTGTTTTAAGAAAATCAGCAGGAAACCTGGTGAGTACCGCAATAACAATAAAGCGTGGATGACATCACAAATTTTTATGGAAAACGAGACACTGCCACAGTCTCGTTTTCCATAAAAACGAGACTGTGACTGTCCACTATTCTTACACAGATGCAATTTCTGCTCTAGATGTTCTCCGACTCTATATTACATCGAAAATGGAAGGTGACTCATTTAATATTTTAGAAAATCTGGAAAAGAGAATAATGAAAACAAGGCGAATGAAGCAATCAACACTTTTGAATTTTTTAAAACGTAATTTATTGTATTGTTTGTACTTTTTTTTTCAATGTAATTTAAAATAACTTTTTGTGAATAAAATAATGATGATAATAAAAATAACAGTTTTAAACACGCTAATATATTAAGAAATATATTGACAGTCCTAAGCCTGTAAAGTGTGAAGGGAAATGTTATTTTTTCACAAATTCTGTTTAAGGACGATCTCTACTTAAGGACGATTTTTCACGGTCCCTTGAAAGTCGTTAAACAGAGAACCAACTGTATATATATATATATATATATATATATATATGTATGTATGTATGTATGTATAAATATGCTATATTGCTAAAGTAAAATATACAATCTAAAGAAAATCAGATTTAAAAAATCGTAATTACAAAGGACACGTGCAAAACTCGGAACAGATATCAAAGAACTAAATTTAAGCAATCTATGTCAATTTAATATAAATATATATTATACTATATATAAATGTATAAATATGCTATATTGCGCAAGTAAAACAATACAAACTAAAGAAAATCAGATTAAAAAATCATACAATACCAAGAATACAGCAGAAAAAAATCCGTGTACTGACATTTGACCCTTCAGAATCGGCCGCATATTCTCATTCCTTACATGAAATCGCGCCATTACATCGTTTTGTGGCTGCTGATTGGTCTATTGAGTTTGCATCGGTAATTGCCAAAATATTTGATCCTAAGCGCATTTTAAATGAGATAAATGCTAAAATATATTTCTTAGTTGCTTTCATTTTTATATATAGTTTTTACGCCATATTTTACAAGGAAAGTGAATTTTTTTTCAGTGGCACCACCTATTAATGTAAAAGTAATTTAAAGTGACAAGCTATTTGTAAAAGAAATTTTCGCCATAAATGCCTTCATATTTCTTCTTTGTGCATGGAAAATTTTAAGAAATTACCAATTTCTGTAGTAATTTCACTGTAAAATTTTAGGAGTAGAATAAAATAGAGTAAATATTACTCGAAATTGACTTTTTTCTTAAATTTAAATGTTGAATTTAAAAAAAAGGAAAGATATTTTTCTTTTTTTTTAATTTAAAGGTTGAATTTAAAAAATGAAAGCTTTATTTATTTATTTATTTTTTAATTTAAATGTTGAATTGAAAAAAAAAATTGTTTATTTTTTTAATTAAAATCTTAATTTCCCAAATTGCTGGACCCATTTATTGCAATCCGTTAAATTTTGAACGCTACTGCGTTCTACGATACTATTATTTGAAAAAGATTCTATGTCGTTCAAAAATAGTGATGGAAGTTTTGATTCTTGAAAAACAGGTATGCTTTCATAAGCATCAGCGCACCAAATACACAAATACCGGTGTAAATGAATCAGCAACAAATACACAAATACCAATTGACGAATCAGCAGCCGCCAAACGGTGAAATGGTGCGATTTCATGTAAGGAATGGGAATCTGCGAACAGGCCGGCTTACTATCACGGCAACCCTTGTGACGTGGCTCATCGAGGCAGCTCTCCCGACGGGAGTAGAACGAGTCGCGCAGCAAGGATTGGCGCAAAATCCTCTTGGCGAGAATGGAACACATATACGAAATCTTAACAGGGAAGGGAACACTTACTCAAAATTAATTAAATCATTTTAATTTTTTCAGTTTTTGCAATAAATAAATAAAATAAAAATTTGTATACAGAGAAAATAAAACAGTTACAGACCGCGTGTGTTTCCATAATGGGCAGTCTTTACTTGATGTGGATTCAAAAAGTCTATTTTTTTTGGGGGGATAGACTTCTTTTCTGTAGTTTGATACAAAGGGAGCCAACAAAAGGGGACTATTCTATTGGCAAATTTGATCACAAAAATGTAGAACACGTATAATCGAGTGACTGTAATCGGCAGCATATCCTTGATAGACTTTTCCATTCATATATTACTGAGTGTACAGAAATTGGAAGAAGTATAAATTCAAAAATTACGCATTCAATTTTTTTTAAATCAAAATTTTACTTGGATGGCTAAGTATCAAATTCTTAGTTATCTGCGCACTTCCGGTATTATACACTGCTGGCCACTGTAAATGCAACACCCTGAAGAAAACATGCAAATAACATGAAATTTACAACATGCATTAGCAGAGGTGAGATATGCAAATGATTAGAATTTCAGCGCAGACGCACATCACGCGCGCCTGTGGCGCCACTTCAAAGCGCTATTTAAGGCTTGGAGATTTCGACGATTTCAAGTTCGGCAATTGTGTTTTTCTTGTGGTTTTTTCAAAAAAACGATCAATTATGCCTCGTCGAAAACAGCGATCATCTTTTGATCAAGTATCCGAGTTCGACAGAGGAAGGATAGTGGCCTACCGAGATTGTGGATTATCTTTCAGGGAAATCGGTAGTCGTGTTGGACGAAACCAAACAACTGTAATGCGGATATGTGATCGTTGGATGCAGGAGGGTACGAAGGACTGGCGTGTTCGATCGCATCCACCTCAGCGCACCACTTCATGTGATGACAGGCAAATTGTGCGCATGGCAGTGACGGATCGCTCAGTCACATCATGAACCATACCACAGCACATGCAGTCTGTAACGCATCATCCAGTGTCTGCGCGTACCATTCGACGCCGTTTACAGCAGAGTGGTCTGTCCGCAAGACGTCCATTGCTTTGTCTACCCTTGTCGCAGAACCACAGACGTCTCCGCCGCCAATGGTGCGATGACAGAAGGATGTGGACGGCAGAATGGAATGAAATTGTCTTTACTGACGAGTCACGCTTCTGTCTGCAACACCACGATGGTCGCATTCGAGTCTGGAGACACCGTGAAGAGAGGGTGCTGAAAAGCTGCGTTATGCACCGCCACACTGGTACTTCACCGGGTATTATGGTATGGGGCGGTATTGGATATCACTCTCGCACACCTGTAGTACGCATTGCCGGTACTTTAAACAGCTATCGCTACATCTCCGAGGTGTTGTAGCCAGTTGTCCTTCCTTACCTTCAGGGCTTGCCCACAGCCATATTTCAACAGGATAATGCGCGACTACACGCGCGATTGTCCAACGGTTCTTCGTCAATCGCCAGATTGAATTGCTTCCCTGGCCGCTTCGCTCTCCGGATCTTTCGCCGATAGAAAACATGTGGTCCATGGTTGCTCTACGATTGATCCAGATTCCATCCCCAGCTGCCACAGCAGATCAACTTTGGCAACGTGTGGAAGCTGCTTGGTCAGGTGTATCCCAAGAACTCATCCAAAGTCCCTTTGAATCAATGCCGAGGCGTGTGGCAGCGGTGATCTCCAACAATGGCGGCTACTCTGGCTACTGATTTTGGCAGGAACCACACTTCACAGAAGTCTATAAATTTAATCATTTGATACTTGGTCAACATGTTATCTACAAAATAAATTTTGTTGTGATATCTCTTGTCTTTCTTGGTGTTGCAATTTGGGTGGCCAACAGTGTAGTATACGCAACGGACCATCGCCAATTTTGCGCCAAAATCCCGTTCGGAGACCTGTTAGACCTAAACTGCGAAATCTAAACAAGAAATTGGAAACTTTCTGTTGGCTTTATGAAACTCGTAGGCGCACACTCGTTTTCCTTTACTCGTAGGCGCACACTCGTAAGCGCTCAGATACCCTTGCTTCACTCCGCTACGCTCCGTCCAAAAACATTACAGAAAATCCCCAGCCGCTGGCTTCGCTACATACCGCTGGCTGTTGTACAGTAAAAAAAGCTTCCGTTGGCTGTAGCGGTCAGTTAAACAAAGCTTATCGCAAAAAAATACCATCCGATCTTAAAATCCTCCCTGACAGAATATAAAAACCGCCAAACAACCATCTGATTTGGCGAAAAATCGCCCCTTGGCGTTTGTTGCGTATACTACATCTGTTTCGAAATGGAAAATATCTGTTTTCCTGTTATATGTGCTGTAATTTATCAATGCTGAGAAAATTTAATTCTTTTTATAAGATGATAATATATATGATAGAATAGTAATGATAGCATTCTCATGACATCTTGAAAATTTCCCAAATTTCTATAATTCCATTTTCTGCTACAAGCAGCGTCAGGTATTACTCTAACTCACTTGTTTCGGGTTAGTTTTCAAGCACCATTAAATATGAATATGGTCTAGTCACTCTTAGGAATTTTACCTTAGGCGTCCCCCCAGTGGTAAATAGCCTCTTGCATGCTTTTCCTACAAAAATAAATCCCATTACCTAAACTTTCCTATTCATTTGAATTTATATATATATTTGGTTCAAGTGCAGTTTCAGTTAGTGATCCCTGTGATAAACTATAAAAGTGTTTTTTTTTAAATCTTCAGTGTTATATGTATACTGTGACCAGTTTCTAAAGTGATCCCATCAGATTTACATAGCTACATGCTATTCCATTTATTAATGACCCTATTGTATATAATATAGTTGTAAATAAAGTAAATAATGTGGTACTATACAATGCCCAATTCAAACAGACTGGTGCTACTCGGCCGCGAATAGATTCGGATTATAAATAACCGTTGAAAACATTTTTGTGATTGATTAAAGAATACGATTGGAATACAATTTCGCCTTGACTCAACTCCTTAGATCAAGGTAAGGATTTCTGATTTATTAATATAAACTATTAGTTGAACTTGAACAACATTGACCATTGAATAAATAGTGATAATTCAGTTAGAAATATAAAAATGGATAAGCTATCTAAGCTTAAAAAGAATAGAGCTGTTAGACGTTCTGTTGTTACACAGTTCATTAATAAACTAGAAAGTGAATTTGACTCATATGATATAAACTCATTGCAAGAACATTCAAATTATTTAGATGAGCTCTACAAAGAGCTAAATGATTTTGATGATAAAGTTCAGAATGTTATTGATAATGAAAAAGATTTCGATTTAGAAGTAGAATCATCATTTGAATATTCTCAGAAAATCATGTTGTGGAATTCTAAAATTTCCGCTCAGTTAAAAGCTCAAAACGAAACAAGAAGTTCTCACTCAAATTTCACCCAATAGAATATTTCTGCACAAACCTCTCAGGTTATGTTAGATCACGATAACTCATTGGATAACTCGAATTCTGGAAATAGAAATATTAATTACTCGAAGTCGATTAAATTACCTAAGTTAGCTATCGACAAATATTACGGAGATCCATGCACTTGGCTGGAATTCTGGAACCAATTCCAAAACTCCATTGATCAAAATAATGCTTTGACGGAAATAGATAAATTCTCATATTTAAAATCATTACTTGGAGGTGCAGCGGCCAATGTTGTTTGCGGCTTCGCACTTTCAGATGAGAATTATGAAAAAGCGAAAACGCTATTAAAGAACAGATTCGCGAAGTCAAATAATTTAATATCCGCACATATATCTAGATTATTAAACCTTAATCCTGTGAAGGACTCTAACAATGTAATCGGATTGAGAAAATTGTACGATACTTGTGAGGTACAGATCAGAAGTCTAGAATCGCTAAATGTTACTTCTGGTATGTACGGTCATTTATTACAACCCATACTTTTAAAATTGATACCTGAGGATCTTGCTTTAGATTTTAATAGAAGATGTTTAGATAAATCAGAAAACGGCGAATCCAACGTGTCAGAATTATTGAAATTCTTAAAAATTGAAACTGAGTGTCGCGAATCATCGATAATGCTTCGTAGTTCGAAGGGAGAAGGGGGGAGAGTGTTAAACTACAGCCAGACAAGCTCGGGAAGTGCTGGCGTCAGGTCGAAGCAGTTTTCGAGAGATAGTCAAAACAATTTTCGCGATAAACAACATGATCGTTACCGAACGTCAGCGATAAATAGTTCTAAGGTACACGAATATATGTTGCCAATTAGTCAAACTTGCATTTACTGCAATGCGAAACATGATTCAGAGCGCTGTGAAAGTTTGAGTGTGAATGAAAAGAAAGATGTTTTGAGAAGACAGGCGCGTTGTTTTTTATGCCTGAAAGCACAACATAGAATTAAAGAGTGCAAAAAAAGAGAATTGTGCGATCTTTGTAATAGAAAACATAACAGATCCATCTGTTATCAACTCGAAAATAAATCAGACAGTAACACTGAAAATAAAGTGGTTACGGCAATTTCTCACTACAAAATTGAATCGGAAAATACTAAACCAAACGGAAATTCTCAGTGCAGTGTATTACTTCAAACATGCACATCAATGATAAGGGAAACCCTTAACGATGATAAAATCGAACATGTTCGCTTGTTGCTTGATAATGGCTCGATGAGGAGTTTTATAGCTCAAGATATTTCTCAGAAGTTGAAACTACGAGTTATTAGACAAGAAACTTTATCTGTGTACTCATTCGGGACCAACAAACCAACTGAAAAAACATATAATGTAGTGAAATTAAAACTTGAAAACAGAGAAGAACCTTCCTTATATATTTAAATAGAAGTGCTAGAAACGGAGCAAATATCCGCAACTAATATTCCTGCTCCAGAGATTAATTTGGTTAGAGCTAAAAAACAGATGAGGGGATTACAGCTTGCAGACTGCTATAATTACGGGAATAAGAACATTGAGATTTTAATCGGTGCTGATTATTATTTTGATGTAGTATCAGGAAGACTCAAACGTTTAGGTGATAAGCTTGTAGCCGCAGAAACAATTTTCGGATGGTGTATTCAAGGTCGGATTGAATCAACTAACGAGTTACTGAGTATGAAGGTAGTTGTGGAAGAGAAACTTATCTCAGATCAGCTAAGATAGTTTTGGGAACTGGAGAATCTGGGCGTCGAAGCTGAAGACAAAGATAGTAGTAATTTCGACGAACAAATTATGAAAGACTTTGAGGCAGGTATATCCTACAATAACAAGAGATATAAGGTGAGACTTACTTGGAAACCTGAGATGAAGCAATTATTAGAAGATAATCGAGAAGTTGCTAATAAAAGATTTTCAAGACTACGATGTACGTTCCAGAATGATCCAATATTATTCACAGAATACAAGGCTGTTTTAGAAGACTACTTAAGTGAAAATATCATAGAGCCTGTTCCTGTTTTAGATGAAGCCAGAGAAGCCCCAACCTTCTACCTCCCACACAGGGCAGTGATTCGAACAGACAAAACCACGAGTAGATTAAGAGTGGTGTTTGACGCTTCTTCACATGGCAAAGGACAGGTATCCTTAAATGACTGTCTGCATACTGGAAACAATTTGTTACCCGATCTTTTCCTTTTTTTAATTCGATTTAGACAACACCCTGTTGCGCTGACTGCGGACATTAAGCAGGCGTTCCTGCAAATAGAGATAGATGAAGAAGATCGAGACGTGGCCCGATTCCTTTGGAACGATGACCCCACTAAACCTAACGCAGTTCCAGAGCTCAAGGAGTTCAGACTCTGCAGAGTCTTGTTTGGGGTGAGTTCATCACCATTCCTCCTGGCTGCAACCATTAAGTATCGCCTAAAGAGGTATGTAGAAAGCTTTCCTGAAATTTACAAAATTTTAAATACATCTTTGTATGTAGACGACTTGATCACTGGTGGAGAAAATGTAGAACAAGCCTATAATACGAGCATACAGAGTACTAAAATATTTGAGGATGCAAGCATGGTTCTTCGTAAATGGCAGACCAATTCGTTAGAGTTACGTGAACTGTGGAAGAAAGTAGGGATAGATGTAAATGAATCCGTTGAGCCTAACACTCAAGCTCTGTTACCCCAAAGGGTGCTAGGAGTGGCTTGGAATGCCAACGATGACTTGTTTTATTTCGAAACAAAAAATTTAGAGAAATTCCTTTCAAAGCGAGTAAATACCAAACGATACCTTCTACAAGCAGTAGGTCGCATTTTTGATCCCGTGGGATTCCTCGGACCTTATATAGTTAGAATTAAGTGTCTAATTCAAGAGATTTGGTGTTTGGGACTGGATTGGGATGATTATCTCCCTCAGAATATAACCGTTGTTTGGGATGAATGGTGTAATGAAATCGAAAAGCTGAAGGATATCAGTATTCCTCGCTATTGTTTCGCTAATGCCCTTCCTAAGGAAATAAATGATATACAAGTACATTGTTTTTCAGACGCTTCGAAGAAAGCTTATGGCGCCGTCGTTTATCTACGTATAACACGCAGTGATGGAAGTATTTTTACTAGTTTTGTGGCGTCGAAGAGCAGAGTTGCTCCACTAAAAGCAATTTCGCTACCCCGTCTTGAATTAATGGGTGCTCTTCTTTCTGCTAGGTTATGTGATAAAATTTCAAAGGGCTTAGAATATTCATTTGAGCGTTATTTTTGGACAGATTCGTCTATAGCTTACTTTTGGATAAAGAATACGTCCGACAGGTTTAAACCATTTGTAAAAAACAGGGTACAAGAGATTCAGCAATATACCAATCCTAGTGAATGGTTCCACTGTCCTGGAAAGGACAACCCGTCAGATTTGATATCTAGAGGATTAACTGTCGCCGAATTAAAACATAATAAATTATGGTGGAACGGACCTGAATGGTTGGTTCACGATAAGGAGAAATGGCCCAGATTTGAAGGATCAATAAAGGGCTTAGACACCGAAAAACTTGAAATTCTAAAAGGAGCTTCAATGAATGCAACAGTAGTAGATAGTGTAACGACAAATGATTTCATTAACAAATACTCTTCATTCAGCAAATTAGTTAGAGTCACCGCTTGGTGCTTAAGATTTTCTAAAAATTGTAGACTTGAACCTGAGTTAAGAAACAAAGCCTTTTTGAGTGCTTCCGAAATTCAAAATTCAACCAAGATATTGGTTAAATATGTTCAACGTTCCGAATTTCATTCCGAAATTAAATCTTTACAATCAAATCGCCAAATCCCAAACAATAGTAAAATTCTCTCATTAAACGTATTCCTAGACAAAGAAGGACTTTTGCGAGTTGGTGGACGATTAAGCAATTCGAAACTTTCAGAATTCCTGAAACACCAATTACTTTTACCCAAAGCTCACCACTTTACTGAATTATTGATAGATTACTACCACAAAAAATCTCTTCATTCGGGTACTCAAACAACCCTGTACCTTATTAGACAAATGTATTGGATACCTTCTGGACAGGATAGAATCAAACGAGTTATTAGTAAATGCATGACTTGTTTCCGAACAAGAAATCAAACCATGAAGCAAATGATGATACCTACCAAGAGATAGAGTTATACCGTCTCGACCATTTGAAAAGATAGGACTGGATTTCGCTGGTCCAATACTTACTAAACCTAATTTGAGACGATCTAAAGTGACTATGAAATCATATATCGCAATATTTATTTGTTTCAGTACGAAAGCTGTTCATTTTGAAATCGTATCCGATTTAAGCACTGAAGCCTTTCTTGCAAGTCTTAGGCGATTTATCGCAAGACGATCAAGACCAACTACCATCTGGAGTGACAATGCTACAAATTTCAAGGGCGCTAAAAACATCTTAGATTCCTGGTTTAAAATATGCAAATCGGACTCTGTACAAAAATTCAGTGCCGAAGAAGGCATAGAGTGGAACTTTATACCACCTGCATCGCCACATTTTGGTGGATTATGGGAAGCTAATATAAAATCGATGAAGAAACACTTGGTGAAGACTGCGAAAACAAAGATTCTAAATTTTGAAGAGTTGTACACGCTCGTAACTCAAATAGAAGCCTGCCTAAATTCTCGCCCATTAACTCCTCTTTCTGCAGATCCAACAGATCTTCAAGCCTTGACTCCAGGCCATTTCCTGATAGGTGCCTCCCTATTACAGTTACCAGAAACTAATCATACTTCAGATAATCTGTCTTTATCTTCCAGATGGACCCTAATACAAGACCTAAGATCTACATTTTGGAACCGATGGACAAACGAATATCTTAGCCACCTGCAATCTCGAGCCAAATGGGCTACACAAGAACCCAACCTAAAGGTAGGACAGTTAGTTTTAATGAAAGACCCAAGCAAAATTCCAATGGAATGGAATCTAGCACGCATCGAGCAAACGTTTACTGGTCAAGATGGAC
The DNA here is from genome assembly GCA_907164885.2 of Dolomedes plantarius. Lineage (NCBI taxonomy): Eukaryota > Metazoa > Arthropoda > Arachnida > Araneae > Dolomedidae > Dolomedes > Dolomedes plantarius. The sequence continues at coordinate 142,301,263 of OU015500.1, read as the reverse complement.
TAGTTAGAGTCGTGGACCTGAGAACGAGAAACGGGGTTTACCGCCGTGCCATCAACAGGGTCGTCGCACTCCCCTTTCCAGATGATGTTGGACCACCGTCCAACGGGGGCCGGGATGTTCCGACTAGAGCAAATTGAACTCTCCTTCGAAATCACGTCACTTGTGACGCGAAGCTGTTCAGCGCGCATGCGCTAGTCATGTAACTCTTCTTTCTCCTTTTATGTGTAACAGATTAGATCTAGATTTAGATGAGATAACATGCGCTTTAACCTTTTATTAAATTTTTTCTCAAATTTTTGCATAGATTTCTTTTTGCTGTATTCTTATTGATTTAGATCATAGAAAAACTGACTAGATAGTGATTAAGTAATTTTAAAACTGAACCACCGTACCTCGACCACAGACATTTTGTGTTAAATTTTGTATTTTAACAATAAATTAATGTGTTTCATTGAATTCAATTGTTTAATCATATACAACTCATCACAAGGAAGTCCCAACATTACATTTAGTTGATTGTAGCTTTACAGGTTTTCATTGTGGGTGTGATTTATTGACCATATATTTTAAGCTGTGAAGGTTATAGTTGTGGATATTTGAAGAAAGTAAATTTAAAATTCAATAATATACTTATTTCAATTTATTTATTTTATTAAAATCTCTTTAAAACCTATGTTATATAACTTATAATAAAAAGATTCCTATATAATTCAACAGATGGCAGCAGGAGCAAAACGAAACAGATGCTGGATTGCTGTATGCAGACGCTTGTTTTCACCTCTTGTTTGAAATGGACTATTCCACTCTTACGATAGTCAGTTGGGAAAGAAGCGCTAGTAAAATGTGAGACACATGTTTAAAACCTGAGATACTCCTCCATCAGTTTCTTGATTTTTATAAATCCATGTACTTAAACTATAATGGTATATATAGTTCGTTTACACGTTGTACAATAAGGTAAGTTAATATTATTTTGTGTGAACGATAGAGTTGTAATAAACTTTAATTCATGGAAACTACATTTCTTTAGTGGTAGATAACTGTCTGAGCTATCTTGAATATCATTTATATTATTAAATTCCGATAATATTGTTTCTAGGTTATTTAATATAATATTCTGCATATTTTGTTTAATCGATAGTATGAAATTACGCTGTATTTTAAATCAGACTTATTTTATTTTTACAGACTACTAACAAGAAGTTAAATTTTTATATTATATAGTTTACTATTTATCTTTCGTTGCCTATAACTGTCTGAGCTACCTTTGATAAAACATCCATAAAATATCGCAGTAGAATATTACATTTCAATAAAAAATAGGAAACAATTACTACTTACAGAAATATAATTCTATATCTATATAGCGTATAATTTTTAAAACTGCACATAACTGAAACTTGAAATTTGTTGCTCTAAATTCGGTAATCCACTCCCATGTAGGTCCTATTTTTTGCCTGAATTTGAAAAAATTATTTTTAAAAATTTCAGAAATAAAACTATTTTTAACAGCGGTAGAACTATAAGGCTTACTATTTCGTGATAAATATTAAAATTGGAAGAAAAAAAATCGTAATCCAATTACACTGTCAGTTTTCCATTTGCTCTGGCATCCTCCTGTTTTCCCTTCCAATGAGGATGAACTTTAAGCCACAACTAAATTATATGATTATATCCCGAAAATCCTGTTTTTAGGATATTTAAAATAAGTGTGTTTTTTTAATATTATCATTGTTCATCCTTAACATGTTCTCAATACAGTTTGTTTTCACGCTGTATTTTAAATTACACGAATTTTTGAACTATCAATATAAAGTTAAATTTTATATTATATAATTTACTGTATATCTTTTGTAGTAGATAACTGTCTGAGCTACCTTGGAAATAATATTCTGCATGTTTTGATTAATCCAAAGCATGAATTGAAGCTGTAATGATATACAGCTTGTTTACACACCGAATTAAAAATTAAAAGAATTTTTGAACTGGAAAGCTATTAATATAAAGTATAAGCTTCTTGCAATATTTATTTTTATAGCACGTGATTCCAGTTTTTCTATAATTTGTAAATATGGTCAATTTTATGGATACTTTAGTCGAACTAAGGTGAAATATAAAAACTTTTTTAAATTTTCTATTTACCGTAATTGGAAGTTCATAATTAGGATGCAATTTTATTTTTTATCAGACAGTTTGTCACGGTAAAAATTAAGATTCCTTCTAAGATGTTTTTAGTCCCAGCGATGATATTTTTACGATACTTTTATAAGAGAAAAAAATTAAATTAAATTCTAATTTTCTTTATTACTAATAAAACTTGTTTTTTATTTCATCAAATGTGCTTTGACTTTTTTGTCACTGTTTCTATTAGAATTTTTTTAGACGTTAAAGGCGCCTTCTAAACAAGGTCGAATGCTTTCTAGAAGGCGTGGCTAACTAATTTAGCTCCACCTTCAGAGTTACAAGCAATCGATTGATATAACAGATATGTTTTAGTTCAGGGATGGGCATTAAGTTGATCGCGATCGACCGGTAGACCACCAAGACATTTTGGGGTGACCGTCTTTACTAAGACCTAAGATGCGCATTCTAAAAGAAACATATTTATGGAGACGAAGTATGCAGACTAAGTCTTCTATTAACTATAACTACGAGAACTAACTTTAGATTGAAAATGATTTATTTTTTAATGTATTTTGAATTGTTTGATAATAAATGCATCATTTGATATTATTATACTTGTGGCTATTATTATTATGTTTGTATCTTGCGTTTTGCTTTAAACGCGGTTTTAAAAGAGTAAGTTTTTTTTATTGTAGTTATGAAGGTAAGTACATATTCCGTATTTATTATTAAGTTATAGTAAATATTGTAGACCTTTTTTTATAGCTCACCACACCTACGCTACTGGGTGGACCGCAACACCTTGAAAACATAAGATGTAGCCCGTACTCTGGAAAAGTCTGTCCACCCCTGCTTTAGTTGCTTCCAGATCAGAAAATTAGCAATTAGCGAGTTTTAGTTATAATTTTTTTTACATTGCAAAATGATTTCCTGTTGGAACTACAATGTACGCTTGAAGGCTGATTATGAGTAATATGAATGTTTATTATGTTGTGTGTGCGAAGTGGTGGTGGTCAAATTGTGATTATCACCAATTGACTCACATGTTCGTGAAAGTTTGATGAAACTTTTTTAGACCAAACGAAAATTATTTGGCACTATTAATATTTTAATTTTTTATTTCTTAAAGACATAATAATAACGTTTAATTTACGTGATTATCAGTTACGAAACAGATATGACTTTCTTGACAAATTTTTTTTTCAAATTTATCTGAAGTTTGAGAATTTCATGAATTCAGATTCCCATAGTCAAATGTTTCTGATTACTTTGTATTGACATTGTCATAAATCCAAACGCTGAAGAATCACACCGCGTAGCAAATTATCACCTCCAATGTTCACACAACAACAAGTTTATTACAAGACGATTTGAACACTTGACATTGCTTGATTATACACATACATATGACACGTAACACCCACCAAAAAACATATATAACGCCACGAACGAAATTCTCTAAAGCCAATTTAAATGGCTACTACCCTTCTTAAACAACTTCCGAGGCAGGCTCCACAAGACCTCCTCGCTTCCCCACTGCCTACGCAGGACTCTCTCTTTCTCTACCCTTCTTTGCACTTTGAACTCTATGAGCAGGCGCGTCAGCTGATCTGCTAAAAAACGCCTTACGCAATACGAATGGCGTCGCCTGACATCACATCCCCCATCCAAGATTGAAGATAGGGTTTTACTTCTATCTACAATATGAAATTTAATTCAGGTGACGTCAAAAAATTTTCCTCTCACCCTTACATGATTAAACAGTGAAGAAAAAAAATATATCAGCTACATAAAATACTTAAGACTCCTTAAGTCTATTATCTCGAACTTCTAACCTTCGATCCTGCTCTTACTCTAAAAAATACAAGAATAACATTACAGACTAATACAATTACAATACCAAAATATAATATACAATTGAAATAGCAAGAAAATCAAATCAAATATAATACTGTTAGTAAAATAAACACTAAAAGTTTTTGAGTCCTTGTTTTCCAGTCTGCTTACACTGCTGGATCAACAGTCTCTAATCTCGATAATGCATCCGCATTATTCAGCTTGGCTCCCGGGCAATGAGTAATAGAAATGTTGTACTTCTGTAAAGCAAGGGCCCATCTTTGCAATTTAGACGATTGTGGGGCATTCTTCGTGATAAACGTCAATGGATTATGGTCCGTTATCAGTTCCACGGGTGATCCGAAGATCCATGTCTCGAATTTCTTCAGACTCCAAATAACAGCATACGCCTCTCTTTCAATAGTTGGCCAAGCCTGCTGTGGTTTGGTCAGTTTCTGGCTCGCATAACTGATTGGATGTAATGCTCCTTCTCTTTTCTGAGATAGACACGCCCCGATGCCTGTTGAAGATGCATCACAATGTATAACAAAAGATTGTCCAATAACTGGGGTATTCAAACTAGGTGCCTCAACAAGACACTTTTTTAATTTGTGGAACGCTTCGTCGTGTTCGTCTGTCCACATCATCTCTTCTGGTGCTTTCTTTTTCGTCAGTTCGGTTAGACAATACGCTGTCTCTGCATAACGAGGAACGTAATCACGATAATAATTACATAGTCCCAAAAAGGTTTTTAACTGCCTTTTTGTATGAGGTCTGGCCAATTTTTGAATGGCTCCTACTTTCTCTGGATCGGTCTGGTGACTGCCGGATCCAATGATGTGTCCAAGATATTTTATGTGAGATTTCGCAAAAGAGCATTTCTTCAGATTCACTGAAAAGTTCAGTTCTGCCAATTTATTAAATATGTCGTCGAGATGTCCTAAATGTTCCTCAAAGTTCGATGAATAAACTGCTATATCATCAATATATGCTCGCGAAAAATCTCTGTATTTAGAAAGTGCCTGGTTCATCACTCGTTGAAATGTGGCTGCGGCATTACGCAAACCAAATGGCATGACTTTGAATCTATATTGCGCTCTATGTGTTTTAAAACATGCTAAATCTTGACTTTCCCTTTCCAAAGGTATTGCCCAATACCCCTTGAGCAAATCAATTGTAGAAATCACATTTGCTCTGCCAATGCAAAACAATAGTTCTGTTTGATTTTCCATCGGAAAATCATCTGGTTTCGTTACCGTATTTAACTCTCTAAAATCGACAAATAGACGGAGAGCTCCATCTTTTTTCATAACGCACACTACTGGATACGATATTTCTGCATCACACTCTTCTATAAGTCCTAATGATAAAAGTTCGTCAACTTGTTTATCTACCTGAGACTTTAATGCTTCTGGAATTCTATATATATAAGGCTTCTTTCTTTCTGTTTCAATTAGTCGTATCTTGTGTTCTCCTACTTTTGCAATTTGTACTTTATTTAAAAATAATGCTCTATACTTCTTCAACAAATTCTCGATTTTTTTCCTTTGAATTTCATCTAAATGGCTTAAATTCACCTCATCTACACTAAAGAAGTTTGCTTCATCCTTTCTACTAGGCGTGGGATGGACTTCCCCTAATTCCTGTTCATTTTCAAATATAACCCCCACAGCTTGTACTCTAGATATAAATTTCCTAATTTTATTTACGTGAACTGTTTTAATGTTCCCATTTGCCAATTTAACTTTGTATGAGTCGGTACTACAGCGAGCTACTATTTCTGCGGGTCCCGTACATCTAGTATATAATTTATTATTTGAATCTGGAATCAAAAGATATACTTGATCCCCTGTTCGGAACTCTTTATACACTGCCCGTCGGTTGGCATATTTTTTGTATGCGCCTTGTTTAACCTCAGCAACTATTGATGCCTCCTCCGCGGCTTTTTCTAAATGTATTTTTAGCTCCTGCAGATACTCAATTGCGTTCTTACCAATATTAATAGGAAGGGGAATTTCGCCTGCCCACGAAGATTTCAATACCGCCAGTGGTCCTCTGGCTTCTCTCCCATATAGTAATTTAAACGGTGACACGCCGGTAGTGGAATTTGGGATCTCTCTATATGCAAATAACATATATGGAATATGTTTATCCCAATTTTTAGGGTCGCTTCGTATGATATGGTGTAACATGCGCTTTAAAACCTGATTATACCGTTCCACTAACCCTGAACTTTGTGGATGTCCCGGTGTTGTAAATCTAGGAGTGGCGCCTAACCTTGCATGAAACTCTTGAGTTAATTTTGATATAAAGTTAGTACCTTGGTCGCTTGCGATAACCCTAGGTATCCCCGTTCTCATAAATATTTCTAGCAATGCGTCGCATGTTGCTTTAGCTGTAATCGTTCTCAATGGAACCGCCTCCGGCCACCTAGAATGTTGATCAACCAAACATAGCACATATTTGTGCCTTCGCGCTGATGGAGTTTCTATAGGACCAATTAAATCAACTGTTACTTGCTCAAACGGAAATTGTGGTCTTTGAAGTGGAGTTATAGGTATTCGATCACTTGCCCTCTCCCTACTCCGTAACTGGCACGCTTCACAAGATCTACAATACTCTTCAATATCGCGCGACATATTCGGCCAAAAAAATGAGTACCGGATCCTCTCTTTTGTCTTTTTCATTCCTAAATGATTAGTAAAAATTGACTCATGCGCTAATTTTAGAATTTGCCCTCTCCTGATCTTTGGAACTACTAGCTGACAAACATTTTCCCCCGAAACCTTTTCTTTATGATATACTAAAGAATCCATTACAAAATACCCATTTTTGTTTTGCTCTGCATCTTTAAAAGCTTCGCGTAATGTATCACACTTTCTTTGCTCTTTCTTGAAAATACTAGCATCCGACAATTGACCTACATTCGTTTCCCTTTCTGCCTCATGTTCACTTTGAACGCAGCTAACTATCAATTTCTCCTCTCCGCTCTGTACCGTATTTTGTATAAACAACCCCTCACATTTCGCGTCTTCCCTTCCTAACTCAAGATTTCCTCCCCCCGAGGTTTCCGTGTGACCAACTTCTTGTTTACAATTCTCTTGCGCAGTTAAATCCATGTGGATACCCCTTGTCGCTCCCCCTTCTTTCTCTAACGCTGACTGAAGCACTTCATAAATCACTGGGGTGATTATACAAGGAACTACAAGTCTATCCGTGATTGAAAATAAGACGTCAACATGACCATGTGAAAAATTGGGAGTATTAAATTTTAATGATATCGGCAACGTTTTTAAATCCGCTACAACTTTGTCTCCAAATGCAGATATCAACTGAATTTTAGAACTGTCCTCATTTTGAAAATTTTGCGGTATCTGGTTCGAATTAATTATCGGCATTTCTGCCGCACTATCCACTAATGCTTTAATTTGCTTCCCCCCTAACCAGATGTATACGTACTGCAATGGTTGAGTATCGAATGCATTACTATCGAAATACGCGGTTTTAACTTTTGCAATTAGTTTATCATCCTGATTGCTTTTCCCTGTCGCCGAATCTTTTTTCGTTTAATTTTGCGCAGCTCCCGTTTTACTCTTTTCTCTATTATTGGGACAAAATCGCAAATGAACTACGCGTTTACAAAGTTTGCATTCTTTTGAATTTGTATTTCTTTCATTATAGTTACTTCTCATATGAGGGGGTAGGTATTTCCCGCTACTTTGATTCCCAAATCCTGTTTCATTCTGATTACAAAATTTCGTTGGTTTGTCATATAATTCCGAAAAGGATCTACCCTTAGAGGTAAACCAATTGTCACAAAGTTCGGCAATTTCCCTCGGTTTTTGCCACGTATTTAGCTGCTTAATCCTAATATAACTTCGCGTTTCAGAGTCTAATGTACTCAATAATCTATCACTAACTATCAACTGGTTCAGCGTTTCAATGTCTGTTACCTTCCTCAGTTCGCAATAAAAATCCCAATTTGCCCTTAATCTACTTGCAAATTGTATATGGTTCTCATTTCTCGCTCTTTTCGCCGACAAGAAATGATTTAAACACGCTTCCGGTGTCGGTTGAAATTCTTTTAAGATTATAGCTTTCACTTTCTGATAATCTTTCATATCTTCCGCGTTTACATAAACTAATAAATGCGACGCTCGTTCCCCCAACAAATTAAATAATATCTCAACCTTCATGTCTTCCGCGACCTTTTTCATTTCGAATGCTTTTTCGAGAGACGAAAAAAATAAATTCCACGACTCTGGTTTAGTCGGCACCGCAAGAGTTAAAGTCCTAACACTCTTTATTAGCGCCTCTAACGAATTAGAATTCCCGCTAAGTCCATCCCCGCCTGTATTCAAACTCCTACCTTCAGCTTGAATTCTAGATATCTCTAACTGTGCTTTAGCTACTTCTAATTTTGTTTTTTCCAGTTGGAGCAACGTATCTTGCTCTTCTTTAAATCGTTCCCTTTCAATTTTAAGTAACTCCGCGTCTTTTTTCTCTTTTTCTATTCGTGCTCGTTCCCTTTCAATTTCTACTAATTCTGAGTCTCTTTTCTCTTTTTCTATGCGTTCATTAACTGTCGATATCAGAAATTGTTTTACAAATTCGAAATCTTCCTCGTATGGCTTACTAGTTTCTATAAGAGTTTTTAAATCTACTATTCTGTGGTGTTCCTCCACATTCTTTCCTAGTTCTTTGGCAACCAAAACCAAATCTTCTTTCTTTAAACCCTTTATGTTAAACATATTTTATTTATTTTAAAATCCTCACTCTCTACAATTTATATACTGGTCATATTTTAATAACACTCTTTACTAAAATATATTTCAACTCATCAATCACTAAATATTTTCTTTCTACTCTAACATCAACACATATCAGAAATATTTTTCATCTTCTTAATTACTGATTTAATCATTCACAAGTTTCACTAAAGAACAAAAGGCTTCCTACCTTTTTAATGCTCTGGTTCTCGAAAGAGAGCGTGTCATAAATCCAAACGCTGAAGAATCACACCGCGTAGCAAATTATCACCTCCAATGTTCACACAACAACAAGTTTATTACAAGACGATTTGAACACTTGACATTGCTTGATTATACACATACATATGACACGTAACACCCACCAAAAAACATATATAACGCCACGAACGAAATTCTCTAAAGCCAATTTAAATGGCTACTACCCTTCTTAAACAACTTCCGAGGCAGGCTCCACAAGACCTCCTCGCTTCCCCACTGCCTACGCAGGACTCTCTCTTTCTCTACCCTTCTTTGCACTTTGAACTCTATGAGCAGGCGCGTCAGCTGATCTGCTAAAAAACGCCTTACGCAATACGAATGGCGTCGCCTGACATCACAGACATTTTCTTGGAAAACAGATTTAAATATTGAATCCGGAGAGATTATTGCTGAATTTCATATCCTTAGAGTTTGTCAATTGCTGTTCAATTTAATGATTTCAGAAAAAAAAAAGCATAAAAAACTTATATAAAATTAATTAATTCATTTTAATTTTTTTTAGTTCTTTTGCTGTAAATAAATAAATAAATAATAAAAATGTGTATACCAAGAAGAAAAAAAAACAGTTACAGACCGAGTGTGTTACCTTAAATGGGTAGTCTATACTTCTGTACTTGATGTGGATTCAAAGTATTTTCTTTTCTTTTTGTTTTTAACTGCACATTTTTATCTGTAGTGTGATACAAAGGGGGAAAACAAAATGGGAATATTCTGTTGGCTTAATTGATAGCAAAAATGCTGAACACGTATACTGGAGTTGCTGCAAATGGCTGCATATCCTTCATCGGCTTTACGATTCGTATACTACTGAGTGTACAGAAATTGGAAAGATGGCGTAGCGAGATAACGGTAATTACAGGAGTATCCAAGTTAGAAGTTATCAATAGGGGTACGTAAATTTTGCATAAAATATATCAATATTTCGAAAAAAAAAGAATTTATTCGCACAAAAAAAAAATTCAAAAATTACGCATTTATATTATTTAAAAATCACAATTTTACTCACTTGGATAGGTAAGTATCAAAATTCTTAGTTAAAATCTAACATTGTAGTTGTCCCCACATCTCTTCCTTCACTTCCCTACATCTCTGCCTTCTGTCATTAATTAACTATGTTTTACACACTAAAATATCTCTCAGCATCTACGCTGTTAACGGGGCTATAGAGACTTTGTATACATTTGCAAAGTTATGTTAACAGCTATTCATTGCAATTAAAATCTGTAAAATATCAACAAGAGTCCCTTGGTTGACTACTGTGAATAGCTGTCTGTGAAAATGGTGGAATCTTTCGATGAGCTCATCCCGTTGTATTTCTATAAAAAAAGGTAGTTTGGAGAAGCTTTCACACAATAAATTTGTGTTCAAAAATGAAAATGACATTAGTGAAAAAATGTATAAATATAATTTTCGAATTTATTCGCTCATCTCGGCAAATTTCGCTTTTATTTGCATCTATTTCGCAAATACGAAAATTACGTATCCCTATAGTTATCAACCATTCGAAACTTAGAGTTATATCATTAAGTTCGAAAGCTGACGCAGACCAAAATTCTTCGGAAGAAAGACACTGAAAGCCTGTTTTGACTGTATACTTTAAACAGAAAAAGTATAAGAATGCATATATTTTATCGCAAATAAAATTCGTCGTTAGCCATATGATACTTACATTACTGTAGTGATGCATATTATTAGTCTAAGTGAAACACTTGATATTTTTTCTGTTTAGCTTCTTTTTCTCTTTTTGTTTTCTGTTTAGCTTCAATATCAAGTGTTATTGCTACTGTGGAAAAATAGTGTCTCTATCATGTTAAATAAACAGCTTTCGAAAGTACAAATTTGACAGAACAGCTGACTTGTGTATTACTACTGTGAATTACTACTCGAAACTTAGAGTTATATCATTAAGTTCGAAAGCTGACGCAGACCAAAATTCTTCGGAAGAAAGACACTGAAAGCCTGTTTTGACTGTATACTTTAAACAGAGAAAGTATAAGAATGCATATATTTTATCGCAAATAAAATTCGTCGTTAGCCATATGATACTTACATTACTGTAGTGATGCATATTATTAGTCTAAGTGAAACACTTGATATTTTTTCTGTTTAGCTTCTTTTTCTCTTTTTGTTTTCTGTTTAGCTTCAATATCAAGTGTTATTGCTACTGTGGAAAAATAGTGTCTCTATCATGTTAAATAAACAGCTTTCGAAAGTACAAATTTGACAGAACAGCTGACTTGTGTATTACTTTTCCTATTAATATAACTTCAATGCAAGTTTCAGAGAAACGTTCCGTGTCCTAAAAAATTACTATATAAAAATGTTATTGCGCGCAACATAGACATAGACACGGTACATTAAGGAGGCACCATAGAGCAGGACTCCATATCCTTGGTATGGATAATAAATAAATAAAAATAAAACTAATAATAGTAATAAATAAATACGTAAATAAATATAAATTTGACAGCTATTAGACGTAGACATGGTACATTAACGAGGAACCAGAGAGCAGGGCTTCATATCCTCGGTATAGATAATTTTTTGTGGCTATATTTCCGTTCTCAGGAGTAAAAGAAAAGTGTTGATTTGAAAACTAAATAATAATAATAATAATTATTATTATTATTATTATTATTATTATTATTATTATTATTATTATTATAAATAAATAAATAAAAATAAAATAATAGTAATAAATACACAAGTAAATAAATATAAATTTGACAACTATTTAATGTGGCAGATTTAAAAAAAAAGATACGGCAGACGATTAAGGAAAAATCAGTGTGATAGTCTTGAGGTCGATCCATCAAAAAATGACAAGTTCGAACCAGAAGCGCCGACATTTGAAATTTAGAATTTAGAAGAGGTTGGAGGGATAGTTAAGAATGGGGAAGGAGACCAGGTTGAATAATCAAAGTGGCCTTAGGACGCCTATAGCAGAGCTGACCAACCTTTTTTAGTTGGCGATCGATTTTTCTATAATTTTTTATTCAGCGATCGACTAGTTATCATTTTTTGTGGAAAATGAGCAGCTTATCGTCACTAACATAGTCCATATATTTATGAAATTATGGCTCGCGATCGACTAAAATTATGTCGAAGATCGACCGGTCGATCGCGATCGACCGGCTGGCCACTCCTGGCCTATAGCATTCTCTTGGGTCGTCGTTGGGTAGGTTAGCTATTTCTTCGCTGTCTATTGAATATAATGTATTACAGAAGTTAGATGCGAGATCTTTAATGTGATGCCGAATGGGTTCGATTCTCAGATCCCTGTGAATAAATACGTTTGTGGGGAACTCTTTAATTACAGTATCACCAGATGTCAGCGCTAGCGAACATCAGCGTATGGATACATGCGCCGGCGTCTGCTCCGCTAACACTACGCATGGGCAGATGCGCGCAAAGAAGCGAATGAAAGAGGACTCTGGTCAGAGAGTTCACGCGAGCTCAAGCGATAGTTCAAGCCCGGACTAGACACTGACACCTGTTGGTCAGATAGCGGCTCGCGGCCTGTGAATGTTAATCGTTCTTGAATTTTTCTTCTCTCTGTAATTATCTAGCTACGGGAAAATAAATCGAATTTGTTAAGTTACGAAAAACCTTCTGATATGACTCTTGTTGGAGTATTGTGTATTACAATCACCACAAATAGTGATTTCTACAAATGGTGACCGGCTTCTGCAACACGTGTTTCTAACTTCTTGGATACGATAATCCATGTTCATCATCATCCACCGCAAGTATTTTCATTGTGAGTTGCTGTCTTCTGCGTTCACGAAAGACCTAGTTCCTCTCCGCACCAGTTATTTCCTGCATTTTTAATTGTAGTGCAATATTTTCACGAAGACCAAAAACGGGATTTTTCCCCCCGTCGAACTCGTGCACGTAGTTTTTTTTTCTCTTCAATTCAGTGTTTCACGAATTTCTAATGATCCGTGCTGGTGAGTTATGATTTCTGTTTTACATTTGGATTACCTGACATAATCAACAAGCAAGGTAAGCTAATTTTCTTATCCATTTTTTTCCCCATTTCTTTAACGTTCAGAAATTTTGTTGAAAGCGTAGGTAAAGAATCCATCTAACGGCATTTGACTGGGGGTTTGCGCAGATTATTTAAAATATTGACTCAGTTTATCTTATACTTTATTGCATAATTACCTTTATATTATTTTGCATTTTTATTGTGTAAACTTTATTGCATAATTTATAGTGTTATACCCTTATGTTATTGTATAGTTTTGCATTTTTACTGTGTCATCCCATTTCAATATGTCTCTACCTATACCACAAGATGCATCGTTGGCAGATCCCAGTGTCGCTCGCGTTTCGGTAAAAACCCCGCCGCTTTGAAAGGTTAATCCAACAATATGGTTTGCGCAGCTTGAGGCACAGTTTGAGATAGCCGGAATCACAGTGGACAAAACCATGTATCATCATGTGCTTTCCGCTGTTGATTCAGAAATCCTCAACACCGTTAGTGACATCATTTTGAAACCCCCAGCAAAGGAGAGATATAAGACCCTAAAGAATCGCTTGATTGAATCACATTCCGAGAGTCAAGAATCGAAAATTCGCCGTCTCTTACAAGGAATAGAACTTTGCGATCAACGCCCGTCACAGTTGATCACCCGTATGCGGTCTCTCTCCGGCGAGACGGTAGGTGAACCTCTCTTAAAGTCTCTTTGGCTTTCGAGGCTTCCTACTCACACCCAGAGTATCTTAGCAGCGCTAAATGAGACTTTGCCCCAACTGGCAATAACAGCTTACAAAATAGCAGACCTAGCTTATACTCTTGGTATAAATTCAGCTGTTTTTCCACGAAATTCCAACCTGGAGCTACAAATTGCTCAGTTAACCAAACAGGTCAGCGAACTTTACACGCTTGTACATCAGCGCGGACGTTCCCAGGATAGCCGCTCGAACGGGCAACACGGCAGAAGGCGTAGTCAGTGCCGCGGAAAAAATCGCCAGTATAAAGAACGCTCAAACAACCAATGTTTTTACCACACTAATTTCGGTTCTAACGCAAGAAAGTGCAACCCATCATATACTTTCGGTAATTCGGGAAACTAGATCGGCGGTCGCCTGATGGCCATACCCGCGATCGCCACGTTAATCGCATTCTTTTGGCTGATCCGTCTACTAAGTTGGAATTTCTCATTGATACCGGCGCCGATATCTCAGTCATTCGTCGACGTATCACTCCTAAGGCAAAAGCTCGGGACAGTTTAGTCCTTTTCGCGGCCAATGGTTCTGAAATATCTACCTTTGGTACCAAACTCCTGACATTGGATTTGCATTTACGTCGTACTTTTCAGTGGTCGTTTGTCATCGCCGACGTAAACCAACCAATCATAGGTTCCGATTTCCTTAAACATTTCAATTTATTAGTTGACGTAAAACAATAGATTCATTGATGCCGAGACAAAATTGTCCTACGGTGGTAAAATCCCTAACGATAACCCTCTTAGCACGAATATTTCAATTCTTTTAGGAGATTCTAAATTTGAAAAAATGCTAAGCACGTATCCAGAACTTACTAACCCCTCTCAATTTTCTAACAGAGTACTTGCTAACCCATGTCAAAATTCTAATAACATACAACCATCGACTATATTCCATCATATTGAAACTAAAGGACCTCCCGTATTTACAAAACCCCGACGTCTGTCTCCGGAACTTCTCCGGGCTGCACGTCAGGAATTTGAGTTCCTTTTGTCTCAAGGTATCATTTGTCCCTCAAAAAGCCCATGGGCAAGTCCCCTGCACATGGTTAAAAAGGCTAATGGCGACTGGCGTCCATGTGGTGACTACCGTCGTCTAAATTCAGTGACAATTCCTGATCGATACCCAGTCCCTCACATACAGGATTGCACTCAAATTTTCTTCGGCAAAAATATTTTTTCAACCTTCGACTTAGCTCGCGCATACCACCAAATTCCGGTTTATCCCGAAGACATACCCAAGACCGCAGTCACGACTCTATTTGGTCTCTTTAAATTCCTGCCCACCCCCTTTGGTCTACATAACGCAGGGCAAACATTTCAAAGGTTTATTCATCAGGTGTTGTCTGGTTTGACCTTTTGCGTCCCGTATTTTGATGACATCCTCATTGCGTCTTACAATGAAAACGATCACTTGAAACACCTTTGTCAAGTATTCGATCGCCTAAAGCAATATGGGTTAAAACTTAACCCCTCCAAATGTGTACTTGGTAAATCATCCATGTCCTTTTTGGGTTGCTTAATCACCCCTTCTGGAGTAAAACCTCTCCCTAAAAAACACAAATTATCTCAGATTTTCCGAAGCGTGATACTATCTCTCAGCTGAGACGTTCTCTCGCTATGATTAATTTTTACCCTCGCTTCCTTCCCAAAGCCGCAGAAACGCAAGCTCCTCTCCACGAATTCCTTAAAGATTAAAAAAAGAATGATAATCATCCCGTACCGTGGACTGATGAAACCTGTTCTGCCTTTGCCAAATGCAAATCTTCTCTCGTGAATGCTGCAACACTGTTTCCGTGCCCCTAACCAAAAACTCTCTCTAACGGTTGATGCGTCTGACATCGCTATTGGAGGAGTTTTACATGCTCAAAGTACTAATGGCCCTCAGCCTCTAGCTTTTTTCTCTCGAAAACTTTCCCCTTCGGAACAGAAGTATAGTACATACGACAGAGAGCTTCTCGTAGGGATGCGACATCGATGTCGATGTTTTCAAAACATCGATGTTTTGATAGAAACATCGATGTTTTAAACATCGATTTATTGAAGCCGATGTTTTTTTAACATCGATGTTTTGTGCTCGATGTTTTACGTTGTCTCGATGTTTTTTTTTAATGAAAAAGTACCGTAATTAAAAAAATTTACCACGTAGCATAATTTTCCCACTCAGTAAATGTAAGTCTGAATTCTGAAAAGGACGAATACAAAAGGGGGAACGATTTCTTAGCAAATAGACAAATGGCAATTAACAACCAATGAACCAATCAGAGCTCTTGGAATGTTCCTGACATTCCAGAACCTTCCATGGGGTTTTATTTTACAAATAGTATATACACGAGTGCATCCATTTAAGTCTTTGTTTTCTGCTGGTTTTATATAAGTTGACGTTAATATTATTAGTAAGATGCCTCCCAAAAGTACCGTTTGGAAATATTTTTACAAAACCTCTGACAAATTGGCGAAATGCAATATTTGCCTTAAGTCCCTCAAAACTTCTGGCAATACCACGAATTTATCTGGACATTTGAAGGCAAAACATGGCGGTATTTAAAACGAGAATTTTGAGTCATCAATGTAGCTCAAAGCAACCAAGTTTTTGTCATTTGTGTCTGCCCAATCAGAGAGTAAAATTAAATCACCCCCTCCCCCAAGACTAACGGAAGTAACATTAATGTTAGAGATTACTAAACCAGTTTTAAAACATGGATGTTCTAAAACATCGATGTTTAAAAACATCGATGGATTTGGGCGATGTTTTATTAGCATCGATGTTTTAATATTGAATATCGATGTTTCAAAACATCGATGTTTTGTTATCGATGTCGCACCACTAGCTTCTCGCCATATACTCAGCTATAAAATATTTTAGAGATGATCTCGAAGGCTCATCCATCTCAATTTTTACAGATCATCGGCCTCTTACCTACGTTTTCACCAAAAATTCAAATTCAAATTCCCCCAGACAATTAAGGCAAAAGAATTTTATAGCTCAGTTTAGCACGGACATTAGACATATTCCTGGTCATGACAATGTGGTGGCTGATGCTTTGTCACGCATCGAAACAATCGATAACACACCAGTTGATTTTGCTACACTCGCTACAGCTCAAAAAGACGATAATGAGTTACAACGTCTGTTGAAAGACTCTAATTGCTCACTACAACTCCGTCCATTAAAGTTTGGCTCAGAACTGTTTTTAATTTGTGACACAAGCAACAATAACATCAGACCCTATGTACCTGCCAGCCTGCGTAAGAAAATATTTTGTTCTTTGCACAATCTGTCGCATCCAGGAATTCGTGCAACTAAGAAACTCGTCATGGAGCGATATATCTGGCTGGTAATTTCCAAAGATGTTGCCGAGTGGACCCGTTCCTGTATTGACTGCCAACGATCAAAAGTTTCGAGTCATAACCATTGTCCCATCCAAGCATTCACGATTCCGAATCAGAGGTTCGATTATGTGCATGTGGATTTGGTTGGCCCCTTGCTGCCTTCGGATGGTTTTTGTTACCTGTTGACGTGCGTCGACAGATTCACCAGATGGTCTAAAGCTATCCCTATTGGTGACGTAACAGCGGAGACCGTCGCCCGTGCCTTCCTAAATCATTGGATTGCCCGGTTTGGCGTACCATCTGTGCTCACGACGGATCAGCGACACCAGTTCCAATCGTCGTTGTTTCGATCATTAACGTCTTTGCTTGGCACGCGGTGCATCCGTACGACACCATACCATCCCCAGAGCAATTGGCTAGTTGAGCGTTTCCACCGCTCGTTCAAACAAGCCCTGATGTGCCACCGAACCATCAAGTGGACAGAAACACTTCCTTTACTTCTGCTAGGACTTCGGTCCGCATTTAAAAATGATTTACAGTGTACGACCTCAGAACTGGTCTATGGCTCTACTCTAAGTCTACCAGGTGAACTTATCTCTTCATCAGCAGCTCCAGTGGAGGAGCCAGCCATTTTCGTGCAACGTTTGCGAGAGATAATGTAAGCATTGGCTCCTACACAAACGTCTGCACACAATAAAAACAAAATTTTCAGGCATCCTGCATTTGAGACCTGATCTCATGCTTTCATCCGACGCGATGGAGTGAAGAAGTCTCTCCAACCTCCTTATAGTGGACCGTACAAAATCGTTGCACGAACACAAACGCATTTTACATTGCTCGTCAAAGGTTCACAATCTGTCATCAGCCTCGACCGTTTGAAACCGGCATTTTTCATGGCAGATGCCAGCAACGATATCGTGGCTCCTCAAGGTTCCTCCAAACATGACGATTTGCCTACTCCTGATGCATTACCACCAGCCTCCTCTAGGGACCAGCAAGATCTTCAGAGTGTACAAACTACTGTTACACGCTCTGGACGGCATGTCCACTTTAACCCACGGTACCTTTAACTCCTCGTACCTTCGGTACTTGAGGGGGAGTACTGTGGGGAACTCTTTATTTACAGTATCACCAGATGTCAGCGCTACCGAACATCAGCGTATGGATACATGCGCCGGCGTCTGCTCTGCGAACACTGCGCATGGACAGATGCGCGCGAAGAAGCGAATGAAAGAGGATTCTGGTCAGAGAGTTCACGCGAGTTCAAGCGATAGTTAGCCCGGACTAGACACTGACACCTGTTGATCAGATAGCGGCTCGCGGCCTGTGAATGTTAATCGTTCTTGAATTTTCCTTCTCTGTAATTATCTAACTACGGGAAAATAAATCGAATTTGTTAAGTTCACGAAAAACCTTCTGATATGACTCTTGTAGGTGTATTGTGTATTATAATCACCACTAATAGTGATTTCTACACGTTTCTAAGAACCAGGGCGCCTTCCTTATACCGCGGAGTGTTTTATTTTGAATTGTCTGCAATTGCTGGATATGGGTGTCAACCGCTGAGCCCCAAACAGGCACGGCGTACAACAGGATGGGACGCAGTACGGTTTTATACAAGAGTAGTTTGTTATCTAAACCCATTTGATTCTGGTACAAGAGGTGGGCGATATCCTTACGGACCTTAAAACATTTTCTAATGTTAGTTCTATATTTTTCTTCCCCGTCAGTCGACTATCGAGGTAAATTACTAGGCATTTGCTCTCTCTCTCTCTCTCAAAGTGAACCAGGTGATCGCATACTGTGACCGGAAGAGGTGGAATTCCATCGTAACTGAAAAAAATAGCTTTGGTTTTAGAAGGACTTAACTTGAGCCTCCACCGTTCGAACCATCGTTTAAGAATTCCAATGTGTCTCTGTGGGAACTTGTGCATGTATTTAACATTATGATGCTTAGCTAGTATTGCTGTGTCATCCGCAAACATGGCTAGTGTAGTGAATGGAGAGTGAGGAATGTCGTTAATAAAATATTAAAAAGGATAGGTGCTAACTTAGAGCCCTGAGGGATTCTAGCATTGATTTCGCGCAGACTAGAATATGATAGTGCATGGCGGACTTTAAAGGATCTGCCGAGAAGATAGGAATGTATTAAGTGGATAATTGAGGCTGACATTTTAAGCTTAATAAGTTTGTAAATGGGAGCACTCAGCCAGACTCGGTCAAAAACCTTCTCCAGATAGAGTAATATTACTCCAGAATGCACCCGATTCTGGAAACCATCATGGATGAATTCCGTGACTCGAAGCAACTAGTGTGTTGTTGAGTGGTGGGCCAAAAAAATGTTAATGCGAGCAACACAGAAATTAAGACACAAATATGCGCGAAAAATTAACAAAAATAGGGGTAAATTTGAGGACCAAGAAAGAACAAAAGTGGTTAAGGTATCCTGCCACGACGGGAGCGCAAGTTCGAATCCTGCATAGGACATTGTTGGAATCTGGGGTAATGGTCAATCTTCCGCCTGCGAAAAGGAGCCCCCTCTCCAGCAGCATACGCAGAAATTTTCAAAGGGGGGGTGGTTACTATGAAAAAGTAATTTTGAGCAATCAGTGCAAAGCTTAAACCTAATTAAATCTATACTTATATATAAAGAGAGAGCGATTTTGTACGTGGAGGGTAATCTTCAGAACCACTGTACCTATTTGAAAAATTCTTTCACTGTTTGAAAGGTACATTATTCCAGATGGACATAGGCTATATATTATGTATATCTGATCAGTAGAAATAAAGTTAGGGGCTTAATCCTAACAATCTCCATTGTTACCGCTACTGTCCTCTACCGCTTTTTTGTCACTGAGGGGAATATAGGAAATTAAAAATGTTGTTTATAATAAAGTTTTGAGTTAAATTAATAATAGAGTGAATTTGCCATTTTACTTTATCATTTGTATACTGTATTTACTTTGAAATACCTGTAAATTAAATTACTTAAATTTTATACTATATGTAAAATCCATTCCTTTTCCTGAGCAATAAAAAAAATAGAGATAAATAAATACCCGGGCAAACAGCTAGTGATGTATAAATAGAGTTTAGTACGATATTTCCCACTGTGTTTATAAAGATTGACTAGAATAGAAAAATGCCATCCAAATTACAATTAAAACGAAAAAAACCGGGCCTATTACAAAGATTCGAAAAAACAAAAATGTTCTCCAAGTTCACAAAGTGACACATTTGTAACTGATGATGAGACTCCAGGTATCAGGCCATTGTTTGCCTACAAAAGCCCAGTTTGTGAATGGTTATTTACCTATTTAAAAATAATAACTGATATCCACTAAAAAAACGCTAAGCTTCAAAATAAAAGGCATGACTAAAAAATGGTGTGATATCAAATATCCAAGCTTATTAAGTTCTGGTACTTAATTTCCTAATCACGAATTTTTCACATCTAAGTGGTTAAGCATGACTTGTTGATAGAGACCCTTCTTCCCTAGACCAAACTCATCATAACCTGTTTCTGAAAATTTAAGTTTTAAATATTTATACATACCAGGCTTGGCGGCCGTGTGGTAGAAAGTACACAATTCAGTGATATGATTTCATCTTTACGACCAGGATATATTCCACCAAATCGTAAACAGGTCAGCGGAACACTACTTAATGAAGCAGCTGAAGAAATTGAACAGAAAGTGAAAGCAGATATGGATGGAGCAACTATAACTTTAATTCAAGATGGATGGTCCAGTATTAGAAATGACCCAATCATTGGTACTAGTTTGCATACAGGAACAGGGGTGTATTTTTTGAAAATCACAGATGCAGGTTCAAGTAAAAAAACTGCTGAATACTGTGCAGAAAATGCATTGGCTTCAATTGAAGAATGTAAAATTAATTCGGAATAGACGTTTTCGCCATATGTACAGACAATGAAGTAAAAATGAAGAAAATGAAAGACATTTAAAAAAAAAAATCATCCCATCTTCTTACACTTGGTTGTTTAGCACATTTTTTAAATTTAGTGGCAAAAGAAATTTCCCCCACAAATCTTTTGAGTCAAATTACTGAGGTCCAGAAATATTTTCGAAATACTCATCAACCTCATGCTTGGTTAAAAGAGCATGATTGTGTGATGCCACAAATACACAACAGCACACGTTGGAATTCTCACGAAGAATGTGTTTCAAGTTTTTTGAAAAATTACCATAAATATGTACTTATTGCATCTGAACATGAAAACGAATTTGAATCTCGTATATCAAATTGGATAATCGTATTGGATAACGTAGCCATTTACAAGGCTTTGAATCTGCAAAAACAGCTTTCACTTATACAGTTGGTTCTCTGTTTAACGACGCTCTCTATTTAAAGACGATATTTCCCGGTCCCGGTCCCTCCGACGTAAAAAAAATTCTATTTTAAGACGATTTTTTCTTACATGATAAACTTTTTCTTCAACATTTTATCGAGAGGAGGGTTACTTTCTGTGGGGGAGTTTGGTTTCAATAACAGACCCGGAATTTCCTTTATGTTTGTTGCAATCATAGACTTGTTGCAGTGGAGGGGGGGGGGGATTACTGTTTCTCGGAAGATCGAAAATTCTTCCCTGGTGGATCGAATTTCTTAGTGCGGGTGTGGAATCACTCTATTGTACCTACCATGTTGTCATGTGATTTACGAACTGTCCAAAAGCACCCCTCTCTCACTCCTTCTGGGAAGCACGTGCTCATGTTTAGAGAATTCATGGTTGTGTGTAGGAGCTCATTCCAGTACGAATACGAGGTGAGCAGAGCAAAATGGCATCAAAGCGAAAGCATCTTACGCTACACGAAAAAGTGAAAATTATTGGAAACTGGGAAGAAAGTGTTGGAATAACAAAAGTCCAATTCGCAAGACAATTTCAGCTACCGGAGTCTACTCTCAAAGGCATTTTAGCAAGCAAACAGAAAATTCTTGAAGCAGCACAAAAATTTGGTTTGGGATCCAAATCCAAACGGCAGAAAATTCAATGTGGCCGATCAGAAGAGTTTGAGAAGGCAGTCCTGCAATGGTTTCATCAAGCAAGAGCATCTAACATTCCAATTTCCGGAGTGATATTTAAAGAAAATGCTATTATTCTGGCAGAAAAGTTTGGATTTCAAAATTTTCAGGCTTCGGCTGGTTGGCTAACAAAGTTCAAAGAAAGATACGGGCTTGTATTTAAAAGCATATCTGGCGAAAGTGGCTCCGTAGATGAAAAAATAGTGGATGAATGGAAAATAGTGCTGAAGGGGATATTAGATGGATATGATGAGAAGAACATATTCAATGCAGATGAGACGGGCCTATTCTACAATATGGTGCCTAATAAAACCTTAACGTATATGGGCGAAAAGTGTTTTGGTGGAAAACACAGTAAGGAACGATTGACTGTTTTACTGTGCACTAATTCGGATGGATCTGAGAAATTTCCACCACTAGTTATAGGCAAATCAAAGCAACCAAGGTGTTTTAAGAATATCACCAGGAAACCTCGTGAGTACCGTAATAACAATAAAGCGGGGATGACATCATACATTTTTATTGACTGGATTAGAAAATTTGATGCAAAAATGCATCGAGAAAAGAAAAAAGTTTTACTTTTAATCGACCACTGCACATACTCCAAATATCCCTGGACTTACAAATTTGAAAATCCATTTCTTACCAGCTAATTGCACTAGCAAGTTGCAGCCATTAGACCTGGGTATCATTCGCAGTGTGAAAGCATACTACAGAAAGTCTTTAATTATGAAATTAATAAACAATTCAGCTGACAGTATAAAAATTAGAAAATTTACAATCTTGGAAGCAATGCACATGGATAACATCAGCATGGAAAGAAGTTTCTTCATCCACAATAAAAAACTGCTTTCGCGTTGCTGGAATTCACAAAGAACTTGTAGTGGAACTGCAAAGTACGGATGTAGAAATCAACAAAGATGACATTACCCCTGAATAATGGAGAAGTCTTGTTGAAGATGAGGATGTTTCAATTCAAGATTTTTACAATTGTGATAAATATGTTTTAACAACAGATTTCAGAAATGTAGAACAAATTTATGAAGATATTGTAAACGAAAACACAGTGTCAGACGAAGAAGGTGAAGTTGAAGACACGGAAAACGAGACACTGCCACCGTCTTACACAGATGCAATTTCTGCTCTAGATGTTCTCCGACGCTATATTACATCGAAAATGGAAGGTGACTCATTTAACATTTTAGAAAATCTGGAAAAGAGAATAATGAAAACAAAGCAAATGAAGCTATCAACACTTTTTGAATTTTTTAAAACGTAATTTATTGTATTGTTTGTACTCTTTATTTTCAATGTAATTTAAAATAACTTTTTGTGAATAAAATAATGATAATAAAAATAACATTTTCAAACACGCCAATATATTAAGAAATATATTGACAGTCCTAAGCCTGTAAAGTGTGAAGGGAAATGTTATTTTTTCACAAATTCTGTTTAAGGACGATCTCTACTTAAGGACGATATTTCACGGTCCCTTGAAAGTCGTTAAACACAGAACCAACTGTATCTACTTCATTAGGTAAATTACAAAGTGACACAAGTACGCTGTCCCTTGCTGTGGAAAATAGGAAAGACTTGATTGACTCAGAGGAGCTTAAACCACATACAGTTATTCAACGTAGATATGAGGAAATAATGGAGCCAGAGCATTTTCTAGCTAATATGATGGATGAAAGATTTAATGGAAGGAGGCTCAGCCCAGATGAAGAAGCAAAAGCAGAACAGTGGATTATGGAAAACTATGTAGAGTGGTTACCTGCTGTTACGGCCTTTAAAATTAAAGATGAAGAATTTTTTCCAAAGTCACTTTTCTTGACAAATATCGTATCACATTTTTCAGCAGCAAAGTGGTGGAATATCTTAAAAAGTAATGAAGGAGCACAAGTTGGATGTTGATTTTTGTACCTTTTTCCAATCCCTGCATTCCGTTACTACAAGTTCTGCATCTATAGAATACATCTTTTCAAGATTTGGGTTCATGTGGTCTAAACTGCGTAATAAGCTCGGTAATGAACAATGCGAAAAATTGGTAAAAGTTTACAAATATTGCCATCAAAGTAAGAAAGAACAATCTGAATGCGATTGGTGAATAGTAAAAAATAAAGTAATTGAGATTAACTTTATAATAACATTTAACTTTAATAACAAAGAAAGAGAATTTAATCTGGAACTTTCAGATTCGATTGAATCAGAAACTTTTTTTCAGAACTTCTGTGTCATAGTGTGTTGCAATAAAAGCTTGATCTAAAAATGTAGTCTTTCATAATAGTATATCGTACATTTATTGTAAATTTCTTCGACTTCATGAACTATATATTTTTTTTACAAGCTACGATTTAATTTGTATACAATTTTTGGTTATGCCCCTTTATGTAAAAGATTTATTAGCAGCAAAAATGTCTAAAGCAAGTTTTAAAATAGATAGAAATGTTTACAAGGTCAAATTATCAGCAATAACACAAAAATGTAACATTTTAGAAACAGTGGTATAATCCTGCAATTTATATAAATTATTATAATTTAAGAAATTTAAAAATATATCCCGAATTCTGTACAAAGGCCTACTTTTAGCAAAAACCCAGCAGGTTTTTCTGGGCTGGGCGCAATCTGCCAACCCTGCGGACTGGGGTCTCAGTAGTGTGATCCCGCAACAACTAGGAAAGAACTTTTCAAGAAATGTGAATCATAACTGATTAGTCTCTTGAAAATAATGAATTAAATATTTATGACATTTTCACGAATGCTAGAAGTTTCACGAATGCTAGAAATTAACACGGAATGAACTCAAAAATGGCTCTCTGATTGCTTGCCTGCAATAAGGAAAAACTACGCCCCACACTAAATTTTTAATACAGATGAAACCGGGCTTTATTTAGAGCGCTGCCTGATCAAATGATGATGTTTAAAACAGATTTGTCTTCTGTTGGGAAAAAACAAAAAGAACGTGTTACAGTTCTTTTGACGATAAATATGACTGGGGGCGTAAAGAAAATGCCTTTGGTTATAGGTAAGAATAAATCTCCACGATGCTTTACTAAAATAACTCTCCCTGTTTCTTACGAAAATTTAAAAAATGCTCGGATGTGTAGCAGGATCTTCACTAATTTCCCTCTAAAGTCGGATAAGGAGCTAACTGGGAAAGAAAAAATTGTTTCCATTTTAGACAACTGTCCGGCTCATCCAGTTGTAAAGCTCACAAATATAGAGCTTTGTTTTTCGCCCCTGAAGACAACATCAGAAATACAACCTCTTGATCAAATAATCATAAAAACTTTTAAAACACTATATCGCTCCGACTTGTAACAAAGAATTGTTGATGCAGGAATAATCACGATTAATTAGTGACGCAGGATATCGACGAAGGAAAGGTATCTGCGTCAGAAATAAGTAAAAGAATCACTGTGCTTGATGCTATACATATGATTGTAAGTGCCTGGAAAAGAGTTTCAAATCACTGTATTGTTAATTGCTTCCGTAAAGCAGGATTTTTTTGCGAGACTGATGACTCGTTAAGTCAAGCACAAACTAATCCTGTTGAGGAATCACTCCGTGAGTGGGTTGAAATCGACGAAAATCTAAACTTCGGAAGAAAAGACAGAAGATGAAATCGTCAAAGAAATTTTAAAAAAAAAACTGCCTATAAAATTGAGGACGAGGATGAAATGAATGACGTATTCCCTGCGAAACCACCATCAGCAAAAGAATCCAGAGCAGCGTTGAGTATTCTTAGAAGGACTCTTCTACATGGAGGAGCTTCTGAAGAACTTTACGGGACATTTTATGATATTGAAAGAGGTATAAACAGCCTCCTGAAAACTTAATTACGTCAAACAACCATAGAAAACTATTTCTTGCACCCTTTGTGAGGTTGAAATGATAAAACTGTTTAGCAGGTATGTTGTTAAAAATATTGGATTTTTTTTCTTCTCTTACTATAATCATGTGTAGCTATAATCAAGTCTAGAAATTGAGTTATAGTAGTATTTAGTTTAGAAATTGAGTATTTTTAAAATTATAAAAATAGTTTTAATAAAAGATAATTAACGTAAATTAAAGAGTATTTAAGGGTAAATTATATATATGTGTGTGTGTGTATATATATGTGTATATGTATATATGTGTGTGTGTGCCTGTCCAAAATCCTAAGTTTCGGCTATAAGAATCAAAAACAGTAATAACAAACGTGATTCTTATAAGCAGAAATCACTTTATTTGTTACATAATATCAAAGATGGAATCATTGATCCCAAATTTGTAATCTTATAAAACTTTATGACCAATTTAACTATTTTTCTTCTTCTGTGTGCAGAGAAAGTTTTTTCATAAGTAAATTGAATAGAATCACAACAAAATATACACATTCTCTTAAAATTGAGACCATTAACAATTATATGATGGCAAAACTAGCAAAAACTATATATCGTCAAAATTGTCACACCTGAAACAACTTTTAAAGCCCTCTTTCGGATTGCTCTTTAATGTGGATGTCACCGTTTTCTTGATGGCTTCGACATCCTCAAATCTTGTTCCCTTCAGCAAATCTTTCAGTTTTGGAAACAAGAAAAAGTCTGGCAGTGCTAAGTTCGGAGAGTATGGAGGATGCTGCATCTCCACGACCTCATGCTGGGCCAATTTGCTGAAAGGATCAAGATTTGAGGATGTCAAAGTCATCAAGAAAGCGGTGACGTCCTCATTTGCTTATCAAAGATCCTCATTAACGAGGATTCCGAAAGAGGACTTTTAAAAGTTATTTCGGAAACTTATACAGCCGAGCACAGAAAAGCATTATGGCAGGTGGGAGTTACTTCGAAACATATTAAATGGGTATGTATTTCATGTAATATTTTCTAGAGTTATTAGATCAGTCCTGGAAATTAATGGCCACACCTTGTAGAAGGAGCATGTTATAGACAATAAGAAACATCCATTAGGAAGGGAAAAACACCCAAAAAAAACTTCAGAAAATTAATTAGGAAGGGGAAGAAAACCAAAAAAAAATTAAGAAATTAATTTGGAGGTGAATGATGAAATTGATAAAATTCGACAATTGAATAGAATAACTACCTTCAATTTACTTTAGAAAATGGGATGCGTATTATCTTATTCACATTATTTTTTATAAAAAAGCTGGGATTTTTTACTTACCCACTGGTTTTTTTTTTATAGATGCAATCTGCATTTATAACATTTTACTCGCTGGAAGCCCTGATCAAATTTGATAATTTCTCCAGGATTTCTAGAACATTTACAAACTCAGAGTTAAAAATGCAAAGAATAAGTACTAATGAAAAATTAACAATCTTTGATAAGCAAATGGAGACAATTTACAACTTGTGTGGAAGCCTCTTATTAACAATTTCAGTGTTAAAAGTTTTTCCCCCTCCTTTAAAAAAAAATCTAAACAGAGGAATTTGTAAATTATTGTATAAGTTTTATTTTCCATCTAAAATTTTTTCACATCTGTTGCAGGATATTTTACAGACAAGCAAAATATAAAATTGAACTGTTCAGTCCCCAAACGGTTGATAGCTACAGATGATGAACTATTGAATCCAACTGCATTTCTTGCGGTATTTCTAATCAATTCATTTTAATTATAGAGCAGCAGCTCCAGAGATGATTTCAATCAATTCCTTGGTAATAACAGCCTGTCTAGTTCGGTTGAAGGTCATAGTCAGCTTGTCTATCATTTCACCTGAAATAAAAATCAGTATGAACGTCAATGACATAATACTCTATTAGATACACAGTGGAATCTCGATCAATCGTTCTCCGAATCATAGTTTTCCCTTAAGTGTTGTTTACTCCACCCAGTCACAATGATCATATTGCTTTGTTATGTTCCCGCATCTATAGTTCAGTTCAGTCGGTCCCTTGAAAAATGATAGATCAAGATACCACTGTACATACATATTTTTTCTCCACATTTGCCCATACAAAGTGTGATTTTTAGTGGTGACTTTTTATGGGAGTAAGTGGGTGAAATAACATTGTTTCCTATGAGGGGGCAGAACAGGAATGTCCATGCCTTAGCTGAATTTCAAATCCGAACCCACTCTGTGGAAGCTCAGGACACTAACCATAACAAAATGTACATGGTATAAGTCCAGAGATACATACATGTCTATTTTTAACAACTTTAGTGAACAATTAACCACTTGGTTGTTAAAACTAAAGTGAAATGTAAGGGACAAAGTGGTTTTGAGGGCTACTGTCAAGTATAAAGCACATCATGGTTTTTAGGACTATGGTCAAGTGCATGTTACAACATGCCTTTTAGAACTACAATCTAGTACAAGTGACCTCATGGATTTGGGACTATAGTGAAGTACAGGTGACAAGGTTTTTTTCCCCTTGGTTCCATATCATATACATTACATTACACATATATAGAAGATTTTATTGAATCTTTCAAAGATTTAGATGTCAGTGTTGAAACTAAGAAATCTAAAACAGACATAATTAAAGACATTATGATACTTAGTTTTATATTTCACTCAATGTTTGAACAGTCAGGGTCATTGGCTTTATACAAGCTAATTCATAGTTTTCAAGCAATTATTAATCTTTTTTCAATTTTCATGGAGGAGAGAGTCTTTAACTCTACAGCATGATAGGGATTCAAGCTTTTAGTTATACAGTTGATATTAATTTTGTATTAATCCTGCATGTAATATTTAGTTACTTATATTCTTTTAAATAGCTGGCTAAAGAGTATATTATGCCAGTCAGTATGTTTTTCTGTTAATAAACTTAAAGCCTAATTATCTTTCTTTCCAAGATGAATGTTTATAATGTGTCTTCTGATTAAATGGAATTCCCTAACTTAACCCACTTTCATCTATATTTTTAAAATAGCGTAATCAACAGACAATAAGTAACAAATAGGAACTAGGGATGTGACATCGATAACGAAATATCGATGTTTTGAAACATCGATATTCAATATTAAAACATCGATGCTAATAAAGCATCGGCAGAAAACCATCGATGTTTTAGAACATCCATTTTTTAAAACTGGTTTAGTAATCTCTAACATTAATGTTACTTCGTTTAGTCATGGGGGGAGGGGGGTGATTTAATTTTACTCTCTGATTGGGCTGACACAAATAACAAAAACTTGGTTGCTTGTGCCTTGGACTACATCGATGACTCAAAATTCTCGTTGTAAATATCGCCATGTTTTACCTTCAAATGTCCAGATAAATTCGTGGTATTGCCAGAAGTTTTGAGGGACTTCAGGCAAATATTGCATTTCGTCAATTTGTCAAAGGTTTTGCAAAAATATTTCCAAACGGTACTTTTGGGAGGCATCCTACTAATAATATTAACATCAACTTATATAAAACCAGAACAAATCAAAAACTGAAATGGTAGCTCTTGTGTATATACTATTTGAAAAAAAAACCTGTGGAAGGTTCTGGAGTGTCAGGAACATTCCAAGCGCTCTGATTGGTTCATTGGTTGTTGATTGCCATTTGTCTGTTTGCTAAGGAATCGTTCTCCATTTCAGAATTCAGACTTACATTTACTGAGTGTGAAAATTATGCTACGTGGTAAATTTTTTTAATTTATGGTACTTTTTCATAAAAAAAAAGAAAAGAGAAAACATCGAGCAAAAAACATCGATGTTAAAAAAACATCAGCTTCAATAAATCGATGTTTAAAACATCGACATCGATGTCGCATCCCTAATAGGAACTAAATACATTACCTGCATTCTTGCTAGCGCTGTCCATAGCTGTCATTCTTGAGCTTTGTTCGCTGCAGGCATTTTCCTTCATGGCATAAAATATCATACTTGCTAAAGAATACTCTTGGTAACAGCGAATGACATCAGCATCCAAGCTGTCATAAGTGCTAATTTTTTCAGCATTTGAAATTGCCTCTGCACTGTGAATAGGGATTTCGCTTGTGGCATAAGATACAACCGACCTGTGAAAAGTGTAATGCACATTTTAATCTCTTTTTACACTAAAAGAAACTTTACAAAAAAGTGGTCAAAAATCTAACACATAACTCTATTTATTCTTTACAGATGAGAATAATTTTTTTACAAACCATAAAGGCTTATGGTAAAAATCAAATGAAAGACTGAAATCTTTATATAACTCTAATATAAATTTATTTTCTAGTCCATACAGTAACTATATAAAAATAAAACAGAAAGGGTTTATTATGAAGAATACTTGTATTATAGATTTTAAGATAAGGTTATTTCATAAATAACAATCTTAGTTTGATAGGTTTTTATTGAAAAAAGAATAAGCTTTACAGGGTTAAGGGGAAAATATTAAGTACTATGCTTTAAAATTACTCGTACAGATTCTACTAACCTGTAGTGCCTTTCCTAAACCATACTATCTTTGCTTTAATTAGCATTTTGACTCATCAACTAAAATAAAATAGTGTGTGTGTACGCATATATATATATATATATCCAATCCTCCTTTTGCATGGGGGATACATTCCAGAGACTACTGTGCCACCCCCCCCCCACAAAAAAGGTGTAAAAAATGATACAGTGAACATATAAAAATTGGAGATAGGGTCTATCCAAATAGCTTTATTAACACTTTCATGTCTGAGCTATTTCAACTGTATGTCTCCCTCTGGATTGAGGATTTTTTGCACTTTTCGCTACTCTTCTAAAAATACTTTCAAGATATATATCTTAGCGATATTTTTAAAATTATAAATTTTAAACTGATTTTATTCATAATGTAGAAACTATTTAAATTTACTAAGAATTAATATTTAATGAGAAATTATTGGAAAAAGTAAGTTTTAAAGTTAAAAAATAAAAGTTCCGCATAAGGAAACATTTAACATGAAATTTTAAATAAAATTTAATAAAAACTTACCCAAATGGTTTACAAAGATCTAAAAATAGCTTTTATTGGTATAGAGCATCATTATATAAAATTTGCTTTGGTGTGATACATTTCAAAGCATGGATTTGCACACAGAGCATTCAGACTAACACTGATTTGAATTTGGATTCTACATTGTTTCATAAATTTACATTAGTTAGGTGCTGCCATCTCTATTTCTTTTTAAAGTAGAAGGTTCATAGATAGTATCTAAAAAGATGGCGAACGTATACAATTAGTATTTTTATAGTTCAGAGAGTTAAAAGTTGACCCTGAGAGACTCTCAGGCTTAGACCTTAAAGTGTTAAAAATGTTAATTTTCATATGAAATTTGCAATCAGTCGACTGAACTTGAGTGAATATGTATGAGCAAATCCACAAATCTTATTTCATTTATGTTTATACCAGTTAATCTTTAAATTGAAAAAGTGGGGCAGTCGGAAGTGGTTAAAAATAGATTGAATTTATTTTTTATTTATACACTAGTAGGTAACCCGTCATTTTGACGTCATAATGGAAAAAGTATATGAAAGTTAAAAAATATCCCGAATTATCTAAAATATTACATTTAATCCACACATTGTAAAAGCAAACCCTTTCATTATTTTTTATTTAGTTTTTCATGCGATTGGAGTAGTAGACTGCCATCCAACTCGTCATTTTGACGTCATAATACTAAAAATGACGTCATAATGGAAAACGTATATGAAAGTTAAAAAATATCCCGAATTATCTAAAATATTGCATTTAATCTACACCTTGTAAAAGCAAACCCTTTCATTATTTTTTATTTATTTAGTTTTTCATGCGATTGGAGTAGTAGACTGCCATCCAACACATCATTTTGACGTCATAATGGAAAAAGTATATGAAAGTTAAAAAATATCCCGAATTATCTAACAATATTACATTTAATCCACACCTTGTAAAAGCAAACCCTATCATTATTTTTATTTATTTAGTTTTTCATGCGATTGGAGAAGTAGACTGCCATCCATTTTTTTACAGTTCACTACGCGATTCATTCACATTCAAGTTTGTTTACTTTCAGAATTCATCGCAAAAGTAAACAGATTTTTAAAAACTGTTAAATATACAGCTAAAAACATCTAATTTTTTTTAGTTCTGAATGTTTTATAAAAAAAATAGGCTGAACAAACGTGATTTGATGGAGAAGATATTTGTTTTTAGGTAAGAAAAAATTCTGATCCACATCTGAAATTGAAATTAAGCCTAACGGCGGTTTGTTTACTGAGGGCTTCAATTGAAAGATGAGTACAGCCGGGAAGTGTCATACAGAGACAACGGCTATTATATATAGGATACATATATATAACATTCAGTGTCATTACTAGACAGTAAACATGCCAGTTTTCTGTTGTTTTTTGGTGGTGAAAAATCCCTCTCATCACTTGACATATTAAATGGTGATATATCTATGAGAGTACCTTGAATAAAATGATCTGCACAAAGATCTGCACTTGAATAAAATGAATATCTTGTGCATGTCTTGTTTCAGTGTTTAGAATACGAATTCAGTTATCAGATGCTCTGATTTTGTAATGATTCTGTATAACATGACAATCATTTTTAAATCATGTTAGAATCATACAGCTCATTCAACATTGAGATCATTTGAAAGAAAATGATTTCCAAGTTTATTGGCTAGTTGGCGGCCTTCTGGAATTGTACTTGCAGATAGTGGAACCACTCCTTCATCATCACTACTATAAATTAGTGTGGGAAAATCTACATTCTCTTTCTGATAACATTGCACTCAATAGCTTTTATTCTTTTTAGATTTTTATACCGTGTTAAAGAAAAAGAAAAACAATGTAAAATGTTAACCTGATTAAAACAATAAATAAGATATGGTAGATATTTTAAAAGCATTATCGCAGAATGTAGCAGTGGACTGAAGCAGCAGCAAGTAAAAGAAGCATTCTTTCTTAAAAACAAAAAAACGTAATTTATTTTCTCTTTAAAAGATAAGCCACCACAAAATTAAACTCTAAATAACATCGAGCATTGACAATAGCTTTCTGCCTAACACAATGCTCTGACTGACTCGAGAGCTAAGTAAAGCCAGCACGGTATATGCATTCAAAAAACCACGTGTGCATCTGGCTGATTTGTATAAATGTAATTACACATGCAGAAAAACAGAAAGTTTATGCCAAATAAACATCAATATAACTGTCACACAAAAATACACAATAAATAACAAACATTACAAAAATATAT
The DNA here is from genome assembly GCA_907164885.2 of Dolomedes plantarius. Taxonomy (NCBI): domain Eukaryota; kingdom Metazoa; phylum Arthropoda; class Arachnida; order Araneae; family Dolomedidae; genus Dolomedes; species Dolomedes plantarius. The sequence goes on along the minus strand of OU015500.1, from coordinate 142,268,029 downwards.
AAACATCAAAAATAAGAAATTAAATTTAAACATCGCAATTAGGGATAGCAACTGAACATCGCAATTTGCGATCATAATGAAACGGTTACATTACGTCATCCCTGAAACTGGCACCTCTTATGCTGCACGGAAAAAACAACATAAAGTTTAATTTCCAAATTGGAGAGACAGAAAGTGGGGAGTATCCCAACATAAAAAATAATTGGTTCATTTTCTTGAACCAGGTTATTTCAAAGACGTGCAAAAAAGAGAATCAGGGATATATACTTTACACAGAAAAGCATTTACCATAAGGTCCAGTTAAGAAACTCTTATTTTTCTTCCCTCTCCTCCTTTTTAAATACTCTTACTACTACCTCTGAACCCTACCATAAACATTTTTAACATGGTAGACAAGATCTTACTACTTTTATATTAACAAATATAATTAGATAAAATAATACATCTCATACTAACTTGAACTTATTGAAGATAAGTATTCCCCTTTCAAATGTAAATCCACAATTAATTACGTAATCTGCAACAGTAGTAGCATCATCATACGTTGGAGGCTTTTTACCATAATCAGAGAAAACAGCAATGATGTTTTTTCCAAACTGCCTATAAAGTTAATAAATAAATAAATATATATATACATATATATATATATGAAACAATACAATTTCACTTCCATTAAATAAACGCCTATTCGAAATTCTCCCCTTTTATCTCAATAAAGTATCGCGCCTTAATTCAAATTCTGATCTAAAGATAACCAAAGTAACCGATTATATTTTCCCCTAACACACAAGTAAAAGCTAAAATTGTTTTCAAAAAGCAGTGTGACATAATGTTCTAGAAAAATCGAGAATATCGTCCGATGAGTTCCACCAGATCACCTTATATGACGTGTAAGGTCAGATGTTTTCAACTAGCCAATTAAAAGTTTTGGTGCCTCGCTCTCGGGTGAGCAAGCACCTTTTTCAGGGCTCTTTGTGTCTGCCAACATCCTATAAACATGTAGTAGTTTGTGCTGCAGGTTTTTGCCCATTATGTACAGATCTGGCAGGTTCCGGAATAAGCTATTGTAAACTGAATAAAGTACAAAAATGACCAAGTGTGTTTTAAACTGTAAGCTGTTCAGTGGTTGTGCCATGAAATAAATCATCTTTATGAACGAGTGGATGCCTGTTTTCCTCGACCAGGCTCTCCTTTTGTGATTGCCATCCACACAACTGAAATCTGCCTGAAAGGTGATAGCTGAGCCCCTCTGGCCTATTTCCTCTCAATTCACCTGCTGTGACTACCTGACCCTCATCAAATTTCCTTCCCTGCAAGTTCCATGTTACATACATTATATATATATATATATATATATATATATATATATATATATATATATATATATATATATATATATATATATATATATATATATATATATATATATATATATATATATATATATATATATAAAAAGGGAGAGGTGAATTTATTTTATTTTATGATTTCTATGCAAGTTATACAAGTTTCTGTCAAAATTTAATATTGAAAAAATACACAGAAAAAAAAATATAGTTTTCATAACAAGAACACAAGACATACAATTGCAATCAAATTTAAGGACTTTAAATAAAACTCTTAAAAAGATTAAGTTTTCTTAAGCATTCTTTATTCAATTTTACTTAAATTGAAGTTTACACTAGTTAAATGCAAAGAAACTGTGTCAACACAGAAAGGCAAATTTGCTTTTGAATTCTGAGCAGTGACCTAAAGAGACCAAATAAAAATGTGAGAAAAATGTATGCATGTACATTTACAATCTTTTATTGATGCCATTAGTATGTTAGAAAATAGTTGGCTGATATCAATTAACAATCCTTTTTTCCCTTCAGGTGAGGAACTTAATATCCTAAAATCTGAGGATTGAGTAGATGAGGATGGAAAAATCTATTTGATTCTCTGATAAGTCTCTTATAAAAACAATTCCATCATTTAGTGATTATTCCATGAAAATCCTCTATCATAAATATATAAAACAAACAAACACACACATATATATATATAGATAAATAAAAGAATTTATGTAACTAGAAATATCTTACAGATAAAAATCTATGATATAATGGAAAAGATTGTTTTTGTGGCATAAAGGGTTGGAAATTATAACAGATGCTGTACACAACTGTATAACAATGTCTGTACTCATTTCCTAAAGAAATTAAAGATCATATGTTTATGGTATTATCTATGCCCAAAATAGAAAAAATACATCTTGAAAAAGTACACGCAGATGCACTAATAAATAAAATTTTTTTTATAAAAACAGAACATGTTCACACAAAGAAAAATTCCTTTAAAAGTAGTATAATATTGATTAGAAAGTAGAATAAACAATACAGAATGCCTTTCAAGAGCAACTGCAAAAATATATATAAATAAATAAAAAATAATTCAGGAGTTTTCATGAAAGTGATATAAAAATCCTATTGTGGTAAATAAACATATTAAATTACTATAACATCTTATAATGTTTTGCTGTACTGTCAAGCATAAATTTATTTAGTACAGTTTTTTTTTCTTTTTTTGGGGGGAAATCTTTCTAGGAATTACAAATTATTTTTGTCAGGCTTTAAAATCTGTTTCTATTACTACTGTTTTAATATTGGAATATTTAAAACTTGTAAACATGTAGCAAAATTGCATTTATACTAGCCAAATATTTCCAATTGTTTAGTCTTTATGAATAAATTTATACCTGGGTATACTAACACCAAACTGAGCTACTGCCATTGGCAGCAAGTAAAAAATTTATTTTAGGAGCATATAAATGTTTCATTTTCATACAAGTACAACAATATTTCAAAGAGATGTTTGAGTCCAGAAATACCAGTTTGAATAAAGGTTTGGCATCAAGTTCTGAGGTTGATAAAGGTAAGTTATATTCCATTAAAAACTTTCAAAGAATAATTCTGGAAGTCATAAAAGCAGATTTTGTCCTCTTTTATGACACTGATATTTTCACACTGTTAACACAGTCTTATGTTCTTAAAAAAAAAAAAAAAAAAAAAAAAATGGATGTGCTTCCCAATTTTGCAAATGCAGCAGTCTTGCTATATGGCATAGGCAATCATGCCTTTCACCATGAGCAATAGAAAAATCACATTTGCAGACCTAGTAATGTACATGATGATTTCAATGATGTCATCAGAAGTGGCCATGGGACTGCATAATCTTTTCAATACATTTGCACATGGTTTCTTCCAGATATGTGAAATGAATTCAGTCCATATAAAATTCGAGTGAAAATATAACACTAAATCTGAACACATGCAACAAATGGAACTTCCACATGGATATAGCTTATCCTTATTGGCTCAAAGAACTAGCAAAATTTGAATGACTAAAACATGAAACTCATTATGATAGGTCTTTGTTAATTCTGAAATCTAACTGGACCCCAAATCATTTCTGACCTCCTGTTTTACCACAGTAAAACTGGACCTAAGCAGGGCTTCTGAAGTAACCCGAATTTCCGGCAAGATGCAGAAGATACAGATCAATGTCAACTATCAATTTCAATTGATTAGATTAAAAATTTCAGGAAATGGAAACTAAGGACTTTAGACAAAAATTGAACAAAATTAAGTACTTTTAAGGATCATATGAACCCTGTGTAATATGCCCTCTTATGTGAGTACTCCTTCAGTCACTAACAGTGGAAAATATTCCAGTGTCTGAAAAATAGTGATTATAGTAAACAAAACTAACCTTTGAAGCATAGCTCTTGATTTATCACCAATACATAGAACCTTCATATCAGAATTATCTGCAACCGAGCCAAGCATAGTGCGAATTCTCTTAGAGACATTAGTGTGAACAGCACCACAGAGTCCTCTGTCAGATGTCATAGCAATTATCAATGTGCCAGGTTTAGATTCATCCCCTTTCACTTGAGCACTCTCATAAAAAGCTGAAATTCAATATTCATCAATAATAAACAATATATGAGTAAGTACAGGGTGAGCCAAAATTCGTAAAAACTTTTAAAATTCATAAAAAAGGATTAAATTATGATAAAGAAGTGCGAATTGCAAGAAAGGATTCACAAGGAAGTCTGAATTTTTTTAGCATCAACAAAAAGAAAGTAACAGATAGATGGCACTGACGTGAGAGAGCTTCAGCAAAATTACGCAAATCAATCTTGCAATAAATGACCATGATAGACGAGGATTTCTCATTTTTTTCAGAATGTTATTACATGATCGAGCGCTATTGGTCAAGCTGTTAAGAGTTGCTTTAGTTGTGTCATACAATGTTCTGGAGGCAATGTTGAACAATTGTTATAGCAAGAATTAATGAATGGAATGTACTGTTGTCCTGTTCATTGTGTTTTGGGTCCTTAGGACCTTCTACCGGTGACTTTAACTAATTCTTATTTTGCTACTAAAAAAAATCCAGCTTCCTTATGAGCCCTTTCTTGTAAACCACACTTCTTTATCATAATCTTTTTCCTTTTTTATGAATTTTTAAAGTTTTTAAGAACTCTTGGCTCACCCTGTATACAAGTAAAGATAGTCTTATTCCAAAAGATTACATTTTGACGAACATATTCTATATATTTTAAAGCATTAAAAAATAAATACTGAGGATGTGTACTTACATATATCATTACAATCTTATTCTCGATACATAACAAAACAATGATAGAATGGTTTTACAGGGTCAACTAAAATAGCAGATTATCTTCCAACCATAGCCTTTTCAAGATAATTAAAAATAAAATTACAGAACAAAATTTAAAAAAAATAAAATTTTAAAGGTTAATTTAATTACATATTAAAATTTTATATCTAAATAAAATTGCTCTTCAGTTTCTCAAAACATTTAATTCTAAGTATAAAATGCTTTCAATAAAATAAATGATAATGAATATAACACTAATCAAATTAGTGATTACTCTTTGAAGAAGTTATTTCATATATAAGAATAGACAAAGAATCAATAATAAAATAACTTAAAAGAGTGATTTTGTTTGTTGTGTAAGGGAAATGCCATAAACATATCATATGGCATTTACATACATTTATATTATTGTGTCATTTTTATGATAGAGCAAAGAAAAGAGAAAGGATACTAGAAAATACATCTTGTTGGATTTTTATTTAATTTTTAATTTACATTTCTAACAATGGCATTAACTGAACAGCATATTGATTTGAATCGTACACTCTAAGTTAAGCGATTAAAGATATAAGATTTTTAACCAACATGCCTGTTGTCCAATCTGACTTGACTCATCTCACATACATGTATACTACTAAGAGAGGATTTTAAAATATTAATTTTTCTCTCTACCACAAAATTTTTAATAAGAAAAAATTGGCAATTGGTATTGGTTCCACACTGGAAAACTCAATAAAATTTAATCAATGAAAACATTTGCCCCCTAAGATGAAAAAGTGAATTTTTTTTCAATTTAAGAAAATTTTCCTGAAATGTTTGGATGTGGTTTTCTGTAATATTGTGTTTCTCGAAAATAAGACAGGGTCATATATTAATTTTTGCTCTAAAAGTTGCATTAGTGCTTATTTTCAGGGGATGTCTTATTTTGTCATGCACAACAATTTACATTTATTCATTTACAATAATCTACATTTATTCATATATTCGTGAACAAAAAGTTACATTTATTCAAGTACAGTCATATCATCATCTTCTGGAATTCAATCCATTCACAGATGATGTCTTCCAACTCAGGAAACGGTGATGGCCGAATGGCTAGGGCGCTGGCATTTGGTTCAGATCTTGTGGGTTCGAATCCCACTGTTGGCATGGATCTTTGTAGCCATTTGGAATCTGCTTTAAACTGTAGGTCCCGGTCTAATTAGCTCTTGTGTAGCAAAAAGTTGACCGTATCGCTCCAAACCAAACCAAACCAAACCAACTCTGGAAGCCTACCTGATCCAGACTTACACTTCTTAGCATTTCCAGTCCACTTGTTGACCAAGATTATCATACTCTGTTCGCTATTTTCGGACCATTTGGAGTTCCAACTTCTTTTCTTTGAAAAAAGCTATAAGATTCTTATTTCAGGAATCCGCTATGATTCCTTTCTTATACTTGATGAAATAGCTCATTCTTCTTGCACTCACCTTGTTTGGGGATTGGAATATTATTCCCTCTAAATCTATTATTAAATCAGGTGCTAATTGAAATCTTACAAAATAGGAGTGGCAACAAAAACTGTTAAGAAAGATGAACTACACAAGTGATAAAAAATTGCAGGCATGAAATCCATAAAATGTTTATTTCACTAGAGTACACTAAGTACATCCATTACAACACTTGACGACTGAAATATGAAGATTCTAATAAGTCATAACCACATTCGTTTGTTATCAAGCGCTTACATGTGCTGTGAATGCACTCCAATTGGTCATTCAGAAATAAGTCTGGCATATGTCTGGCTGACAATTTTAACTGGGGCTTAATTTTGGGGTAGAGCTTATATTATAAGTATCCTGATAAATGCTGCTAGGTCTTATTTTCGGGGAAACACAGTACTATGAGGTATTCCTGCAGGAACAGCTGAATGTGCCATAACAGCTGACATGTGTTAAGTAATTTTTTTTACTTTAGTTAGGTAGTTAAAACAGTAACTTAGGTAGTTAAAAATCTGCTTGGGAAAATATGATTGAAAATTCTTAGCTCAAAATATGAAAATGTCCATCTTATGTACTTCAACATTAGATGGACATTTTGGTATTTATACCACACACAATGGAACATTTTCCCAAAAAATACTTTTTAATAAAAACTTTGATGATACAAACTTAAAAGAATAAAATACAGTTAATTTGACAGTGTTTGAAATTTCTTTGCTTGAATAGATAAGGATTCATTTTCAAGAAAAAGTCGGTTTTATTCCTGTAATCTATAGCTATTACTGTGAGCTAGGTTTTTTATTTTTTTTAAATTTTGTAATTTAAATTGAGTGTAATTACAAGATTAGGGAAAAGTAACAAAAATTATAACAAAAGGAAAAAAAAAATTTTTTGAAGTACTTTGCGACAGAGAAAATATGCAGTATCGCCTGTTTTTTCTCAGAAATTAGGCTATGAAATATTTATACTATAATTACTAAACTTTCTACATTATTTCATATTGTGAAAACTTTTATTCTGCCTTTGTAAAAAATATTTATTAAAGGACATTTTTTTCCTTATGCACAAAATAGTCAAATTCCATCTATGTTTCATATTTGTCCTTAAATTTTAAAGAACATTTAATACTATTTAAACATTTTAAATATTTAGTGTTAAACTATTTTTTGTTTATTTTTATACATTTTTTGCTTTTAAATGTGAGGACAAAAAGCACTTTTAAACAGCATATGTAAGATATCAATAAATTACACTGTTTAATAGGTATAAACGTACCAAAAATCTGTAATAGTAATGCATGCCAGATATTTAGTGATTATGAAATATTAATAAATTGAAATACATTAGGCATTCTTACTTATGTACTCTAAGGATTTTGTATTTCTTGCATAAAGAGTACGAATGAAACAAAATAACATTAAAACAGTTCCAATATTTGGTAAGTTAAGAAATAATTTTGTTCTAAGAATATAGCAAATACAGTTGGACCTCTATATATCAAAGTCGACGGTTCTCCAAAAAAATTCGATATATAGAAACGGTCATGCTTAAATTATTGGTGATACATTGCATTGCAAGAAAAATGTGCATTTTCTTCTAATATACGAAATCACTTTCATATCAACAAATTTAAACATGAATCACATTACTACAAATTACGTACATTCATAAATGAAAATTATTATCGATTAAAAAAATATCAATAGCTTATACTAGGTTTAATCATCAAACAGAATTTACATACCTTTACATACAAACGCAATTGATTTACATTTTTGTAAAAAACTTTTGATTGTCTTGTTGCACAATAAATTTAGAAGAAAATTCATCATAAAAGTGTTTGCAGTTATTAATCCACTAAATACAGCATCCGGGACATTTTTCGCGAATTGAAGACCATGATGGATTATATCAAATGCTACGCGCATTTCTTTTTTTTGAAGGATTAACGATTTCTGCTTCAGTTAGAGTCTCTTCCTCTTCTTGGATGTCAGTTTGTTCTTCCTGAAGTGAGTTTACAATGTCGTCATCTGTGGGATAATCGAAAACAATGATGCCTTCATCAACGTCTAAAAAGTCTCTAAGGGAAGTTTCATCTTTGATAAGACATCGCTTTTGTAACTGTTCCCAACATTGTTCGATTTGTGGTACTACATTTACTTCTTCGATTACAGGTAAATCAATAAAACCAGCTTTTTCAAAGCAATTTTTATAGTGACTTCTGACACATCGTTTTCCCACACCTTACAAACTTTTTGCCTTGTTTCTATGCCCTGAACTTCTTTACGGGAGAAGAGAATCACGTGCCACATTAAGAATCTTTTGGAAAAAAAAATTCAATATATAGAAATTTCTTTCGCTATATAGAGATAGTTTCTCTACCTAATGAAAACGGGGATTCTCCAACTGTTCGATATATAGAGACTTTCGATAAATGGAAGTTCGATATATAGAGGTCCGACTGTATTTCAACATCAGCTTTTGCAAATATTTCATCAGCCATGCAAATATTTTATAGCAAATATTTCATCAGCCTTTGTATCATCAATAACAGTTATTGGTGTTAAGAGTTGGCATAAAATAAACTTACATTGTGCTCCTTCACCAAAGGGCCGTGCCAGCTTCAGCTCTCTTTCAGCTCTAGCATACTTAGCAGCTGACACCATTTTCATACTCTGAGTAATCTTCTGTATATTTTTCACAGATTTTAATCTCATACGAACTAAAATAATTAAAGGTAAGTCAGACATTTAATTATCATTTTTTTACAAATAAAAAAAAAATTTTAGAACAAATATATATATCTTTTATGAATCAAAACAGATCATTAAACATGAAAAATAATTAAAAGGTAAATACTTTGTATGCATAAAAAATTTTAAATGTCAAGAATCAGATTAATTTCGGCAGAATGATCAAGGGCATAACAATTAAAAAATATTTCTTCCGATTAACCAGATATTCTGTACACAGACATTTTTATTAATACATATAAATAGACTTACAAAATATAAATAGTAAAAAATAAATGTTTTATCCTCCAGTATGTATTTAAACTGCTAACTGGAGAATAGTTCTCAGCTATTTTTCCAAATTAGGTAGTAAATATTTTGTTCCCATTACCCTCTGTCCTATGCAAACAATTTAATGTTTATTTACTTGAACTTAGTATTATTAGTATTAAATATTGAAATAAACATAATTTAAAAAATGTTTTAGACTTCTATTTTAAAATAATTATTTTACGTACAATTCAATGCTTTCTTAATTTAGTTTTTTTTATAAAATATTTTTTACAGTAATACAATATTCAGCAGTTTGAATTTATAATTATTAATAATGATTTTAAATAAATTATTAATAAAAATTTTAAATAATTTTAGTGTAGTTCTGTATTTGGAATTATTTTCAATATTATGAATTCAAATACAGTGGAATCTCGATCGATCGTTTTTCTGTATGTGTCGTTCATTTTATCCAGTCCCAACGATCATATTGCTTTGTTATGTTTCCGCATTTATCGTTCATTTCAATCGATCCCTTGGAAAACGATAGATCGAGATTCCACTGTATATATAATTTTCCAAATATGTTAAACTCAATTCTTTTTTGCAAAAATTTTAATTAAAACAATTTTTAAAAGAAATCGGACTGAAGAAATTCAAGAAATATTAAATCACCCAGAATTCCAGCGTCAGGCTTTATTTCGTTCAAGAGTACCAACTAATTACACTGCTTCACTCGCATACTGCTCAGCAGCCGGGTGGCACTATCAGTACGCCAAAAACAAATATATATACTTTCAATTTGCAACACAGACTTTGATACTTATTATTTAGTATAGTATGCTGAAGACATCTTGGACTCAAATTTTTTGAGTATAGGTTTAATTAATTTCATTTTGCTACAGAATTTTAGAAGAATTTGATTTTAATTTTTTCTTAATATTTATTACTGAAAATTTCAAGATGTTTTGAATTTATTACAAAATAGCTATAAAAAAATCAAAATATTTCCCTTTAAATTTTAAAGCCAAATATATTAATTTAAGAATTGTGGAGAGAAGTTTAGATTAGAGATTTAAAAATTCATTTTTAATTTAAATTAAAAAATTCCTACAGAATTTTATAAATTAAGGGTGAGTTACAGGAGTAAAAATTTATAGACATATGGTTCATAACATTGAATTCAGAGAATTTTTTTTTAAATGAAATAATTTATAAAACCATTTATTATACATAAAGTTTAAACTCATACACAATTACAGAGAAACAAACAATAAATTTTTTTTTCATAATAACCAATACATACTGTCTTTCAAAGTAGCCATCCCACGAGTTTGCACACTGAAACATAAAAAAATTTTCATTGTTCTCATTTAGATAAATAAGTAGCCAAAACACAAAGTTATAGGACAATTATAAAAGAAACAATGTACTCATATACAGTGGAACCTCGAATGTTTTCCCATATTTGTCATTTATTTCCTCCAGTCCCAATGATCATACTTCTTTGTTATGTTCCCACATTTATTGTTCAGTGCAACAGGTCTCTTGAAAGATAAAGGTTCCACTGTATATATGGGTCATTTTCTGAAACGTGGCAATTTATTGTCTTGAGGACGTATTTTTAAAATTACAAAAAGAAAAAGGGATTTAATATATCAATATTAATCAGGGACACATATAAACTGTGACTATTTGCTTATCAAAATTGAAATATAATATTAAATTAAAAAAAAAAAATTTAAGCAAATATCATTCCCAAACTATGCCCCTAGTCACACATGTAGGAAAGAAAATGGTTTCACTGCCATTACAGCATGATTAATGGATTTTATAAAAAAAATGTTATAAAGATACTTATACAAATATTTAGCCACTTAATTATATTTATATTTTATGCAATGAAAGAAATTTGGGCACTTTTTATTGTTGTCCCTAGCATCTGTCATCATTCCCTCGTATAACTATAAATCTGCCCCTATTTACACAGTAGATGGCAGAACATGCATTATATAGGTCTAGGATAGTTTGTATAGGAGTAAAGTAAAGCAGTCATCCAATTTTTTGCTCAACAACATTCTTCAATAGCTAACACATATGTCAAGTATTAGATCAAAGTAAATATTTTTATTACCTATCATTCCCTCACATACGCGTAGCGTGCTTCTAACTCTTTTTTTTTTGGGGGGGGGGGGGGGGGGAAGGGAGGGACGAATTAAATTCAGTTAGGACCCTCCTCTGCATATTGACTGCCGGGCAGTCCTCAAAATACAAAATATTAGGATTTTTTTAAAATTGAATAACAATAGAATGGGTGTTTAAGTAGTATTCAAAAGTTATACTACAAGAAAAATAAATAAAGTATAAGCGAAATGAGGAAAAATATAGCATTGAATTTTTGTTACGGAACATATCATTCGTTAAAAACTATGTTCAGACGACTAAAAACAATGCTAAAGACATAATCAGAATCTTCAGTTTCACAGTTTGAAAAAGTGGGGAAAAACCAACTTTCTTAAAAGTTTTCTACAATTTTTTGATTTTAACTGAATTTTTATTAACGTTTTAATATATTTCAAGTTAAGTTGGGGGGGCATGTGCTGAAGAATTCGGTGACAATATTCACACCTCTCTAGCTGAAATTGATTGAAAAAGTTCCTCCATAAAAAGGGTAAATCGCTCTTACTAGCAAATATTGTGTATCTTTTGGGGATCAAGGGAGATTAATAGTTTAATGGCCAAGGACATTGAACTATCAGTCTCTATAGCTATAACGTTGAAATCGGCATGTTAAACATTATTAGAAGAAATATGTACGTCTACTTTAATGACATAGGGACTAAACGCTTATGCCTCACAAAATCATAGACAGTTCAAAGAGAAAACAGTTCCAATAGTTTACACTTGAATAATGCATTCGACCCAGAAACAAGATAAAACTAAACTACCTAAATGAGAAATTTGCATGGTAAAAAACCTTAAAGAAACACTTTTATAATTGGTTCAAATAAAATAACCACAGAGGAGCAGAAATTTTTACGATAAAACCAAGATTATTTATCTGCATTAAGAAACATAAGATACAAGGATATTTTTATAATTATTATGATTAAGGAAATCATACGGCATAAACACACCATAATGGCGCAAAAGTTGCAGATTTTGCAACCGTGGCGAACATTTTCCAAGTTTATTTTTCAAGATTTTATTTAAATAAACACTCAATCACACTTCGCGACCTTGCTGACCACCGCTATAGAACCAGGTGATGCCACTTTTAAAGTTCTAAATCAAAAAGTGGATTACGAATTACTATCGATTCATGTGTGTGACTCTGGAGTTCGCAAATATTTTTTTAAAATTGTAACTGGAAAAATAAAGCGTTTTACAAGCTCAAACTACAAACTAAGCAATTAAAGGGGCTGGATACCCTTAAAATTTCAAAAAATCGATTTTTTTTTTACTATTTATTTTGAATAATTGGCTATTTCTGAACACTATGCAAAAAAAAAAAAAAAAAAAAAACCGCACTAAAATTTTCGCATTATTTTGAGTTATGAGTTCTGACGTTATGAGTTTAGTTATGAGTTATGACGTTATGAGTTTTTGAGTTATGAGTTCTGACGTCACACTCACTCTCAAAATCTTCGCTGATTTAAAAGGCCTCCTGTGTTTGTTTACGTTTTGTATTTGACATCCACGTTCATGTTTTAAAGATCCCAGTCTTGGTTTTATGGCCTGTTCACACAGGAGTCCGTTGCGTAGCGTTAAGGAAAAGATGACGTTGAGACGAAAATAAACCAATCATAGGAGTTAAAAATTTCATTGCTAATCGTTCGGAGGCATATGATTGGTTTATTTTCGTCTCAACGTCATCTTTTCCTTAACGCAACACAACGGACTCCCCTTATGAACAGGCCCTTATGCTTCTATCCTCGATAGTTTTTAGTTTAATTCGTCCATGGTTTTATTAATTTGAGTCTGTGCATCAGGAACGTTGCAACTCATCTTAACTCGCACTTTATTTGTTTACAAGTGATCGTTCGTTGGATTTGCTTCTGTGTTTTTCGATTCGTTGTTTGCGGTAATATTTCGTTAATAACTTCGTTTTTTTTTCTTTTTTGACAATGGATACACCTGTTAAAAAGCGTCAGTCTGGTCAGCGGCCAAAAAAGAAAAAGTTTCAAGGTAATGCGTACCGTAAAAAAATTTATAAGCATGCAAATCAAAGCCCATGTTTTGTCTCAGCAAAGCCCCCAAAAAGTTGTAAGAGCAAAAATTTAGCATCTGCTCGCACAGTGCATGAAGCCTACCAAACCAAGTCTTCTGAAAGTTTTATTGGCTACAGATTAATGGATATTTCATTGTTATTTTCTGCCTTTAATAAAGTTGCATGCTGTTCTGTGTGCTATGGAAATTTAAAAATAAAAGAAAAATCTACAATTGGATTGTTTTCATGCTATGAAATAAACTGTGGAAAAGTGATTTCTTTTAACAGCTGTCCTATGATTGGAGAAAGGAAATATATTCCTGAAATAAAGACGCTCAGTTTTTGCTATGAGATGCATAGGCCAAGGTCATGCAGGGCTGAGTACATTTTGCTCTGTAATGAGTCTGCATGTTCCTGTGACTCGAATGGCATATAATAGTATCAACAATAAACTTTCAACTGTGATACTTAATGTTGCAGAACAATCAATGCGAAATGCAACTTCGGAAGAAATATCCCTATCAGGCAACTCAGAAGGCGAAACTGTAAGCGGAGACGGGTCATGGAAAACTAGAGGACATACCTCACTTATAGGAGCTTGCACATTGGCGCAGATTCGGGGAAAGTTATCGACATTGAGGTGATGTCATCTTTCTGCAAAGGTTGTGACATGTATAAAGGCGCCAAATTTGGAAGCAAGTATAGAAAATGGTTACGGTTACATAAATATCGTTGCAGAAAGAATCATTACGGCTCAGCAGGGAAAATAGAAGTTGACGGCATGAAAAGAATTTTTCAGAGGTCTGAGAAAGAGCGTGGTACTAAGTATCGTCAATATATAGGTGATGGCGATTCAAAATCATTCAATGCTATTTCTGAACAAAAACCATATGGAAAGGAATATATTATTGAAAAGGTTGTATGCGTTGGTCACATTCAGAAAAGAATGGGGACAAGGCTGCGCAAAGTAAAGACAACATTAGGGAAAAGTAAACGTTCAGATGGTAAAACCATTGGTGGTAAAGGTCGACTTACTAACTCTTCCATAAATAAGCTGACAAATTATTATGGAAATGCTATTCGGGGAAATACTGCTAGTGTATCTGACATGAGGACTGCTATTTGGGCTGTGTGGACTCATACAGGCAGTTCTGATGAGGAACCAATGCACTGGTTTTACGCTAAAGGGCCAAATTCATGGTGTAAATACAATATTGCTGTTTATAATAATGATGTCAAGAACTACAAGCACAAAAATACCATTCCTAAAGCTGTCATGGAAGTTATAAAACCCGTATTTAAAGATCTTTCCCATCCTAATTTATTAAAGCGATGTTTGGGAGGCAAGACTCAAAATGCTAACGAGTCGTTAAATTGATTGATATGGAAGTACTCACCCAAAGTGATAGGTTCAGGACGAAATGTTGCAGAAATTGCAGCTTATTTTGCAACTTGTGTCTTTAATGATGGTAGCAAAGCTATTCTTGATGTGTTGCATCCATTAGAAATGAATATCGAGAAACGTACAATTTAAGACTGTATAAATGCTGACAAAACACGCCTAAATATTGCGGAAAAGAGGGTGGAAGATTCTTCGTTAGATGCCCGTAGGGCTAAAAGAATGAAAAAAGTTCATGAAACTGAACTTTTAATGGCAAAAGAGGGAGAAACATATGCCTCTGGATGTTTTTAGAACTTATAATGTATTCTGTCATGTAAGAATTCATTTATTTTTTAAGTATGTTACGATTTTTAAAAATTAAATTTTACTTTTATTACTTCAATAGGATGTATAACTCATAAAAACTAATATATAGATTAATTTGGGACTATATTTGTGCAGTTTAACCAATATTTGAGTTTATCCTGTCATGTTAGAAAGCATTAGTAATCATTCGACTTTCAGTGTTTGTATATTGTAGGCCGTATCTTCTTGTTTTAAGGCTCCTACGCAAAAATAATCATTTAAAAACATGTGAAAGTAATAGTTAATGATAGAACATTCACAGACTTATGATTTTACAGGTTGTTAATTGCTTTTTATATGTTATGCTTTTTACAACACTAAATTTTAACTTTAAGTGTGTTTTTCTCAGTTTGCATTTTTTTTAACTTGCGCGAACCATATTTCAAAAACTTACTAATCTATAAGAGTGAAACTTTTTATATACAATATATGGATCATATTAAACAATGTATACACCATTTTTAATAATATATATTCAAATAAAAATATATAATTTTTTATTCATAAAATTTTTGAAATTTTTCATTTTTTAAGTTTATTACAATTTAAAAATATAAAATTTTAATTTTAATGCTTAGAAATGACGTATAGCTCATATAACCATATATAATGATTAATTTGAGACTATGTTTGTGCATTTTAACCAATATTTGATCTCAGTCTGGTGCGCACTGTGAGAAATGTATATTTGGATTTTAAAAAATTAATGAACATAAAAAATGCCATATATTTATTCTTAAAATTTTATATAATGTATATTACAATATATTTAGGTACACTAATATGGTAAGTATACTCTGTTAAAATTGTAATATTCTCTGATGTTTAAAGTAAATATGGAATATTAAAAATACTGGTTTTTCGAGAATTTTCAATGCTTTTAAGACTATCCAGACCCCTTAACTGATCAGTTTACTTGAAACTATGGAACAACTTTGGTATAGGACCCCATTGGCGAAATTTTGTATTGGTTACTTTTGTCGCCTAGCCAAACATCACATCGTTAATATCGTATGAATTACATAGAAATTTAATTTTGAGAAATATAAATTGAAAAATAATACAATAAGGAAAATAGCATGAACTTTGTACATTCCGAAATTATAGATAAGTTTACACGGAAATTTTGAATTCTGCCCAATTCTCATGCCTTATAGTTCCTAGAAATTTGTTGAAACAATCAACATTTTGCACCTTGCAAGATTTGGTGAATAGGTAATAAGCCAAATAGAATTTAAAGTCGATCTGCTGATTATGCGACGGCAAGGAGCTTTGCATATACCTCCAAGTACTTTCTATCGTGTTCGTGTGGCATCCAGTGTCTAGATCGACAAAATTCATGCTGTGATCAACTTTCAAATGTTTAAAGCCCTCCCTACCTGAATAATCGTAACTTTTCCAACTATCAGAATAAATGGTAGTCCCTGGCTCAATCCACTCCTTAATAATTCCCAACAATGTGTTCTCAGTCCTATCGTGAACCGCTACTAAAAAACACTTGCCCGATTCCCTCTCAATCCCTCCCGAAAGCTCACTGACCATCAACTGGATGTCTGTTATGGTATTTACGCTTCCCAAATTTACTTTCGTCTATTTCCACTATCTTACCAATACCACTTATTTTCTCTGAAGACAACTCTATATAATCTAAGATAGTTTCGTTTACAAACTGACTTCAGTCTGCTAATGTACTTGAAGACAAAAAGTATATATATATATATATATATATATATATATATATATATATATATATATATATATATATATATATATATATATATATATGTGTGTGTGTGTGTATTTATATATATGAGCCCATTAAAGCCCAAGTGGTGTAACTCCATTTTTTGGTTTTATTGGGTTAGGGTCACAGAAGTGTTCAACAAAGGCCATTCTATTAAGAGCACAAATGATATAAGTTGTAACTCCCTTAGCAACCGTGTAGGTAGCAGCACTAGTTTATGCAGTCAGCAGAGCTATCTACCTGCTGAAAGCGCAAGTGGTGTAGCTGGAGTTACACTACTTTGACTGCAACTGTCATCAGAGTGTTCCTTCTTTTGTAGATTGATGTCCAATCCTCTGCTTATTGGAACAATCAAATTTACCAGTTTATTTTGTTAACTTGTGTTCTGTATTGTTCACTATGAATTCTAGTTTATGAAGGAAGCTGACAGGAAGCGAAAAAGAAATTCTGGGCAAACCTACACGACAAGAAAAGGTAAGGTTATTGATAGCAAACAGTTCAGTAACCGAAACTGCAATTGCAGAAAAAGATGATATCACAACATTTCAGAAGAAGCACGAAAAAATGCATTTGAATCTTTCTGGAAAATTGGTTCATTCTCTGCCCCAAACGCATTTTTATGTGGATTAATTAAACAGCAAATGCCAAAACGACACCGGCCAACGACTCGTTAGACCAACCGTCGCAATATTTGTAATATTTTCCATTTTTTGAATATTGACGGAAGAAGTTTGATAGTACGTAAAAAATATTTCTCTGAAACTTTGCAAATCTCAGATGGGCGCATGACACGAGCTCTAAAAAAGGTAACAAGCGGGGAGACTCCAGGTGAAGATATACGCGGCAAAAAAGTTCTTTCCGACAAAACACCAGAAGATAAAATGATAGTAGTTCGGGAGCATATTTCAACATTCCCTGCTTATCAGTCACATTTCACCAGGGCCCACAACCCTAACAGGAAATATTTAAATGAAGATCTAAACATTCGTCTGCTCTACAATTTGTATAAGGACCACGTTGAGAGTCAATGAAGGCAGCCTGTGGAAGAAAACTTCTACCATAGAACGTTTAATACGGAATTTAATTTACATTTCCATGCTCTTCATAAGGAAACTTGTGTAAAATGTGATACTTTGTCCAATAAAATTAAGCATTCTACGGATGAAGACGAAAAACACAAACTTCAACAGGATCATGAACTGCATCTACGCCAAGCAGAGAAAGCTCGCGAGGCAATGAAAATTGACACCGAAAAGCTAGCTGCAGATGACAGCTACTACGCCTTTTCCTTTGATTTAGAAAAGTCTTTTAACTTTCCCAAAACTTACATGCCAAGTAGCGTATTACAAACGTAATTTATATGTTTATAATTTGAGTTGTCATGAGCTAAAATCAAAACGAGGATTTATGTATTGTTGGGATGAAGCGACTGGATCCCGAGGTTCGCAAGAAATCAGTGCTTGTTCGATCAAACACATAGAAACCAGGGCAGTTGGGGCAAAACACGTTGTGATGTTCAGTGATACATGTACTGGGCAAAACAGAAATTGGAAAGTTGCTATGTCAATGATGAAACTAGTGCTGAGTGACGCAAACACTATTCAGATCATTCATCAAAAGTTCATGAGAAGTGGACACTCCTATTTGGATAATGACTGTGATTTTGCCTCTATAGAGAACTTCAGTAGGATTGAGCAAGTTTTTTTGCTCAAATGATTGGTACAATATTGTTGCAAAATCAAGGAAAAAATAACATTTCATGTTATCGTAATGTCAAATGACGACTTCTTGTCTGCAAAAAAATTTGCTAAAACAAATCACCAAAAGGAAGACCAATACCGAAAAACACCCTGTATACCATGTAGAAAATGATCGATCCCTGTATACCCTGTGTACCATGGATGAAAATGCAATGGATTCGGTATCAAAACAATGAACCGTTTACAATATTTTTCAAAGAAACTCTATCAGAGGAGATGCCATTTTCTCAATTGGACCTTGGGGTCATCAGCTAGAAGAGGTCGCCCAGTATCTCTAGCTAACATAACTCAGGAAAAGCTGTACAGAGGTCCAAGGCCTGTTTCCAAAGAAAAGAAGAAGGATATGGAAGACTTGTTGCATTTCATTCCACCAATTCATCACCCTTAAGCTGCATTCAGACTACGCTGACGTGACGTGTTGGCACGCGCTAACCGCAACTTCAGCTGACGTGGGAAAACATCAGCGTCAGGCGGTGTGTACACACTGTGCTGACGTGTCGTGTCGTGACGAATTCACGTCCGTTGTTGTTTGGTTCCCATAAGGTGCATATCGTTGCAGGTGGACCCTATAAATAGTGGTCGATCGATTTATTGTCGCTGATGAGGCTTTCACATTAAAAACATACTTGATGCATCTTTATAGCAAAAATTCAATGAAGAGCGATGAATAAAAAATTTATAATTTTGCTACAATTTTGAGTTATTAAAGAATGTAAATAAGTAACCTGTAGTGAAATTTTTTTTCTGCCTAGTATTCAAATAATTCAAATACTAAGTAGGTAATTTTTGGTCGAAGACCGTCGTCTGCCTATAATATTTAATTGAAAGTAACTATCAATCAAAAAATATATATATAAATTTATAAATACACATAAACTAAGTTCATATAAATTATTTTTGATATTTAACCTTTAGCTTACGGGGCCCATTTTTCCGATTCCCCTGTATATAGGAGTATAGAAATTCATACTCCTTTTTAAGGACTATTAAGGGGGTTATATATATATATATATATATATATATATATATATATATATATATATATATATATATATATATATATATATATATATATATATATGCATATATATATATATATGCATATATATATATATGCATATGTATATGTATGTATATGTATATGTATATATATATATATATATATATATGTATATATATATGTATATATATATGTATATATATATGTATATATATATGTATATATATATGTATATATATATATATGTATAAATATATATGTATATATATATATATATATGTATATATATGTATATATATATATATGTATATATATGTATATATATATATATGTATATATATGTATATATATGTATATATATATATATATATATATATATATATATATATATATATATATATATATATATATATATATATATGTGAGGCTAAATATATGGGGGGCGATCGCGCGACCTTAAAACGGGATATTAGTTAGTAAAATATAGGATTAACAATTTAAAAGTCTGGGAGTTCAAATAAGCGGCATAAGGCATTGCAGTGAAAATAGGATTAGTGGGTTCGACTTTATTCAATTCCGAAGAACTGAGGAGAATTTTAGATAGACGTATAGCCTTGCAGTTTGGCGCTAAGAAAGTGCTTAGTTGCAAAAAGATCATCCGACATGACATCACGCATAAGTAATGAGCGTCACTAAGCGTTGGTTTTAACGTTGAAACAAAGAAAAATCGGCAGAGTCATGGATAACTAGGGAATGGAAAGGGCGTGTGCTGAAGGCGCACAGATTTTAATGGGGATTGGGAAGCCATATCTTTTAGTTATGGAGCTGAGAGTTGTTAAGAGATTTAATAAATATGTTAGTTAATGATAATGGAGTTGTCGTCATTGTATTTGAGTTTGGATTCTACATTGCCTCGCCACTGGACCATTATCGACTGCCAAATGAAAGATGATTCTCGGGATGTTAGAATAATGTGTTAAATAGATCGGGCGTGAAGCACCAAAGTCCGACATATATATATATATATATATATATATATATATATATATATATATATATATATATATATATATATATATATATATATATATATATACAGTGGTACCTCGACTTACGAGTTTAATTCGTTCCATGACGGAGCTCGTAACTCGAAATACTCGTATCTCGAATCAATTTTCCCCATTGAAATGAATGGAAATGCCGTTAATTCGTTCCGGGCACCCCCGAAACACAGCAATTTTTGGTTACATGTTTTTAAATAAGAGAAATGTTCTTATAAATGACGAACGTTGTATAAAAACGCAATACAATAGAATGTACGGCAATAAACTTGTTTTATTAAGTTTAATGTACAACATTTACCTTGGAGATCAGACTTGAATTTGCTGATTAAAGAGGAGGAGAAAAGCTGAACTGAAAAATTAAATCTTATTCGCTGATTTTTGATCTTTTCGCCACATTTTCGCTTTTATTACGAGCTACCCTCTTAAAGGGAGACACGGAAGCTGAGCGATTGTTCCATCGTTCACAGGGATGTAATGTCCAAATTCCTCTTTCTGAGAATCCGTAGAAGGAGGAGAGCTTGCGATCCTTGGACCAAAGTCATCCCATTCCCTAGAACCCATGGCGAGTATCAGTGTGGGGGAGGGAATTGAAGCAAACTCTCTGCGAGACAGGGAGGACGCTGTTCGGTTTCGGAGGGCGAATCAAGTTTGGGCAGAGCGAGCTGCCCCGGGTGATAATTGTTGAGGTTAATCTCTAGGTTTTAGACTGGATAGTAGTCTTAGAATAATATGCATACAGTTCTATAATAATTGTAAATAAAGGTTGTAAAGAGTATATGCTTCTCGTGTTCTCATTTGATGAGCACATGGCGTTAGCTGCGCAAACTAGCTGTGGGGTATTAGAAGCTTGCTCGTAACTCGAATTTTAGCTCGTAACTCGATGCAAAAAATCTGCCGAGAGAATGCTCGTATCTCGAAAAACTCGTAAGTCGAGACACTCGTAAGTCGAGGTACTACTGTATAATATATATACACAGTATGCCCACTAAAGTCCCTTCCCACTCTCTTAACTTCGGAACGGCTGCTGCTATATTCATAAAAGTGGTGTCTAGGTATAGTAAAGTAGCTATGCGCTACTGAATGAAACCACCTACCGCGCCATCTGGTGGATAACTGCAGAGTTAGCATTCCTATCTCGAAAATGGAACGAGATAGGGAAAAAAAGTGATTTACAAAGTTGTAGAAAATCATCGATTTAGTACGAAAAGATACCTTGTGGACATTATTGCAAAGAATAGAACGGTTAAAACGCGCATTTGTTTTTTCTTGATTTCCTACACTGTGACAGCAAGAAACTTGAACGAAAGGAGAAATGATTATCTTTCGGGCAAAACACGACACCGCAATGTGCACAGTGGTACATCGCTTTTGATCCCCAATCAAAAGGACCGCGGTTCAAACCTCGAGGGTTTTATCCTTGTACTGATTGTCTTTATAAACAGAGTAGACAATACGTAGATCGTGTAAAATAGTGTCGCATCAACTCAACGCAACTTACGCTTGGTGTTCGAAAATTTTTCAGTATGCAAATACTTAAGAAACGTCACGCCTGTTCACCTGAGACAGCTATAAAAGAGACACCTTCTTGGGGTTGTAGTATGTTGATGCTCGTGGTCATGGCTGAGTATTCCAAAGCTGAGATCTCCAGTGCAGCAGTACCTCGTCAAGGAATTCGGGGTCCAAATAATTGGATATGGCAGTTTCGAAGAGTGGCCACCACGTTCGAATGATCTAACTCTACTGGACTTTTTGCTGCGGGGATAACTGAAACAGCAGGTGTATGCGACCCCTCCACAAACATAGTAGGACCTTAAACGATGCATTACGGACGCTTGTGCCAACGTGTCACGCTCTATGCTCCAACGTGTGCAACGTGAGATTCAATCGAGGATCCAAATGTGTATTGCAGCTGACGGTGAGAAGTTTAAACATCTCAAATAAAGGTATATTGTTAAAATTAGTTGTTTTTTCTTTCTCAGATCCTTTTGTCACGTCACAGTGTAGGAAATCACGAAAAAACAAATGCGCGTTTTAACCATTGTAGTCTTCTCATTAATGTCCACAAGGTATCTTTTCGTACTAAATCGATCATTTTCTACAACTTTGTAAATCACTTTTTTACCCTATCTCGTTCCGTTTTCGAGATAGGAATGCTAACACCGCAGTTTTCCACCAGGTGGCGCGGTAGGTGGTTTCATTCAGTAGCTCATGGCTACTTTACTATACCTAGATACCACTTTTATGAATATAGCAGCAGCCGTTCCGAAGTTAAGAGGGTGGGAAGGGACTTTAGTGGGCATACTGTATATATATATACAGCTCCGATTAAAAAAAAAATTAGAATAATGTAAAAAAGAATGGGTTTAATGTTGCTAAAGTGTCAATTTGCATGCTGTGTTCAGAAAAAAAATATTAAAAATGTCTAAATATCTTCAGAACATTTATAAATATAACATAAATATTTATTTTTATTTGTTATACTAATAATTAACTATTTAAAAAAAATGTTAGAATTATTTAAAAAATTAGAATATCTGGACAACATGGTTCAAAAAATTAGAATATGCAACTATTTTCCTGTTGGTTTAGAGAACAGCTGCTGGACTAATATGTGCGGGACTATAAAATTTGTTCCTCGGAAAATGAAAATCAGTTTGGCATTTGATTTTAGTTCAGTATTTGCTTAATATGGGACGAAAGAGCGACTTATCTGAGGCTGTGAAATTTCGCTTTGTGCACTAACACAAAGAAGGAAAAACACAACTGTTTATAGCAAAGGAAGTGAAATGTTCTCAAGCAAGTGTGGGTATAGTTTTGAGAGAATATTGTAATAATATGTGTTTTCAAAATAAACACTTTAAAAGTGGTCGAAAGCCAGTAACTTCAGCAAGAGATGAAAGGCAATTGAAAAAAGATTGTGATGAAACATCGCTTTCGAAGTGTGAGATATTTGCAGAGAAAATGGAAAGAAGTGGATGTAAATGCCTCTAAATCTACAACATTACGACGACTTCACAAAGTAGGTTTTAGATCATGTGTGCTTAAGACAAAGCCACTCTTATCATCTAAGAAAATGGCTGCTAGAGTTAAATGGTGTAAACAAAGGCTATTTTGGGGTCAAGACGACTGGAAAAAGGTACTCTTCAGCGATGAAAGCATGTTTTGTGTGTCCCATGGGAATCAAGGTATACGTGTTTGGAGAAAATCAGAAAATAGAGGTAAAGATTCGAAAAATATTTCATTTTAAAGGAATTTTTATGATCTTTCTCGTGATATAAATTTTATAACCCTCAATTTATTATTTTAAATGCAAACTTAAAAAAAGTCACTAAAACAGCTTAAACATTTAATTTTAAAAAATCTAAGAAGAATTTTTCAAAAATCTTTCTTAGTGCACCCCTACACCATAAGAAGAATCTCTATGCAAAATTTCAGCCCTTTAGGTGCAGCGGTTTGGTCTGAGCGTTGTATGTCAGTCAGTGAGTCAGTTACGGAACTGTTTTATATATAGAGATAATATAGTACGTATTGTATATGTATTAATTTTTTATGCAATAAATAAATCATCTTGCAATAAATGTCTTTTCCTAAATAAAAATATAAACACATTTTTCAAGGGGGTGCGAGAGCTTATTTTCAGATTCAAGGGGGTGTTAACTATCAAAATGGCTAAGAACCACTGCTCTATAGCAATGATTGTACATCTCTTGAATCCTTGTGGTCCCTCCTTCTACCCAACTTCTGGATCCTTTTCGGAGAGTCCTTGAGTGGACACGGCTTTAGATTTACTTGTATTAGAGAGGTTACAAAACTGCCAATAAAGATGATGTTCAATAGCAGAAATTTCAGCTATAAATCTTTATTGAGTGTAATTTTACAAAAGCTTTAAGGGAACGGTGGACCTTTATTTGAGAAAATCTCGTCATTGTAATACTGATTGTGTTATTGTAAAAAAAATATATATTTCTGTAGATTATTAGTACCAAAATAATTTCTTTCGAGTAAAAAATCATTTATGAAACTTCTACAAAGAAATTTATAATGGGTAAGTGTAGTAATAAATTTTGAATCTGTTTTTCTCAAAACAGATTTTTCAAGTTTTTAGATTTTTTAAATGCTCCATGCTACTTAATTTTTCTTCAAAATTCATGAAATTGATAAGGAAGATTCTTGATGCTGTTTACAAAAAAACTGGGTATGCATTTTACAATCCGACTTCATTAAGGTAATTAAATTTGATTTATAACTTTTCAAAAGGCAAAATTTTGATGAAAATCGAGATGGAATTCAGAAAAAAATCTCTCAAAAATTAACTATTCGAGGGATTAAAAAATTGATACCCAGATTTGTTTCATATACAGTCTAAATAGATTAATATGCAAAATCGAGGAAATATCTCAAAAATTAAGTAGCAAGGAGCATTTTAAAATTTTGTTTATAAATTTCAAATTTTAAAAAAATCTTAAAATTATAATGAGATTGGAAATTTCTTTTAAGGTATTCTATTTATTTATAGTGAAATGGGTATATGTACAAAATTTCGTATCTCTATGATGAAAAGTAAAAAATGTAAATTTTAATGTCCACCGTTCCCTTAAACAAGAAGCTTTTGATAAAGAGTGTTTAAAATGTTCGGTTAAATTTGTGACCTCTGTCATGGTATGGGGCTACATGACTGCAGAAGGCCCAGGTAGGTTGTGTATTATTTACACAAATGCCAATTCAGAAGTGTATCAAGAAATTCTTGAACACTTCCTGATTCCTTCATCTGAGGATTTATGTGATGACGATTTCGTGTTTCAGCAAAATTCAGCTTCTTCCCACACTTCCAAATCGACAACTTAATGGCTCCAAGAGAAGGAAATAAATGCACTCCCTTGGCCTGCGAATTCACCCGATCTAAAACCCCATCGAGAATTTGTGGGGAATTATGAAAAAACGACTTCAAGAAGTTGAACTAAGAGACAAAAAAGATCTTATTTCTAGTTTGAAGAACATATGGGCGAATATTGCTAAAAAAATTTGTGAACCTTTAGTTAATAATATCCCAAACCGTTTAAGATCTGTCATTAAATCTAAGGGTGATACAACAAAGTACTGATTAGCATGTAAAAACCCTTCGAGTTTAAATTGTGTACAATATTTTACATTATTCTAATTTTTTGAACCATGTTATGAAGTATTCTAATATTTTGAATTTTTTTCACTTGCTGT